>OY728133.1:1922344716-1923544716 GCA_963277665.1 Viscum album | reverse complement strand
TTAATTAACAACCCACATTAAATAGTAAAAAAATGATATGGAAATATATATTTCCACTAGTGTGGAGTTCTATTGAATATACTGTGTGTAACAACCCAATGATTTATAATGAAAATTCCATTCTTAAAATTATGTCATATAATCACCTGAAATCACAACACATTTAACTGTTAAGTATTATGTGACCTTCAAAATTAATATTGTCACTTGTGTGATTTGAATTTAAAAAATATTACATACAAGGATGCAATCAATGAGATGTTTAGAGTTCGATAAGATAAACATAAATATTGGATAATAGTAACTGACACTTATAAATAGTAATTTTACCCTTATTAATATTAATATTAAACTTAGGAATATTAAATATTCCAAAAGAATAGTAGCATCACCCATTAATGTATAAATAAAATGTAGGAATCTTATAAGTGATAATATGATCATAGTAAAAGTATCGGTATTTTTTAAGTCATAAATAATTAATTACAATTAATTAATCAATTTTAAAAAAAATAATTTCTTAAAATATTTTCATAAATAAATAATTTTATGTCTTCTAGTTTTAAGATAATTTTATAAGACATTATGTAATTTTTTAGGGCATTATAAAATCAATCATAGTTTTAAAACCTATATTTTTCATGTATATTATGATTTTATATAAAAATTAAATTTACTATATTTAGAAAATTATTTTGGAAACATGGAGTTCATTTGAAGATTCTACATTTTGAAAAATAGTTATGGTGAATTTTTGGAACTTTCCTAAAATACATGAATTTTTGTGAATAGTAAAATTCATTGATTTACCATACAAATATATTATAATTTAAATATAATATTCCTAACATCATAAGTGATGTAATCACACAAATAAATAACTCACATTATCTTATAAATACTTTTTTCTTGTAATTTCCACACTTTTGTGTCTTATGAGAAATTAATAAACTAAGGAATTAAATATTATGAAAACCCTCCTCTCCTCCACTATAAATATCACCCATCCTTGCCTATTCTATTCACTACTCTCAATACTTGTTCTTGGCATAAATTCTTCCCAAATCTCTCCCCAAACTTCTCCCCCATATCCAATATCCCTTATTCTCTTCAAAATACCAAATCCTCCCCCTTTAAGAGGCTCTTAAGGAATATTGATTCAAGAGATAAATTCCTATTTTCAATTATTTTTCTCTCTTTTAATGTTAATTTGTGTTCTATTCTATTACTACCATTCCTCATCCAAATGTGATGAAAACTATATTTCTTTACGCGTAATGTAATTTTTTTACAATAATAAAATATCTTTTTTCATTTGTTCATTCCCCTTTCATTGTATGAAAGAAACAAAAACATTGTCTAAGATGTGTTAATTTATCACATTCAAGGACAGTTAGTTATCAATTTATTTTTAAATTTTCAATTCTGGTCATGAAACCATTTTTATGGTTGAAATAGACTATAAAATATTATATTTTATCTCATGTGATTTTATATAATCATTTTTCTAACATGAGGTAAAATAATTATACAAAACAAGTTAATTACTAGAAAAACCCCCAAATTAATCCAAGTGTTTATAATTAATGATTTATTTAATGATCGAACTACACCCCAAGTAACCAAATTAAATTTACAACCATGTATCCTTTTATATATTCAATAATAAAATATAACTCCAATTACGGACAACTATCCTGATTTTATATGATTCTGTGTTCATAAAAATAAGTAAACTGATCGTAAAGTCCAAGAAAACAAATGGACCCAAACAATTAAATTAAACCACTTAACCCATCAAAAAGTTCATGAATTACATTTAAAAGGTTATAATAAATATTTTACATATAGAAGAGGTTTTAGATTTATTAATTAATGTACCTAATTTGATTATTCAGGTCGTTAATATCATGTGGAGAACACCATCAGACAAAGGCAAGGGATCCTCTCAATTTCACTTTTATTAAAGTATGTACTCTATGAAACTCCCTTTTATTTGTAATCCCTAATAATGTTTTATAATTTCTCACTGACCTTATACTTCCCTTATGATTTTTATGTGATGATAAACTCATTTATCTCTCATTAATCACTCTTAAGTACACCGGATACCTTGCCAATAATCCATAAGGGATTCCACCTGAACTTCCTTTATTCCTTTGGGTTGGATTATCATTATTTTGGAAAAATAATGTAATCATATCTTTTAAATTTCATCTTATAAATTTATTTTACATGTAACAAATTAATTCATCAAGACCCTTTTATCATTCCCTTTTAGTGATATACATGTTTTTAAGTGATTCCATCCTCAATAAATCCCAATAAGTAAACCTGTTTTGAGGGAACTTCTAGAATTCTTACCTGATTTCAATGGCACGCTATCTTCTGTTTTAATCCACCATTGTATTTATAAAATTATTTTGTTATTATAAAAACATTCTTGGTTAACATCTGGTTTTTAATAATGTATTGATCCCTTTTGTGTTTTCAAAGTCTCTATAGTATTTTTTTACCTCACAAAAATGATTTAGTGCTAAAATTTATTAAATACTTTTCTTACATGTTGTATCTTCTACTTGACATCACACACTATGATACATGTCTATTTTTACATATGAATTTCCTTTTGTTTTTTTGTTCCTTTCATTAATGGGAACTTTTATGATATTTCGATTTTGTAACGCCCCAACCCTAGTTACCTAGAGTCTGTGCATTATTACATAACATTGGCATGATCACAAGAGATCATGCCTCGAAAGACCGATCAGTATAGTAGCTTTGGAAATATTGAATAAATACATATGTTTTTACATTAAAAATTAAATAAATAAAAATAACAACATTGTGTCCCCATTGAACAGACATGTATCCCATAGAATATTCCTTCAGGTCAATAATAATATAATTCTTCACATCCTAGTAAAAATAAAACATTAGAATGGGGTGAGCTCAGATGCTCAGTAAGGATAACAATATAAGGGAAACTATCATATATAAGAATAAAAATTTATGGAAATGTATAAGACTAAAAAATTCCTTTTAAACATAAACTTTAGCATAATACCACAAAGATAAATCATATAATTCCATTTACTTATTCATATGGATATGTACTAGTCGAATAATGACATGTAATATCAATAGTTAATTTCATAATGATGGAATTCATAATTCCGAAAATCATAACCACATTGTTAAGGCCTCGTGGCAAGACTAAAAATAATATTTTATCTAATCCTCATGCAAGGACACTAGTTGGTCTCATGAGACCTATTGATGCATCGAGAAGTTTTAGTGGGCTCCACCAATGACATTGATGTTTAACTCAATGAATGGAAATTGAGTAATGATTACTCTTATAAAGATCTTATTGTTGACTTGAAAATTTATCAATGGAGTGGTTATGTGTATACAATGTATATACACACAAATGGGAGTGGAAATTACTACATAAAGAAAATTTTATTTCACACATAATCTTATAATAAAATATTCAATGAAGTTTGCGTAAAAACCAATGAGTGTAAATTGAAATTAGAAATTCCCTTACCGATTTGGTAAAATACGAAACATACACCCCATAAAATAGGGATAATACAATAAAGATTTCAATAACCATAAATTACTAGATAATACACAAATAATACACTCATGGGTAGTACATACACCACACAAAAGAAAATAGTGTCAATATAGAATGAATAATACTGGAAAAAGAAGTGAGATGAAAACCCCTTACCTTGTAATTTTTCTTAGTATAGTGTAGTTTAAAATCATTTATAATGGTTAAATTATTTTTATTAAATTATAAAATAACCGCATTCAGAAATATGAAATCATATATGATCTTATAATATTGCTTTGTTAATGGTATTTGTGTAGTATCATTGTTTTGGGTGTTAACTAATTCGTTTTTCTTGGTATTTTTTGTTACGTATGTCATATTTGTTAGGAATAGGATGTATTTTACTAAAATATAGAATGATATTAAGTTCTTAAGCCTTATTTTTAATCACCAAATGGTAATTATTCTTGAATGGTTACGATGGGGAAAGAAAACTCATCGTGTCGTGTAGACGGTAAGCCATACGTGCGTAAGAGAAACAATATAATTTGATTAGTTGTGAAATCATGTGTAATTGGATGTTATATTATAAAAACAGAATAATTAACATGTTATATTTCTTATTTACAAAAATTTATCTTCATTATTATACTCATCCAAATAATTAAGTGTTGAATAATAAACTACAACACAATGTGGAGACGGTAAGTCGTACATACACGCATATATTGAATTTATTATTCATATGATGGATAGAAAAATGAATATGTTTGTACCATATTTATAATAAAATCATATAATTTATATTTTAATGGGGTTATTATTTTGGTATGGATTAAAAAATGAAAGAGGTGCTGGAAGAAGAAAAGAACATTGAAATAGGTGATTAAATTATTACCTCTTCTTCGAGTGCTTTATTTTGATTTGATCAAAAAGGATCCTTAGGTTGGCATTATGATCAAAGAAATGCCTCTAGGTTCACGTAAGGGTACAAGGGGGGATATTTGAGTAGGTTTTGGATGAGAAAAATGTATCTGGATGTGTGATTTTGAGAGAAGGTGAAGTAACCTTTTATAAGAGACGTGAGGATCACTTTAGGAAAAGAATGAAATATTATTTTATTATAAAATTATTTTCGATTTTTAATGGCTCCAAATGGATTTATTTAAAGGATAGGGTGAGGATGGGTCCAAATCCTCTCAACCAATAGTTTTTAGATAAGTTTTGGTCACCATATTGAACTTATATTTTATATTTAAATCTTAGTTAAATAGTTTACCTTTTACCATGTATTCTTCTATTTTTGTATTACATGGTTATTAAACAATCTATAAAATTACATGCAAACCTATATTGGTTCATTAATTACATATCTATAATTATATAAGTCCTTTGGTTGAACCTTATATTTTTATAAATACTATATCATTTAATAAAATAGTGTTTCTTTTAAATACAAATTTATGTCAATGTTGAAACGTTTTAGTATTTTGTTTTTGTGAAAATAATAAATACTTGATTACATTGAAGAAAATATATTAAATCATACCTAAAATGTCATATTAACATATAAAATTCGTGTAATTCATCAAAAGTCTCAATTTACACTTATTTTGATATTTATAATATCGATTATTTAAATCATTCATTAATAAGGTAATTATTGCATCATCATTGTGTCATAAATATATTTTATTATTTAATGTCTAAAAATTATAAATAAAATACCATGTTGTAGAAAATATTTTTATGTTTCTAATTAATATTTATAGTCGAATTTATCATCTGTATAACCCTATATTAAAAATGGGTTAGTAATTAATCATTGAATTTAACACTTTTGACTCTTCTTTAAATAAAATAATAATAAACATATTAATTAAATTCAAATGAATAAAATGGATCATATTTTATTCCTAAGGTTTATTTTGGTATAAATACACATATCCAATAGAATTACGACATGCGTTATGGTAATTATAATAACATTTTGACCTTTAATTGCCCTATTTACTTTTAACTGTGGTAAATAAAATTCAAAAGTTACTATTCATCACAAATTATTTTCATCCTATTGAACTAATTTTACTTATTGATGAAAACCATGTCTCTTAGAGTTTTCAAATTCACTTCGTAGAAGTGGTAAAATTATGTTTTATGCAAATTTTCAAATGTTCCTAGAAGGTGAGTAAAAAAGGTAAAAAGTTCAATAAAATTTTATATATCTATTATTATTAATAAATATTTTAATGAATTACAGTGGAATAATATAGTTATTGTGTATCTATTTTTTCTTTAAATTAAAATTGAAATAAAAAGAATTTTTTAAATAAAAAGTCATCTTTAAATAATAACACCGTGGATTTCACTATTCATCAAAAAATTAAAGTTTTTAGAAACATAAAAAAAATTCCTCCGAAGATAATTTGGGTATTACATATTAAAAAATGATTTCTATTTTAACAAATTTCAAACTTATATGTTGTATTATTTAATTTCAAAAAATATCCCCGTTGTCAAAACCAGAAAGCGTGTTTTTGAGATGTAAAAACTATCAAAAGAATGATACGTGTTTATGTCCAATTTAATTGTAAAATTACTTCCAATGAAAAATATTTGATTAAATTAAAAAAATATAATCTAATTATACTTAAAAAATATTCAAATTTATAATTTAACACTCTAAATTATTTTTATTAAAAAAATGTTTTTTAAATAAAGTTTAGTATAATTGACTATTCATCAAAATATGAATGTTTTTAGAAAAGCAACGAATATTTATCAAAAATAAATTTTTATGGTCCACTTCTAAAGAAGAAGTTTATTTTGTTATATTGAATATATAAGAGTGTCAAATATTGGATTTAAAAAGGGTTCTCTATTAAAAGGTGGTAAATTTTCATTTTTTGAAAAATAATTCTTTTATCTGAAATATTGAATGAGTTCTTATATTATGTCTAAGAAAAACATAATATGGATGATAAAATTATATGGAGTATATAAAATCCAAAATATAGTTAATACTATTCATAAACTTTTTTGACGACTAGTTTGATAAGTCATGGTGCGCTCGAACTCGGTGTTGCGGGTAGAGCGAGATATTCAATTACATTAAAGAAAATAAAATACTATGAAATATTGGGGTGTTACATTATTCAACCCTTATTGAAATTGAGTCCTTGTAATTTAAAAATTGGGCTTAGTAACTTCATTGAAGGTCCCACATCAGAAAAAGAGTCAATAAAACTATCACTTTAAAAGAAATAAAGTGAAGTACAACGGTCTCCCATGATAACCCATACTATGATTCCATGTAGGAAATCTTGGATATGGAAGATAAAATAAGTGTCATGTTCTGATGGAGAGTGATATAAAACATGATCAGGAGAATGTTAAAAACAAGAAAACTGCAATCTTTTGATGTATTAAATAGTCATTAGTTCCCCTATATGAAAAGTAAATTGAAAACGTTTTTTTTTGTTTTATTATCCATTTAATAATGTTGAGGAAATTATTTATTTGATTGACTAATTTTAAAAATAAATATACATTATTTTAAAGTTTAGTTTCATCCTTTAATAAATTTATACCACTAACTCATCATTTCTTCAAACAATGAGTATTCAAGATGACTTGTTCATACTTGAAGCACTAGAATCAACTTATAGATAATCAAATAATCCACAAAGGATGAACTATATATTTATATTTTCCTTAGAGATTAACCAAAACCAAATGGATAATACATGATCAGATGATCCCCAAAATGGATAATCTTTTATAGAATGAAATACTAATTATAATTTCCAAAATTAAACAAACAATACCCAAAGATCAATAAAGACTATTCAACAAACAATTGTCCTAAAAATCCATCAATATAATCCAATCTAACATTGAAAACCAAAACTCGAAAGAATTTAATCACATAGTCTTTCATAGTAAATCATAACATTTATCTCCAAACTATTCTTAATGGTTCATACCAAAGTGTAATTAACCAAATCACATATTCTCAATGGCAGATTAATCATTTCCATTAATAACCTGAATATCTATAAAAAACATTGATTCTTCCAAAATAAAAAAAATCCACCATTACTTCTCAAATGAAATCCTATAGTACTCTATTTTCCATAGGCATATAATGTTACCAACAAAGAGAACATCTTCCAAAATAACAGTTATCACAAAATCACCAACTCGATTTTTTATACTAAGGATATCCATTTGATAAAACATAATATCCCAAATCAACTTATTATAGACCAATAAAATAATTTAACTAAAAATAATTAGTCTCACTAACTAAGGACTTCACCTATTCTAGTGGTAGGTGATAAATCTTAGTCGAACTTTGGTTGTGAGTTCCATTCCCACAGATTTTTCTGACATGATGGGTTGTCACATAGTCTACGTGTTGTCCATTTTAGAAAAACAATATTTTATAACATTACAAAAATTAGATAAATTCCCCAAAAACCCATAACTGTATTTAATCACAAATTTTTTCTCATACCTTTCATTTTCATCCGAAAAATTAATAACTTGTAATTGCCTCAACTTCAAGTATCATATAAACCCAAATGGTTCTTTATAACTATATCCACAAAAGAAGAGATAATTCTTCCTCAAATAGAATTTTCATATAATAAACTACATGGTTACACATTCAAGAGAAAAGTATTTTAATTTAATCCCATAAAAAAATATCATTAATACTTTTAAACATTTCTCCATCCATTTATTTTCACATAGGATCTTCCTTGACCTAGTGGTTATCTTATAGAATAGGGCATCGGCTCGGGTAATGCCTAGGTCCCCTAAATTTGCGACAATTTAGTATAAATGTATTTTTATGGTTATTTTTATTTTATTCCATATTACTATTCATTTTACCAAGGATATTATTAACATTATGTCCATTTTTCCCACACAGAGAGGATTTCTTTGTTCTATTGAGACACTCTCTAGGGTGTCTCCTTTCACACTTCCGGCATGATAGAAATTTAGATTTATTTTCTCCACGGTCTCCACTGCTGGAGCTCTTCCCATTCTATACCTTTCTCTTCTTTGTTGAGTTTGGGAGTTAGTTAATGTATATATTTTTATTCAAATTTTTGGAAACCTTCTTGGGAATGAACATGATATCTCTTACACCTATAAAAATTCAATTTTTTCTCATTTCCACCATCGTGACAACCTTTCTCATCATGTTCAATGTTACTATGACTTACATGGAATCAAGCCATTGACTAAAACCAGAAAGCATAGTGTGAGTAACAATAGTCAAAAAATCATTTATAGAATATAATGACACATTAAATTCAATCTAAAAAACTACAGGAATAACCAAGGTTATTTATTCTCATCTAATATTAAAATCCAACAAATTGGTTTGTCACAAAAATGTGAATTATCTAAAGCATATCCCCAAGGAGTGTCATAACCAAGAGTGCAGCAACCCCTGTTGTCGTTCACCTGTTCCCATTTGAGTCTAGCTTAAAATAGTGTTTTATGGTTTTACCCCTAGGTACATCTGTGCTAGAGCCGCATCTACTAGCTTATATCAATACAAGGATGTATTTCTTGGAAAACCCAAAAAATATTTACCATACCAACATATTTGGATGTTCTTCTATACTTATCCAAAAAAGTCTATATTTGGATAATGTTCTCTAATAAGAGTTTAACTAAATATAGTTTCCAAGGATTGTACTAATCTTTCACTGATACCAACTATAGCACCCCGACCCTAGATTCCCAGAGTTGGTGCATTATTACATTACATTGTCTTGATCACAAGAGATCAATACTCGAAAGACAGATTAGTTTGGTAGCCTTATAAGTACTAGATACATACATAAGTTTTATATTACATCATGAAATAAAGAAAAACAAAAACATTGTGTCCCCTTTAAACACACTCATATCCCTTAGCCTGTCCCAAAAGGTCAATAATAATATAATTCTTCACAAAATGGGAAAAAGAAAACATAAGAAAGGGGTGAGCTCAGATGCTCAGTAAAGATAACAATATAATGGAAACTATCATAAATAAACATAAACATTTAATGTAATGTATAAGACTAAAGAAAAATCCTTTTAAACATAAACATCCACCTAACATGGAAAAGATAAATCAAATAATTCCATTTAATTATTCACATGGATATTCTACCAGTCGAATAATAACATGTAATATCAAAAGATACTTTCATAATGATGGAATTCATAATGTTGGACATCATAACCACTTAGTCAAGGCCTCGGTCCAATCCAATAAATAATATTTTTCCAAGGCCTTGTCCCAAGACAGTAGTTTGTCTCATGAGACCTACCAATGCATCAAGGAGTTATAGTGGGCTCCACCTATCACTTATTAAGTCTAATGCATTCATCATAAGAAAAGGTTGAAAAATAATCTAAACATTCGTATTAAAACTAGCATATGAAATGTCAATATCTTATCCACAAACCATAAATTGTATAAAAATTGCACATTCATAGTCAAACATTACTCATTAAATAAAATAATGAAGATTTTATTATAATAAATAAACCTAAATCAAAATTAATGAAGGATATTTACATAGATGAAAATAATCAGTAAAACTATTTGAGTGTAATAACCTCATTTCTTGAAAAAAATCAAAAGTTTCACTATTTATCAAGGAGCTAATACAAATAGAAGTTTGAGTCAAAGTGTCCCATACCACTTTGAAACATTTAAAAGGAATATTTATTTTAAAACATTTATGTCAATATAAAAAAACCTTAACACCATTTTTAAAAAATGGACATAAATAAAAATGATTTAGAAGAATAAATCTTTAAATCATTTAAAATTAAAATTTAGTTAGAGTTCCTAACCAAATGGGAGATGCTTGAATACAAATAATTGAGATAATAAAAACATAATAATATCCTGAGAATAAAAGGATTCATGATATATTATTTCAAAGTATATTATGTACACCATATAAAAGTGAATTGGTGCATAACAAAAAGATGTCTCAATGGAATGTAAATTGAGATGAAATCCCTTATAATGAATGTATACTTATATTCAAGATTAATAAATGACATAATAATGTGTGAAAAAATATAAATATACTAAAAATGATTGGATATTAAGTGTATATAAATCAGAGGAAATACACACATATTCTTGCAAAAACAACACAAATGACTTGGATGTTAAACTCAATGGATGGAAATTCAGTAAAGATTACTCCAATAAAGATCATATAGATGACTTAAGAATTTTAAAATGGAGAAATTATGTGTATAAAAATTATATAGACACAAAGTTTAATTGAAATTAATACATGAATAAATAAATACTGATTTCACACAAAATAATGGATTAAAATAATCAATGAAGTTTGCGTAAATCCCAATGAGTGTAAATCGAAATTAGATTTTCCCTTACCGATTTGGTAAATTACGAAACATACATACCAAGAAAGAAGGATCATAAAATGATGATTTAAATACCCATAAATTAATATATATATATATATATATATATATATTACACAATGAATACAATCATGGGCAATACATACCCCACACAAAAGGAAATTGTGTCAATATTGAATGAATCTCACTGGAATAAGAAGTGAGAAGAAAACCCCTTACCTTGTACTATTCCATAGTAGAGGGTAGGTTAACCTACTATATAATGCTTAAATAAATATTATTAAATTATAAAATAATAACATACATATATATGATATCATATATGCTCTTTTAATATTTATTTGTTAATGATATTTCTGTAGTATCGTTGTTCTCGATGTTAACTGATTCATTTTCCATTATATGTTTTGTTATGTATTTAATATTTTCCAGGAATAGGATTTATTTGATTCATATATATAATGATATTATGTTCTCAAAAAAGTATTTGTAACCATCAAGTGAAAATTATTCTTGAATGGTTCTGATGGGGAACCAAATCTCAACGTATCCTGGAGACGGTAAGCCGTACGTACGGACGAGCAACAATATCATTCTATTAATGGTTAAATCATATGTAATTGGATTTTATATTATATATACATAATAATAAAAAAGTTATATTTAATATTGACATATTTTATACTCATTATTATACTCATCTGAATAATGACGTGTTGAATAACAAACTACACCATGATGTGGAGATGGTAAGTCGTACGGAAGGACGTATGGTGACTTTGTTTTTAAAAAATGGATAGAATGATGAATATGGTTGTACCATATTTATAATAACATCACAATATTTAGATGGTACTGGACTTATTATTTGGGTATGGAAACAACAATGAATTAGGAAGGGGATGAAGAAAAGAACGTTGAAAGAGGTGATGAAATTGTTACCTCTTCTTCAGGACCTTCCTTTTCATTTGATCAAAAGGGATACATAGGATAGATTTATGATTAAAGTAAGGAATATATGATCATGTGAGTGTTGTTGGGAGGATATTTTAGCATGAAATGGAATAGGAAAATGGCTTTTTAGGTTTGATTTTGTGAGAAGGGTAAGTACCCTTTTATAAGAGAGATGAGGTTCGCTATAGGAAAAGATTGAAATATTATTTTATTATAAAATCATTTCGGTTTTTAATGTCTATAAATAGATCTGTTTCTAGGATATGGTGGGAATGGGTCGAAATACTATCAACCAGCAGGTTTTATTAATGTTTAAGTCAACATATTAATCTTATTTTTTGATTTAATTCTTAGATAAATATTTTAACTTTTACCATGTCTTCTCGTATTTTTATAATACATGGTTAATAATCATACTATATGATGACTAGAGAACATAAAGTGGTTCATTAATGAAATATATATCATTATATAAGTCATTTGGCTAAAAAATAGTTTTTTATGAATATTATATCATCTAATAATATAGTATTTGTTTTAAATGCTCATTTATGTCAATTTTGACACTATTTAGTATTTGGTTTTCTATGAAAATAAAAAAACGTTATTACATAGAAACAAATACATTAAATCAACCCTAAAATATCATATTAACCTATAAACTTCATTTAATGCATGATAATTCTTGATTTAAATTTATTTTGATATTTAAAATATCAATTTTATTAATCATTCATTAATAAGGTAATTACTGCATTATGATTGTGTCATAAATAAATTAGTTTTTTAATCTCTAAAAATTATAAATGAAATAAAATTATGTAAAAAATAAATTTATCTTTATAATTAATATTTATATTTGAGTTTATCTTATTTATAACCTAATATTGAAATTGTTTAGTTATTAAACATTGAATTTAACAATTTTAACTCTTCTTTAAATAATATAATCATTAATATCCTAAACTAATCCAAGTGGATCAAAAGGATCATATTTTATTCCTAAGGAAACTTTTGGTCTAAAAAACTTATCCAATAGTATTTTAACATGTTTTAGGGGAATAATAATATCATTTTTACCTTTAATTACCCTATTTACTATTAACTGTGGTAAATAAAATTCAATTGTTACTATTCACAAAAAAAATCATCTTATTGAACCACATTTTACTTACTAATGTCAACTGTGTCTCTCATATTTTTTAAATTCAATTCACAAAAGCGGTAAAAATAAGTTTTATGAAAATTTGCCAATGTTCCTAAAAGGTGAGTAAAAGATGATTAAAAGTTCAATAAAATTTAATATATCTAATCTTATTATAAAATGAATTAAATGAATTGTAATGGTCTAATATGGATATTTTTTATCTATTTTGACTTTAAAATAAATTTAAATTAAAAATAATTATTTAAATAAAAATTTAACATTAAATAATAACATAGTGTTTTTCACTATTCATCAAAAATTAAATGTTTTTAGAAAAAATACAAAAAATTCACCCGATGATAATTCTACTTTTCCAAATTAAAAAATGATTTCTATTTTACCAAATACAGAACATAGATGTTGTATTAATTAATTTAAAAAACATTCCCATTGTCGAAACCAGAAAGCGGGTTTTTGAGAAGTAAAAACTATCAAAAGATTTATTTGTGTTTATGTCCAATTTAAATGTTAAATTAATTAAAATGACATACATTGTATTGAATGATAAAAATATAATCTAATTATACATAAGAACTATTCAAATTTATAATTTAAGCGAATAAATTATTTTGATTGAAAAAGTTGTTTTCGATTAAATTTTAGTGTTTCTAATTATTCATCAAAATATGAAACTTATCCATAAAGAAAACAAAATAAATCCAAACTAAATTTTTACATCCCAATTCTAAATAAGAAGTTAATTTTTTTATATTTAATATATAAAATTGTCAAATATTTTATTTAAAAATGGTTCGCCATTAAAACGAGGTAAAATTTTATTTTTTTGAAAATTAGTTCTTCCATTTGAAAACTATTTTTTTTATTAATTATGTCTAAGAAACACATAATATAGGTGTTAAAATTTTATAGAGTATATAAAATTCAAAATTTAGTTAATAATATTCATAAGCGTTTTTTGAATGGCTAGTTTGGTAAGTCGTGGTGCACTCAAACTCGGTGATGTGTGGAGCGCATGATATTGAATTACAATAAAGAAAATAACTTAATATAAAATCCTGGGATGTTGCACATTTTTTATTTATTATGACATAATTATAGTATATAATTATTCCCATGGGTAACCCTAGTGTTTATATAAGATTGATTATGTATGATTATTTATGTGGAAAACATATTCATGAAAAGTTAACATGGGTGCATCCAGATAACGCTCTATTAAAATGGGTAAAGTTTACTCTCATGAGACTTTATGTGTGACAGTCATGGAGGTTAACCTTATCTTGTGCTACCATGTCTGACTGTCTTGGCAGTTATCCTTGGCTTGTGCTTCCATGTGCAATGGTCTTAGTTGTTTTCCGTAAATCACGCTAAAGACTGGTTTTATATTTATTCCATGTTACTATGACTACATTTTTATACGATTCCACATTTATATGTTATGATTCTTTTTGTTACAATCCTTTTATATCATCTTAAAGTTCCTTCTTTTCCATGTTCCAAGACATTGTTCTTTTGGTTATTTCCTTACTGGGTTATTTAGCTCAACCCTTTTTTCATGTGTTCCCTAGGGTAACCTATACAGATTTTTTATCACAATGGATGTTAGAAGCTCAATTTGAATATTAAATAAAGAAATATTTTAATTAATTCCATGTTTTCATTATTATGTATCTAGTCTTCCAAGACACTAGAATCTACGATCACAATATTGTACTCTGATTTATGGTTACACATAAAATCATTTAATATTATATGTAAAATTCTAGGGTCACTATTGTTGGTATCATTAGATGGTCTAGTTATTTTTGGAGATTAGAAATAGATTACTTTAGTAATAACCTTAAGGATGGTACAAAGTATTAGAAAACTCCACTAAATTTTAGTAAGTACATAATAAGTGATTTATCATGAAAATACATCCATGTTAGGATACAAATAGATTGAGGTGGATCTGGAATAGATGTATTTAGGGGTAAAACCAGAAAACCCAACTTTGAGCTAGACTCGAATGGGAACAAGTGCATGATAATGGGACTTACTACACTCTTGGTTTTACACTCTCTAGGGATATGCTTGTGGAAACTCATGAGCTTAGGAAAAAAATTATTAAAGGAATATTTAAATATACAATAAGAATATAATCTCTGAAATATATCAAGGATAACCTAGATTTAAACCTAATAAATCACAAGTTAGGATATACTCCTCCTTTACAAGTTTATCCTTCTATGTTCAAAGATTCCATTTTATTCTCAATGACTAAGTTTTTAAGCCCTCTAATTGTTCATTCTTATTATTAGTTAAAAGAAGGAAAGATAAGAACACATCCCAGCAATAAATGTGATAGGGAATGTTTAGACTGCCCTAATGATATGCCTGATATGCTGGGAATGGGTGCTAAAAAGTTCAAGATAGTATATGCTTAGATGACTCAAGTTATAAATAATAACATGGATCATATAGAACACCCTCCTCCTCTATGGAAAAAGAATGTTGTCATTGAATCCTTTATACAGAAATGGCCTCTAATATATAGTGGATCATCTAATATCCTCCTCACATAATAGAGGATTAACTCCATTCAAAGGATATTCTCTTCCATCGATTTCTCAGAAGAAGAAAAAGTCATTCTGCAAGTCTATCATTTTTATGGGGAATTTGATCAGTGGTGGACACTGATAAGGAATATGAAGCCCCTAGAAGAAATTGATTCCTTCGATTGGGAGGAACTACAGAGAATGTTTTCCAATAAATATTTTCCTTGAACCTTCCGTCTCAAGATGTAATGACTGTTCCTTAGACTCAAGTATAAAGAAGATGAGTCAATCAGGGTGTATGAAGATAACATAACAAGGCTTTCAAGGTTTTCCTCTAGTTTTTTCATGATCACCAAAAGAAAAGTGGATCTTTTATTTATTGGACTAATGATGAGTCTATGAAAATCATTGGAAATTCAAGACATTTAAATCTATGAGGAGATCATCTGTTGATCCCATAAGGTTGAAAAGGAAACCGAAGACTCGTACTGACATCATAGTCCAAACAAAAAAAGAGTAAAATGAAATCTAATTTGGGAAGTTCCAAAAATAAATTCTATGATAGAAATAATATTGATCATCCCATGTATAAATAATTAAAGAAGAATCATCTTGAAAACAATCTAATGGGAACTAGGAATTTCTATAAATTTCCAAAGTAGGTACATCTGGGTAAAAACATTTAAAGAGATTTGAAAAATCCCACTAATGAGGAAGAAAAATGGAAGGTTTCGATAAATGCTCAACCAGTGGTATAGTGTTACAACTAAAAGTTACATGGGATTTATGAAAACAATTTCCATAATCCAAGGGTTGTTAGGGGAAATCAAAAACATCCTCTAAGGCAACACCGAAGGGTTTATGCTATCACTACTACTAAGAGGATTCAGAGAATGATTTGGTGAAATATACGCTAGTTATTCATTCAAGAATAGAGAATGTACTATTGGATTCTAGTTATACCCATTCATTTATATCTTTAATGTTTAGTAAAACTATTCATACAACACCATATAATTTGGAGGATAAGTTAACTGTGAGAACAGAGAATGGGTAAATTATTGCATCCATGGTTTATAACTCCTCGTTGATTAATGTTTGTGGGCTGAACCTCCTCAAAAAAAATCATACTTCCTTTAGTGGAGTATGATGTTATCTTGTTCATGGATTGGATATCATTATACAAGGCCAACATCAAATGTTTGGAAAGGTATATCACTATTCACATCCTAAAGCATCCTCCAATTTTATACAAGTGTAATGAAAAAGATAAATGTCCTTTAGAATATTTTTCTCTAGTGTGGATATTAAATTTTTATGAGAAATCATGTCTGGTTCAAATGATTGATACAAAGGAGAGAATCATGCTTGAAGACATTCTTATCATGAGGGATTACACTCATTCCTTCCCTGAAGAGTTTTTGTGTCATCCTATTAATTGATAGGTTTGTTTTTCAATGGAACTTATTCTTGTATCCTTTCCTATATCAAATAAAGCTTATATAATAGCCACCATAGAGCTAGAAGAGATGAAGAATCAGTTACAAGAGAATCTGAAGAAGGGATTTATATGCCTGAGTGATTTACCATGGGATTCACCAGTCCACTTTTTCAAGAAGAAGTAAGGATCAATGAGCCTCTACATAGATTATTGTGAGCTTAATAAAATCACAATAAAGAACATGTATCCCCTGCTACATATATATGAATTTTTCGATCATCTTCGTGGGGTCATTTATTTCTCTAAGGTGGACCTTTGGTCAGGATATCCTCAAATAATGGTTAGAAAAGAAGATATTCCCAAGAATTCCTTTCGAACGAGTTATAGACACTTTGAGTTCATAGATATTCCCTTAAGACTAACTAATAATCTAGAAATTTTTGTGGATTTAATGAACAGATTTTTTATAGATTACCTCGACAAATTTTTGGAAGCCTTTATTGAAGATATTTTGATATACACCCATATCAAGGAGGAAAATGAGGAGAATCTGAATTCTATGTAAATGATATTGTGAAGGGAAAATTCATATGAAATGGTTAGTAAATGTGAGTTCTCAATGGAGGATGTATCATTCCTGGGGAATATAATCCTCATTAGTGGGATATTTGGGGACCTTTATAAGACAAAGGAAATTAAAGAGTGGCACAGGCCATCCTTTATAATGGAGATTCGTAGCTTTTTTGGTATATCCATGTATTATCATTGATTTTTTAAGAAATCTTCATGATTGTAAAACCCAATGACCAAGATGACATGGAAGGGAGTAAATATTATCTGTACCATAGAATGTGAAGACTACTTTAACCTGTTCAATAAGAGGATTATCACTACATCGGTACTCACACTCCCAACAAGTGGACAACTCATTATGGTGTATAGTGATGATTTAAAGAAGTGAATATGTTGGGTACTAATGAAAAATGAAAAATTGATAGCCTACGCCGCCAGGAAGATGAAAATACATTATCAAAACTATCCTACACATGATCTGAAGTTGGCGGTTGTGATCCATGCGTTAAAAATCTGGTAGAATTATCTCTATGGGGAAAAGTATGAGATATATACTGAACACAAGAGTCTCAAATATACATTCACACAAAAATAGCTTAATATGTGCTAGTGATGATGGATAGATCTAATAAAGGATTATAGAATCTCAATCCACTATCATCCTGGTAAGGAAAATGTGGGGTTGGATGATCTATGTAGAAAGGATCATGCATCTTTATCAATGATGAGAATTAAAAAGGATCCAATATTCATAGATATTATGAGAATGGACATGGGAATCATTAAGGGAGGAATATTATTAATCCCTTCTCAAATTATTTCTTATCCACCCCTCATGGAGAAAATATCGGATGCTCATAGAAAAGATGTGGAAATTACATGAAGCGTGGAAACCATTTAAAATGGGAAACCCAATGAGTTCAAGATTGATACATATGGAGTTGTAATATTTGGGTAATCAATATGTGTACCATCTGTTATAGAGGTAAACAATGAACTTTTGAATTACACACATTGCCCAACCTTCTCTATTCACCCTGAAGGCGCAAAGATGTATTGAGATCTCTGAGAGAACATTTGGTGGGAATATATGAAGAAAGAGGTTGTTGAATATACATCAAGGTGCCTGGTATGTCAACAATTGAAAGAGGAAAGATATAAGTCTAAGGGTATGATGCGACCACTACCCATACCATCATGGAATTGGGAGAACATCACTAAGGGCTTTGTCATTAGACTTCTAACGACATCGAGAGGAAAAAATGCTATATGGGTCATTTTGGATCGTCATACAAAGATATCTCACTCTATCGTTCTTAGAGAAGAATTATCATTGGATCAAGTTGCATGGATATATATAAAACAACTGGTATGGATACCTATAGTACAACTATCTATAGTATCCAATCGAGATCCGATATTCACCTCAATGTTCTGTAAAAGTCTCCATAATGCTCTAAGCACTGAACTGAACTTCAGTATATCCTATCATCCTCACACTGATTCCCAATATGAGCGAACTATTTAGACACTGGAAGATATGTTAATAGAATGTTATATGGAATTCAAAAGAGTATGAGACGAACTTCTACAACTGGTCTATTTATCATACAAAAATAGTTTCCACTCGAGCATCCAAATGGCACCATACAAATCCCTTTATGGGAAAAGGTGAAGAACACTAGAATGTTGGGATGAATTCGGTGATCTTAAGCTGCTAGGACCTGAAATTGTCTTATAAATTGTGGAAAAAGTGAAAACAATTCAGAATCATATCAAGGTATCCCAAATGTGAAAAAATATTTATCCATAAAATCATCGACAAGACCAAGAGTTCAAAGTTTGACACATGTTATTTCTATGTATATCTCTAGGGAATAAGGTCTTGAGGTTTGGTAAGGAAGGAAATCTATGTCCTAGGTACATTGGTCTCTTCGAAATTATTGATCGTATTAGTGTTGTAGCCTATCAACTAGAACATCCACCTACCGTGGCCAAAGTACAAAATGTCTTCCATGTATCTCTCTTAATGATGTAAATACAAGATCCTTCACATGTACTCTCTTTAGACATGGTACAATTAGAGAATGGTATTTCTCAGGAGGAGTTTTCAGTGACGTTCTTGGATCATAGAGATAAAGTTCTATGTTACATGACTACTCACCCCGTCAATGTATAGTGGTGGAACCATAAGTACGAAGAGGAGACATGGGGACTTGAGGAGGAAATGAAGGAAAAGTACATGTACATGTTTATGGCATAGAATGAAAAATTAAATTTTGAGGGTGAAATTTCAAAAGGGTGGGAATAATGTAAAAAACCCAATATTTTATAAATGGAAATTATTATCTTAAAATTATGTCATGAAATCACATGAAATCACAACACAATGAATTACTAAGTATTATGTGACCATTAAACATAATATCGTCACTTCTATGATTTGAATTTCAAAAATATGTCATACACGGTTGCAATCTGTAATATTTTTGGAGTCCGATAAGACAATCTTAAATTTTTGTGAATAGTAACTAACCATTATGAATAGTAGCTCTACCCATAGGAATAATAATTTGACTCTAATGAATAGTAAATTGTCCAAAATTTTATTTCCCTCACCCATGAATGTATAAATAAAATTTAGGTATCTTATAAGTGATAATATGATCATAGTAAAAGTATTTTTTTTTTGAAAGTCGTAAATAAATTAATTTAAAAGAAAATTTATTTTTCTAAAAGTTGTTCATAAATTTAAACTTTTATGCCTTCTGGTATTATGATAAATTTAAAAGACCATATTTAATTTTTGAAATCATTATAATATCATTCATAGTTTTAAAATCAATATTTTTTATGTAAATTATGAGTTTAATTAAAAATAAAAATAATACTATTTAAAAAATTTAATATTAAAAAAATTGATTTCATTTTTGGATTATACACGTCGAAAAATGGTTAGGTTGAATTTTGGGAATTTTTCTGAAGTACCTGAATTTTTGGAGGATACTAAAATCCATTAATTTACCATATAAATATATTATAATTTAAATCCACTACTCATGATATCATTAGTGGTGTAAGAACCCATCTCTTGAACTCACATGCTCTTATTACTATTTGTGGTGATAGAATCACCCCTATTTTTGGTCCTGATGGAAATTAATATACTGTGGAATTAAATATTATGAAACCCCTCCTCTACTCCACTTAAATACCACCCCTCCTTACCTCGACAATTCACTCCTCTCAAGACTTGTTCCTTTCCTAAAGTCTGCCCAAATATCTCCCAAATCTCCTCCCCCACGTCCAACAGCATTTATTCTCCTCAAAATACCAAATCCTCTATCCTTAAGTGGTTCTCAAGGAAGATTGATTCAAGAGGTAAATTCCCCTTTTCAATTCTATTCCTCTCTTTTGGTCACGACCCGTCCTCGGGGCCCATGCCATGACTACCCCAAGCCTGCATTCGATTGGCCAGGGGCTCGCGACTAGAACAAAAGGCATATATCAATAATATGGGAAGGAATTGCCATTATAAATGTAAACAAACACAATAGAGTACGCAACAGGAAGTAAACACTAAGTAAAACTGAATACGAAGGAGTCTGCTGGAAAGTAATGGGCCAGTATACAAACCCAACTGAACAACAAGTATAAGTAGAAAGGGTTAAACACTTGAAAGAATATAGTAGCTCCCAGATCGTCCTCTAGGGTTCCTACCTGAATGGTAGGTATAGATGGCTACCTCAGCACTCACGTCCGTCAGTCTCCTCCGTGTGCCAACTCGTCGCAAGGTCCACCTCTGGGTACCGACCAGTCATGGCGACCTCAGCCTCCGTCAGCATTATTCGTCATCTGCATCCAACACAACGAGGTGAAGGCATAGACCGTGAGTGGGTGAGTATAACGATACTCAGTAGGGACCCTGAGACCCACAAGGTCTCACAATATCCATTAAGTATAAACAAAAGATGAAATATACAATCACGAAGTATCAACAAAACCTACTTAGGTATATGTCCATACATATACCTAAGTTACCAATCACGGTCCAGCTCCAACTCACGAGCCCAAACACAACCCATCCCACACATGAAGTAAAGCCAAGCACAATGATGTTAATGGTTGAAAGGCATTACTCATGTCACATAGGTATCCCACAATAGTAGAGACATAAAGATGATCATATGTAGCCACTAGATCATCTAAGTTGTCAGACCCGCACAGGATACAGGACCATCTAAGTTGACGGACCCACACAGGATACAGTCTAGCTATCTCATCTAAGCTGTCGGACCCACACAGGATATTGTACAGTTATCTCGTCTAAGCTATCCGACCCACATAGGATACAGTCTAGCTATCACGTATAAGCAATCGGACCCACAAAAAATATAGTCTAGCTATCTCGTCTAAGTTGTTGGACCCACACAGGATACAGTCCAGCTATCTCTTCTAAGTTGACAAACCCACACAGGATACAGTCCAGCTATTATAGAGTAATTGAGATGATCAGATGTAGTTACTGATTCATCTTTGTTGTCGGACCCACACAGGATATAGGACGAGCTACTATGTCAGAACTGATGAACCCACACAGAATTCCAGTACAGTTGTCGTCATCGTCGAACCCATGGAGGATTCCGGTACAGTAGTCTTCATCGCAGTCGTTACCAGCTCTAGGGTTCCCACACATAGCATGATCGATTCCGGGAGGGTCTGCTCCTCAAGAAAATGGGGTCCATACATCAACTATTATTAATCCTAAAGTTGATGTATCCCGAAGTTTTGTCTCATCAATAGAAACCAAACATTACAGACGAAGCGTCAATCGGACACTCGGTCTGAGAGTTATTGGATTTTCTCTTCCAGGGGCCCGGTTGGATTTACGCTTGTTCTAAACCCATCCATTTTTCAAAATCGTCCAAAACTCACTTAGAGTGTTGCAAAAGTTCTGCCTCGCCGCGAGGGTCCTAGTGCCGCAGACGGCGCGTCAATCGGACACGCGATCTAGAAGATATTTGCGTTTAAGAGAAACTGGCCCGGCCCGTCAGGCCCAGTGGGCTGGCGGGTCGGCCCGACCCGGTTTTGCGGGTCCGACCCGGCTGGGGGTTGGCACGTCCCGGTTTGGCGGGTCTCACTCGGCAGGGGGGTCGGCCCAGCCTGGTGGGGCGCGACCAAACTGCGGACCCGGCCCACTGAGGGGGCCGGTCCGGTTCACCCGGTGGCGGTGAGCAGCACCACCTCTCTCAGCCCAGCCGGCCGAAGCCAGCCAGTTTTGTCTGGCACGGGCAGCCCACCGTTGCGGGCAGCGGTTCCACCGCCACGCAGCCCCTGCGGGCTCCGCGCTCCTCCAACCCGGCTGTCCGTATCCAGGCGGATCGTCCAGCCATCTGCCCACACAGCGGGTCGCGGCCTTCTCCAGAGCGCGACACCAAGGGGGTGTCGCGGTCCTCCAGCCCGGCCATCTACGGCTGGCCATTTCGGTTCATCTGCTGAGGGGCCCGCGGATGTGGGCCGCGGTTTCCTCCATGTGGTCGGCACGACGGCGTCGGTCCACCACTGCCACGGCCTGGCCTGGCCGTGAACTTCAATCACCCTCGCCTTATGGTCATTTTCTCTTTCGTCGGTGTGGTACGACGGCACCGCACCCTTCCGACTCTGCCTCCGTTGCCAACTAAACTATCAAGAAATGAAGGAACACTGGGCCTTGTTGGTTCTTCCCACACCCTCCTTATTAGATGATATCCTTTGGCCAATGATGAACCAAGGTATTCAACGAAGAATGATGTATAATTTTATTCCATTAAAATTAATTGAATATCCCTACCTTGAAAATTGTGCTCACTCAGCAAAGTATCGGGAAAGAGGGTGGGCGTCGATTTCGTTGACGTCGGGGAATGTTCGAGGTTGTTGTGTCGTCGACATTCTTTGCTAGCGGAGTATACTCATTTAACATGGAAGTAGGTCGAGGAAAGGAAGAAGACACGTCAGCGTTCTTTAGTGGAAATGGAGTTCTTCATCGAGAGGACTTCGTTCCATGTTGGATATGTCCTTCATGTTCTTCGTGGGAAGAACGCTTCCTTTCTAATCCTCCAAAGCCTCCCAAGATAATATATCCAACCAACAAAAAATAAAAACACACCACTTATTTAAAGGATGGTTTAATGAATTCGAAGGGATTCAAATTCATTAAGCCACATCCATTAATTATATAAATGTTGAGTTGTCTCATTAAAAAGGGAGGGAGGAGATGAAGAGGATCCCAATTAATAAAAAAAGTTTCATCCTCCTTAATTTGGGAGTTCAAGGGGTTTAAGGATTTTAAGGGGGAGTTGATGAGTTTGGAACTCATATGGGCCCCCCCACACAATATCTTCCCATGGGACGTTATGTGGGGGTGGAACCCACCTCCAAATTCTCTTTGGAAAAATTAACAACCACTTAAAAATTATGTCAGACATAATTTTTAATTTAATAAAAATCCCCCAAAAATTTAACATCTCCTTCTGACCAAAATCAACTGCAGTAAAGGTTCTCTTAGGCGAATATCGGTGTTGCGATTTCATTGGTGCCCTCGGATTTCAATTCTGAGCACTGGTTCAAAAGATATAAAATCCCGACCGTACATCTACTGAACGTACCCAAACAAAACATCAGAAAAAATATTATCAGACACCCTCGACCCAGTACGGTTGAGTTTAGGCTCTTCCTAGGTGAAACACACCCCCAACAAACCAAACAGTACTCTCATATTTTCAATCCGAGTTACCTTTTAGGATTTTTTAATTTTACAATAAAATAGTTCATACTTAATTGTTTTATTTGCAGCCAAAAACTAACTTTTTCTGGTGGCTCGTGCTGGCCAAAGTTAGTATCTATTTAAATAAAGCATACCCTCACAAGTTCAGCGGTGGTCTTGGATTTTCAATCCGAGCTACCGTTTGTGAGTTATAAGCATTTGAATGATAAAATAATTTATTTAATTACATTATTTATGGTTATGCCATTTTTGGAATTTCTCATAGGAGGCACGCGCCGACTAAAATTAAGTCGCTCCTAGGGAGAACCTGCCATCCTGAGTGCAACAGAGCCCCCAGATTTCTGATCCGAGTAACCGTTTAATAGTTATTATACTTTTTCAGAAAAACTGCTTACGCGTGTTAATTTAAGATTAACAACACTTCAGAAATTGATTCTGGGTAAACCGGTCCTTGGAATCAGGTGTCGTCAGAAACTAAGGGCTCGTAAAATTCCAAAGAATTTAAAAAAAAAATCCTTGAAATTTCTGGGTCTTTACATTACCCTCACCTCAGGGATTTACGTCCCCATAAATCCACAACACACACTATGGAAACAAATGGGGGTACTATGCATGCATCTAAGCCTCCTTCTCCCATGTGCTCTCCTAGAGTTTCCCGTGCTACCAATGAATGCGCACCAGAGGAATCGACCATCCACATAGGACCTGCTCCTCTCGATCCTCGATCTTTATTGGGACCTCTGTGAATGTAGCCCCGTCATCGATGTCCAGCTCCCCATGGTCGAGGATGTGGGATGGGTTGTTCACGTATCTCCTCAGCTGAGATACGTGGAAGACATCGTGCACCTGATGCAACATAGGTGGAAGGGACAGGTGGTAATCCACCTTGCCTACCCTGTGGAGGACTTGGAAAGGCCCGATAAAATGCAGAGATAACTTGTCGTCTCAGTCAAATCTCTATAGAACTCATCAAGATGAGACCCGTAAAAAGACGTGGTCACCATCCTCGAACTCCAGTGGTCTCTGTCTCCTATCAGCATAGGACTTCTGTCTGCTCTGTGCAGTCTTCATCCACTCCTAGATGATCTTCACCTTCTCCGTCGTAGCCTGAAGCATCTGTGGTCCTAAAAGTGCTAACTCCCTGGGGTTAGTCCAGCACAGTGGTGATCTGCAAAGTCGTTCGTATAGTTCCCCATAAGGTACCATCCTGATGGTGGAGTGGTAGTTGTTTTTATACACAAACTCTACCAAGGGTAAGTGATCCTCCCAGCTGCGACCAAAGTCGAGGACACATGAACGGAGCATGTCCTCGAGAATCTGAATGGTCCTCTCAGTCTGCCCATCCGTCTGAGGATGGAAGGCGGTGCTCAAGAAAAGATGCATCCCAGAAGCCTCCTGTAATCCATTCCATAGCCAGGAAGTGAAACGAGCATCTCAATCGGAGACGATAGTTGATGGAACACCTTGAAGTCGTATGATCTATTAAACATTGAGGCATCCAAAGCTCTCTACTGAGCCCTGCTCTCGGATCGGTAGGAACTGGGCCGACATGGTGAGTCGGTCTATGATCACCCAGATAGAGTCATGTCCTCTGGATATACATGGAAGACCCATCATGAAGTCGATGGATATCTCATCCCTGTTCCACTTTGGGACCTCTAAAGGCTGAACCAAGCTTGCTGGTACCTGATGTTCCACCTTCACTTGTTGACAAGTGAGGCATCGAGAGAAAAACTCCACTATTGAATTATAAACTCGCTAAAGAAGTGGGGGAGTGACTGTAAGAGACTGAAGGAAGGATAATCCATCTCTATCCACAAAGGGTATCTGTAAAGCAGCCAGCTGCTCTGTCGTCTCACCTAGAAGATGTATATCAGATCACCAATTGAGTAAATCTGTTACAACATTACCCTTCCCAGGAGTATAGACTATCTCAAAGTCATAGCCTTGTAGAAACTCAAAACTCTAAACTCCTGCTTCCATGAGGGTAAGGATGGACAAATCAAGAGTGATCGGCTGCACCCTCCCAAGAATGAGTTTATCTGGTGCTATCTGGGTTTCCCATTTCTCTAAAGAGGGAAAACCCCATCCCAATGTTGTAGATAAACCACATCCTTTTTGCCTAATTCAGTCAATTTTTGTATGAATTGTGGTTTCCTAGTCCATACTCAAACTAACTTCATAAGGCCTCGATGCTGCCACCAAGAGGTTCCCAATAGAAACTCTCCCCTCAAGGGTCAGATCACACCATCGGCGTAAGTGTGATTATCGAGTCTCCTACCAATGGTATCTCCAGATTTAAGGTTCAAGTTAATGGTTTAACCAGAATATCTAGGTCTGGGACAAGATTTTTGGAAGGAAGGAATGATTGGTACCTATGTCTATTGATACGATAGCAAGTAGTAGAAAAAGACCGTACCAAGAATCATTCCTAGAGCCCTTGGGTCACACTCATTGACTGCAGGCAGCTACTCTTTTCCTCTGCCCTCCAGCTCCCTAAGCCTGGCAGGGACTACAAAGGTGGGTGGTTGTAACTTGTCGAAATGTACACCACCACATGATGATAACCTAGCTTTTCTTCCACGTTTGATTCCCTAATAATTTATATGTCCATGTCACATCCACTTCCCAAAACATTTTTCACGCCCATGTCTTTGAGACTGGTTCTAGTTCCCTGCCTTCCCACTACTAACATTCACCAGTTGTATCTGTTCAGCCAAAGAACATTCAACCACAAAGGATCTATCTAGAACCCCAGCTTAATTATGAATGTATAGAGGAAAAGTGCGGGATCGGATGTCCTTTAAACACACCTCGTTTGGTAGTCTGAGCCCCAAAGCACTAATCGAATCGTATTCATCGAGTGCCCGGAACGTTCGGTATGTCTCGATGAATACTCAGCTACCAACATGTCATCCTGAAAAAGCTGTATAAGTTTTGGAGAACTCTCAGCCACCTCCTCAAGCCATTCCTCATCCGCCTGTGAGTCAGGCTTGCCTCAGAACCTGAGTGGTATCTGATGCTAAAACACGTGTAAGGCACTAAGCCTACATGTCTCATCTACCAGTACCGCTGGTTGTAAAATGTGACCAACAAGTAGTGATATATCTGACACACTACCTGAAGGTACAACTCGGGCAACGGTCCATGTACTGATGCCTCATCACTGTGCAAACCAACCTCATGTTCACTCACAGGAAAGAACTAGTTGCTAAGTCTACCATCCACTCTACTAGTGTCTCAACTAGGCGAAAAACTCTAGCAATCGTCTCCAGCCAGTCCTCTGCTACATGGGGATCTGTCTCGCCTCGTAACTTCGGAGGCCTATGCTGCTGGAACTCATGCAACACGCTCTCTCGGCATGCACCATCTGCTAGTACAGCTGGTGTCATCTGTTGCCCAATGGGTAGTGGTGTTGTTGTTACACCACCCGAAGGTGCCGACATAGTAAGAGGGCTCGGCACCGGAGCCTCGTCGCTTGGTGGTCCGTCATCGTGTACTCACTCGGGAACCCTAGAAAGATTTCTTCTTAGCGACATCCTAATAAGGAATAGGTGTCCCACTTTCAATAAGTTTATACATGGTGAGCTAACTCAAAGAGACCACAAGGAAACTCTTGAAACACACACACAATCAGTGTTTTCGGGCACTTAGTCGGAAATCAGAGGTCAGGGTCCGGGTGTATGGATACGTCGTCCGCCGCACCAACACCGGACTCCCTGGACTGAAAACCACACTCAATATTCTTTTCAATATTTCTTCACAGAAAATAATGATAAGAGTCTTGAGTTCTGCACTAGAACGGAATCCTCTGATACCTATTTGTCACGACCCGTCCTCGGGGCCCGTGCCGTGACTACCCCAAGCCCGCCTTCCATTGGCCAGGGGCTGGCGACTAGCACTAAAGGCGTAAATCCTTAACCTGGGAAGGCATTGCCTTTATAAAATTGAACAAACACAATAGAGTACGCAACAGGAAGTAAACACTAAGTAAAAATAAATACAAAGGAGTGTGATGGAAAGTAAATGGGCTAGTATACAAACCCAACTGAACAACAAGTACAAGTAGAAAGGGAAAAATATATGAAATTAAGGAGTAGCTCCTGGATCATCCTCCAGGGTTCCTACGTGAAGGGTAGGTACAGATTGCTACCTAAGCACTCGTGTTCGTCAGTCTCCTCTGTGTGTCGACTCGTCGCAAGGTCCACCTCCGGGTACCATCTAGTCATGGCACTCTTAGCCACCATTATGGTTGTCCATCGTTTGCATCCAACACAGCGAGGTGCGGGCATAGCCCGTGTAGGTGTGAGTATAATGATAATTAATAGGGACCCCGAGACCCGCATGGTCCCACAATATCCACTAAGGATAAGAAAAATAATAAATATACAATCAAAAAGTATCAACCAACCCTACTTAGATATATGCCCATACATATACCTAAGATACCAATCACGGTCCAACTCCAACTTACGAGCCCAAGTACAACCCAGTCCACACAGGAAGTAATGTCAAGCACCATGATGTTAATTGTTGAAAGACATGAATCATGTCACACAGGTATGCCACAATAGTGAGAGATAAAGATGATCAGATGTAGCCACTAGATCATCTAAGTTGTCATACCCACACATGATACAGGACAATCTAAGCTGTCAGACCCACATAGGATACAGTCTAGCTATCACATCTAAGCTGTCGGACCCACACAAGATACAGTCCAGTTATCTCATATAAGCTGTCGGACCCACAAAGGATACAGTCCAGCTATCTCGTCGAAGCTGTCGGACCCACACATGATACAGTCCAGCTATCTCATCTAAGCTGTCGGAACCACATAGGATACAGTCTAGCTATCTCATCTAAGCAGTCGGACCCACACAATATACAGTCCAGCTATTCTAGTGTAATTGAGATGATCAGATGTAGTTACTGATACTTATAAGCTATCGGACCCACACAAGCTATAGGACCAGCTACTCTGTCAGACCTGTTGAACCCACATAAGAATCTGGTACAGTTGACGTCGTCGTCGAACCCACTGAGGATTCTAGTATGGTAGTCATCGTCGCAGTCGCAAACGGCTCTAGGGTTCCCGCACACAACACGCTCGATTCCGGGAGGGTACGATCCTCGAGGAAAGGGGGTAAATATATCGACTATCATGAGGCGCTGAGTTGATTTATCCTGAAGTTCGGTCTCATCAAAAGAAACCCAACGCGACATATGGAACGTCAATCGGACGCCCGGTCTGAGAGTTATTGCCTTTTTCATTCCAGGGGCCTGGTTGGATTTACGCTCGTTCCAAACCCGACCATTTTCCAATGTCATCCAAAACTCAATTAGAGTATCGCAAATGGTCTGCCTCGTCACAAGGGTCCTATTACCATAGACGGTGAATCAATCGGACGCGCGGTCTAGAAAATATTCGTGTTTAAGCGAAATGGGCTCGGCCTATCAAGCCTAGTGGTCTGGCGGGTCAGCCTGACCCGGTTCGGTGGGTCCAACCCAGACGGGAGTCGGCCCGGCCTAGTTTGGTGGGTCTGACCCAGCTAGGGGGTCAGCCCGGCATGGTGGGGTGCGGCACCCCGTGGACTCAGCCCGCGGATGCAGGCCGCGGTTTCCTCCATGCGGCCAGTGCAACGGTGCCGATCCTCAACCACCGTGGCCAGACCTGGATGCGGCCTTCAGTCGCCACTGCCTTATGAATGTGGTCTCTTTCTCTGGTGTGGTGTGATGGCACCGCATCCTTCCAACTCTGCCTTCATCGCCAAATAAACCAACAAGCAACGGAGGAACGTCGGGCAGTGTTGGTTCGGCTTGCGCCCTTCGTATAAATGATATCATTTGGGAAATGATAAACCAAGGTATTCAACAAAGAATGAGGTATAATTTTATTCCATTAACATTAATCAAATCCCCCTATATCAAAAATGGTGCTCACTCGGCAATGTCATGGGAAAGAGGGTGTTCGCCGATTTCGTTGACATCGGGAAACGTTCGAGGATGGTGTGCCGTCGAAGTTCCTTGCGAGCGGCGTCTACTCCTTTAATGTGGAAGGAGGTCATGGAAAGGAAGAAGACACATCATAATTCTTTGGTGGAAACCGCATTCTTCGTCCAGATAACTTTGTTCCACATTGGAGATGTCCTTCGTGTTCTTCGTGGGAAGAATGCTTCCTTTATAATCCTCCAAAGCCTCCCAAGATAATATGTCCAACCAACATAAAATAAAAACACACCACTTATTTAAAGGCTGGCTTAATGAATACAAAGGGATTCAAATTCATTAACCCACATCCATTAATTAATTAAATTTTGAGTTGTCTCATTAATAAAAGGGAGGGAGGAGATGAAGAGGCTCACAATTAATAAAGGAAGTTTCATCCTCCTTAATTTGGGAGTTCAAGGGGTTTAAGGAGTTTAAGGGGGAGTTCAAGAGTTTGAAACACGTGTGGGACCCACCACACAATATCCTCCCATGGGAGGTTATGTAGGGGGAGGGCCCCACATCCAAATTCTCTTTGGAGAAGTTAACCACCACTTAAAAATTATGTCACACATAATTTTTAATTTAATAAAAATCACCCAAAAAAATTAACTTCTCCTCCTGACCAAACCCAACTGCAGTAAAGGCCCCTACGGTGAATACTGGTGATGCAAGTTCATTGGTTCCCTCAGATTTCAATTTTGTGCACTGGTTAAAAAGATATAAAATCCCCCTCGTACGTCTACTGAACGTACCCGAACAAAACTTCAGAAAAAATATTATCAGACACCCTCGACCCACTATGGTCGAGGTTAGGCTCTCCCTAGGTGAAACACGACCCAATGAACCCAAAAGTACTCTTAGATTTTCAATTTGAGTTACCATTTAGAAGTTATGAATTTTACAATAAAATAATTTCCACTTAATTATTTTATTTTCGGCCAAAAACTAACATTTTCTAGTGGCTCGTGCTGGCTAAAGTTAGTATCTTTATAAATAAATCATACCATCATGAGTTCAGCGGTGGTCTCGGATTTTCAATCCGAGCTACCGTTTGTGAGTTATAAGCATTTGAAAAATAAAATAATTTATTTAATTATTTTATTTACTGTTATGTCACTTCTGGAATTTCTCACAGGAGGCCCGCGCCGACTAAACTTAAGTCGCTCCTAGGGTAAACCTGCCATCTTGAGTGAAATAGTGCCCTCAGATTTCTGATCCGAGTAATTGTTTAAGAGTTATTCATCTTTTTTAGGAAAACTGCTTATACATGTTAATTTAAGCGTAACAAAACCTCAGAAATTGATTTCAGGCACACCGGGCCTCGGAATCAGGTGTCGTCAGAAACTGTGGACTCATAAAATTTTAAAGAATTTAAGAAAAAAATTCCTTGAAATTTCCATGTCTTTACACTTTTCATGTTCATTTGTTTTCTTTTCTATCATTAACTCTCCTCATACAAATGTTATGAAAACTCTAGTCCCATACATGTAATGTAATTTTGTTTATATAATTGAATAATTTTTTATCATCTCATATTTCACTTTTTTTTTATAAAAAAGAAACAAAAAAATCATCCGAGATGCGTTAGTTTATTGCTTTCAAGGGCGACGGGTTATCAATTTCTTTTACCAGAGTCAATTTTGGTAATGGAAACATTGTTATGGTTGATATAGTATATTAAACATGTATTCTATATTTTTTTATGTTCTTGAATACTTTTTCTCGCGTGATTTAAAATAATAATACAAAACAAGTTCATTTTGAGAAAAATCGTCAAATTAATCCTTGTATTTATCATTAATGTTTTATACAATTATTCAACTTCACTCCATATAACCAAATTATATTTACAACCATGTAAAATTACATAATTCAAATAAAAAAATATAGCTCAATTTCTATAAATCTATCACAATTTTATATTATTCTTTTTTCTTGAAAATAAGTAAACTGGTCGTAAAGACAAAGAAAACAAACAGATTTGAAAAATGAAATTGACCCACCTAACCCATAAAAAAGGTCATGAATGAACATAAAAAGCTTATAATAAATCTTTTACATATATTATAGGTTCTTGAATTATTTATTAATGAATATAATTTTATTATTCAGGTCATTAATGTCATGTGAAGAACACTATCGTACTTAAGATAAGGAATCCTCTCAATTTTACTATTATTCAAGAACGTCCTCTATGTTATGCCCTTTTATTTGTAATCCCTAATGATGGGGTATGATTTCACACCTCCCCCATACATTCATCATGATTATTAAGTGATGATAAACCCATTTATCTCTCATTAATCCCCCTTAAGTACACCTGATCTCATGCTAATAATCTGTAAGGGATTCCACCAAAGACCTCCTTTGTTCCACCAGGCTGCCATATCATTATTTTTCCAAAATGAAGTTATCTTGTCATTTAATTTTAATCTTCTAAATTTTTTTTACATTTACCAAATTCATTTTTCAAGTCCTTTTCATCATTCTCTTTTAGGGATGTAAATTTTTTTAAGAGATTCCATCCTCAATAGTTCTCGATAAGCAAGCATGTTTTGACGGAACTTTCTGAATTCTTACCTGATTTCAAGGGCACTCTATGTTCTTTTTTAATCCAAAATTATATTTATAAAATAATTATTTTTATTATAAAATCCTTATTTTTTATCTTATGGTTTTATGTAAAATATTGTTCCCTTTTCTATTATTAAAGGCTCTATATTATTTTTCTTTAAACCAAAAAAAATTTCTTTCTAAAATATCATAAATACTTTCCTGACAAGTTTTTACTTATAAATGACCTCACATACCATGATACTTGCCGGTTTTACCTTAACAATTTCCTTGTATATTTTTGTTTCTTTCTTTCATGGACACTATTATAATACGCCCATCCGTTTTCCTTATAACACAATTACGGTACCCAATTCATTCCATGGGTAACCCTTATGTTTAGATATGACTGATTATGTGTGGTTATTTATATATAATACATGTTCATTAAATGTTTATATTTTATTCCCAGATATCTCTCTAGCACATTGTTTAATTTTGAGCCTCATTTGACGTTATGTGAGATAGTCTTGGCGGTTATCCATGGCTTGTGCTACCATGTGCGACGGTCTTGGAGGTTAGCCTTGGCTTGTTCAAACAAGTGAAAAAGTCTTGGAGGTTAGACATTACTTATTCTAAAGATATGTTTTATGAATCTTCCACATTACTATGGATCCATGTTTAAAATATTCCATGATTATATGTTTTGATTCCATGTCTTACATTCCTTTTTATATCATCATGTCATGTATTTTATGCCATGTGCAAATGCTTTTTATTATGGATATTTCCTTACTGGTCTATTTACCTCATCCCATTATTCATGTTTTCTTCTGGGGATTGTATGCACATGACTGAGAAAAATGAAAGTTATATGTTCAATTTGAAAATTATATAAGGAAATGATTTATTTAGTTCCATGTTTTCAGTTTTACGTACCTAGTCTTCCAATACAACAGAATTTACAATCCTTGGCTTGTACTCAAATGTATAATTATGCTTAGAATCATGTAATGTTGTATTTAAATGCCTAGGTTCAGTATAATTTGTGTTTTTAAACTTATAAAATAAAAAAATAATATAAATAAATTATGTATTGAAATAAAAGTGGATGAGGTGATTTAGAGGCTTTATGTGTTTGTCTAGGCTCAGTGTGTGGGTAGAAGGGCCCTTGTATGTTCCTAGGTTATGAGGACTCTGTATCGTGGGTTGAGGTTTACCCAATCAGGGTGCATTAACCTTGAGATTGAGGTAATATATTTGGTAAAGGTAGGAGGGGATACATATTTTTACTTTGGTTTGTGAGAACCCGAAGATGAGTGTGGGGCATACTGTATGTGAGATGAATTTGAGATGGAAATAGAAGGGTGTTTCCCATGTGAAAAATATTATATGATAAAGGACAATGTTTCAGGATATAGGTGGTACAGCCCAGTAACCCATTGAAAGAGACATGTTTTTATTGAGTCGGTAACTTTTGAAATATGAGAGTAACACATGATAGATGTTATACCTATTATATGAATTCCTCAAGATGTAGTAGGCATGGGTAGATAAATTTTCATATAAATTTTGGGAATATTTACCATTGTTGATATTTTGTTTGATTTTGTTTTAGTAGACAGTTAAATAGGTCCTTGTTTTTAAGATTGTTTCCAAGGGTATTATCATTTTTATTCTTAAACAAGGTTTTTTTACACTTTTGGTATGTGGTGGTGGATTATGTAAATGTTTTGAGTACTTGGAATGGTTCCCTAAAATGAATAGTGGTCATGTTCATAATCATGACATATGAAAGGTGTCAATATTTTTATATGAAGGTATATAGGATACCTCGGATTATTTATTGTGACGTGCCTAAAGTGTGGTCTAATGATTGATTATGTACACTACCATAAGAGCAGTGAAGATTGAATAATGAAATGATGAGCCTAGATCTATAACTTTGTTGTAGTGGAGCATGTGATCCTTGGGTCTCAGTGAGATTGGATGGTGTGTGATAAGACATATTTATTCTAGATGGAATGGATGTAGTGGTATTGGGGAATAGATCAGTCCACAATATTTGTGACTTTGGGAAAAGTATAGTTTTATTGATGTCTTGTGTGGTTTTAATAATGAAAGCATAAGGGGTATCAGTTATCTGTATCATGGTTAAGGGATATGGAAATAGAGGCTGATTTCATGGAATTATCATGTTTTTTATGTTATTTTAGTATATTAGTGTGATTTATGATAAACTCTTATAGTTTTATATTGATGTCAGTTTTTGGGAAATCATGTTATAGACCTTAGCTTATGTAAAGTGTCAAATTTTGAAGATTAATACTTAGGGTACACAAGTTTGACTATGTTGACTAACGTGTTGAATTTTTCATTGGTTTTGATTTGTAATCATCGTTTGAATGGAATGAAGCAAATGGTATTGTGATTCATGAAATGTGATTGGATTTTTGGGTGTGATCATCCATTTATAATTAATTAGTAACGGATTTGGACTTCGGTTTACATAATAAATAAGAAATTTTGAATTAGTGAGAGATTGGGTGTAAGTTGAGAGAGGGTTTCCATGATAAAAATGTGTGGGAATATTTTTATGGGGTTGATTTTAAGGGGAAATGACCCTAGGTAGAAGATGATAAATTATTTAGATAAAAGAAAAGTAATATTATCAATAAAATAAATCAATTCTAGTTTTGTACTGAAAGGAAGGTGGGTGTGGATCGGGAGGAGTGACAAACATGTGGTATGGAGAGGCCCTGTCAGTGGATGGTGGTCAGGAAGCAATGTAATGCATTAAATATGGTGGGAATCCCACCATATGATAAAGAGAGTGTGACCCTCATGCATGAAGGTTTCTTGGTGTGTGGGATCGGTCCTTTGATAGTTGTGGTGGAAATTTCATGTTCGTGTTTGGGTAGTGATAATGTAATCTAGATTCTTTTGGGAATACCTAAGGTTACTTTTTTGGATGTTTGTTAGATTCTAGGTTTCTTTCTAAAGATTTGTATGACTGAATTAATTTGTGATTAATTCGGCATGGTGGCACACTAGTGCTTGGGTGAGAGCATGATGAATAGTAATTGTCATCATCATTTGACCATGGCATTGAACTGGATGGATTGTTTTATAAATAATAAGGTTATTGAGGTGACTATGGGATTCCTAGAGAGATAATGGTATCACAGTTTGGTATTTCAATAAAATCATTTGTGGTTGTGGCTAAGTGCATTCATGGTAGGTCAGCCTAAGGAGGTTTGACAATTATCTTATTCTTTCATTTTATTTAGTAATTTGGAAATTCATTGGATGTGTCATATTGATTTGATAGGGGGTTTTCTATAGATTTTTGGGTCTTTTTAAGGAAGATCTAATGGGTTTGGTTTTTTAATGGATGGATGAGGATTTTCTAATATGGTTGTGGAGTGGGGAAATTTAATATGGAATTAAAATTGATCATCTCTCTTGCATGGGTTGTAGTATTGTGTATCAGTTACCATGAAGATTAGTTTGGTGGACCATTGAGAACAAGCTTCTGTAGGATAATTACAATGGTTTAATGTACCATGGGATGGAATTGGATTTTGTGAGTAAATCCTATGGTGGTGAGGGGATTGGATGGGTTAATTGACTAAACAAGGATATGATAATTTTCTGAAATGGTTGAGCTTGTTCAATTACCATCTCATCATTTTGGGGATGGTTTGGATTATTTCCATTGGATTAAGTGGACTAATTTATGTCATTGGGAGTTATGTCTTGAATGTGTGCTGGGAATTGAGTAGAATAATTTAGTTTAATTTCATCATGTTGATGATTGTTGTAGGTTTTATGATGTTTATGGATTACCATAAATAATTCTCAAGGATAATTAGTGTTATTGTGGATATTTTTTTAAGGCCACAAATGTTTTAGAAATTGAATTATAGGGTGGAATTGAGTCTTAAATTTGGTGGGTTTTCTGTACTTAAAATCAAGGGTTGGATCGATATGTAGTGATTTTTAACATCTCAAAGGGATGTATTGGTGTGTCGTTCTAGGACCGAAAGGCATATGGGATGCTCCAATAAGTCTTGAAATATTTTTTGTTTGAAATTTTGGCCTCCATGATAGTATCTAAGGGTGAATTATTAGTTTTAACCATGCATCCCAACCATATAGGTCATCTTGTATAGGAACATGGTTTGTTTAAACCATGTGAGGGGATCTTGGAGACTATTTGATCTCTATTAAAAATTATAGAAGAATATCACCCAGTTTTTAAATGGTTTTTAAACCTTAGATGTGTTCTGACCATGTTTTCGCTTGGTGTGACCTATGGTTATTAAAATTTAAAAGGATAAATGGAGGTTATAATTTGAATTGATGGTTCAAAAATGTTTTTTTAGAACCATAATTATATTTGAGAATGGGTTGGACACTTGATATGGACCTATTGGGTAGTGATCATTGAATAGTAAAGTAAAATTTAGTAATGAGATGATTATAAGAGAATGATAACTGTTGTTTTGAAAATGGGGTATTATTATTCAAATGGAAATTTGTGAAAGGAATATGTTATTATTGAATGAAAATGATTTTTGAGTAAGTTGGTAAATTGATTTTTGGAAAATATCAAAAATGTTCTTAGAAAAACTGTTAAATTAGAAATTGTATGGAGATTCTAAATGATATAGTTGATTAAAAAAATCCAACAACTATTTTATAAGGAAATTTCCTATATATCTTGTCCATGAAATCATATTTAATAAAAACTTGGAAAATGATGATTTTTTTTAAATTGAAGAATGACATGGTCTCTTTTGATTGATGGATAATTAGTTAAATCTTATTTCTAGTGTACCTGGTAATAATGTGATAAATTCCTTGGTTGTAACACCTAGTATTCTGTTTTGTAAATTAAATGTGTTGAATTCCTTAACTAATCATATATTTTATTACATTACTCTCTTGGTTACTATGGTAGGATTCCGTATTTGATGTAGGTATGTCCAAATCTAAGGAATACAATGAGGTACCATGGATTCCTCCCTAATTCATCATTGGGAATTCCTCAAGGAGGTTACCCCATGGATTTGAATGATTCCTTATATATTGAACTAAATTAATTAATTTTACATATAACCTTATAGTAACCTGGAAATTTTTATCAGGCGATCCCTCCAGATTCTATTTGAATGTACGAGTTTTAATTCTAGGGATGTGGATCAAGACTCATGTCAATATTGATACATTAAATACCATAGACTGGTAGTTTCATGGATTTAATTTAGAGAATTACAAGGTTGGTTTTATTTCTATTTTCTTAGATATCCTTAATAATAATGTCATGGATTATTGCCATAAATTCTGGATGAATCTGTTTTATGATAATGACTAATGGAGCCTGTGTGGATTTCCATGATCCTAGAATTATTTGGGTTTCTGTGGTTGTATACCATGAAACCATTTATTCTATATTTGTTATCATTTTCAAAGAATCACTAATAATTGTCGAATCAGGTGTAGAATTAGATCAATTTCCCCCAAAAAATATTCAGAAATGATGGTTTTGTTACTGCATTTTTGTTTTTAATATTAAACTATTAAATTGTTAAATTTATAAATTGTGTTTTTTTTTCAAAATAAATTTTTCATTGACTTGTTATATGGACTGGTTATTTTTGGGAAATCATTGTAGTTGTCCTATTGAGTTTTACTCACACCATGATTGGGCCAACATGGGTCTGGGGTTTCCAATAAAAAGACAATCTATTTTCAGGTTATAGTTTTTTCACCTGGAATAGTGGTTTGGAGTCCTTTTTTATATGATACGAGTAGTGTATAGACTTCAAGACTTGGAAGGACTCCAGACCAATTTCTTATGATTTTAGTTTTAATTTTATTTTGGTTTTGTATATACTTTTGTGATATCTTTCATTAGGTATTGGTTGTGTATTGTATGGAAAACCATTATTATTACATAATCTAACACTGCACTAATTTTTTTTGGTTTCGTGTCTTATTTACGATACTTATCTAGAATATTTTGTGTTTATTATATATCAGATACTATTATGACACCAATGTGTGGGTATAGTCTCCCCGTAATTCCACCTTATAACCGTACTACTAGACAACCACCGTTTCAATATGGGGAGGCTCACCGGAGGATATGTTTAGTACCGACTCATGGAACCAGTTTACTGGATCCATCTTTAAGGCCATCTGTACTAAAATCATTGTTCACAAATGTCATGAGCCTTCCTAGTGGGGAATGTTCTACTACTACCCCAAACCTACCTCCACTGGTCCAAGGGCAGGAAACTAGCATCGAGTAGGAATACCTCACAAATGGGAGTCATTTTCCTATGTACATGTGTGCACAAACACATCTACAAGACCACAAATATAATAAAAGAGAAAACACCAACCACCAAGCATGCATACACTAATAACCAACCATAGAGTATAATAGGAAAGTAATGCAGAGGAAGGTAAACTGGGCCAAAATATCATCCCACAAAAAGAAATACAGCTTCAAAGTCCAACCTCCAAACAAGGTTACTGAAACTGTTGTAGAAGGATAATGAGAACACCTCAGCCCATCTGATCCCAAAACGTACAATATGGTCCTAGTCCTTATCCTGCTCCACCAAGGACTATGTCAAAGCATCGTTCATCTAAACAATATACAACACATGCAGGAACATTCCATATAAGGGTTAGTAAAACAATACTCAGGAGGACACCCCGAAACCACAAAGTGAAATCCACAAAAGAATACACAATTAGCTCTGCATAGGTATACGGTTGTACACATACCATGAACATCCAAATATACTCATAACAAGGAAAAAACATTGAGAGGATAGGTTTTATCCAACCATTAGCCATATGATTCTCCTTGAGGTACGTTCATCCTTGGATAAATCCATCATCAAGCCTTGATGTCAAATGTGGACCCCTACAAGAGGTGTTGTGGATTTGGTACCCTCCTAAAGAGAAAATGCTGGTAAGAGATCTAGATATAAAGATTTGGGATTCTCCTCAAAAATACCATGACCTTAATTTTTATTACCCTGCAACATAGGGGAATTTTCTAAGAGAATACCATGAACCCTACTAATGCGGCTCATAACATATTGGGTTCTACTCATAGAATACCAGGAACCCTAATGATACGTTCCACTAGATGGAGAAATAACTCCATGGGCTCAGAGGTAACATTAATATTAATAAAACTCCATCAAAGGTGACATAGTATCACTCCACTCCCAATGGGGATTCCATAACTCTATCTGAGACTCTATCCACTCGAGGGGATTGTTGCCCAGTGATCTGGAATAAATTTTGTACCAAAACATTGAGGAAACAACCAATGGGAAACTTTTCACCTATAATGGTCCCCACTAAATATCATGAAATCCATATCAAACATAACACCTCAACATGGGGGGTACCAACGCTGCAAACAGATCGTCAAACGGACCTACAGTTTGAATTTTATGGGTATTTTAGTGAAAAAGGGTAGGTTGGGTCCGGGTCTCGTAAGAGTCAGTCAGACCGACCCGTAAGGCCAAGCCTTCCACGAAAGGGACAATCATGTTCTCTTAACCTGACCCACTATCATACCGGTCCACAATCTCTAGTGTATCCCACCACAAGTGGTCTGTTTCACTAGCACCAGACGCGCCTCGGCTGGCCGTGCCCTGGGCCAATGCAGCTGATCCGCATTTCACGTAGCTGGTCCACATGACTAGCTCACACCTTCAACTTAGTCATGGGTCCTCCATCAGTCCCAGCTTAAGGAACTACGTCCCTCCACCACCATAGTATCTCAATGTGTCTTGTCGCCACTACTCGCTCATGATTTTTATGCGGGGTCCCTCATCCAACGCGGATATGGAAACCCACATCCTTCTATCCTGGAAGTCTACCGCTACTGCTACTGGCCTAGCCGCGGCTCCAATATCCCACATATAGCTCTCGCAAACTACGGTTTCCCACCACTGGCTGGAAATATAGAAACCTCTTCTTGCCACTCACTGCTAAGAAATGTCAGAGTCATCGCCTCTTAATGTCGTGGTCCTATATCCTGCTCCGTATTTTTGCGACCACGAAGAAGGAGAAGGTATTTTTGGATATATGGGGTGTAACACAAGAAAACACAAATGTGGATGAATATGGGCCATTTTCATTTCTCCCTTGATCCTTCCATGTTATAATTAAAAATGGGGGAATATCAATAATTCTAAATGTGGATCAATATCAATCATGGTTAAACCCCGATTCAAACCGCTCAACCTAAATCCCAACAGCACACAATGCATGAACCTTGATTCTATATGTTCATCAATTAATTCATGTTCATCATAGGTAAATGGACTAAAAATAGGGAATGAAAAAAAATAAAACTCCATCTTGGGTATGGATCGTTCACTACCCCGGATTCGTTGTCATGGACAATCCATTGAAGAATGATATAGATCCACATGTCTGATCCTGATTTTTTGACCTTTGTCATCGAGGGAATCTTACCACTTTGTCTTAAGAAAATTCCAGGGTTATGGAGATAATCCTAGATCTATGAAAATGATTTGATTAATTATAAAAATCTACATTTCATCAAAAATATTTTCATCTAAATTATTTTAATGATGGATACGTCCAAATTCTATATTTTTCATCTAAACAAAACTGGACGATGTTAGGCCCTGCCTAAGGTAAAGACATTATTATGGACATAATAGTGCCCTTGGATTTTTGATCTAGGCACCCATTTAGAAGATACAATAGTTCAATGTTATTCACTAGAGTGATATTAATTAAAAATTGTACTTTAAATCAATATCTCCAAAATCATGCATCTGAGCCTCTCACTCTCTGTTTCTCTCCTTGATATTATTTTTCTGCCACTAAATACACCCTATAGAAATCAACCACCCATGAATGATCTTTTCTTATTGATCCTCAATATCCAGTGGGTAATCGGAAAATGTTGACCCATTTTCAATTTCCAGATCACCCCAGTCGATAATGTGTTATAGGTCATGCACATACCACCATGACTGCGACATGTGAAATACATTATGCACACGGAAAATCTATGAGGGCATATCTAGTCAGTATGACACCTTTCTAAATCGACTAAAAATATGAAAAAGGATGCTAATCAATGGAGATAACTATACACCCTAGCGAAATATCTATCATCCCCGATGAGGTGACACTCAAAGGAAAACATGGTCTCCACCCATGAACTCCATGGGCCTCTATCTCCTATCAGCATATGACTTCTACCAACTCTATATAGTTATGATCCGCTCCAGGATGATTTGATCCTTCTTGATGGTATCTTGTACCGTCTCTAGGCCCATGACTGTTTTCTCCCCTAGGTCTATCTAGCATTACGGTGATCTGTAAGGTCACCCCTACAAGGACACTAACGGTACCATACAAATTGTGGAGTGATAGAAGTTGATGTATGCAAACTCTAATAGTTGTAGGTGGTCCTCCAAAATGTGACCAATGTCCAAGATGCAGGAACATATTATATCCTATAAAAACTAGATAGTCCTCTTTGTTCGACCATCCAGTTGGGGATAAAAAGATATTCTCTTCCGCAACTGAGTCCCAAAATCCACCTGCAAACACCTCCACAGTTGGTAAATGAAATAAGAATCATAGTCTAAAACAATTCTCAAGGGAACCCTGTGAAGTCAAAGTATCTCTTCAATGTAGATGCACCCCAATCTCTCTACAGACCTATTCTCCTAGATGGGTATGAAGTTTGTCAACTTTCTAAGGGAGTCAGTGATCACCCATATGGTATTGTGTCCCATAGAAGTGCATGGTAAACCAGCCACAAATTCCATAAATATTCCATACCAATCCCACTCTGGAACCCCAAGTGGCTGAGTAAATATTATTGGAACATGGTTCCATGTCTTTACTTTTTGAAAAGTGTGGCACTGTGAAAAAAACTCTTCCACCGCCTTCTTTATCCCTGGCCACCAGAACTGACATCATAGTTGATGGTACATCTTCACCACACCTTAATACACCTTGAAGGGGGATGTGTGTAATTCCCTTATAACATCCTCCCGCAATTCCACTGATTAAACTATGAACCCTATGATGTGAATGATGTTATCCCCACCTATTGAATATCTATCAGGGGCCTACCCTATAAACAACTGATCAAATCAGGACTCGTAGTCGACATCCCCATGTTGTGCCTTCCTGACTCTCTATCGGAGTGGAGGGGTGAAAACCACTAACTATAGGTAAGCTTATCCACCATCATCCATGAAGGATATATATAGAGCGGCAAAATATTCTAATTCCTCACTTATTAACCACAACCCGGATCTCTTATTAATGGTATCTTCGACCACATTCCCCTTCTGGGGAATATAGAAAATTTTGAAGTCATAATCATAGAAGAATTCTAGTCACCGCCTCTATATCAAGTTCAGGTCCCTCTAAGAGATGATATACTTGAGGATCTTGTGTTATGAGTATATGGAATACTACTCCCCCCCTTAGGTAATGCTTCCACGTCTTCAATGTGAAGACCATTGCTACCATCTAATGATCACGGGTCATATAGTTCTTCTCATGTTGTCTCAACTAGCGTGAGCTATATCCAATCACCACTTCCCCTACATTAGGCCACATCCATGTCCAGTCCCTGATACATCACAGAAAACTACATAACCATCACCCTCCTATGGTACCCTCGATATGGTAGTGCTTGTCAACCACCATCGTAGCTAATCAAAACATTGTTTCTTCCCACACGAAGGGTGGTCCTTTCCATCTCAAATATGTTAAGGGTACAGCTACCCTGTAACAAGTGGGAAAACCCTCCAATAGTACCCATCCAAAACAAAGAAGCTCCTCTCCTCATTAAAACTCTTGGGTGGATCCCTAGAAAGAACATCCTCTATCCTCACTAGATCCACTACAACTCTAGCTTCTGAAATGACATGTACCAAAAATTGGACATCCCTGATCTAGAACTGACACATCGAGAGATTCCCATAAATATGGTGCTCTCGAATCATATATGGGACCATTCCCATGTGTATCATGTTCTGCTCTTCTGAAACCGAGTACACCAAGAATTTAATCAATGACGACTACGACAAACCAACAAAGGTAGGGCTGGAAGATCCAGTTCATGAATCCCATCAACATTGTTGGGCCGTTTGTCAAACTGAATGGCACCACCAAGTACTCATAGTGGCCATACCGACATCTAAAATTTTTATTAGGTACATCCTCATCTCCAACATGAAGCAGGTGATAACTAGATCTATGTTCTATCTTCTAGAACCACCTTGCCCCTTCAAATGGTTAAAGAGGTCATCAATTCTAAGAAGTAGATACATATTCTTCACCTTCTCCTGGTTAACGTTCCTAAAGTCCACACATAGCCTCAAACTCCCATCTTCCTTCTTTTAAAACAAAAATAGGGCTCCCTAGGGTGAAACATTGGGCCTCACAAAACCCTTCGACTGTAAGCCCTCCAGATGTACCCTCAACTCATGATGCTCTATGGTAGCCATCTGATATGCATGTGTGTATATCGGTGTCGTATCAGGGTAATGAATAATGCAGAATTCAACCTCCCTAAATTGATGAAATCTTAAGAAATCATTCAGGAATATGTCCTCATACTTTTCCACCATTGTAATAAAAAGGGACTTCTCTCCTCTACTACACCAAGTGTGAGTCTAGCCAATTGGTGAGTGATCTGTTGAACCCTCCTCTGAGAAAGTCCATCCAGCGCTGCATGAATTTCCTTTTAACTAGTAAAGTAAATCCAAATCCCATCTCTACAGACACACCACACTCTACACCTAAAACAATCAATCAAAGAATGAGCTATAGATAACCAATCAATACCCATAATGACGTTGTGAGGCCCCATTGCCACTTCTAGGAGATCCAGTTGAAGCTCTTTCCACTAAGAGAAATATCAAACTATTGGTTGATCATTAAATTCCCACCAGTATGAGTCTGTAAATGTAAGGATCGAGCCAAAGACTCCATCAGAAAATCTGAGATCCGAACAAGGTCTGTAACTTGGAAGGATTGACATGATTCTGTGTCTATAATAATTCATTCTATGTTGAAAATACACAGATCATACATCTAATAATTTCTGGAGCACTGGGTTTGTAAGCCTCCATCACCTAAAGCATGCCCTGCCATTTTCCACATTCATTAGGTGTCTATGTCGGACAACCTGGGGGTGGTGGTGGTAGTACTACAAACCTCCACCCACAACCTACTACCCTACACACTCACATGCCACATCGAACCCTACTAACCACACTGCTCAAACCTCTGCCTCTTCCTCGGTGGTCTTGCGATCATCCACTGATCATTAATAAGGCATGTCATGAAATCATGTGTTATGTGTACTCAACCACTATATGTGAAACATAGTCCATCCTTAGGCTATCCCAGTCTTCCCTAGGAGTCTCACACCTTTGATCCCATATCATGGGGATATCTCTGGAAGGACCTGACCCACCTGGACCCCTTCATATATTGTCAGATACCCACCATGGAAGACTCAGCTACCTTGTTCTTGTTGGTGGCTCCAACTACTTGTGTTTGCTCCGATAGAAATATATCCATGAGAAAATATCACACTAGTACCCCAACCTCAGTAGGGATGATAAGAGAAACCATGGATTCCCTAATATCCCGATGTTGTCCCTGATAAAAATATCAAGCCTTGAAGAAGGGGTCTCACCCCATATTTGGGGAGTAGTGATAAATCTTGGTAAACCTCGTCGAGTACTCTACTAATATCCGGCTACCCTGTTGTAGATACAAGATCTTTTGTATACATAATGAGCGCAATTTCACCAAACATAATTTCTTTCTGAAGAGGCTCTATATGTCATCCCAAGAGAGAGTCGTCTCATCTTGTGTATGGATCACTAAGCTCCACCATCACCACACTGAGCCCTGAAAAAGAATTGTGCCAAGGACAGCTATATGATCAGCAGGTTTCCTCACATTATGATTGATACATTTGACCACCTCCAACCGATCATCAATTACCAATGGGTCTATCTCACCTCGAAACCTAGGAGTTTCCTAACTCTAGAACTCATGAAACACGCTCAACCAGTGTGCATCCTCTACTTGTAGCGTATAAAAGAATTTCTGCTCGACAGGTGGCACTGTAGTAGGAAAACATCCAATACATTCCATGTCTTGTATAGGCCCTTTACTAATTCCTCTTCCCTATAGGATCCCCCAATTGATCACATATTAGAATCTGGGATGGCTGGCTGCGTAGAGGAATCCTGAAACAAATCAAGATGAACCTCGATCAATAGAGTATTTCTAGTGAGATGACTTATGTAGGATATGAAAAATACAACCCATTCCTATCTAACATAGGTACCGTTCATTTCCCTGAAACTATTGTTTTCCTGGTAATAAGTCGGAATGAAGGTGTCCAGAGTCCTCATTTATGGATCTGTTGACTGCCGCACCAGCACTGGATTCGCTAGCCTGAAATCCAAACTCGAAACACGTAACATTGTTTCCCAAACTAATCTCATAGACTCATAGTCCTAATGTGGGACTCACCCTCTGATAACTCCCTTTCAAGACGCATCCATGTGCGTCACAGGCCATGAATACCCTCATCCCACCTACAATAGACCAGGGGCTAGCAACTAGCACTGAGTAGTAATATCGTACAAATGAGAGTAATTTGCCTATGTTCCTATATTCGCACACACATCTACAAGCCCATAAACATAAAAAAATATAAAACAACAACCACTGTGCATGAATATCCAAATAACCAACCACATAGTATAGCTGGAAAGTATATCTCGTGAAGGTAAACTATGACAAAATACAAGCCCATAAAAACAAAGAAAACTACAAATTTCATGCCACAAACAAGGGTATTGAAGCTGATATAGAATGATACCGAGAACTCATCGGCCCGTATGATCTCACAATGCACCATTTAGCCCTTTCACGGTCCTTCTCTACACTGGACCCGGTTAAAACACTTGTCATATACATAAGACATGACAAGTGTGGGAAAATCCTATGTAGGGGTGATTTAAACAATACTTTGTTGGACACCACAAAAATGAAATGGAAAAAATAAAAAAAGCATTCACAGTCATCTCTACATTGGTATAAGCCCATTAACATACCATGAACATCCATTTATCGGAATAACCATCCCTAAATATAGATAGGATAGGTCATAAAAACACATCATTAGTAGTATTCTACTTGAGGTACGTTCTTTCCTGGAGAAGTCACTCATCAAGGCTTGATGTAATCGGGGACTCTTAAAAGACGTGTTGTGTATCCAGGCCCCACCCAGAGCAAAACTGCTGGTCAAAGACCATGATATATAGATAGCAGATTCTCCTCAATGAATACCATGAAGCCAATCTGTATTACCCCCCAATGTAGGGGATTCTTCTTAGGTAATACCAAGAACCCTACTGATGAGGAATGTAACGTAGGGGATTCTACTCAGAGGATACTGTAAACCCTACTGATACAACCCACAAGATTGAGGATTAATACCCTTTGTTTGGAATTCATGTCAATAGACAAGAAACTCCATATCAAATAATAGAGTATCACTCCAGTCTCAAGTATAACGCCACAACTCTATCCAGGACTCTATCATGTTGAGGGTATTGTAGCCTAGTAATTTGGATGTGATGTCATTCCGAACCCTTGATGGTTTGAATTTTATGGGTATTTTAATCAAAATGTGTTGTTTGGGTCTGGGTTTATTCTGACCCAGTAAGACCAACCTGACCCAACCCGCTTGGCCCATCCTGTTCTGCGGACTTGGCCCCCTGTCGGCCTAGTCTACAATATCCATCTCAGTCAGCCGCATGCGGGCCGGTTCAACAGAACTAGATGTGGCCCAGCTAGTCATTCCCTGAGTCAATGCAGATGGTCCATGATTTAGGTAGCTGATCTGCATTAACATCTCGCACCCATGTCTTATCCATGGGTCCTCTATTAGACATAGATTTGGGATCTACGTCCCCCCTCCAAAGTGGCCTCCATATGTGGTTGTCTCTTATCGATTCAGCCCACCTAGTCGCGGATCCGTATTCCTCCTGTAGCTCCCACCATCATCCATCAAGGTAATAGCCTCTTCCTTTCGCACTATACTTGGAATTTTTGGAGTTGTAACCTCCACGCACTGACTCCTACATCTGCTACCATGTGCCTCCTCGGTCCCGGATCTCTCTTCGGATCATTGCGCCAATAGAGAATGAAAAGGGATTTGGGGGAAGAGGGGGTTTAACACAAGATCACACAAATGTGGACAGATCTATGCCTTGTTCATGTAGGCCTTGATCCATCTATGTTAGAATTTTAAATGGGGTAAAGATCAATAATTCTAATAATTGATCATTATAGTCATGGTTAAAACCCAATTCAATCCCCCCAACATAAATCCCAACCTAGTACTATGTAAAATCTTGGAAATAATCCATTCATAGATTGATTAAAATTCATTGTCAGAAAAAAATAGTTAATGGGGAATGAAACTGAAAAAAAAAATCACATTCTCTACTTAGGATTGGATCATTCTCTGTCGTGGATTCATTGTCATTAACGATCCATTGAAGAACGATCTTGATCCGCGTCTCTGATCATGATTCATCAGCATTTTTCATCGAGGGAGCACCTCCATTTTGAAATAGAGAAACTCTAGGGTTATGGTGATTAACCTAGTTCCCTGAAAATTACTTGTTTAAAAAGAAATATCTTTATTGCATCAAAAATATTTTTATTTAAAATATTTTAATGATGGTAACATTTAAAATCTAACTTATTCTCCTGGAACATGCCAGTTTATTTTAGGCCCCACCTAAGGAAAATTCATTGTTCCGGATGCAACGATGCAATCATATTTTTAATCCAGTCCCCTATTTAGAAGATACTATGGTTAAAAGTTATTATCCCAAATGCTTTTAATTTAAAACTGAACTTTAAATCAATGATCTATTCTAGGAACATTGAGCCCCAAAATCTTGTGTCGTCTCAGCACTTGGTCCCATTATTTTTCCTATTAACATATTAAAATAAATTACATAGAATTATGATGAATTATAACAAACAATAGACATAGAAATATATATACAATTGAATATTTGTTTTCACTTAGTCGTGAAGATCAAAAACTAAATTATCATGATTCTTACCCAAGAGAATAATTTTGTCTTCAAAATACACCACTAAAAAATAATTTAGAAGAATCATTAACATATAACCTTTGTAATAAGATTCCTTCTTTATCATTTGTCTATAAAATATAAATTAATATAGGATTTTCGCATTTTAAGAATAGTAGTGACATTTTAAATTTTCCACTATATCCTTCCCTTTCATCAAACTATCCATAATATATATTTTTATGTATATGATATGTTGAAAATATTACAATCAAATTAATCCATGATTTCTTTCATGACTGTGAGAACTCTCATATTTAAAAAATATAATTATTTTCCGTAAAAAATAAAACCATTAATAGCATTTATAGAATTTAATTGAAAAAATAAAACTTGAAATAAACGAAGTCAAGTTACATAAATTAAATATGATTTTATTGTTTAAAATATAATTCCAAAAAATACACATTAATTATTTCGTGTATCTATTGATAAATATTTCTTCCTCAAATAGAAGATCATAAAAAATAGAAATTTAGTATCAAATTCCCTAGAAGATAACCCTAAAATAAAAAATAATTTAGAGTTTAGAAATCACATCTTTTAAAATAAAAATAATCATATCCATATAAAATCAGATAAATTTTAATTTATACAATAAACATAATAGTATATTCATTAAAAATATCATGAGTATCATATTCTACTAATACCTAATTCATAGATAAATTTTATTACTCTTAAAAACAATCCATGGATATAAAATATATTTTCTTTAGAAATAATTCATCACATAATATTTTCTTCTTAACATGTAACACCTTCCATTTATAGTGCATGTTATTTCCATCAAAACATGACATATCATATCAATACATTAGAATTTACTCTTAGAGAATAAATTTAATCATAAGAAATTATTGTAACTTTAAGTGAATACATAAGATATTCTCATCTATACATATGATTTATGGCTTGTAAAAACTTTCATTGAGAATATTACATACATGTTTTCACACATAAAATTTTTACCTTTTCAAATATCTATAAATAAGAAACTTTCTAAAATCCATGATTCAATTAAAAAATACTTCTCCATACATTATATTTTTACCTTTGTAAATTCTATAAAGTATGATAAATAGAATATAATAATTCTATAATAATAATTTAATTGGGAAAAATTAATAAAAAAGATAAAATACTATGAATATAAAATCCAAAGTTGTAGAAACATTGATTTTTGTTTTTATGAAAACATAATGTATATAAAAGTATGTTGAATTATAAATAATTCACAAAGAAATACCCTGAAAATATTTTCATTCATTCAACCATGGTAGGGAATACTATGGAATTAGAAACATATTGTGTCCTCGATGGAACATTTCAGTCAGCATAGACTATCAATTGACAGGTTTTGTGGATTCAAAAATAATGCTTGGGGCTTATAGTATCATGTGGTGTATGGTTTTACTAACTCATTCCATATCCTCATGACCTTCCTTGATGAATAAAAGTTTGTTTCTTCATGGTTAAGGACCACATTTCCATTAATTTTATTCAGTTCTTACTATTTTGGTGCTCTAATGACTTTTCATTCAGTCATGATCCATCTACATTAGTTACTTCATTACTCCTCCATTGATTATCCCTCTCATTCCAATAACCATCAATTCTAATATTTCATGGACACTTGATTAGTTATTTTTTGAGTTTGGGTCGGTGGAATATGTCTCTATGTTTGTATATTTCCAACCATTTTTATGTTGAGGTTGATATATTGAAGCCTCTTATGGATTTAATTATTATTTAAATTGAAGATTCATACCTCCATAAGTAATATATATTCTTTGAATCATGTATTGGTTATTTTGAATTCTATAATCATCAAACGCATTTTCTCCAGATCTATTGGTCCGGTTGTAATGAATCATCTCCTAGATCCATGATTCCTTTTGATGGGTCATGCATGTCTATAATTTTATTTCCCCAACATGACAATAATAAAATTGAAGGTAATTTTTTATGAATCATACCTAAAAAAAGATCAAATACCATTTACACATGGTAGTGGTGTGTTATATTACTAGGTGGATTATATAGTCACCCTAATAGGAGTTGAATCATGGGTGAAAAAATTTAACTAATTATATTCAGCATGACTCATTTCTTTCCATATGTTTATTGACCTTCTGTTACTATTTAAGATATCTGGGACCATAAAAACTCACTCTCATCACTTCAACTTTTTCTATATAGATAATTTAAACTAAACAACATAATGGGATTTTTATAAGTATGAGCCTCAGTGTGAGAAAATATATTTTATCATGTTAACTCCTAGTGAGTGATGGGTTATTACACTTATATATCATCTTTATACAATGATCCAACTCTCATTGGGCTACTCATATCTAATAACATATAATTATACTAACTCATGTTAGTTAAAAAGATTAGTTATGCATTGATCCAAGAAAGAATAAAAACATTAGAAAAAATCTCACAAAAAGTTCATCAAAAAATTCCCTATTTGATAACTCCATCAAGTGTGAATCCATATGGGGTGCCTTATACATTAATCTAGTGTAACTCTATTGTGGGTACCTCAAATCCTTATGATTCTATTCTTTTCTCTATCTAGTGAACAAAACACTTCAACTCACAATTTTGTGCAGTATCTCTATCAGGTACAACTTCTGTATGGAATCTCTGAATGATATCTTTGTATGATTCCTTTTATTGGAACCTATACCCAATACCTATTCTCACTAAATCTAAATATGGTGTACTTATGCTTAAAAAATATATTATTTGATTGTAAATAGACACTAATACTCTAAAAAACATTTATTAATTTATCTACATTGCACGTAAGAATAGTTTTCATTCCTAGTATTGTACTATAATCCCTCTATATTGTCATGCACCTAAGTGAAAATGAGATAAATAAAAAATTTATCCCATTTAGAATGAAATTAAATTTTTTAATCTCCCACTCCTAAAAACATTATTTTATACCTTTCTATATTTTATAATTTTATTTAAGGTTATTAAATAAATAGACATCAGTGACATTATTCAAAAATCCTTATCAAGATTAGATAAAAAACATTGATTGGATATCCTCAACATCATCATTATAAATGGAATTTATTATGTTTTGTAAATATTTTAAACTTTTTATTCATTGGATTTTTATTTTATATCATCATTAATAACTCTTCTACTTGATGAATTCACACATCTTGGTCTGATGGCCATAGGTTTTTCTTTGACTGGTTATCTTTTTCTAATGAAGTCAATGCATCATTGAACATTGATCTTTATAAAAACTTCTATATCCAATTATTTATTCCTATGAATAGTGTGTTCTATAATGATTCATACTTTTAATGAGCTCAAAATATTCTATTTTATGATCTTTTGATCCTTTATCCATCCAATGGTCTCACATATTTTTGTCTAGAATAATCACAAGTATTACTTCATTAAGTACTTCTCATAAGTTTTTTCTTCCTTGTTATGTGTCTGATCAATGATTTATATACTACCCATCATTCTATAATAAATTTTATTCTATCCTAGAACTAAAAAATGTAAACAAAATCTATATATTTATAAATTTTTGACCGATGATATAATAACCCTTAAAATCATAACATTGAAAAAAAAACAATATGATGGAATCGAAACATTCATTCATCCATCTGCATAAATCATACATAGTTAAACAAAACATATCTTTTAATGGGGAGAAATTTTCATCCAAATGATATTTCATTTCATAAAATCACACATATGATAACATTGTATTTATGTCTCTCATGCCCATCTACCTGATGGATATTTGGTTAATCCACAAGGAAGTCTAAACACTATTAGTGACTACATATATCATCCATTATCCTTGACCAATTTATATCCTACTCCACCAATCTGTAGAAATTTATTAGTTATTCCAATTAATATAACTCATAAATAATCAAATTTTCTATAAAATATATCCTAGAACAAGTCTCTGAAAATTAAACTTTATAAAATATCAACTAATTCAAATTTAAACATTTCTATTTGATGATCTTTGTAAAGAAATATATTAATTGTTATTGAAATTTAGTAGAAAACATTGTGTCATATAAAACATTTCTTGATGGATCTTTTCCCAATGTATTCAATCCAATTAACATCACAAACCAATTCCCTTCATGGATTCATGACATCAAACTATATACATATTGTAATAAAAATTCAACACCATTATTTTTTTACAAACTATTTTATCAAAAACATTGTCTATCTTTTTCCAGTATAGTCAATCCATTGGACTTTATCCAGTCATTTCCAATCAATGTTGGAGCTTCAAATTTTTACACCGTCTCTGTCTGAAATATTTAGCATTATTTTTTTCCAACACTTACTTCTCACATGTTATATTTCTCCCCATTTATTCTTTTCAATTTGAAACAAAATTTAGAAACTCATAATCATTTAATTATTTTCTTACGCCATCTAGTGACAATGTATGACCAATAAATTAATAAAAACACTACTCTGATCATGTGATTCTTCAAGATGTCGATAACATTATTAATGGAAGAAAATCATCAAACATTGTAAGGAAACATTCTTATCCCATATCAATAACTCTTAAGTGAAGTTCCATAAGCTTTTCAGAAACTCAAAATATAAGTTTTATATTACCTTAAATATTCAACTATGTTATTTTGATGGTTATGCCGTTAGTATATCTTCAATATTCCAATCCATTGGCACATACTTCTTCAACTTCAAAAGTTATAGATATTTATTCAATATATTATAATTTTATCTTATATTAATCCAAAATATTGTCATATTAACAATATTTAAAATGTTTTTATTAAGGAACCTTTACCATCATATTAATTATTAACTTTGAAATAAACTATTTAAGACATACTATATAAAACATCTTCATCTGATGGGAACTTAAATATCCCCTACTTGATTTGTTGTCAATACCCAATCCTATTTTATAGTTATTGATAGTTATATCCCCTTTATTTTTAATGAATTATCAGGATCATGGAGAAAACCATTCTCTCCATCTCAATGATCTAAATTTGAATCCCCCTTTTGTGACATCTTTGGGGTGATGGAGGAACTTTCTTCACCGATTATCTTCTTATAATATTTTCTTACATTGAATTAAATATAAACCTTTAACATCTATGGATAGGTAATGAAAAACCTTTATTAAGTAAATAATTCATAAATCAAAAAAATTCTATTTTTACACGATCCATTCATTGTGTACAAAAAAAATTTATTTACTATGATGTTTATGCTATCCATAATGTTTAGAAAGTGATGTAATCTTTTTCAAAATATTTTTTCAAAGAAAAGATCATTAGATTTTAATTCAAGGTAGTGGATTGAAATTTTCATTTTTGTATGGGTAATGGTTTTAACATCCCCTTATACTTTTTTCCCTTAAACATAACATTCTGAAATATGAGTCCTTGAGATAAATAATCTAAAATATCCCCTTTCATATTTTCCCAAAAATAATACGCTTTATTACCTATATGAATCTTCGTACTTCCTGGATGAAAAAACAATAATTAACTATAAACTTCTTACAATTGAACCTTATTTGAATTAGATATTGATTAGACACGTACCAAGTTTATTAACCATTTAATTCAATAAAAATCATGATTATCATAAGAACATTCCTCCCCTTCTTCTATAGTTTCACATCCTCTTCATGTGCCTCTTTCATCGTAGCATAGATGGATGGTTAAACATTTACCAATGATATAATTTTTCACCTTTCCAAATTCCATCATGATCCATCTTATATAAATCCATATTTATTGGATTTCATTAAATACTTTTCTTAGATAAAATATCATATTATTTCTAACATAGTGAAACAACCATTTTTTCCACATATCTAGGGTGGTATTATATTGAGGATTCAAAAAATTTAATTAAATAAGACTAAATACTTTATTTTATTTACAATTATATCTATGTGAATACAAGTTTCATTCTCTATAATATGTTAATATTTTTCTCTTTTCTCTATAATGATAATGCCTCTATATTTTCAATGTAAAAATATTACTTCCATTCCAAATATTTGGTTGCATAGTTTTTATTAGGAAGTTTAGGTTATAGTGATGAATAATCTTTCAATATGTAATACTAAATAAGAAAACATCATAGTCACTTCATTGATTCATTTCTATAGATCAAGTACTCTTCTCCAATATAGGCAGCTGTGAGTAAAGGTGATCTTAATGACCTTCTTTTCAGCTCCCTGAAATTTTCCTCACATTAATTTATTCATAGAAACATAGCTCCTATCCATTTTTTGTTTCAAAAAAGGTTCGGGCCAACGCCTCATTTTTTTATTAAAGCAATGACCCCTTTGTACTGGGAAGAGGGAGAACCATTATAGAGTCGGAAGGTCCAAGGCCAAGTGGCTTGAATACTAGGCTTGAAAGCCCTTTTTTTGGTCTAAAGGGCCCTTTAGTGAATAGTACTTCTACAGTACTCCGGATGCTATAGAACAACTGCCACTACAGTTCCTTTTACAGTGCCTCCGCTGCTATAGTTTCACCACTGCTATAGTTCTATCGCCGCTACAGTACCATATTTGATCCATGTTAACTTGGTTTATAGATTATATAAACATGACAAATAGAAAAAAAAATCATTTACAGTATCCATCAAATCCATGAAAAATATTTATCTTATGTTCTATGATTGTTCTTGGATATTTTATAAAAACATCAATCCTGGAAGGGTCTACAAATATAACCTCACTTGAGATTGTATGACCCATGAATGAATATTTCTATATCCAAAATTCACACTAACTAAATTTAGCATAAAATTTATCTTTCCTCAAGGTATTCAACACAATCATCAAATGTTTATCATTATCTTCCATTATAATTGAATATATTATAATAAAATCTATAAATACTACAAAAAACTGATCAATTTAATCTTTTAAGGATCAATTCAATTGATCTATGATGATATCAGAGGCATTGGTATGTCTAAACTGTAATGACTCTAATTTTTTAACGCATTAATTTTTTATAATATATGGATTATTTTTGGATCTAGTAACAGAGATGTAGTGAGATTCTATGGCATGGTGATCCCACAATTATTTTTTTAAGTATTAAATATTTTAAATTGAACACATCTGTAATTTTCCTAAAAAAAGTGGGTTTAATATTAAATAGAGACTCGTATTAAAAATATGAGGTCTATATGGAATTAAAAGTATTTTTTTACAATAGGCATGACATAACCTTGGATAGAAATGGAGTTTGGGTTGGGAACTAAAGTGGGTGAATGTTTAAATAAATTTATTGATTATAAAAGTTTATTTATTTAAATTTACAATACATATATTTTACGTATAGAAATATGGCAATGAGAAAATACAATTATGAAATCACACTTCTCCAGGACCATAAAATGATGAAATTTAAAACAAATAATATTAATTCTTGCATAAGTCTATAATATCACAATTAGAGTACAATTTAATGTACTAGAAAACATAAAAAGGTCTAAATAAAAGCCCAACCAAAATTGCAAAAACGGTTTGACCTGATTAATAGAAGGGGACTCCAATCAAATGAATCATGGACATACACCTTGGTCTGTCTAGACCATAAAATTTTCTACCTTCTCTTAGTCCTACAATTACCACAAAAAAAAGGTTTTTGTCTTCACAAGACATTCCATCTGTGGGATGAGATAATGTAGTAGTGAATACAACAATACCATGTAAGAAACCCTGAAATCAACAAACAAATCATCTAATGTGGTCTTATCATCACTGAATATGTTAATAATAATGTTAGACATTAAAATAAACATATATATATAATAACATTAGACACACTATCTTGACCTAAGGCCACAACCGTAAAGCTGGCCCAATATTCCTTCTTGAAGGTGCCATATAAAAATATTCCCTAAAAAACACTCCATGGGAAAACAACACTGAGTGTGTCCATATGATATTTCATGAACAATGGGTCTCTCCGAAATAAGTACACACATGAATTTTAAAGAGTTCAATATAGAGATGGGGATCACTCCCATGAGCATGAGATGTACCAACCACTATATATGGATTCACCTGCTCAGTTTGGGATCAGTTCCCATATAGTGTTGGTTATGAAAATTCCATGAACCCAACATTGGGAAAATAATGATGATATATGATGTCACTTAGGGAATACTAGTGTGAATCTAATAAAGATATACAAGAATTAAATTTCTTAGAGGGATCACCATCCTATACATAGGAAAGGATTCCATATTAAACCCTTAGGGAAATGATCATGGGAATACACCCTAATGAAATTGATCCCATGAATCTCTTAGAAACTCACAACTAATATGAACTTAGGAGAAAGTGGAATATAATTTATCTTCAAAAGAGTACATGGTGTGTATATGGGAGTACATGGACTGTGTCACTATGTAGGTCACTACCCAGGTCTCAATGTAACGTGGCATGCATTTTTCTTACTATACAAGGTGTGTTCAAGAGGTATATGGTGTGTAGGTGTTTGGGAAGGCACTCAGCATGTAGCCTACCAATTCCCATGTACTTTCATAAGAACATGTAATTTTTTCCATGACACATAGCATGTTCATCCCCACTATCTCGTTAGAATATACTCTCTGTAAACAGCGATTCATCCACCATGAATTACACGGTGTGTGACTTGCCACACATAATTCATAACACTACATGGCCTCCTACTTCTATACTCCATGTACATACCATGTAGGTTGGATAAGTGTCACACATCGTGTGAAAAATGAATCATGGTTTGTGATACATACTTCTACATGGAAACTCTAGTACTACACATATGGGACATCATGGGGTGAGTTCATTCAACTACATGTCGTATCGTCATACTATTCAATGAATCCTAAATTTTCCTCACATGTCATCCCTCCACCTTCATCCTTTCATCTCTCTAGGAATCAGATTAGTAATTTCACTATATATCATTGATTTTGGGTTGACAGAACACTCTCACTATCATTGTCCAATCATCGGCCATTCCTACTATATCTAGTGCTTGGGAAACCCAAGTAGTCACACACCTTTAGTTTCGTGAACTAAAACCACCATTTAAAAATAAAAGTCAATTTTTACATCCACTATGATCATCATGTAGCACAATCATGATCTTGAATCTCCATCCCAAACCTATGGTAGTGATCTATTGCACCATAGACCAAACGTGGAATGATTTTTTGTGACCTTCCATCTAATAGAAGTCATAAAGAGATTGATAAAAATGATCTATATATTTAATGGGGATAGAAACACACAAAACACAAGATAAGGAATGATCCCCAGTAATTGTTCACGTTATCCTCAACCTATTACCATTAAAATAAGGAAAAATATCTAATAATAAAAAACTATTAATCACCAACCAAATCCCAAATTATCCTCAACCTATTACCATTAAAATAAGGGAAAATATTTAACAATAAAAAACTATTAATCACCAACCAAATCCCAAATAAACACACCCATTCCTAAAAAAATGACTGGTCTCCAAATCAATCTATTAGTTAATTTATTCTCATTATTTGTAGGATAATAAATCATGGATAAATTCATAAAAAAATTATCCAACAATGATTTTAAGCAATTCATGATGATTAATGGACATATTTTGATTTCAATTATGATGTAAAAAAGATACATTTGAGCATGACCATTGATCTAATCTTGATCTGAGGTCGTCTATCAATGATACTCCATCAACACCTATCAATTCCATTTTTATGTAGCTATCAATATGGTTCAAGAATAACAATATACTTATATAGGTTTATTATGTTTTGGTTTTAAATGAACAAGTTAAATACTTAATACTATAACTAAAGTAAGATTGTTGTTTTCATAGTTCTTATTATGTTTCCCCAATTAACATTAACCCATCAGCAATCACTATCTAATTTTTGAGTGTTTTATAAAATATTTTGATCACAGGTTTCTCGATTATATGTTATCTTTGAAGGATATGATCTTGAGATAGAGGATACATATTGAGTTCCTCAAAGATTATAACTTCATGATTTTTAATAATCCTATGAATGGGGATTTGGTATCATACTCTTCTGGAGGAGATCTTATTCATATTTTTTAATTAATTTATCAAAGAATTTTTCATTATTGTAACTATATTTATTTTATGGGGATTGATCATCTTACATCTATTTAATGATTGTTACCCCTCTTCCTTTATGTAGAGTTAGGGACGCATGTCTTGGGGAAATTGAATATGAGAACCTATATACTCAAATATAGAATGGACATGCTCATGATTTATTTTATGAAGGAGGGAAGAATATCATTATTTATAGAGTATGGAAGATGGTAACAATTGTGCTGAGATAGGAGGTGATGCGGGAGTTTAAAACATCTCCCTTATCAGTACATCATGGTGTCATAAAGACAAACCAATAACGTTTTCAATAGTTTTGGTAGCCATAGATGAGGAATGGATGTTCAATGTTTGACTATCTAGGCCATATATTTCAGCAAGTAATGGTTGAGCACAAGGTTCCAGAATGTTTAAATCAACACCTTGAGGTTCCATAGTGGAAGCGGGATGGTATATATATGGACTTCAGGATGGGGTTACAATATTTCTCCAGGGGACATAATTTCATCTGGATGATCATAGACTGACTCACCAAGTCATCCCAATTCCATGTTATTCAAGAGAAAAGTTCAGTTGAGAGCTTGGGATTCCTCTACATGTAGGAGATATTCTGTTTCTATGGAGTTCCATCAATGATTTTTCATAATATTTTTTTCACTTCAATTCTCATTTATGGAAGATATTCTAGGATTCATTTGTAACATATCTAAATTTGGTCATGGTGTTTCACCACAATAATGTTGGATTGACTATACAGACCATTAAAGTCCTGGTGGACAAGCTCGAGCTTTCATTTTAGACTTTGGATTTAGTTGCGAGGATTACCTAGCATTAGTGTAATTATCATACAAAAATAGCTTATAAACCACCATTTATATGGAACCATTGGAAGCCTTTTACGGGTGACCCTATAGGTCACCTCTATACTACCCCAAAAATGATTCAATACTTATGATCTTGGATTTCATACTGTCCATGAATGAAAATGTGTATTTGATCTAGGAGTGTATAAGGTCTGAACCAAATCGTAAAAATTCGTATACGAACTGAAAAAAAAATCCTTTAGAGTTTGATTATAGAGGACATGTGTTCCTATGGGTCTCACCTCAATGTGCACTACAACAGACTCTCCATTTAGCGGTGGTTTTTTTTTTGCATTTAGTGGCGGTTTAAACCGCTGCTACATTGTTTGGCGGCGGTTTACAGAAACCGTCATCTAATAGGGCGTCGACAATCTATTAGCGGTGGTTATTTACCTTTAGCGGAGGTTTCAGGAAAGATTCATCACTTCCTCATTTCGCAGCGGTTTCCCTGAATTTAGTGGCGGTTTTACGACCCATGGATATCACTTTATTCGCAGCAGTTATAACCGTAGCGAATAAATTAAAATTCTAGCAGTCGTAAAACCACTGCTAAAGTCACGGGAACCGCCACGGAATGAGTCAACCACGATGCTCCTATTTCGCGGCGGTTATAACCACCACTAAAAATAAATTTTATTTTACGTTTAGTGGTGGTTTAAACCGCTGCCGGTATACATTTCACGATGGTTAAAACCACCGCGGAAAGCTACCCAGAATAAAAATAATAATTCTTTGATTCTGCTGCACCACTGCCTTGAAAAAAAAATAAAACCAGAAAACCCCATCCCTGGCCTCCCACCAATGACCAAGAGCTGAATGTCTAGAATAAATCACAACATCCAAAAAACATGTTTTTCTCTCAATGAGAAATAATATACATCTTTAATTTTAAAAAATAAAACAAAAATCTGAAACTCTGGAAAATAAGACTTCCTCTTAGAGAAAGTATTATTAACATAGCAGTCAGATATCCATCAAAGGTTCCAACACATTCCTCATACTCATGTATAAAATATCCTAAATAGTAAATACTAGGACGATAAAACTCCATTGATACAACATTGTAACATCCCAAACTGGATTCCACCAAATCTTATAACTTCACTTTCTTGGGATAGATCAACTATAGCGATTCCACTCTACTTATAAAAATTGATACTTGATGAATTAGTAGTTATATTAGTACCAACCCATTTATATAATGATTGGTTTTTGGTTTTCTGGCCTATAAACCATCCTTGATACTTATAATAAATTTGAACTGATGAAATATCTTAAATAACACATTATGAATATATTATTATAAAAAATCCTATTGTGGGAATAGTTTTAGAGTTAAATTGGGATATAGCTTTTATAGGAATGTGGATATTTCCAGTGAGTCCTATTTGACATCTTTTTATGTTGGAATATAGGTTAGGTGGGAGATTATAGTGACCTTTTAGGAATAAACCAAGAATTAGAGTTGATTCCTCGTGTTATGTGAGGGGTTAACCTAGTTTTTCTAGAATCCTTGGAGATATTAAGCATTATTGGATGCATATTTTTAGTTTTTGGTCATAGAATGTGTTTTTTTTGTGTATTTTGGGATTGATTAGGACTCTAGTTGTGGAATGATTCCCCAAGTTGGTATGCGATCATGAGATAAGTAAAACTTCTATGTGTTATGAGCATCTTTAATGCTTGATATTAGTGGGACTAACATGCCAATCTAATTTTATTTAGATTAGTTAGTTGTGTAAGTTTAATTTCAAAGGTGTATGACTCAAGAAGTTATCATCCATGTTAAATGGTTATGTAGGAGAACGTGACCCATGGGTTTGATTTTTTGAGTATGCTAGAAAATACCAAGAATGCACAGTGTCATTGGTCCTATGAATTATATTAAATGGGTGTTCCCATTTCATTGATGTAAAATCAATTTAGTATTCATTATCATATAAATTTCCTATTTAACTAAGGATTGGTGGAGAGAGTTGTGTGGTGTTTTGTGAAAAAATTTCTTGTCTCTGAGTGTTTCAGGGATGAAATCACAGGTAACAACTTGAGGGGTATCATCACATAACTACTTGGTTTAGGGTTGTGGGATCTAAAAAGGTTGTGTTAACCGATCACTCCCTGAGTGAGGTTACCTAGGTATTAACTATATTGTGGTGAGTGATGTAGACCAGAGTTTTTAGTAGAAAAGCTATGTTATCCTAGTTCTATGGATGACTATGTAAGAGGATTGAGTTTTATAACATCATCAATCTAGGTTAAAGTTCAAGATATAGTTATTGATGTTGATTGAATGTGTGCGCCTGGAATGAGGATTTCACAATGCATGTGATTATGAATAGACCATTTCTATTTATTATTATGTGGATGATGTAAATCTATGTGGTAGTAAGTGATCCACAGATTATTCAAGGATGGAATATTAGTTCCAGATGAGGCTTCAGTGTATGCCAAGGATGGATTGTCGTGATGGAACCTGGTATAATTATGTTGAATCATATCCAGAAACCATGTTTAGTGGTGGAAAGAGTGTTTTTCTTGGGATTTAGATTCCTATTTTTATTAAAATGGTGAATATTAAAATCCTACGATGGGGAGAATCACACGGGTCATGGAAAATTTAACCTTTGGGAGAGTGGTTGTAGAAAGAATAGTCATGAATGGTAAAGAAGAATGTTATGGAATTCCAGTAATTAAAGTTTCATGACTGTATAGCTTGTAATGAATCACCAAATGGAATTAACAATCATAATATAAATAATTCATGGATATAATGATAGGTAATAATTACCAAACATACCATGATTAAGTGCAAATTGTGTTGGGAATGCAGTTCAAGTCATGGAGTAACAGTTCAGTGATCAAAACAGTTATGGTTAGAAATGGTCCATTGTAACCATCCTAATACTGAAGTATTTGGTAGAAGTTCTTTTCTTAAAATTCATGTTTTTATAAGACATACCAATTGTGCATCAAGTCGACATCCATCTTCGAGATTATATTTATATTTATAAAGTATTCTTGCCTATATTCATGGACTTATGCTAATTTATCACCCCTCAATCACACCTATATCTTAGTGAACCACCCTTGATTTATAACATTCTCATGACATTTTAGAAGAGCTAGAGCATGTTTAGATATTTTTGACGCTTAAATTAGACATTTTCAACAATGGGCCTCACCAAAGTGTCCATAACACTATCCCCTTGATCACTATGAATGACCCAATTTTTTCAACACATCAACAGTGGGTTTAACTCCTAGTCATCCAAAATCTTGACTACCAATTCAAACACAGCCCTAAATGTAATGATGTATACCACACTAGAGAAATGAATACATAAAAAGAAACATTAGAAATCAATAAAATGCATAAAAAGAAACATGAGAAATCAAGGAAATTTTAGGACATGAAAATGTGTGGTGGAAACTATGTGCCACAAATGTTACATATACAAACCAAATGTTTCCATTTTTTTCAACACATCAATAGTGCAACTACTCAGGGTCCGATGATGCATCGTCACCCTCTCCACCTTCATTTCCACTTTGTGTGGTCACCTGTAAGAAAATTATATTGAATATTAAATATGGTTATATATTTATATTAAAACTTAAAACAAAACAAAGTTAGAAAACTAAATGATTTTTATTTTCTGTGATTTACATGCATACCACTAATCGATGCACTCCCACTGGGGGCATATCTTCTCATTTGATGACGTAGTTCAGTCAACTCTTTATACAATGCAGATATCTGATCCCCCTGCTGGTGAATTGTGTTTCGTAAAGAAACAATCTCTTTCTTAGCATCTCCGGGTATGGGCTGACTAAAGTTAGGAGTAGATGCAGCAGCTATACCTGGTGGCCTACTAAAAACCTTAGATGGCACGGGTCCCAAACTCATCCCGCGCACTCTCCCAGGATTCTCCTTCCCAAGGACTTTAGCAACCGGGTCATCCTGGGAGACAGAGTAGGAATGCGCAGGATTGGAATCCCATAGTTCTTTAATTTTGACCTATAAATTAAATATCAATATATATTAACACAGAAACAATTGATAATAAGTTATTATGATAAAAAATTGACATCATACCCCAACTTTTTTAGTAGGCTCATTAACAAAACATCCATCTGATTTCTTGTGAACATCCAACCACAGTTCAGTTCTGGATGCTTCATGGACTAAACTCTGTGACTGCATTAATCAAAGATAAATCAAAAATTCAATATATTAATCATATAATATTGTCTTATAAATATTTAAACTAATTAAAAGATTACCAATGTACTTCAATTTCTAGAAAAACTTTTTGAGCCCGTAGTGTGCTGGATAACTTGCTTCGCTCGGTTTGACACATTCTCTCTTGATAGAACCTGAAATAAAGAAAATGCAATTTAATAATGATGTATTGAATGTCATTTCCTTTTCATATACATTTATAAATGTAAAATGAGGATAATATAATAATATATATATTTCAATACCATCCGCTTCTGATCTCGATGCCTATCAACAAACACTTTCCACTGCTCTTTCGGTACCCCAAAGGGTAGCTTCTAATACATTTGTAGTGCGGTCAACGAAGCGTCGTTGAAATCACACCACAATCATCATTTAAAATCTTTCCACTTCTTACCTATATTTTTTAACATCCACTTCCGTGCTATCACATAAAAAACGGTAAAGTGGAAGAACATCTGTATACAGAAATTCATTTTGAACATACTAGTAACATGACATTCAATTAAACCATAATGTAATAAATTTACCTTGATTTGAGAATCAAACACTTCATTTTTCTATCTTGGAGGCATATTTCTCCAATCGTCATATGAAATGGGAAGGGAAATGGGCTCCGCTTCCAGATGGCCAAGAATCTGGACAAGCAACCCCGCGGCATCATCCGTAGGGACCCCATAAGAATCAAATGGCATAACAATCTTCTTGCCATTCAGATTCCAAACATCTGAACTTTTTATTTTTTCTCCACGGTTGCATTTTTGTCATCTTCAATGATAAAAAAATTAGTATAAACAAAATTCAATAATTTTATTTTGTGAAAATTTGTACCTATGATAGTGACACTCCAGTATGTCCGGGATGAACTGGAAGGGGCGCGTCGCTGCCCCACTGTTGAGGCTCCTGAAGGGGTAGTCGACGACTCAGCCTCTACTGGGACATCCACATATATTGTGAGAGATGGTGTAGGGGGAGATGGTTCAAGGGTGTCGGCAGCTAGTGCATCAGATGTCGTGGGGAGGGAGCCAGATGGATAGTCATCTGTCGTAGAACTGGATGAAATAATGTAATGCTTCTTCCTTGGAATTCCTGTCATTTAATCAAATAAAATTAAGGTCAGAATATATATTTCAAAAAAATTATGTAGAAAAAAAATTAAAAATGATAACAGATAGAGTACTAAGAGACAAAATATATATAACGATGATAATGAATGACAGCAGAAATGAAACAAGTGGTTGCTGAATAAATAAATAATTGTACATACAATCATTTTCAACTTTAATCATGTCGATTTCCTACTCCATTGCTTCATCCACTTTGTTGGTCGGAGTGGACACTCAAGAGGGGGGTGAATTGAGTTCCAATTAAAATTTCTGTTTAAAAAACATTGTATTAAAATCCCCCAAACAAAACATAGAATTAAACTGTAGTGAATTTATATCAAAATAAAGGGTCTGTTAGGTTCTCAAAGGAATGATTATTTCCCAGTTAATCAAATCAGAAGAATTGATTAACTTTTGAAACTAACTTACTAATTTACAACTAATATAAACACTTGCTAGTTTAATTATCAAAGTGACTTTAAAACAGTTTTGGTTTTAAAGTTGGTTGCAGCAGAATAAAAAAATTAACTTTGAAAATAAGTAAGCACAACAGATTTAACCAAGCGGTTCAGTCTCAAGCTGAGACTTAGTCCTCTCAAAAACATTATATAAAAGTGATCCACACCCTGGATCGGGGATTACAATAGTATATAACTGTCCAGGTCCAAGACCTCTACCACTGTTATCTGTGGGAACAAAAACAACATCACCAACTATCTAGGTCACGCATGACCTCTTCCATTATTCCATTCCAGTGGGAAATAAAATATGTAAGAGTTTGAGTGAGGATTTATAGATCCTACAGTTAAAGTACTGGAGACAGTGTGTGTGTAAAGTACAGAAGATGACACACACTTCTCAAAATGTAAAAATTAAATCACAGAGGCTAAGATTTAGAGTTTAGAAATGGCTCTAGTGATTGCAGTGCATCTCTGGACTCCTTTGGATTGATCAGAATTGGTTTTGAGTCCTCTTATAGTTCTTGTCTAGAAAACAGAGTGTCGTCTGCTTCCTTGACTTCCAGGTTTAGAGATAGAGAAAAACGTAGTCGATGAAGTTCTTGTGTGGATGTTCTCGTTCTCAGCTCTTCACTGGTATGCAGTAATGAATGAGTTCTTTGTGTAAGTTCAGTCGTCTCTTTTCTTGCACACTCGGTTGTTCTTCTAGCACACCTCCTGGTCTGTATGTCTCTGTGTATTCATCTATATATTCCCCTTTAGCAATAGCACATCCTTCCTTTATTTAAAGCACGAGCTCCGGTAAAATATGACTTACTTTTTTTAGGTACGAGGTACGGTTCCCTGACAACAAACAAACACCCATTAAATAAATTTCAGTGTATTAAAATATACCTAATATGACCGTTGGTTAGATTAAATAAAGATAAAGAAATTAAGGTATTGTCAGATTCTCTGGAACAGTAGGTTTGGGTATCGATAGCCTTGGTAGCGGTAGCCTTTAGTAACGGTAGCCTTTCTATCGGTACCCTTCCGTGTAACGGTGGACTTCATGTATCGGTAGGATTTCTTGTATCAGTGGGATTTCTCATATCAGTAGTCTTTACATAACGGTGACCTTTCCGTATCGGTAGTCTTTTCATATTGGTAACCTTTATGTGTCGGTAGTCTTGTCTGATGGTAACCTTCTTATATCGGTAAGCATATTATATCGGTAACCTTCTGTGTATCGGTAGACTTGCATACCGGTGACCTTCGCGTATCGGTAGACTTGCTCTGTAATAGTGACCTTTTAGTACCGGTAGACTTGTTCTGTAATGGTGACCTTTTGAGTATCGGTAGACTTGTTCTGTAATGGTGACCTTTTGCCTGTTTAAGTATTCTATTGGAAGAATGAGTTAAGTTAGAATATATTCATCCAGTAACCGTATTCCTGGAAGTTAATATAAATAATATAATAAATGAATATGTGCAAGATGTTCATAAATACCAAAATAATTAATTAACCATTAATCAATATAGGAACTACCAAACTATAATTGTTCATAATTTAGATTATCAAAATACGATTGATCATAGTTGATATTGTGGAAATATGAGTTCAACTAATTTTCCCAGAGGGTTCAACAATCTCCCCCTTTTTGAAAATCACAACTTATGCCGAAGTATTCAGAAAATTAAAATAGTATCAGAGGAAGGAATAACAATTTCTTAGAAAAAAAAACTTTAAAACAAAGTTCTCATAATAAATTTTTGTGTTGATATAAGTTTTCTTCCATATCCCCATAGCATATATTGCATTTTCTCCCCCTTTGTTTTACTTCTCATTTGTCTCCCCATATGAATTTCACTCTCCCTTTCATGAAAAACTTTAAAACAAGAGGCTCATTTTCTCATTTTCTCCCCCTTTGTGATTAAGAAAAAGAAGGGTAGAAGGAATAGAAAGACTATAAAGTGAAGACTGTAACAACCAATTTCCATTAATGTACAAAAGGTACAAACTTATAAATTCAAATAAAATACAAGTGAGTCCTATCAAAAACATCCAGAGTCACTCAATCCTCCTCTTGAACATGAGTCTTTCCCTTAGGATCAGAATAGGGTGTTGGTTCAGATTGAGTATGGTCAGTAGAGGGTGTTGGAATAGCTGAAGGCACAACTGGTGGTACAGCTACAGAAACTGTACCAGATCTGAAATTTGTATTCCTCTGAGTGATCATTGGTGTCAACCTATTGATGGCTTGAACTGGAGTCAATTTAGGTGTACTCCCAGAGGCAGAGACAGTTAGTGCAGGAGGTACAATTAGAGGTCTTTCATCCACACGCAATAATGGTAGCATCAGATTCCGGAAATCCATAATAATACTCCCTCCTCTCTCCATTACAGACACAAAGTCATCTAGATTCTCAATGAATTTTTCCAAGGAAGGAGTAAGCTCTCTGAGCTTACTAACTTGTTCTATGAAGGCTTGGGATACTGGAGGTAACTTCATATTCTCAATCAAAAGCTTGAAATGGTTTTTCATTTGTTTCTTGGTATAAACCTTCTCGAAATAAGCATCCACCTTATTATTGATTGCCTCTTGAGAAGCAGTAGCTGCCTGCAGGTGATCACGAACAAAACTACTAACTTCCCTTGTGGTATCAAGAATCTGAGTATCTGATACACCACTAGGACTGGCCTTATCCAATTCTTCCTGAATAATAGAGCGGATCTAGTCAAGGTTCATACTTGTGTTAGATGAGGGAAGAGGTTTCATTAAGAAGGCCAGTGTCTCCTTGAAGGATTGAGTCAGACTACTAACTACCTTCTGAACAAGTACATCCTGACTGTTTAGATGTTCTTTAACTGACTTCTTAAAGGCCTCAAAAACTTCCAAAAATTTCTTGACCACTTCTTTGATATATCGAATGTTAGAGTTTACTTGAGCTTGAGAGCTATGAATGGTAGTCAGAGAAGAAATTGATTGTCTCAAGGCAACCACAGCTCCTATCCAACTCTCAATCTGAGTGTGGCACACTTTAATTTCATCCATCATTTCTTTCATAGGAATGGATACACCATATCCAACGGATAACTCAAGGGATTGCTCCATGCTTTTCATCTCTTCAACCATACTTTTCTTTATATCTTCCACTAATTCCCTTATTGATTCTTTCAATTCAGCTTTTAAGGACTCAAGATCCTCCTTGGTTGCCACATTTTCAGCCACAGTGGGTAGGGTAACTGATTCCTTTTGGGGTTTATCTTCCTCATCAGAATCTCCATAAGAAATTCCAAGAAACATATAACTTGTATCTGATGTCCAACCTTCAATGTCATATAGCACTGATACTGAGCCAAGATTCTGCCCCTCACTTGGAACATTCTCCTGAGGTATCTCCTCCAACTGTTCTTCTTGATGTAATTCTGCAATTTCCTCCACAACTATAGCAGATTCAATAGCCATTTGTTCTGAGTCATTAATGACTCTCTCATCAACAGGTTCTGCTGTTGCTTCTTCCTGATCAGGTACTATTTTGACTGTACTGTCTATAAGAGGGCTCAAACTAAGCTCTTCTTATTCATTTTCCTCATCATCTGCTTCACCAGAAGCCTCGTTTTCTTCATTAACATCATGATCTTATCTAGTTGCCTCATCCTCCTTATAGGTATCCTTGACAACATACTGTCATGCTTCTTCTCCTTCTTCTGTAGTCTCTGTATCACTATCCTTTAAGACAGTTTCTCTCTTTGGTAGTTCTTTTGGAGGGCTAGCTACTCCATAAGAAATAACTTGATGCATAGGACTAGGGGGTAAGTCTGGGTCTCCTCCTTCCTCTATTGATGTCTCTTCTTCCTCAGTTTCATCATTACTGTTGACTGGTTCTGGCTCATCTGGTCCAAGACCAGGATCTATCACATTGTTTGTTCTAGAAGGATTGTCCTTTGGTGTGAACTTATCATATATTTTGCCTTCATCATTAACCCAAGACTTCTTCCATGGGTTCCAGCTCACTTTGATGAACTTACAAACAGTCTTGGTGATAGAAAAGTTGTCTTTAACTACAACTATTTCATCTTGACGTCCAGCTAACTCCTTTATTTTCAATATTATAGAAATCACCTTGGAAAATAAAAGATCATTGGAATTGGTCTTCGGTCTAGTCATATCCTCAATATGAATCGTAAGTAATCTACACAGATTCACTTTGACTCCATGATTTAACAGATGTAGCAAATAAATGTCCTGGAATATCAGTGTAGCAAAGTCTCCTCTCCTTGTACTAATTACATGTTGAATAAATTTGAAAACCAATTTTTCCTCCCCTGCCATCTCTGCAGCAATGACCTTTCGAGGGGTTCCAATTCCTGTCAGCTCTAACAAAGAATCTTCATACATAAACACATCACTGGTTGAGGGAACATATTTTGAATAGAAAGAACAATCTCCTTCATGTGGAACTCTTAAGTTCCCAGCCCATTCCATTGAAGTAAAAGAAACTTCATGTCCACTCACATAGGAGCACATCATGTTCTCTTCTTCTAATGTCTCAAAACTAACAAACTCATAGAATTATTTTTTCAGTGCTGGATAATACGGTCCATTGTTGTTCATGAATCACTTGATCCATCCTTGCTCTTCTAAAACCTTAATAACCAAGGACTTGCTCTCCATGATCCATTCTGCACACACCTCTTTTTCAACGACAATCTCTCGCCTTGAGAGATGTGGGTTTACTGGATTCCTTCGAGCTATACTTCCACTTACACTTCCACTGGTACTAGCATTTGTTACTTTTTGTCTTTTTGCTTGCGGATCATCACTCCCATCTGTAACCTGGGGTCTCTTGACGCGGGCCATTACAGATTTGAGGTTTAGGGTTTTGCGGCTTGAGAGGTTTAGGTAGGAGGGATTCGAACAGACGAGTTTGCGGTGAGATTGAGTGAAGTCTAATATCTGATTTTAATATCATTTAGGATTCACAAATAAAATAAAACTTATATATAAATTTTTTTTGATGTCTCGGCCTTAAATACAGAAGTTTAAAACAGCGCGATATGCACAGGTAAAGTCTCTTAACGGCGAGGTCTTCTAATGGTGAGGTCTCCTAATGGTGAGGTCTCCTAGTAGTGAGGATTCTAACGGTGTGGTCTCATAATGGTGAGGTCTCCTAACAGTGAGGTCTCCTAACGGTGAGGATTCTAACGGTGAGGTCTCCTAACGGTCAGGAGTCTAACGGTGAGGTGTCCTAATGGTGAGGATTCTAACGGTGAGGTATCCTAACGGTGAGGTCTCCTAACGGTTTTAAGAATAAGTTATCATTCCTAATTCGTTTCTAATGAAACATAATCTTCTTGAACATAAAGGCCTAGTGAAAATATCAGCTAATTGGAGTTCAGTGCCTATAAATTCAAGAGTTATATCACCTCTTTGATAATGATCTATTAAAAAGTGGTGTCTAACATCAATATGTTTGGTTCTAGAGTGAGACACAGGATTCTTTGAGATGTTGATCGCACTAGTGTTGTCACAGTTAATTGAAACATGTTTAAAATTAAATCCATTGTCCAGTAAGGTGTGTTTCATCCATAGAATCTATGCACAGCAACTACCAGCAGCTATATACTCTACTTCAGTAGTAGATAATGAAACTGAGTTATGTTTCTTAATACACCATGATACTAGGGATTTTCCAAGTAAATGACATGTTCCAGATGTGCTTTTCCAATCTAACTTACATCCAGCAAAGTCAGCATTTGAATAACTTATTAAATCAAATGATTGTTCTTTTGGGTAAAACAATCCCAAATTAGCAGTAATGTTAAGATATTTGAAAATATTTTTAACAGAAAGTAAGTGTGACTCTTTAGGGTTAGCTTGAAATCTAGCACACATACATACACAAAATATAATATCAGGTCGACTAGCAGTAAGATAAAGTAAACTCACAATCATACCTCTGTAATTATTTTGATCTACTAGTTTACCAGTTTCATCAATATCCAATTTACTGGTGGTACTCATAGGTGTATCACTTCCCTTAATTCTATCCAATCCAAAACATTTTAATAAATCCTTAGTATATTTACTCTGATTTAAAATATTACAATCTTTAGTTTGAAAGATTTGAAATCCAAGAAAGTACTTAAGCTCTCCCATTATGCTCATTTCAAACTCATTCTACATAACCTTTGAAAAATCAGTACATAAAGAATTTTTAGAAGATCCAAAAATAATATCATCAACTTATATTTGCACTATTAAAACATCTTTTGAAATCCTTTTTATGAAAAGAGTGGGTTCAGAAATTCCTTTTGAAAATCATTTTGAAATAAAAAAATTTGTAAGTCTTTCATACCAAGCTCTTGGAGCTTGTTTTAAACCATATAAAGCATTAAGAAATTTAAAAACATGATTTTGAAAGTGAGGATTTGAAAAACCAGGTGGTTGTTCTGCAAAAACATCTTCAACAATAAAACAATTTAGAAAAGCACTTTTCACATACATTTGATATAACTTGAAATTCAGATATGATGCAAAAGAAAGTAAGATCCTAATAGCCTCTAATATAGCTACAAGAGAAAAGGTTTCCTCATAGTCAATTCCTTCTTCTTGATTGTAACTTTTGTAACTAGACTAGCTTTGTTTCTAAGGATGTTTCCAGATTCATCAACATTGTTTCTAAACACCCATTTTGTGCCTATGGCTAAGGTGTCCTTAGGTCTTTCTACTAATTTCCTGACTTTGTTTCTTTAAAATTGATTTAGTTCTTCTTGCATGGCCATTACCCAAAATTCATTATTGATAGCATCATTGATACTTTTAGGTTCTAACTATGAAAGAAAATCTTGATGTTCAACATGATTTCTTAGAGACGCTCTAGTATATGTTCCTCTATCTAAATTACCTACAAAAGCATCTAAAGTATGGTTCTTTAGAGTCCTAGTTTGTCTAGAAAAGATAGGACTAGAGATTTCAGGTTCATCTACAGGTTGGGGTTCAACAGAAGCAGGTTCTGGGAAACTTCCAGAACTGGATGTTTTAACTATAGGTCCATTGTCTTTATCATTAAGGTTCAAAACAAAGAGATCATCTTCAAGATTTTCAAGAGAGGTCTTAGGCTCATGGGGATCCGTTTCAACAAATTTGATGTGAATAGACTCCTCCACACATTTGGATATTTTATTGAAAACTAAATAAGCTTTACTAGAAATAGAGTAACCTAAGAAAATTCCTTCATCACTCTTTGGTGAAAACTTGTCAAGATTAACTTTAGTATTAAGAATAAATACTTTGAAACCAAAAACTCTGAAATAGTTAACCTTAGGTTTCCTATGGTTCCACAACTCATGAAGGGTTTTCTTAAGAACATGTCTGATCAAGACTCTATTGATAAAATAACAAGTTGTATTTACAGCTTCAGCCCAAAAATAAATAGGCAGGTCATACTTATTGAGCATGGTCCCTACAATTTCCTGAAGGGTTCTATTCCTCCTTTCCACTACAACATTCTACTGGGGTGTAGTAGGGGAAGAGAAATTGTGACTATAGCCACTGTGTGAGCAGTAGGATTCAAACTCATGATTTTCAAACTCACGACCATGATCACTTCTCAAGGTTTTGAACTTAAGTCCACTAAGGTTCTCTACCGACATGGAATATTTAACAAAGTAAGAACAGGCTTCACTTTTGTGAGATAGAAAATATATACAAGTATATATAGAATAGTCATCTACTAGAACATAGACATAGTGCTTCCCATTTAAACTAGAAACTCTAGAAGGTCCAAATAAATCCATGTGAACCAACTCGAGAGGTTGAGAAGTTGACACTTCTTTCTTTGATTTAAACGAAACTTTATGTTGCTTTCCCTTTTGACAGGGATTACAAACTTTGTCTGCTGGAAATTCATGTTTGGGTATGTCTCTAACTAAGTTCTTCCTATCAAGTTTTCTAAGTGAATGTACATTGCAGTATCCTAATATTCTGTGCCAAAGCCAAGACTCTTTATGAAAAACATTTAAATAAGTAATATTCTTCTTAGCTAAATAATTCAGACCAACAGCATAGACGTTTTCAATTCTTAAGGCAGAAAATACTAAAACATTTTTAGAATTAAAAACATTGCAAGAATCATTTTCAAATTTAACATTAAAACCATCATCACATAACTGAGAAATACTTAACAAATTATATTTCAGTCCATCAACAAATAAAACTTTGGAAATCAATATTGAGTCAGTGTTAACAATCTGGCATAAGCTGATGATTTTTCCTTTTGAGTTATCACCAAAAGTGAAAAAACCTCCATCAACTCTGAGTAAGATTTTAAAGCATGAGAAATCTCCTGACATATGTCTTTAACATCCACTATCCAAGTACCAAGTCTTTCTATAGGAACTATTTAAGCAGGTTCCCTACAAAACAGATTTAGATAGGAAATGATTTTGGTACCCAGATTTTCTTGGGTCCAGACAGGTTAGCCAACAAAACGTTAGGTACCCAAATTTGTCTTATGGGTCTCATAAAATTTGTAGAATAAACAGATTTTGAAAGGAAACCCTTATTAGATCTGTAACTATAAATATAACTAGTTGAAGCATATAAATGTCCAAAACTAGAACTAGAAGTATTCTGTCCAGATTTAGGAATGAATTTAGTTTTGGTAAATTTTCTCTGTCCTGGTTTGTATCCTATACCAGTGGTGTATCTAGGTGCTATTTGATTACCTAGAATTTGAGTAAGAGTATATTTACCATTTGTAAACTTTTCTAAGTCTTTCTTAAGTTTCTCATTAGATAATTTCAGTTCAGTGTTTTCTTTGAGTAATCGAGCATTATTTTCTATTTCAATATCAAGATAAGATTTATGTTTAACAGTTAAAGCATATTGTTTGTTTAAACCTTTGTATTTGTCTTTCAGCTCATTACAGGTTTCTTCTAACATATCACAATATTCAAATAGTTCAGATTTTGAAATGTTATCAGAGTCAGTATCATCTTCAGAATAATAAGAATTTAAAATAGGAGATTCAACTGTTACCTCAGAAGTGTTTTTCATAAAACACGTGTTTTCCTTATTTCTGTGTTCAGTTTCAAAAACATCAGATTCAGTGGAGCTATCCTCAAAAGCACTCCAATTAACCTTCATTTCTTTCTTATACTTATTGTCCTTGTATTCATACTTCTTCTTGTACTTCATCTTTGGACAATCTACTTTTATATGTCCTTTTCTTTTGCACTCCTAGCAGACAACTTCATCTGTTTTTTCGGATTTCTTCCAATCCTTTTTCCAATGACACTTGCTGTCATACTTTCATTTGTAATTTGATTTTCTGAAAAACTTATTCTTCCTATAAAACTTATTAAACCTTCTGGAAATGTGTGCTATCTCAGCATCACTATCAGAAGCACTTTCACTGTCTTCACATCTTGAACTCTCGTTTATAGCTTGAAGATTCTCCTTATCCTTGTTCTTTGAAGTTGAAGATTTTAAAGCAATAGACTTTCTTCTAGGTTTTTCTTCTTCTTCTTTGTTCACCTTAAGTTCTTCTTCATATATCATCAACTTTCCAAATAGTTCCTTGACTGGCAGTTCACCTATATCACACGATTCTCTAATTGATACAGAAGTTCCTCTCCATCTTTCAGGTAGACATCTCAGAATTCTCATAATTTGTTCCTTTGATAGAACATCCTTTCCCAGAGAAGTCATTATGTTGAAAATTTCCTTGAACCTGAGATACATGTCAGAAATGGGTTCATCAGGATTCATCTTAAAATTATCATACTTAATGGTATAAGTGTTCAATCTCATTTCATTAACATTAGTTGTTCCTTCGTGAGAAACAGCTAAGGTATCCCAAATTTCATAAGGAGTTTTACAAGCAGATATTCTATTGAATTCCTCATCTCCTAAAGGACAGTACAGAGCATTCATGGCTTTATAATTATTATTGTAGGCTGTCTTAGTAGCTTCATTCCAAGTAGATCTAACAGTAGTAGGTATTTTATATTCTGATTCTATAGCAGTCCAAATATCAAAACCCATGCTCTCTAAATTAATTTTCATCTTGATTTTCCACTGAGAATAGTTAGTGCCATTGAAAAAGGGTGGTCTATTGGTAGCAACACCTTCGTGTACGTTATCCATGATAACTTACTTAGAGAAAATATTTTAAAGAGATAAAAATTTAGAAATAACAGAACTTTTAAGAACGTTAAAATACAACTAAAATCACAGTTGAAAAACAGAGTAGTGTAGGCAATATTAATATTTAAACAGCCTCTGATACCAAATGTTGGTCAGAGTGAACACTCAAGAGGGGGGGTGAATTGAGTTCCAATTAAAATTTCTGTTTAAAAAACATTGTCTTAAAATCCCCCAAATAAAACATAGAATTAAACTATAGTGAATTTATATCAAAATAAATGTTCTGTTAGGTTCTCAAAGGATTGATTATTTCCCAGTTAATCAAATCAGAAGAATTTATTAACGTTTGAAACTAACATACTGATTTACAACTAATATAAACACTTGCGAGTTTAATTATCAAAGTGACTTTATAATAGTTTTGATTTTAAAGTAGGTTGCAGCGGAATAAAAAAATTAACTTTGAAAATAAGTAAGCACAGAAGATTTAACCAAGAGGTTCAGTCTCAAGCTAAGACTTAGTCCTCTCAAAAAACTTTATATAAAACTGATCCAAACCCTGGATCGTGGATTACAGCAGTATACAACTATCCAGGTCCAAGACCTCTACCACTGTTATCTGTGGGAAAAAAACAACAGCACCATCTATCCAGGTCACGCACGACCTCTTCCACTATTCCATTCTAGTGGGAAATAAAAGATGTAAGATTTTGAGTGAGGATTTACAAATCCTACAGTTAAAGTATAGGAGATAGTGTGTGTGTAAAATAAAGCAGATGACACACACTACTCAAAATTTAAAAAGTAAATCACAGAGGCTAAGATTTAGAATTTAGAAATGGCTCTAGTGATTGCAGTGCAGCTCTGGACTACTTTGGATTGATCAGAATTGGTTCTGAGTCCTCTTCTGGTGTTTGTCTGGAAAACAGAGTGTCGTCTACTTCCTTGACTTCCAGGTTCATAGATAGAGAAAAAGGTAGTCGATGAATTTATTGTGTGGATGTTCTCGTTCTCAGCTCTTCACTGGTATGCAGTAATGAATGAGTTCTTCGTGTAAGTTCAGTCGTCTCTTTTCTTGCACACTCGGTTGTTCTTCCAACACACCTCGTGGTATGTATGTCTCTATGTATTCTTCTATATATTCCTCTTTAGCGGTAGCACATCCTTCCTTTATTTAAAGCACGAGATCTGGGAAAATATGACTTACTTTTTGCAGGCACGAGGTACGGTTCCCTGAAAACCAAAAAACACCCATTAAATAAATGTCAGTGTATTAAAATATACCTAATATGACCATTGGTTATATTAAATAATGATAAAGAAATTAAGGTAGTGTCGGATTCTCTGGAATGGTGGGTTTGGGTGTCGATAGCCTTGGTAGTGGTAGCCTTGAGTAACGGTAGCCTTTCTATCGGTAGCCTTCCATGTAATGGTAGACTTCATGTATCGGTAGGCTTGCTTGTATCAGTGGGATTTCATCTATCGGTAGGCTTTGCATAACGGTGACCTTTCCATATCGGTAGCCTTTTCATATCGGTAACCTTTACGTATCGGTAGGCTTGTCTGACGGTATCCTTCTTATATCGGTAAGCTTAGTATATCGGTAACCTTCTGCGTATCGGTAGACTTGCATACCGGTGACCTTCGCGTATCGGTAGACTTGTTATATAACGGTGACCTTTTAGTATCGGTAGACTTGTTCTGTAACGGTGACCTTTTGAGTATCGGTAGACTTGTTCTGCAACGTTGACCTTTTGCCTGTTTAAGTATTCTATTGGAAGAATGAGTTAAGTTAGAATATATTCATCCAGTAACCATATTCATTGAAGATAATATAAATAATAGAATAAATGAATATGTGCAAGATGTTCATAAATACTGAAATAACAAATTAACCATTAATCAATACAGGAACTAGCAAACTATAATTGATCATAATTGGGATTATCAAAATATGATTGAGCATAGTTGATATTATGGAAATATGAGTTCAACTAATTTGCCCAGAGGGTTCAACACACTTCATTCATCCTTGCTAGACTCATATTTTCAATATCGTGATGGAAAAATAATTCTACTTCCTGTTGTTGATTAAATTCAATTTCAGATGTCAAATTTTCCACTTCATCACCCATATCATACAAATCTCTTTGTATTACTTGAGCAACTACACTCCACCCTTCATCGGCAACATCATTCACATAATATAACATTTTTTCTTGCAATGCTAAGATATATGGATCATGCAATTCATGATCACCAACATCCATCAAGTGAGAGAAGTTCACAGAAGTAAATTGCAAGGAATCTCTTTTAACTCCTCTGATAATATCGACCCATTTGCATTTGAATAAAACAACCGAAAAAATTCCTCTATAGTTTAATTCAATAATATCATGCATCTTTCCATAGTATTCCACTTCAGCAAATGACAATATACCACTATTCTGTGTTCTCAAACCCACTTCTCGATCAACAGTACGAAATCTAAATCCATTCACATATTTAGCTTTGAACTTTATAACTTCTTTTAGAAGACCTCTAGCAAGAAACTTCAAATATTCTGACACCTCTTCTCGAGTATCAGTATTCATGATCTGAAAAAATAAATATACTTTATTAGATTTAAAAAATGTATGTGTCAAACTAATATTCTTATTTATTGCAATATTTATGAACTTAAACGTCATGCAAACCGTTCTACAAGCTCTTTATTAACAGCTTTCATTATATCTTTCTCATATCGTGTTTGGCCACTCATTCGTCTCTTTCTTTGTATCCTCAACTATTCAATAAATGGATCTGCAATTTCACTATTCAGCAGCACATATCAATGTTCCTGTAATAATTCTAATTCAGTCAGTGCCACATTTGAGGTCCTCCCAACATATCGGTCAATAGCAGGAAATATTTTGGATTTCTGATGTATTTTAGATTGAGTCGATGTGTCATCAACACGTCCAACTCGATTAAATCTTGTCTCAATATCATCCAAGTATCTAGAAAAAAAGGTAAGACACTCCTCAGCCACATATCCTTCAACAATTGAGCCTTCTGGTTTAGCTTTATTTCTCACGTATGATTTCAAATGCCCATGATATCTGTGAAATAAAATAAAAATAATTATGCATTTAATTAAGTACCAAAAATTGTTTAATTAACTGGAAAACATATAAATAAAGTACCTCTCAATTGGATATATCCATCGATAATGAATGGGGCCTCCTAATTTAGCTACCTCAACCAAATGCACAGTTAAATGCATCATTAAAGTAAAAAAGGACGGAGGAAAGATCATATCCATTGTGTAAAGGGTCAATACAAACCTCTCCTGGAGGTTGTCAAGCTGAAATGGATGTATAGATTTCTCATATAGTTTTCTGAAAAATGTACAGAAGTGGAGTACAACAGCAGTAATTTTTTCAGTTAATAATGTACGCAATGCCAATGGTAGTAACTGTTGTAACAAAATATGTGAATCGTGGGTTTTCAATCCATGTAACTTAAAATTATTCATGTCAAAACACCTCGATATGTTACTTGAATACCCATCACATACCTTAACATTCTTCAAAATTCGAATGAATGTATCTTTATCCCTATTTTTCATAGAAAAAATTTCCGGAGGATACATTCCATTCTCATCTGTCCAGAGATCATGTTTTATGTTCATTGCTTGTACGTCTTTGTGAGCATTGAGATGATCCTTAGACTTTCCATGCTCATTAAGCAATGTGAAAATCAAATTGTCACAAAAATTCTTCTCAATATGCATCACAACAATATTATGCCACAACAAATTAAATTCCCAATACTGAAGTTTGAAAAATATACTTTTTTCTTCCATTGTTGCATTCCGGTTTCGCTTGACGATGAACTTCAGACCTGTTTTCTGCTATCATCCAAATGATGAACCTTCCCAAATTCTGTTTCAACATTTTCAGGCTGTGCCAATATTTCAAAACCATTTAAGAACCTTGGAGGTGGTCTATGATCAATGGAACCATTAAATTTTGATCTGTTGAGCCGAAACCTATGAGATGCATCGATAAATCTTCGATGACACAAGAAGAACCATTTTCTACTGTGAGGTAGCCGTTTGGGCTCAAAATCAATGTTACAAATGGGACAAGACAAACTCATGTATGTGATCCAACCAGATAAATTCCCAAGCCTAGGGAAGTCACTAATGGACCACATTAAAGCAACATGCATTTTGAACATTGTTTTGGAAGAAGCAACAAATTTCTCAACATCGTTTCTCCATAAATCCTACAATTCTTCAATCAAAGGCTGCAAGTATATATCAATATCATTTCCAGGCATTTCTTTTCCAGGAATAATCATCGAAAGTATAAAATATGTTTGTTTCATACACATCCACGGAAGTAGATTATAAGGGATCAAAACAACGGGCCAAATGCTATAATTGGTACTCAAAGTCCCAAATGGGTTGAATCAATCGGCAGCCAATCCCAATCGAACATTCCTAGGATCAGCTGAGAAATCGAGATGTAATGAATCTAATGTCTTCCACGATTGTGAATCTCATGGATGTCTCATTAACCGATCATTGTTATTATCTACATAATGCCACTTCATGTGTTCGGTGGTTTTTGATGATATGAATAATCTTTGCAATCGAGGCTTCAAAGGAAAGTAACGCAAAACCTTTGCAGGTGTTCTCCTTTTCTTCTTCTCCATGAAATTATGTTTATTCAGTCTTCCAACATCACCATTTTCCTTCCATCTAAAAGAAGAACATTTCTTGCAATTCTGTCTACTTGAATCCTCTCCCCAATAAAGCATACAATCATTGGGACACACATGTATTTTTGTATAATTCAGACCAAGCTTGTTAACAAATTTTTTCAAATCATAAAAAGATTCTGAGATTTTTTGCTTCATGAAATGAATCACGAATAAATTCCAATATCATGGACATTTCCTTATTTTTAATTCCACATAGACATTTGATATGGTATAACTTCAGAAAAAATGAAAGCTTTGAATATTTCAAACACCCACTATACAACTCTTTATTTTCATCATCAACTAAATCATGAAACACATTTTCCTCAGTGAAGTTTTATCTTACATTTGGCTCCACAGAATAAAGAGAAGGATCCAATGATATGTGGCAATATTGATCTGCATGTGTTACAGTCTAAAAAACATCACATATCACGTTGCAATTTTCAGCACCCTCTTCTGGTTGTTCTGATATGTATTGATGCTGAAAGTGGTGTCTTCCAGTTCTGAATGCATCATTTATTAGTTTTTTCATTTCATTTTCCATTTTCGATGAAATTGGGACCTCATTATGCGGATTAACATTAGTGCTCAATATTTCTGTAACGTTCGATTCTCCATGCCAAATCCAACACAATTATTGAGAAGGGAATTGCTTCAGTATTAAATGTTCATAAACCTCATCTCTCTGTAACCATGTTCTAAATTTACATTTAGGACATGGACATTTTATTCTCCCTTCAACGGATCGATTAGAAATTACAAAATCTAAAAACTCATTCAAACCCTTAACATACTGAGGTGTGTTCCTCAATAATGTAATCCAGCTTTTATCCATGTATATCAAAATGTGCCTACACAAAAAACAAGGAATAAAACATGAGACATCTTCTATAACCCCATCATCAAAAACAAATAATGATGAACAAAATTTCCATAATAGAGAAAAATTCAAAGATATATCAAGAAATGGGTCTTAAAATTCCTCAAAGTCCCTAAACTAGAAGCACAAAATGGATGAACTCTTTCTATAAGAATGGGCCTTTTCATCATGTTATGGTTTATCCTTCCTCAACCCCTTTCACATTGGATTCTCTTCATTCCCACTATTAATTTGTTGCATACCTGATAAAACTAAGGAATCAACAACCATCGATTTCCATGAATATTTAGCATCCATTTACATGTCCCTAGTGACAACCTCCAAAATGGATGTTATTCCAAAAGAAATTAGAGATGTACAAGGTCTGGGTGAAGACCATCACAAAAGAAATGATCTTTCTCATAATTGATGACCCCTACCATTTGAGAATATATAACAAAACTTGAAAGGTTTTTGACATACTCCCATACTGATCTTCCACCAATAAAAAGTCTCATGAGCTCAGTCTATTTCTCTACATTCATTCCCTTAAGAAATAACCATTAAAAAATCAATCTTGATGAGATTCCAATTCATACATTCATGAAGTTAAGAAGGTACCACTGACTCCCACACGACTCTACTGAAACTATAAATCCATTTCTAAAAAATTCTCATACACAAAGTATCAGGTTCCCTAATATAATTGAGGATCACCTCAATTTGTTCCAAATACCTAACTACTTCCAATGACCCTTGAAAAACAATGAAAGAATATAGTGATTCAAGAATCCTATGATGGTGTCCGAGATTGAAAATGATTTAACATCAATAAATATACATGTATTCTAGGTCAGAATAAGCACCAAATATTACTTTTTGAAAATTATTGTGGACAACAATAACATCTAAATGAACTATATCAATTAAATACTTAAATTAGATTTATAGGTTGATACAAGATAGGATATCTAGATTTTTCTATTTATACCATAATAGTAGGAATCATGCTCTTTGTAGTTCTAATAAAGGGACTAATATATAGATCATGCTCAATCATTAAAGGACTGAATATTAAATATAAGTACATTGATGAATAAGCCTCTAGTGAAATATATCATGTAGAAATATATCCTCTGTATGATAGGGGATATCATTAACATACCATGGATTCAAGGTTAGGGGAACATGTTTATATTGGGATATTTTATTTATCTGACTCTCATGAACATATTTATATCTAATAAAGTAATTATACAACAACCAGATTGAGGTCATGTAAAATTTACTATATATGAAGCAATTTTTTCCCATACAATGTGGAAACAGTACCATTAGGTTGTTCATGAGTATAAAATTTGTGATCTAACATTATCCATGTTTGAGTGGCCTAGTGACTATATCCCTATTTTTTCTATGGTTGAATGGTTGTCCCTATGTGATTTTTATTATTTATTTTCAGCGTAAATTTTTGATGAGACATTAAATGTGGGTTCTAGTGGGAATAAAAACGAATTTATAGAAAGATACAATTTTTAGGGGTTTAGCTTGAAACTTTTTATGGATTTACCATTTTTATTGAATTATAATACTTTTCATATGTTTTTCAATGTGAATTCATAGAAGGGGGGACTCAAATATTTCCCTAGGTTCTTATTGTATTTTTCTAACATAGTTAGTGTTATGTATCTTTTAATTAGTATTTTAAATTATTGAATGTTAGTCCAATTTTTATATTTTTATGTAAATTAATTTTTAATCGAGTGTGAGGTGGTTGGAATTTTGTAATGTGTTGAATAAAATGATGTGAGATTGGTGCCTAATTTCATTATTTAAGAAAACCATGAGGTGTTGTGCACATATTTTAATGTAAAAAAATAAAAATATTTTATTCTATTTTAGGATCAGATGTATTGAAAAAAATATTATTGTCTTTTAATCTCATGTATCATGGATATAATAGGAGGGTGTGGAATATTATAAAACAATGAAAATGATAGAATTACATGAATTGTGATCCCAATGATCATATAAACAATCTCATGGATATTCACACTATGATTAATTTCATTTTTCATAGACCAACCTATGTATAGAGTTTAAGGGAATGTATCCCTGAAAAAAAAATTATGTGATATATATAGCGATATAAGAGCGGAATAAAAATATGATATGGATGTTGATCTTGACATACATATGCATATATCCTTAGGGGATGACTCGGATATTTTATGGTCATGGTTCTCAAACCTGTAGCTACTAAATTTTTTATATATAAAACATAGAACCAATGATTGGTTAGTCTTCATAGTTATTCCAAAACACAACCTGATGTGAATTTAGGATTATTAGTATCATATAATACCTTGTAGGGGGACAACAATTTTATGTTCATGATGTTTAGACCATTGTGTCACAAAGTTTAATATCCTATGAAAAGGACCATGGTTTTGATAAGACATTACAAAAGGAGAATCTAATGTTATGTATTTGGGGTATCCAAAAGTGATTCATACCCAAATTGGAAGGTGCAAAAGAATATAATATCATAATTTATTTATCTGTTAAAATTATTCCCAAATGTTTAAATATCATGGTACAAAGATCACATTGAATAGAATGATTTTGGAAGGTTTAAAACATACATTATGAATGCATGAGTCAATAAGAACTAGAGACCAACTGGAAAAGAATGACCATTACAAATAGTGGAATACCAATACCATTCTCATTAAATAGAATCTAATGGTAGTAGGTTGGATATTTTCTCAATCATTCCATTGATTGATTATGTGGTTTAGGTGGAACTATATTCCGTGACTAAAATATCCCATAGGGATAACTTTATATGCTTCGAGGAAAGGTGTGATATTCAGTATCAAATCCTAATAGGTTAGCTCCAAATAAATCAACATCCACAACCAATTTTTATAAGAATATAGAAAAAATTATTGATTATATCAAGTTTAAGGGGTCCTAAGAGTAGTATATCAACTTGGGAAATTTATCAGTGCTGAATCACACATCAGAGTTATGAATTGGCTTCATAGAGAAAAAAATATTCAAAAAGAATTTTAAAACATTATATGTTATTCCACCATGTAATGAAATTGTTTCTTGTGTGATGTAATACAACATGAGACTCATGTTTATTAAATCACTTAATGTAATGATATATTCGATTTGAAGAGGTAGTATTTTAATTGAGGAAAATGTACTATTAAAATTTCCAAAGTCTAGTTGAAACTGGGATGGGATATCCAATATAAATTTTACCAAGATGAAACATTTATGGGGAATAGGAATAAATTATCAAGGATCACATAGTGAACCCTGTGAGGTTTTTATGATAGTATTCTTATAAGAAATATTTTTCCTAATCCATAAAAGGGAACAGATTAGTGGGAGTGAAACATTACACCTCTAATGATTTCTTTAAGAGGGTTTATACCTAACAAATAGTTGTGACTATTTTGATTTTTAGTTTATGTAATTTTAATTAGGAAAAAGGGTTAAAATTTAAGGTCATACATATTTGAAAAAATGTTTATGAGGTTCAACGTCACTTAACATAGACATGGAAGGTAGAACAACTAGTACATCAATGGGGAGGACATATCCAACTTCAGTTGGGATCCCAATTGATGTATATTTTTACCCATGGGTAAATTCACAATGTTTATGTTTGTAGTACATGTACTATGTATTTTTGGTCCTGTCTAGGAAAATAAATATCATTGTCACCATGTATTTCATTAGAATGAGAATAAATCCACACATATTTCTTGAAATGAAAATCCCTCTGTCAAAGATATGAATCATATAAAAGGAAAGTGAAATTTTATTCTTATCATGGGTCTATATATAAGATAACCCATTTAAAAATATAGTACATAGATTCACCGCATATGTAAGTGATAGTAATTATAATATTTTGAAAAGGAATATGGTATTTGGTTCCATAGTAGGGTACCTAGATATCCCTACATATCCTAATGTGATGGGAGTCAATCTAACTTGTTGTTATATTTATAGATGATTCATTACATAGATTTAAATCACATGTGAGGAATATGTGCATTAATTCTCTAATATACTTGTCAACCATGTGGAAAAGACTTCTATATTTATCAAGATCTCATTTAGTGTTGTTTGGATTTTAATATCTCATCCTTGTAATGGATTGTAAAAAGGTGACGATCTATATCTAATACCCAGTAGATAAGATACATTTTTCTATATAAATTAAATATTCAACTATACAATTAGTATATAGTTTGGAATAATCTACATTATACCATTACATGGATCAAGATATCATATTATTAATGGGTCACATAGAAAGGAAAAATTGTCTTGCATTTTATTTTAGCAAAAAAAGTACTCATGTGATGAGTGATTATTTTTATGATGTTTAATTGAATGCAATTAGGAAAAATGTCATACAGTTTAAAATCATGAGACCAGGAGGTTGTAAACTAATGTGGAGATTATACCAAACTATATACTAAAAACCTTCCTACTGGAAAACCAAAAAACCGAAAGAAGGAGAAACAAAACCCTACCTATAGGGGAAGATGCTGCAGCTTCCGGGGTCACGGGGGGTCGGGGGTAGCGGGCTCGTCAGGGTCAGGGTTGCCGGGATCACCGGGGTCGGGGTCGTTGGGGTCACCGAGGTCGGGGTCGCCGGGGTCGCAGGGGGCCGGGGTCGCGGGGGAAGCGGGGGGCCGGGGTCGCGGGGGAAGGAGGGTCAGGTGGGGGAAGGGTTGGGTGTTATAAAACAATGTTTTGCAGCGGTTTATTATAAACTGCCGCTAAACAGCCACTACTAAACAACGGTTTTGTTATAGTGGTGGGGTACAGAGATTTGGAAGGGGTGGAAAGATATCACTAAGATTCATTTTCCCTTTCTAGATGATATGTAGAGTTGGAGAGGTATTATACCACATACCTCTATAGTTGAATTTAGACTGGTTACACGACATCGACCACATGTCTCATTTGAGGATGAGTGTGCATAACCTTACACATTTTATCGGCTTTGGTGAATCGGACATTGAGGATGGGGAAACCATTGTAAAGTAATCAATAGAGATTTAGGAAGATTAGGATCAGATCATCCATTGGTGATTATTTCCTTCAGTGCATGTCGATTGGTAGGATGCGAATCATTAAGAGTGTACCTGGGAGTGGGAGACCTATATGTTCGGTAATTACCCACCTATCTATGTGTATTATTTTATTTGGATTTGCGGGATGTAAATCCCCGAGTTGGGGAGAATATAAAGACTCTAATTTTTTCCATGTATTACGTTTAGATATTATATGGATTATGTATGGAGGTAGGCATTGAGACAACATAATTGTTTGAGGAATTGTGGTCCTAGGTTTAATATTAGAAAACTATAAAATATTTTAAATAATATGTGTGTTAATTGTTCATAAAAAAGTAGAATAGCTCATAAATAGATGATTTGATTAGATATTTTGGGATTCTGTTGAATTTAGAGCATTTTTTTGCCCCAGGGATTGTAAAACCCTGGTGTTAATCAGAAATTTGGGTTGGCCAGGGTCTTGGGTGAATGTTTAAAAAAATTAATTGATTAAAATAATTTATTTATTTGAATTTCCATGACCTTAATTTTTCTTATAAATATAAGGCTATAATGAAATATTAAGGTTAGTCTTAAAAATTTGAGTAATTTGAGAGATCATTGGAGGATCATTCTCAGAAAAATAACAACCCTGTCATAGATAGTCGAACGGTTTGCTACAAGATTTACGGATCTAGCCAGTGAAAATGAAGTGGATTCATTCTTTATAAATCATCTATACATCATCAATTAGGGAGTTTGATTTATGTTTTTTTATCCCTATTTCATTATCCTATAAAAAATAAATCATTTTTCCAACAAATTTATTCATGAATCGATCATATTGTGGGAATGGGTATATTTGGGGGGAATGTGGGAGAAATTGTTTATTTTTTTAGATATTGTTTCATCATTCTAACTATAATGAATTGAGAACATCCCTAACGCAATGTAATTTCATTCATTTATTGTTTTTATTTGTTTTATACCACCTTTCATCATACATTCATCACCAACACTCATTTTGTTTAGTGGTTCGACAAATATAGGATAAACAATCGCTCTACCACACTTTCTCAGTGCCACATATTGATATCACAAATCCAAGTTTGGGTCAAAGGTGGGATTGATCTATGATGATGGTGACAATGGGTCATTACTAGATCAGGTTTCTATTTTCATAGTTTTTTGGCATGCAATTGTGTCATATATTCAAGGATATTCACAAGAAACAATGATGGGAAGAAATCAAATCCCCAATGACAATCATGCTATGTTGACCCTAATGTGCAATCAACTGATGGGTTTTATAGAGGATTTATTGATGGTGGAAAACGGTTTGGAATCTGTGTAAGAAAAAATGGGTTATGTAAAACTCTAAACATAAAGTCTTTTATTTTGGGAACATATTCCGTGTATGGGGCCTTAGCTGCAGAACTAGGGTTCCGTGTGGAGTTGTGTAACACATGTTGTTTGACCCCAATCGCGTTGTTTGTTACTCAACTAGGAGAAATGACATGTATCATGGATGATACACTTCCCATAATACATGTACATGGCTATATGAAAATAGAAAAACCATCCATGTAAGGACAAAATCATGAGTACACATGTTTATACATTCCATGTAATTGGACACAGACACAGGCATGGGCCAAGATACAAAGGTAAGACCAGATGCTAAAGGGACATACCATATAATTATATTATACAACATTTAATTATTAAAAGAATTATTGGAACTCTTGTCTAATATGTCTTGGACAAGTTTCATTATGGTATATTTTGTTGATCCTTTTCCGGATGGATTTTAAGGAATTTTTTCCTATGCTACGGTTGCTGATCCCTTCTGAAGAACCTTAGTCTAGGATAGTGATTTTTTAATCGCTTTGTGATCCCCATAGTGAGAACCTATATCATCATGATTACACTAGGTGGGGTTCAAGGTATCATCATGTCTAGTACAACATATGTATTGATCCCTTGATTAGTAGGTTAATCAATATTTGGTTGTTGGTTAACTCATTACCTTGGGTGAGATCCCTATATGTGTATCGATCTATTCAAAAATCTAATGTGTACTTATTATGGAAATTCCCAATAATAATGACATTTCAAATTGAATACATTAGTGTTATCTCACCCATTGAGTCAACTCTCGTATAAGGGTTTTATATGGAACGTTGGAGAAAGAATCTTATATTGGCATTATGGTTGTGACCTTACATTGAGAATGTGTTCTATTATGAGTATATCTGGATATTATTATGTATGTTATTAAGATATCCCTATGTGGAGAAAAATATTATGCATGTTGTTATATGATTACTGAGTTTGGGGTGTTCTATTGTGTATTGTTATACTCACCAATACATGGGTTATTCCCTCACATGTCACGTCTTATTCAGATGAATGATTTTTTTGGAGTCATTGGAGGACCAAGTGAATGTGGATTATAGTATGGGCTACACAAACCGAGGTTTATACCTATACTGTATTTTACAATAGTCCCCTCCTTCTTAGAAGGTCATAATATAACAACACAATACTTGTAAACATATTATTACATGATTTTGTGCATAAATTAACCATTAAATAAAAAGGATCATAAAGTCAAGTTTCTTAGGAGTATTAGGTACATAAAATAGAAAACATGAAACCTAAATGAAAAAAACATTTATTTAAACTCTAAAATTCACTCCTAACTCTTATTGATCTCAAACATCTACATACAGTAACTTAAGGAATTAATGAACAACTGGATGAGGTACAAGACCATTAAGGGAAAAAATATAGATATAAATCATAGTGAATGGGTTATAATGAAGAACATGATGACATGAAAAAAGGCATGGAACATGAATAAACATATGTAATTATAACATATATAACACGAGATCATGTAGTAATGGAGTCATTGAATTGTGAGAACAACATAAAAACTGACATAATAATGATTTGAGGATCGTTTCACATGGGGGAGAACGAGTTAAGGCTAACTACCAGGACCCTTACATGTGGATCATGAGATAAGGATAACCACTAAGACTATTTCACATGACATATCCTAAGACTAAAAATTACCCAATTCAGTGGGGAAATTTCTGGTCGAACCCATCATAATAGTTTCATGAATATGTGTGCCACATAATGAATCATACATAAGTAATCAAACATAAACATATGGGTTACCCATAAATATAATTTTGTTCCATAATCATGTTAAAGGCATATCAAAAGCTAATATCGTAATGGTGTCTACAAAATAATGAATTTTAAAAATAAATCATCTTTAATAATATAAAATAGGAAAATATCATGACAAGTGATCTAAAATTGGAGAAATTTCTAGATTGAATGTGACTTTACCACTATTGTTCAGGCAGTTCAAATGGTTCATATTCCACTTACATGGAAACACACCTAAAAATGGATCATCTCTCTTTACACCCTTTCCTGAATGAATTGTGTCATCACACATGTCTATCGTGAAGCCAATCACCTTTCTAGTTGCCTTGAAAACAAAGGAGCCATGGATGAGAATCACATTCATCACTCCAGTATACCCTGTGATTTGTTCCCTTTTATTTAAAGAGGTAAATGTAGATTTCCTTCTTTCAACTCTTGTAACCCTTATTTAATTATATGAAGCCTTGTTTCTTTCTATTTAAAAAAAGAGAAAATGTTCAAGGTTTTTTATAACAAAAAAGAGTAATTGTATGTATAAAACAAGAATTGAAGCAAGATAATTTTCCATGTTAAAATGAGAAGTTTTTTTTAAATAATGATGGATTAAAAAATATTATGGAGTTCACTTGAAAATTGGTAAGAAATCTATAACTTCCCTTTCAACAGTATTTCTTATGAAGAAGAATTGAGAAGGGAACATTTTTAAAAATTTCCTTATAAAATAAGGTTGATATGATACTGATACATGAGTTTGAAAAATATAAATAGAATATATAAATGTACCTAAAATGATATAAGAGTTATATTGGGGTCAATAGGGAGAAAGGGTAACACAAAGGAAAAATGGAAGTTTCGAAAGAATTTCTTACATTATGTATGAAACTATTATGCACATGATCTTAGTGTCCTAGAAAATCAAATTAAATCCATTGACTAATTAATTAAAAACCTTTTATACATGTATTTTATTTATTATAATTTATTAATTCCGTTTATGGATTTTTTGATGATTTACAATTTTATCCTCTGAGGGTGTTCGTTTCCTTGGTTTTCACGATCAGATTACATATTTACATTTATAAAATGTGATATAAAATCAGAATAGATATCCAGGGTTGAAGTTATATGTTATTTATAAACATAAATAATATTAAATTTTTATATTATTCATTTAGTTATTTGGGGTGATGAGGAATCCTTAAATAAGATGTTAATGATAATCGTATATATTATTTTTGTGTTTTTTATCATCACGAACTAGTTTTGTATTGTTAATTGATATAATCTATATATAATAGTTATAAGGAATTAAATATGATTTAATACATATATTATAATAATTTTTAAACATATATGTTGTTTTATGACGATCATTGAAGGTGCTAAAAGAAATTGAAAACTCACAATCCTTGAATGCGATAAAATAACACATCACTTATGATGTTTTCATTTTTAGAATAAATGGGGAGGGAAAGATAAATGATATTATGATATTATGAAAAGAAAATAACATTAAATTATATAAATGATACTTGGGTTCACATTTCTCATACATAAGGGGAGGTGAGAATAGAATAAGAAAATAAAATAAATTGAAAATATAAAGAATGGTGTTTTGCCTCTTAAATTCTTCTCCTTGGGAACCTCCTTGAAGAACTTGATTTTGTTCCCTTATTGTGACCAAAGGCTCCAATAAGTGGGGGAGGTAATTGGGAACATTATTGGGAACATGATTGGTATTACATTTTTTAATCATCATGGCTTTAGATGTGTGAGGAGAATAAGAGGTGGGGTGGTACTTATAGTAGAGGAGAGGTGTGTTTTCTCAATATTTTATTCATTAGTTTAATATATTGACTCAAGAAAATGAATATTTGATAATTACCTATAATTATATTAAAATAATTAATAATAATTTTAAATCATGTTGATTATATAAACAATGACACAAGGAATAGTGTATTTAACTTATAATTTATAAAAACTATAAATTACCATATTTTACTATTCACAAAAAATCAAGTAATTTAGAAAAATACAAAAAAAATCACCAAAACAATTTCTCAATGTGTTGAACTAAAAAATGAAATCAATTTTATGAAATTTGTAATCAAAATTTTAAAAGTTTAATTTTTTATTAAAATCATCATTTACTTAGTAAATACTAATTTTAAAATTATAACTAATATTATAACCCTTTGAAAATTAATTTAGGTCTAATAAAATTAACATCTAGTCATAGAAAAAGTAATAATAATTTGAGAATTAGTTTATGAAAATAAATTTTAATTTAAATGATTATATAAATTAGAAAATTAAAAATAAACATTTATGATTTATAATAAAAAAACACCTTAATTTATAATTTCTATAACGTTTGTTAACGTATACTATGATATAATTATATAATAATACCATTTATAAGATGAATAAATTTTATTCATACTTTCATGGGTGAGGTTACTATTCAATTGGTAGGTTTACAATCTATATGGGTCATAATACTTATCTGATGGTCAAGTTAATATTACGTTGTTATCAGTCCATAATCTTCTAGAAATGCCTCTTATTCTATTCGTTATTAATTTATAATGTCTGCATTGAGTTATCTATATGGTTTTATGTGATTTACAAAAAAATCATAATTATAATAATGGAATTTTCATTGATAGAATTATGGGTTGCTACATTCTTCCCCTCTTATGAAATTTCTCCATCCAGATTTTGATTAGTGTACCATGGTGAAAACAACTTATGTTACTTCTCCTTCACTATATCCTCTGGTTTCCATGTTACCACTTTTTACTAATGGTTCCACCATAGTACATGTACAAGGTGAGTGGTCTTGTTGTGTATAACATCATCACTATGACCCAATGTATTATATGGGTTCTCATCAGAAGAGAGATCTTTTTCCAATTATACTACCTCTGCATTCAATACAAATGAGGGATCTGGTTTGTACTTATTCAAGTTGAATACATGGAATACGTCATGTAATTGAGGTAGAGTTAGTGAATGTTCTAGTTTATATTCCACTGTTCCAACATGATCAAGAATATATGTGGAGCCTATGTACCTAGGAATCAGAATTCCATTCTTCCCAAATCTCATGATCCTCTTCCGTGAAGATATGCAATGGAATACCATTTCTCTATCCATAAACGCAAGGTTTCAAAGATGATTTTTTTCATATATATTTTGTGTAATTTAGGAAACCAAGATGTGCTATTGAAATTTTATTACCTTCTCAAACATTTCTTCAACCATTTCATGTCATATGAGCTTATGTTCAATGACATCATCCTAGCATGCCAGCGTTAATCATCTTTTCCTATAAATAACTTCATATGGAGCCATTTGGATTCTTGAGTCAAAACTATTACTGTAAGAGATCTCAACCGAAGGAATATATTTTTCCCATACTCCATTGATGACTATAGAACATGATCTCAACAAGTATTCTAATTTCTGAATAGTCTATTCCTATTGGATTTCTGTTTGAGGATGATAAGCTGTGATGAATCTCTGTTCATTGTTTAGAGAATGTTGGAGAATTTTCCAGAACATGGAGGAGAATATCATATATCAATCAGATATAATTTATAGTGGTCCTCCATGAAGACTTACCACTACCCTAATGTATATATGTGTAAATTTATCATGTGATAAATCATTTTGAATGACGATAATGTGATCAATATTTGTGAGATGATCCACAATAACCCAAATAGAATTACTTCCAATGGACGTCTTTGAATTTCCAATGATAAAGTATGTGGTGATGTTTTCCCAATTACATTTTTTTATGGAAAATTATTTCATCATCCCCTTATACGTTTTCCATTTCATCCTTCATGTATCAGTCACTTGGATGTATATTTCATGATCTCCTTATCTATATTGTTCCACCAATAGTTCTCATATAGATCTCAATCCATCTTTCTCCTCCGTGTGTAAATAGTGAAAGTCAAAATTTATATGTCATTCAGAAGGTATCGCATTATTTATAGATTGGATAGTACAAATAGTCATGATCCAAATCTCAAGAATCCTTCCCCGTCAATTTTTAAATCTGGGGATTTAACATTTCAAGCTTCCACTTTTTTCTAAATTACCACATCATTTTTTGAGGATTTTATTTTATCCATGAGAGATGGTTGAGATATAATTTAAGAACGTATTCACCATATTCCTCCCATAATTATTCCAATGTCCATACTTTTTGGGACTAACAATATCTGATCCTTTTAAAGTCTCATCATTGATAAAGATATAGGATCTTTTAGGCTTAGATAATATGCCACCTTATTTTCTTTAACATGAGAGTAGTGTATTCAGATTTCATGATCCTTGATGAGGTATAACCAACTTCACAGGTGAATATTAATCTCAATATATGTGAATATATTTTTTTTCTCTTATGATCAATATATATCTCAAACTTCTCCCCGTAGAGATAATGGCGCCAAATTTTCAATGTAAATGTCATAGCTGCCCACCATAGATCATGAATATGGGATATTTTTTCTCATGAATATTAAACTAGCTTGATTCTTAGGAAATAAATTTATCATTTTTCATCAATACATATCATCATATATTCTGGGAATCATCATTTTACACCCAAAAGAGTTCCCCATTTATCAGTGGTGTGAGTATTGGTGCAATGATAAGCCTCTTTTTTAACTCTTTGAATAATTTTTCTCATTCATCGGTCCAAAAATACTTTTATTTCCTTTGAGTCAGCTTTGTTAGTGGGTTTTAAAATAATGATATGTTCTTTAAAATTTGCTGATAATTCCCAACTATACAAAGGAGACTAAGAATCTACATTCTAGTTGATTTCCTAGGCCACTCTTAGATTACCTTTGTCTCCGAAGGGCCCATAGATATTCTTTTTCTAATGTTAACATTCCACAAGAAAGATACATCCTCTATCCAAACTCACATTTATGGTACTTTGCATAACTTTTCTCCATTCACAAAGTCCTAATCACATTATTCAATTGGTCCTCATGTTCCTCCTTTGTCTTGGAGTATATCATAATATCAACAACAAATACTTCAAATATTTTTTGACGTAATAACTAAATACTCTATTCACTAAGTCCATAAAGATTTTTGGTGCATTAAAGTAATCACTATAAACTCATAATTACTATAACACGTTTTAAAGGAAATCTTGGTAATATATTCCTTCCGCACCATTAATTGGTGATATCCTAACCAAAGGACCACCTTTGTGAAATACTTGGCCCCACATAGTTGATCAAACAATTCATCTATCTATTGTATGGGATACTTATTCTTTATCATGATTTTTTTGATCTCATGATAATTAATGCATAGGCAAATTAATTCATCCTTCTTCCTAATGAAGATTACTGGTGCACCCCATGTTGAAGCACTTGGGCGTATAAAATCCTTGTCAAGGTTCTCATATAATAGCTTCTTCATTTCTTCCAAATAAAAGGTGGATACTCTATAAGGTGTCTTTGATATAGGCTAAGATCTAAGAATAGGTTCAATTGATAACATAACCTATCAGTCATGTGGAAGACCATGAAACTCTTCAAGGAATACATCATTATAGTCCCTCACAATGAGAATGGCTTCAATCATGATTCTCTCCTATATCTGAATAATTTCAGAAAGATCTGATTTCTCACAAGGCAGTAATATCCACACATGAGATGATGATTCAAAAATACATTCATCCTCCTCCTAACACTTGTATAGAATTAGAGTATGCTTCAGAGTGTTGTTGGCACTAAAATCTGATTTTGGATGAGAACAAGATTTGTGGAATCACCCGAAGGCATATTTTATCTCAGTGGATGACACCAACACACAAATAAAAGGTGGGAATAAAGTGAAATATTTTCATTTAAAACACAATATTTTCCACGCAATATTGCACGGAGATTGAAAATATTTCCTGTCAACCCCATTTTCGCGTCGCCGCTGACCGAAATCATCAATAAATAGAAGTGAAACACCATTTCTTATAAATACCTGAAGAATTGGACATGTGTCATGTGGGTGAAATACAACCCCTCCCATGTGAAATAATAGGGCCATAAGGTATGTTATTTTGTGTGACATGTATCTCAGTGGTCCAACTTCGGGGGGGGGGGGGGGGGGCACAAGGGTTTGATCCTCATCCATTTTCATTTGAGTCTAAGACAATTGCGCTTTAGCCTATAATTTCTATGAAAATGGTGTCCTTTTCACGAAAAACTCCTCCTTTGTGCATGAAGAATCATTTTTTAAAATATACCTCCCAATTTCACGCACAACTACCCTATTGCGTGCAACCCTTCCTTATTGTGTGAAACCCTCCAAATCTATGCATAATCAATCCCTTTTTTGGGAAACCCTCTAGATTTTCCAACAATCAATCCCTCTAATGTGAATCCTTTGATATGCCTTCGATATATTTCCCTTACATCATGGTACCATGTTTAAACCCTCTATGTAATGTAATAAAGCCATGTTTTTCACATACCCCTTTCTTGTGCCCCCCCATGCATGTGAGAAGTGATTTCAAGGTCCCTAGGGTGGGCATCATATTGGGTTGCATTGCCTCATAAATCTTTGCATAATCATGCTAACAGGTATTGGTTATTCGCATTTCCATGCTAATGTTACCCCTTCAAGGGATCACTCCACAACCCAATGTTCATATGGTATTGTCGGTGCCTTCCCTTCACCAAGGGTTGAAGTGCCACGATTCTGTAAGTCCTAGGGGGTGTGGAGTGAATCCTCATTGTCCGAGTAGTAAGACGTTAAACTGCCAAGCACCTAAGTTCATGAAAGAAGACATTAAACTATGATGTCTGCATGTGTGGTAGGTCAAATAGGGTCAACGATGGGATGGGAAAATGTTTCATCCTTCTCTATCTTACCCTTTGAGCTTTGTCTCCTTGTGCACGTCAGGCAGTCTCCATGTAAACCCCGACATCCTCTGATGTGGTGTTTTAGTTACGATGTACATATCCTTCTCATGTATCTAGATGCCCTCTTTTCTCATCGGGAATCCCTCCTAGAGTAACTCTCAATTTCCACCATCTAGGTCATCAACCATGCATAATCCCCACTACATTCCTCACAGACACACCTTCAGTGATGTGATCGCCAATTCCTAATTCCCTCTTATTTCTGAAACTGAGCATGCCTCATGTGGGATAAGATTAATAATTGACCATGAAATATATTATGGGATGACTTTGTCTATAGGCCCCATCCCCTATCTAGAAAAACATTGTGGACTTTGATCCTTGACCCTCTCTATGTAATTTGTGTTAGAGGCCTCCACATGGTTCAAGTCACTCACCCATCAATAATGACTACTTTTCATCAGTTTACCCTCACACCACATGATGTTAAACTATATTTCCCTTCCTTCATACATGAATTTAAACTGTATGATTTTCAACTACATGGGTTTTTATCACTATATCCTAAACAGGTTATGTAGAAAGACTCCCTGTGGTTTAACACCAAATAGAAATAATCTTCAGTGTCCCCTTTGTTGGGACCCACATCCATGGATCATCGCATGGTGGCACCAAAAAATCTCCCAGGAAGCTAGCCATGTTTAATTCCCACACTTGATTCACACTCCTCCAACTTAGAGTGTCCCTCTTGCGATAGGCTACAAACCACACGTAATACCCATCATGTTTTCAGGTCATTTTCCTTTGTGTATGCCCTGATTCCATGCTCCCATTCCGGAACTATGTGGACATTAATTACCTCTCACAGAGATATGTAGGAATATTACTTGAGGTTAAAGCCCATTACCCATGTTCCATCTTTGTTTCTCCCTGGATCATTTTGCATTTCTGTAAGGTCAGACATTAACTCGGGGTATTTTACATTCTCCAGATCCCATTCATGCTTCCATTCTTACAAGCTGCCTCCATAGGTGACTCAACACCCTACTGAACTACTAGGGATTTTAGTCCCACCCACTGTGATACGTTGGAAGCCTCCATATGGTTCAAGCCCAACACCACCAACATCGTCACATCGGTTCCATCGCTTTTCTACCACCCACTTTGATCAACCATTCATCATCCATCTTGATTCCTTCCCAGGACACCACAACCATGTGGGATCGTTCCATTTCATTATGAAGCTAACCAGGCATAAGTCCCACACAATCCATAACTATCCAACCAATAGAGTCCCTCATATGATGGTTCGCTAACCACGTGTAATCCCTATCATGTATTCGTGTTTTTGTCCATTTTTTACACACCAATCCTATGAATCACCCTATCGAACTATGTGGGTTTTGATACCTATCATTTATATAGGGTAATTAAGAGACCACCATGAGTATCAATCTTAGAACAAGGTAAACCAGGGTGTCCATTTGTAGAGACCCAAGAATCCTCAGATTCGTCTTTAATGGGAATCTTGATCCACCCACATATTAATCCCCCTTGTGCTCCCTCTTAGAGATGCAACCACCTGATCCACTCTCATCAGTATTTTGATATGTCTGATCCATCTCTGCTAGATGTTAAACATGAATCATACCTCGTTTTAATCATGGGAAGTCAAGTAAAACCTTGGATACATTCCAATGGCATACAACTCCCCACACTTGATATTGGATGCCTTAGGGTTCTACACCTTTGAGAAGCTCTATAACAAGGTTAATAAATCAAGTTGAACTAGTGTTTCAGCATCCAGACCCCCCAGTGATGTCCAACGTGACTACCCACCTGACCAAAGGTTGATTCCCTGACATGACCACATGGAATGTCTTTAAAAAATCAGTGTAATAAATTGGTATCCATGAAAATGTGGCATTGAGAAGAGTTTCACAAACAACATTTTAAATCTATGAGGGAAACCTAGACTAGGTGATCAATTCTATGGAGAATCCATGGATGGAGGAACTAAAATCCCATCATCATGTTTCTATCATGGAGAAAAAATTCTTGAATAAGCAATGAATGTTTCTCACCTTTGGAAAGCAGGAATTTTGGTAAATAACTGGCTTGTCACAACACAATGATGACCACCTTGGCAAAGGCGTCGGAAATAGAAATTGTGAACCCAAAGTGATGTTCTCACTGATATGGAGATTAGAATCATTTGATACATCAGTAGATAAGTGTCTCACCATATCTGAATATCTAGAACCAAGTCCAGCAAAGCAAATAGGGGGCCTATCATTGTTTCCTCTGGAAATGGAGATGACCTCGTTTATTTAAGGTTCAAACATTCCAAGTGATCTCTAACGAGTTTGTTCGTAGAACCGAAAACATCCAATGATTCTATATCCATTTGGAACTACTTTCCAAAGATAGGTTCTCATTAGTTGTGGACTGATGAGGCTTAAGAATTTTCATTGGTCGAAAGGATGGTAGGTCGAACTCATCACACCTTTTGGGGGGAATTATTGTATACTCTGGGACTCTCCTTATAGATTTAAGTTATATTTGTGAATCCTTATTAAAGTACCTTGTATGAAAATGACCTTTCCTTTAGATCTGACAGTCAATGATTAGTATGTATGAGATTTAGAGAATATTTTATATGTATTCGAGGTTCTTCATTGATAGAGAATCATTTGTATTTGTTAGATATTCATATTCATTGGTACTCTTCGACACATTATATAGAAATATCTTGATCATTATGATAACCATACTGGTTTTAAATCCACTCAGTGGGGCACTTCAATTTTATTGTCATTCATAAGGATATATATTATTTCAGAGTTGGGATCGTACCCGCAGATGGGATACCTTCGTATACCTGTTTAGAAAAGGAATCGGAACGCACATAGTTCGAGTAAGGGGGTATGAGGTTTATGAATGATTTATAGCACAAAGAAAGATTTCATAATTACTTTTACACTCTAATCTCACGTGAGTCATACTCAGTGTGAGAAACAAGAGGTATTGGTAAAACTAGACAATTGTTCTATGAAAGATGAAATCACAAGAAATAATGTCGGACTTATGTATGTATGGCACCCCAGATAAATGAAGATTAGGATTTACTTCAGGGAAGAAACCTAGGAACAGGTTCCATAAAGTTATATGTGCTTTATGGAGATTTGGATACTTAACTTAGGACTTAATCCTGAGAAGGATGCCCAAATTAGAGGGGACTTATGATTGGGTTTTTACTCTTGAGAAGGAATTCCAAATAAAATGTAAATTAAGACTGGTTAAGAGAAATTATGACCTGGGATTATTCATGAGAAGGAGGCTCAGGATAAAGGGATTTATGACTGGGGCTTACTCCTGAGGAGGATGCCCATATTTGGGAACTAGGGCTTATTCATGAGAAGGAGGCCCAGGTTAAGGGAAATTATGATTAGGGGTTACTCCTAAAGAGGATGCCCAGATTAAATATGGATTGGGGATTACTCCTAAGGAGGATGCCTAGGTAAATAGAATTTGGACCGTGGGGCTTAGTCATGAGGAGGATGCCCATAGTTGGGAACTTGATGACTAGGGATTACTCTTGAAAATAATGCCCAGGTTAGGGGACTTGGGGCTTACTCCTAAGGAGGATGCCCATATTTGGGATTTTGAGATTGGGGCTTACTCATGAGAAGGAATCCCAGGTTAAAGATCCCCTCATTTTTAAAGTATAAGGTTGAATGAATGAAATCTCTAACCTTAGTGACATAAAGATATGTAAATAACTAGGTTTTGAATGAAATTCCACAGAATTCCTTTCAGATAAGGAATCCAATCCAGGAAACATGGAATAAATGGATTTCAAGAGTGTCTTGATGGCTAAATCTTGAATAAGAGTGGTGGATTGGAATAAGAGAGGTGAAATAGGCAGGAGGGGCACCCAAAAAGATGTGGGCGTGCAAGTCCTGGTCGCACACGTATTCCTGCGCGACACATGGGTACTTGCGCGATGGAAAATCCTTAGGGTAATACTTGGGCGATACATGGCTCAAGCCCTTAGTACTATCCCTAGAGGCGTCCAGAAGAGTGGAACACAAGTTATTTTGAAGGGGTAAGGCGGCGCACAAGTGTGGCCATTTCCCTTAAGGGATGGAAACATAGGCACACAAGTGTTGATGAGTTTCAACACTTAGGCCTTACTCCCCTTCTTTAGATATTCCGTTCTAGGTAAGAAATTACCTTAAAAGTGTTCGGAAGCTTTGAGAAGACACTAGGGCACCGGGAGCTCAAATATGAGTTTCTGGAATTTTCCATCCCTGAAATGGGGGGCCCACCAGGGGTATTTATAGGCTGATGTAGACCCTAGGTGTAAGAACCCAGTTTTTTCTGCGAAAGACTTTCGAATATTCTTGATGATATTCCAGAGCAGCGCCTTCAGACGGCGTGCAATTCCAAGCCCTAGAGTGGCCGAAATTAAATTTTCAGTGTGTTCACACTAGGAACACCAAATAAATGGGATAACTCCTAAATAGTGTTTCAGATCAGAGATCTGAGTGCACGGATGGGTCCGAAATGGGGTGTTTACCCTATGATCAACATAAAACATGTCGGCGCGGGATGTTTGGACCCCTCGCTCGCTATCGGAGCGTGGAATGGATAAATTAAATAATTAATTTATTCGTTTAATGGCTTAACTCGAGTATCTATTAAAAGGTGTCTTGGATTGGAAAACTGAGGGCATCGTTGAGTTCAGAGTGTTCCGTTTACCCTAGGAGGGGTGTAACTTTCAAAGGCGTGGCCCGTCGGTGAAAAATGACGCCAGAGGCGTTTTCGTAATTTAGTGGTCTCGGGCATTTAGTTTAATAACTTTTGGATGGGGCCTCGGAATAAAATTCTAAGACAGTCGTTGTCCTCGAGAGGTGGTGTTTACCCTTGGGGAGGTTTAATCTTTACCCCGCCAAGAGTTTTGGATGCGGGTTAAATTGGGGGTTTTAAATTAATTAAAATTTTAATTAATTTATTTAAACTCTCCTCTCCTCCCCTCTCCCTCATTTGCACACCCTGTTGAAGCCTCTCCCTCAACCTCCTCTCTTCCGCCTCCTCCTCCTCCTCCTCCGATCAATATGGGAGTGGTGGCGGCGAGGTGCGGATCACCGGCGAAGCTCCGGGCTACGCCCAACAGGTAGGAGTTTTCCTTTTGAGTTTTTAATTTCACACCAACTTTGTTCCCAATTTATAGCGTCGAATTGTTGTTATTTCTTCGAGAAAATACCATGTAGGCATAGTACATTTCCTAAGATTCATGATGCATCATTCAGATTTAAAAACCGTGTTCGGAGGTGATTGCGGTTGTTCGCCGAAATCCGCGGGTTTTTGGAGCTTCCCGACCGGATTTGGGGGTTCCGGTGGAGGCGGCTCGACGTTCAGCGGAGGAGGCGGCCACGGGGCGTTGTGGTGGAGTGGAGGCCGGAAGAGGCAGCTCTTCAGTGGAGGTTGGCCGGGTGCTGAGGGCATCGGCGCGAGGGCGAACAGGCGAGGAAGGCAGAGGCACTGGCGGTCAAGCGGGGATGCGGCAGCGGTCCGCTGGGGCTGCAGGCGAGCGGCCAGGGCGAGGCGACGGGCGGCGTCGTCACGACGGTCATCGGCTGCAGGTGTCGGGCACGGAGCACGGGTGGACCGGCCCTTTGGTCGGTCGTTGATGGAGAAGACCGGGGTCTTTGGACCCCGGCTGGCAAACAGAGGACCCGCAAATGCGGGTCCAGTTCTTGACGAGGAAGAAGACCGGCCATTCGGTTGGTCTGGTTTTGGTTTTAAAAAAAACAAATGAAAATAAAATAAAAAATAAAAAAAATAATGTTATAATAATAATAATAATAATATATTATTATTATTATTATTATAAAATGATTTATATTTTAATAAATCATAAACAGGGAGTCGGTTTGCGAGCCGTCTGCGGAGGCTCGTGCCTCGGAATGAGAGGAATATCTTGAGATGGTTTCGGGTGATTTTAATCCCCGAGATAGGGGCCTCAGAAGCGCGACATGCCGTCAAGCGGTTGGGCGCTTATTCTGGGGATTCTTGTTTTGGACAGCGCGGACACATCCGATGTCCGAATTGGGCGCCGTCAGTGGCATTGTGACCCTTGTGCTGAGAAGGAATTTACCAGTATTGTTTCGGGAGTTGAAACCGGAGTTGTGGCGTGCTTCCCATGGCCCGTCTTTTGAGCTGCGTGCAGCATTTTGTAACCTTTTCATCAGACGTCTATTCGGGGCATGCGAATAGTCGTTTCAGGGTGTTTTTCTGAGGGAATTTCAATTGTGAAATCCACCCGTCCTAATTCTGCACGTTGGTTCGGGCCCCACGAGGGCCGTTTTGGGAGTTGACGGTGATTTTCCAGCTTTATCACCAGGTGTCCGTTTTGGAAAAGTTATTAGTGAAACTTTTGTACTTTTTCGAGAGGATCGCAACAGTGCGGTCCGTTCATAGTGCTTCGAGACCAGGGTGTAGGTCCCACGTTTCACCGCTCATGTGCGGTACGATGAAATGCATCTTTTTCTCTAGATATTTGTTCCGCTCAAGGGAGCAGTCCTTTTGACGTGTTTTCCCAAGGGGATCACAGTGGTGCGATGCGCCCAACTGTTTTCAGGGCCGAGGCTCAGGACTACGGGACGCCGTTCGGGCGTAAAGCGTTGTTGGTGAATTTTTCATTGGATATCCATTGGAGGTGAGTAAGTAGTCGATATCGCGTGTTTTTCCGTGAGGATTACAATGGTGTAATCTCCTCAGGCGAACAGAGACTCTTACGGGATCTTATTTAATGTGGAAATGTGAAATTTCTCCGTGGCGGTTCTTCTACCATCTTTGTAGCAGACCCTTGGCATGTGATCGTGTTCAATCTTGGGAGAGTGAAGTAATGTATGAAGAAATGTGGTCAGTCGTGCCTAGGATGATGATGTGGCAAGTTGGAGTTGTTACTTTTACGCCTTCACGTTGATGTTGGGTTCTGTGTGCATGATAGCCTTAGGTCTGGGTTTTTGGAATACTCTGGGAGTATACAGGTTTGCTTGGAGGTACACGTTGCGGTTGTACTTGAGAACGTTTGTGCTCTTGGTTGGATTTGACTTGGGGCCACACGTTGTATGGGCCCCATGTGCGTGTCGTGTTCTACTTTGCATACATTTGACCTCTCACGACATAGAGGGTCCTCCAGTTCATGATGGTTTAGACCAGCAGGGTTGAGTAGTTTCCCCTGGTATTGTGCTGGAGTTGGGTGGTTGCATGATACCCACACTGAGTTCTGTTGGCCAGTGTTGTACTATCCAGTAGGGATAGCCAGAGTAGTTATGGGTTTACCCTCCAGCGGAGATTGGTCAGTGGGTTGTTCATCGACTTCTTAGGGTTTACCCTCCAGTAGAAACTAGGCAGAGGGTTGATCATTGACTTTTAGGGTTTACCCTCCAGCAGAGACTGGGCAGTGGGTCACCCTACGACTCTTGAGGGTCTACCCTCCAGCAGGGCTGGGCAGTGGGTCTCCCTTCATCTTGTTCCAGGTCTACCCTCCAGTAGGGTTGGACAGTGGGTCACCTGATGATGTATGAGGGTCTACCCTCCAGCAGGGCTAGGCAGTGGGTCGCCTGCCGACTTATTCCGGGTCTACCCTCCAGCGGGGCTGGGCAGTGGGTCTCCTGATGATGTATTAGGGTCTACCCTTCAGCAGGGCTAGGCAGTGGGTCTCCTGATGATGTATTATGGTTTACCCTCTAGTAGGGCTGAGTAGTGGGTCACCTGATATCTTATTATGAATTACCCTCCAGCAGGGCTAGGTAGTGGGTCACCCGATGGTATTTCAGACTCAGTTCTTTCTACTTGGATATTCTGTGTCTTTACTCCGTGACTACAGATGCGGGACACTCATTTTTACGGGTCAGTGATGTGATTTCTTTGACTTTGAGCAGACATCTCGACTACGACACAGCAGAAGCGTGGTGTGGTTTGACGTTCCCCCAGAACTCTCAAGTAAGAGGGGCACTTTCCCCACCGAGACGCATCCTTGTGACGCGACCTAAAACCGTGCGGGTGAGTCAGTGCCTCCCAATGCGGATAGTGTCAATGTGTGGTGATTTGATCCCCTTGACTTTCAGTTCGGGGAAGACGTGCAGGATGCTGGGCATCGCTGGTGTTTAATTCTAAGACTGTTGGCTACTCTCTTTATTGGTCTGATCTGCGGGATGGAGATCCCCTTACAATCTGGTTTGGGCTTCCTGTTTGAGCATATGAATCTGTATATACCTTATTATAGTACCCACATCTTGGGTTTGGTTACTCTCCTTCCAAGAGAGGCGAATATGGGCAGGGTATGCCACGTGCTTTCCATGTCTAGCTTCTCATGGTTGGACGAGTCTACTCTCTTGCTATATTTAGAGAATACTCGACGGGAAGTTCATATTCTCACTGTTTCCAGCTCCTTGTGTCTAGACGAGTCTACCTTCTTTCCTCTTATTGGGTTGAGCTGGACTCTCTACGGTTACTCTACTGCACTCCTTGTTGTACCACCTTTACCTTTACCTGTTCACTCTACTGCACACCCTTCGGTACCTCATTTGTTTCTCCCTCAAGCCTTCGGGGTATCCTACTGAGTATTTTTATATTCACCCCTGCTTGGGCTTTGCCCGCACTTGGTGTGCACTTTCAATCGACGAATAGGTTTCTCATGACTTCAGTGGAGCTTAGGAGTTCGGGAGCTTGGACCGCATGCGGTGGTCGTCGTCGGGTACCAAGTGGGGGACCCCTCCAGCTGTTTTTCTTTTGTTTACCTGTTGCCGAGTTGTGGCACCTTTTCTGGTTGGGCTCGTGTTTTCCACATTTCTTTTTCAGTTTACCTTCAGCACTTGCTTCGTACTATTTAGAGGTTGATGCACTTTGTGGTTTATTTATAGCAGTTTCCCTTTACTTTAATTTTCTTTTCTCTTTTACTCTGCACTTTTTCATTGAGTGTGCTGCATGTGTGTGTGAAAGTACTTAGGAAAATGCCTCCCCAATTATTATTCCTTCGGCGCTGGTCGCCAGCCCCTGGCCTATGGAGGCGGGCTTGGGATAGTTGCGGCTCAAGCCCGGGTAGGGTCGGGTCATGACAAAGTGGTATCAGAGGTGGTTCGTTCTTTGGGATTTTGTGCGGACATCCCTAAAAATGAATTTATTGGGATTTAGGGAAATAGTGTTAACGTGTATCGAGAGTGGCTCTCAGTACAGGGAGTCCAGTAATGGTGAGGCGGCTGATGAATCCATTCACCAGGACCTTGATAACCTGCTTGTCGACTCGGTATGCTGAGACTCTTGTTGCAGGGAAAATTTCTTTGTGCATCACATAGGATTGAGTCTTGACTGTCCTTCCTGAGTCAGCTCCCCATTGTTGTTATTGGTATATACATTATGCTCATCTGACCATGAAACTCCTTGATAATATTCAGGATGTCTCCATGAAGATAGCCATCTAGGATACCAGCTTTGGTTCGTGATGATGATATTGTGAGCTACGAGGCCACAGTCCAAGACCCATCATGCGAGACCCTTTCTCCGGTTGGGCCGGGTAGCAGCAGCCCCACCTGCTGAGCAGTAGACAGCTTCATCATAGCAGACTGAGCATGAGCGTACGTTGAACGCACTCCGTGAGTTCCAGTGATAGAGACTGCTGAGGTTCAGTGGTGATCCAGACCCTCAGGCAGCAAATGTTTGTCTAGATATAGTGGTTTGCCTTTTCAGGCTTGTGCAGACACTGACAGATCCGAGAGTGGCTTTGGTAGAAAAACTTTTTCATGCAGCAGCTTGGCGTTGGTGGAGTCTGGTGACTCAGTTTCATGAAAAGTCGTCGCTTTCGTGGGGAGACTTTCAGTTGTTGTTTAATGAGGAGTTTTTCCCCTCCTTCTTACGCTCCGTTAGGATTCATGAGCTCCTGTAGTTTCAGCAGGGAGGGATGAAAGTGGCCGAGTATGAAACTAGTTTCACAGATTGTGCACGCTTTTACCCGGACTTTTTCCATGGCGAAAACATCCGAGCGCGGATGTTTGAGCAGGGTCTCCGCTGAGAGATTCATGCTGTCATAGTACCCTTGAGAATTTCCATAGTTTTCGGGGTGCTAGAGCCAGCGCTGGTAATAGAGACCTTCCTTTCACGTTCTAGAGTTGGTGGTGGCAGCAGGCACATTGGAGCCGAGACGTCTGCCGTAGCTAGCGGACGTCGGCAAGCAGAACCTCGACGCAGGTGGATTTCTGACAACCAGAATTAGGGGCGTGGTCGCACACCACAGTGGTGCCGGAGGGCACCCGTGAATCCCGAAGAGAGTCAGTGCCATGCTTGCGATGGGAGAGGTCATCTGGCACGGCATTGCCCGACCAGGCATGTGGAGAGCTTTGGGCAGGCAGCAGGTGCACAACCACGACAGAGGCAGTGTCGTGATCGGAGTAGCTCCTTGAGAGGTGGTGCTAGCAGAGGAGTGGGAGGAGCTGGTAGTGGGGGATGACTTTACGAGGTCTTCCCATCACCACTAGGTGGTCCACATCAGGCTCCGGTTGCTGACAGTTGGGACCGAGGACAGTCATGAGCTTTGGATGTCTATGATCCTGCAGAGCATGAGGTGATAAGAGGTACGCTATACAGCTCTTCTACTTTTTGCAGTATAATTTTCAGACTCTGTGTGTGAAATTCTTTTCTCCCTACTCATTGTTGAGGTGTTACCAAGGTGGCACGGGGCATCGGTATAGCCCTGTGTTGGTAAGGTAAAAGGCATGGGACCATTTTCTATAGTTGATGGTGTTGACTCCTCCACTTCTGAGCGTGTAAGAGGGTTTGGTTATTGTAAATTAACTATGAAATCATGTGTGACCAGATATCCTTGGTTGTTTCACCATATGGATGTTTTAAAGTTTGAATCATCGGGCCTTGTTCCAGGTGTGTGTGGTGATTCCAGTCGCGGCCTGCGACGTAAGGGTTCGGTCGGGGAGGTGAGCTGCCCCCGAGAGGCTTCGGGCCGTTTGAGACTGTGAAAAGGGATGGTGAGGTTCCCTACCACCTTGCCCTAACCCCAAAAGCTGGTTTGGGTGCATAGTGTCTCCCTCCTGACTCACCCGAGAAGAAGTGTGAGTTCTCCTATGCACGACATCGACAAGGGTAGACCTCGCATTAAACTGATCAATCCTTTGGTCTGTGTGCGGTGGTGCAGAGCTGTGCAAGAGTTCTTCTGGGTACGGGAGAGCCATGTGTGGGCTTAGTACCCTGAGTTGTTCCCCGGTTTTGCTTTTCGGGGATGAAAATCTTGAAGGAGGGAATGATTTAATAACCTGGGTTTTGCTGATAAAGACTTTGGAATATTTTTGATGATATTCTAGAGTAGCGCCTTCAGACGGCGTGCAATTCCGAGATCCGGAGTGTCCAGAATTAAATTTTCAGTGCGTTCACACTGGGAACGCAAAATAAATGGGATAACGCATAAACTATGTATCGGATCAGAGATCTGAGTGCACGGATGGGTCCAAAATGGGGTGTTTACCCTAGTAATGACATAAAACATGTCGGCGCGGGATGTTTGGACCCCTCGCTCGCTATCGAAGCGTGGAACGGATAAATAAAATAATTAATTTATTCTTTTAATGTCTTAACTCAAGTATCTCTTAAACAGTGGCTCGGATTGGAAAACGGAGGGCACCGTTGAGTTCAAAGTGTGTCGTTTACCCTAGGAGGGGAGTAACTTTCGTGGGAGCGGCCCGTCTGTGAAAAATGGCCCCAGGGGCGTTTTCGTAATTTAGCGGCCTCGGGCGTTGAGTTTAATAAATTTTGGACGGGGCCTCGGATAAAAATTCTGAGACCGCCGCTGTGCTTGGGAGGTGGTGTTTACCATAGGGTAGGTTTAATCTTCACCCCGCCAAGATTTTCGGATACGGGTTAAATTGGGTGTTTTAAATTAATTTAAATGTTGATTAATTTATTTAAACTCTCCTCTCCTCCCCTCTCCCTCATTTGCACCCCCTGGAGAAGCCTCTCCATCAACCTCTTCTCTTACTCCTCCTCCTCCTCCTCCTCTTCTGATCAAGATGGGAGCGGCGACGGCGAGGTGCGGATCGCCGGCGAAGCTCCGGGCTATGCCCAACAGGTAGGAGTTTTCGTTTTGAGTTCAAAATTCTGCACCAACTTTGTTCCCAATTTATAGCGTCGAATTGTTTCAATTTCTTCAAGAAAATACCATGTATTTGTAGTATGTTTACTAAGCTTCATGACGCATCATTCGGATTGAAAATCCGTGTTCAGAGGTGATCGCGGTTGTTCGCTGAAATCTGTGGGTTTTTTGAGCTTCCCAGCCAGATTTGGGGGTTCCGATGGCGGCGGCTCGGTGTTCAGCGGAGGAGGCAGCCGCGGGGCATCGCGGTGGAGCAGAGGCTGGTAGAGGCGGGTATTCAGCGGAGGTCAGTCGGGTGCTGAGGGCATCGGTGCGAGGGCGAGCGGGCGAGGCTAGCGGAGGCGTTGGCGGTCGAGCTGGGTGGCGGCAACGGTCTGCTGGTGCTGCAGGCAAGTGGCAAGGGCAAGGCGTCGGGAGGCATCATCGTGGCGGTCGTCGGCTGCAGGTGTTGGGCGCGGAGCACGGGCGGACCGGACCTTTTTCCGAGCTTTGCCGGAGAAGACCTGGGTCTTTGGACCTCGGCTGGCAGACAGAGGACCCGCAAATGCGAGTCATGTTCTTGACGAGGAAGAAGACCGGCCATTCGGCCGGTCTGGTTTTGGTTTTAAAAAAAGAAATAAAATAAATAATAAAAAAATAAGGTTATAATAATAATAATAATAATATATTATTATTATTATAAAAAGATTTATTTTTTAATAAATCATAAACCGGGAGTCCGTTTCGCGATCCGTCTGCGTGCAGCATTTTGTAACCTTTTCATCGGGTGTCCGTTCGGGGCATGCGAGCAGTCGTTTCTGGGTGTTTTTACAAGGGTATTGCAATGGTGAAATCCACCCGCTGTAATTCCACATGCTGGTGCGGGCCCCGCGGGGGCCGTTTTGGGAGTTGACAGCGATTTTCCAGCTTTTTCACCAGGTGTCCGTTTTGGACAAATGATTTGTGAAAATTGTGTACTTTTTCGAGAGGATTGCAAAAGTTTGTCCCCTTCGTAGCACTTCGGGATTGGGGCGCGACTCCCACGAAGCATCGCTCGTGTGTGGTCCGATGAAATGAATCTTTTTCTCTGGACATTCGTTCTGCACAATAGAGCAGTCCTTTTGACGTATTTTCCAGTGGGGATCGCAATGGTGCGATGCGCCCGACTGTTTTCAGGGCCGAGGATCGGGGCTACGAGACGTCGTTCGGGCATAAAGCGATGTTGCAGACTTTTTCGTCAGATATCTGTTGGAGGCGAGTAAGTAGTCGATCTCGCATGTTTTTCTGGGATGATTACAACGGTGTAATCTGTTCAGGTGAACGGAGCCTCTTATGCGATCTTATTAAATGTGGAAATGTGAAGGTGCCTAGTGGAGGTTTTTCTACCATGTTTGTAGCGGACCCTTGGCGTTTGATCTCATTCACTCTTGGGAGAGTGAAGTAATGTTTGAAGAAATGCGGTCTGTCGTGCCTAGGCTGATGAGGTGGAAAGTTGGAGTTGTTACATTTACGCCTTCATGTTGACATTGGGTGTCGTGTGTACGATAGCCTATTGGCTGGGTTTGTGGTATACTCTGGGAGTATACTGGTTTTCTTGGAGGTACACATTGTGGTTGTACCTGAGAACATTTGTGCGCTTGGTTGGAGTTGACTTGGGGACATGCGTCGTGTGGGCCCCATGTGCCTGCCGATTCTGCTTTTCGTACCTTTGACCTCTCGTGACATAGAGGTTCCTCTTGTTCACGATGGTTTAGACCATTAAGGTTGAGTAGTTTCCCCTGGTTTTGTGTTGGGGTTTGGTGATTGCATGATACCCACTCCGAGTTCTATTGGCAAGTGTTGTACCATCCAGTAGGGATGGCCAAAGAAGTTCCAGGTTTACCCTCCAACGGAGACTGGGCAGTGGGTTGTTCATCGACATCTTCATGTTTACCCTCCAGTAGAGACTGGGCAGTGGGTTGCTCACTGACTTCTAGGGTTTACCCTCTAGCAGAGACTGGGCAGTGGGTCACCAGACGACTCTTTAGCGTCTACCCTCCAGCAGGGTTGGGCAGTGGGTTTCCCATCATCGTGTTCCATGTCTACCCTCCAGTAGGGCTAGGCAGTGGGTTGCCTGATGATATATTAGGGTCTACCCTCTAGCAGGGCTGGGCAGTGGGTCGCATGTCGACTTATTCTGGGTCTACCCTCCAACAGCGCTGGGTAGTGGGTCACCTGATGATGTATTAGGGTCTACCCTTCAGCAGGGCTGGGTAGTGGGTCACCTGATGATGTATTAGGGTTTACCCTCCAACAGGGCTGGGTAGTGGGTCACCCGATATCTAATTATGAATTACCCTCTAGCAGGGCTGGGCAATGGATCACCTGATGGTATTTCAGACTCAGTTCTTTCAACTAGGCTAGTCTGTGGCTTTACTCCATGACTACCGGAGAGGGACCCTCATTTGTACGGGTCAGTGATGTGACATCTTTGACTTTGAGCAGACCTCTCGACTGTGGCGCAGCGGAAGCGTGATGTGGTTTGACGTTCCCCCAGAACTCTCAAGTACAAGGATAACTTTCCCCATTGAGACACGTCCTTGTGACGCGACCTAAAGCCTTGCGGTTGAGTCAGTGCCGCCCAAAGTGGATAGTATCAAGATGCGGTGATTTGAGCCCCTTGACTTGCAGTTTGGGGAAGACGTGTGGGATGCTGGGCATCGATGTTGTTTACTTCTGGGAGTGTTGGCTACTCACATTCTTGGGATGAGCTACGGGATGGATATCCCGTTACGATCTTGTTTGATCTTCTTGTTTGAGCATATGAATATGTGTATACCTTGTCCTAGTACCCACTTCTTGGGTTTGGTTACTCTCCTTCCATGAGAGGTGAAGACGCGCGGGGTATGCCGCGTGCTTTCCGTGTCTAGCTTCTCATGGTTAGACGTGTCTACTCTCCTGCTATAATTAGTGATGACTTGATGGGAAATTCATCTTCTCACCATTTCCATCTCCTTGTGTCTGGATGAGTATACCTTCTTTCCTTTTGTTGGGTTGAGATGGACTCTCTACTATTACTCTAATACACTCCTTGTTTTACCCCCTTTACTTTTCCATGTTCGCTCTATTGCTCACCCTTCGGTACCTCCTTTGTTGCTCCCTTGAGCCTTCGGGTATCCTATTGAGTATTTTTATACTAACCCATGCTTGGGCTTTGTGCGCACTTGGTGTGCCCTTAAAGTCGATGGACAGGTTGGTCGTGACATCAGTGGAGCTTAGGAGTTCGGGAGCTTGGACCGCGTGCGGTGGTCGTAGTCAGGTTCCAGGTGGGGCACCCCTCCAGCTGTTTTTCTTTTGTTTACCTATTGCCGGTTTGTGGCACCTTTTCTGGTTGGGCGTGTGTTTTCCCCTTTTCTTTTTCAGTTTAACTTCTGCACTTTCTTTGTACTGTTTAGAGGTGGATGCATTTTTTAGTCTATTTATAGCAGTTTCCCTTTACTTTACTTTTCTTTTCTCTTTTACTTTGTACTTTTTCATTGAGTGTGCTGCATTTGTGTGTATAGGTACTCAGGAAAAGGCCTCCCCAAGTTATTGTTCCTTCGGCTCTGGTCACTAGCCCCTGGCCTATAGAGGCAGGCTTGGGGTAGTTGCGGCTCGATCCTGGGTAGGGTCGGGTCGTGACACTGGGCGAGAATCAAAGAGGGTGCTCAAGTCACCTGTGCAACCACTGGTTGGCACGCAAGTATACTTGTGCGACCTTGGTGGAACATGTGCGACCCAATTGCAAATGAATCTTTGTTCATGCCTTTGTCGATTTTTGATGTTTCTTCAACGGATGATTCACTTTGGGTTCAAGGTATTTCCCTTTTCATTCGTTTAGACTCTGTGATGGAAAAATAAGCTCACCAAAAGTCACCCCTCAGAGTTGGATCCGAAATAAATAAGGATTTGACTCTGAGGTAAAGAAGAAAACCAAGGAACATGCGGCGCACAAGTGTTGAGTACGCAGATGGTGGCGCACAAGTGAGAGTCGCGCAGGAATCGGCACGCAGGGTTGCGCGCGCTGGCTTTAGGCGTGTAGGGTTGAGGCATGGCCTATATATATGTGGCCACTCCTCAAACAACGCACCGAATCTCAAAATTCTTGCTCTCATCGTGCAAGTTTCCTTCTCCATGCAAGTTGCTCTGTTTTCTACTATTTCTTTGTTGTCGCGCTGCTATAGAGATATTTGGACTTGAGCGGTGATACCAGCGTGCCAAAAATTGCGCGACACAACTTTAATTGCACGCCAAAATTGGACTTGCGCCCTATAATTCCTTAGAAATTTTTTTACTTTTCTTCACAAATTTTATGAAAACTCAACTCACTTAAGAGATAATTATTCGACCTTTGTGTAGATTCAATGTCTCCTAGAAGAATCGGAACGGCTGATGAACTGACTAGAAAGCGGATTGATGACATGATGAACGTTGTTGGCCATGATTACTATGATATCTACGATATCACTCTCCCTGATTTGGCCAAGTACTTGAAGAAATGTCATATTAATTTTCCACAGAGCATCTACTTGGCTCTGTATGGCCATGGTCATCTGCCAGGAGTCAGCATTCCAGATGCAAAGAACTATATTCCAGATATGCAGCTGCACTGCTACTCCTCTATTTCGGTTATGCTGCGCATTAAGAGCAACAACAATTGTGTGAAATTTCAAATTTTTCCTTCATCCCATTTCCTTGTAGATATGAAAATGGAAAACCATGGGCTGATATGTTTTATTCTGCCAGTTGATGCAGAGATGGCTATCATGACATTAGAAAAAACATTTGAAAAGATTAATCTCTCCAAATGGATCTTTACTTCCAATGCTCCATTCTAAAATCCATGTATCCATCTTCCAAGTCTCTTGGATAGAAACAGAGTCACTGTTTGATCAGCAGAATATTTTCTCAAACCGCACTCAAGAACATCCTTTTACAATTGTTCCAAGAAGAGCCGGTATCACTACATCTCTTATTGTATCCAGTTGAATGAATGAATTCCAGGAGGTTGTTGATGAAGCTCGGGATTTCGTAAATCAAATGAAGAGTTATGTTGAAAGTCTTTTTTAATTCTTGGAAAAGAGAAGAGACTCCAGTCTGTGGATGTCCTTCTAACACTTGTGCATCAATGAAAAATACTTTCATCTTCAATCATGTGTGCCTGCATTATTTTTCTACCTGAATTAAATTTTTACCTAAGCCAATGGGACTAGTAATAATAGTTTGGTTCATAATAGGATTGTTATAAATAACCCTAAAAGCTTTTAATATTTTAATTTCTCAATATTACCTAAAATCATACAAAATGTATATTTAGTGAGCTAGGACTTGACTTTTATTCAAAGTTCCCTTGTCTTTTGTGGGAAGTTTAAAGTCATGCATGTCAGACATAAAAAGGAAAATTTTTAACGTCGAAATAGCTTTGAATTAATGGATTAAAATTGACTCAATTCCATGACAATTTATCTGAAAACACATTACCACACTCAAGTATGAGGGAAAATATGTAAAATATGACTTAAGAAATTTTGAATCTGCGGGATGACATGAAAAAGGGTTAAAAGGAATTAGAAGAAGTAGTTCCCAAGATTGATGTTACCACAATTTAACAAACCCGTTAGGGGGTTGAATTATGCAGGGCCACCTAAGGGAATTGGTTGCATAGTCAAATAATAGCATCTTCTGGCCGATAAGTCCATTGACTACTTATGCAAGGCTGCCTAAGGGAACGTGCAACATATTCAGGCAAAAGAACTCTCAAAAGTTTACTTTTCTACTGCCAAAAAGCCAGTGGAAGTTTATGGGGATTCAAATTTTCCAAAGCATAGAGTTAGTTGTATAGAGAGAGGTACTTGAGTATGGAGAATATATTTCCAAACAATATTGTCTATGAACTGGATGAATGTCACTCCTACGAAGGTCTTACCCAAATGTAGGAAGGGAAATATAAACCATAGACTTGAATACTTTCAGATCATGAAAAAGAACATGGGAAAAATATGTTAAAGATGGCTATTTTCTAAGGATCCTTACATATTTTCGATAAGACCAATAAGGAAAAAAGAGGTTTTCTTCCCAAGAATGAAGTTACCATTATTTAACAAACCCATTAGGGGGTTGAATTATGAAGTGTCGCCTAATGGAATTTACTTCATAGTCAAATAATAGCATCTTTTGGCGGATAGGTCTGTTATGTAAAATACTTATGCAAGGCCGCCTAAGGGCACGTGCTGCATAGTTAGGCAAAAGAACTCTCTGAAATTGGACATTTTGTGACCAGATGTCAAGAAGGGCTATGAAGATCTGAAAATATTTAAGGTTAGGATTATGATAAATAAACATGGGTATTTTCCAATGTATGTAAAAATACACATATCAATGCTAACCATAATCATGTTGTGGCTGGGTCCGGAATTGAAATGTTGGACTTCACTACGTATCCCATGAGGATAAGAATCAATCCATACGTAGTTCTTGAAATAAATTTTAACGTCATTGGGTAAGAAAGTATGAGAGATCTTAGTTTAGGTTCATAGAGCTTGGACCCTTATAATGAATACACAGTGTGTGTTTTCACAGGGAATTTTCAGCTAGGGGACTGAAAGTGGAATTTAGGGTTAATCCCAAAAGGCTTGAGGCTGGATTCGGGGGATACTCAAATGTTCCTACGTATCCCATAAGGATGGAAATCAAGCCGCACGTAGTTCTTGAAATACCCTCTGTACAGATTTGGTTCGTACATATGAAGGGTGAAAGGGGTCCTTTAGTGCAATGATGGTTTGACCCAAGATAAAATGTTTAGTCATTTTCATGTATGCACGTAGTCTTTGGAATATAACATGATTAGAAATCAATATAAATAATGATTCCCTCTCAGGTGAGGGTATCAAAGAATGTTGTAGTTTATTGTCATATAGGACAAACGTGTTGTACAGTTTAATGTCATATAGCAAGGAAAAAGGTGATCCAATGTAAAGATATTGATTCTGGGGATGGATTCACGAATGAAGATCGTATGACATGGAGGTGAACCGATGTGAAGATATTGGTTTTGGGATTGAACCTCAAGAGTTTGCCTATGTACCCATCCTAAAAGGTAAGGATCAAAGTCCGCGTAGTTCAATTAAAGAATGAATTAGTGATCAAGTTGTTCTTGGGAACAACGCCCTAAAAATGGTGTTGGGACTTATGCATGGTTAGAGGCCCAGAGAGGGTGTTATGGTTGAAGTTTACTCTAATCTCACGTGAGTCATACTCGGTGTGAGAAAAAAGAGGTAGCAATAACCTTAACAATGCACAATTTAGTGTCATGTAGGACATATGAAGGGACTATGCGGTTTAAATTCTTGCAGTGAGGACTATTGGTGCTGCACATTTTAGTGTCATGTAGTAGGGAAAAAATATAGTTTAACGTCATGTAGGATGTATTAATGGACTTTTGTACAGTTTAGTGTCATGTAGCTAGGACGATGTGGACAATACAGTTTAACATCACGTTGGACAGAAGGGGGACTTTGCAGTTTAATGTCACGTACTAAGGACAAAAGAGGACACCGTTTAACGTCATGTTGGACGTATTAGGGACTTTTTCACATTTTAATGTCATGTTGGACAAATGGTGAAAATAGTTTAATGCCATATGCATGGACTGTGGATGGTGCAATTTAACCTCATGTTGGACGATAAGGGTGCAAATAATTTAAGGTCATATGCATGGACCGTGAATGGTGCAGATTGAAATCTTGCTGGATGAAAGGGACTATGCAGTTTAAAGTCTTGCAGCAAGGACAAAACAGTTTAACATCATGTTGGACAATAGGGATTCAAATAGTTTAAGGTCATATTCATGGACCTCAATGGTGCAGTTTAACGTCTTGCTGGACATAAGGGAATATGCAGTTTAAATTCTTGTAGCAAGGACAACACAGTTTAATATCATGTTGGATGAGAGAAATGCAAGTAGTTTAAGTTCGTATTCAGGGACCGCAATGGTGCAGTTTAACATCTTGCTGGACATAATGGGCTATGCAGTTTAAAGTCTTGCAGCAAGGACAACATAATTTAACGTCATTCTGGACAAGAAAAATGAAAATAGTTTAAGGTCGTATGCATGGACTGAGGATGATGCAGTTTAACGTCTTGTTGGATGATAAGGGTGAAAATTGTTTAAGGTCATATGCATGGACCGTGGATTGATGTATTTTGTGTTTATACAAAATATTTTTTCAAAAATCTGCCATTGGTTGGAGTAGTGATGAGTTCTCCATCCATTGAAATTAAAGAAAAAGCTCCATTGGAGTAGACCTTATGTATTGAATAAGGTGATTCCCATTTTGGCTCAAGCTTGGGAGGTTTCTTTCCTAGTATCATTGGAGTTCTGAGAACTAATACCAGTTCTCCCTGAATGAATGAACAAAGACGAACTTTTTTGTTCAAAGCTCGTACTATTCGAATCTGATAGACTTCCAAGTGATGCAAGTTACGCAATCTTTTCTCATATAATCGTTCCAATTTATCCAATCTCTTTTGATATTGTTCATCTGTAGATGACTGATCACAAATGGGTACTCTGAGCGAGGGTAACTAAACCTCAATGGGCAAGACTGCTTCTGTTCTATATACCAATGAATATGGATTTGACAGCGTTTCAGGGTGGGTGGTGGTCCGATAATCTCAGAATTCATGAAAGAGTTTATCAGGACATGATTTATTATCTTTATCCACCATCATTTGCAGTATATTTGAAATAGTATTGTTGAAAGATTCTATCTGGCCATTGGCCGCTGCATGATACTGAGATGAATGATTGGATTTGATTTTGTATTCTTGATACAACTTCCTCACCTCGGATGAACAAAATTTAGTGCCATTATCCATCAATATGGTATAAGGAACACTAAATATTGTTAGGACCAATAGGGGCCTATATACCCTGAGAGGGGGGGTGAATCAGGGTATGGATATTTTTTTTCAAAGTTCTTCCTTCCCCACTAGATCTTGACCTCTTTGTTACAAGGGACACTTTGTTTTCACTTGTGTGTATGTTGTGATCACTTACTTTATTCTTTATATGATGATGATGATTTAAATGCAATTCAAGAAAATTAGCAGGTACACGCAAAGATTTTTACTTGGTTCACCCTCACTGGGCTACGTCCAAGGAGCATACGCCGACAGGTTGCCGGTCGTACCAAATTCCACTAATCTTCACTAGATGTGGATATAATTTTCTGGCTAGATCACTTCTATGCCCAGGCTCACTGCCTTTACAAATTTTAGGGTCGGCTCACTGCTTTTCCAAGGGTCACTCCCTGTTTCTCTCTCTCTGGATCACTGCCGGTGGAGAGGATCACCTTTTTCTTCTTCCTATTCTAACTTCACTTGGAAGGGATTCACTCACAGTTTATAGACCTGTAGGTCTCTTCATTTTCATGAATGCACGCATCCTTAACTAATGATGGATGATCTGGTAATGTCCAAATTTCATCCACTGATGAATACCTCTTTGTCTCTGAACATTGGGCAATTCCTTTTGGAAACACCTTCGCAAAGCACCCTACTTCGCGAAGCTCCCAATTTCGCGAAGCTCAAACAAGACTTCGTGAAGCTCATGCCTTTTTGCGAAGCACTTTCGCGAACCACTTTCACGAAGCACTACCGCGAAGCTCAAGTCGTCGCAAAGAAACGTCCCTCGCGAAGCTTACTAAGCCAACGTGGAGCTCGCAGGTTTCGCAGAGCTACAATAGCCACCTTGAAGCTCCTCTTTCGCGAAGCACACTGGCTCCGTGAACCACTTTCGCAAATAGAGAGCAAAGGATCTTCTCTAAAAAAACTCTATTCTTCTCTCGAGGGGGTCGGACTCTATTTATAGGCGATTCCACAGACCCTCATCCCTTTCGCGCGAAGTCAATTCCACGTTATCTCAAATCACGAAGCTCCAAAGTTTCAGCCGGAATTCTGTCCAAATCGTGAAGCACCACTGCAAGTTTCCGTTCTCGGAGCTTGACGTAGTTGTGAAGCATCACCGTCAACATTCCTCCGCACCTTCGCAACGAAGCTCCCTCGTAAATCCCTTCACTGCCGCGATGCGCTTCAGCCGCTGCCGTTCGCGAAGCTTGACGTAATCGCGAAGACTCACCGCCTCCATTTTTCTGGTCTTCGCGAAATCCAATCCATACATCCTATCTTCACGAAATTCATGCCTTTGCCATATTAAATTATGCTCTTCATGGAAATCCTATGTCATTGTTCTTTTGTATCGCCTCCAGATCGTCCTTTCCTTTGTCATTGTTCTTTGTCAACAAGGATTGTCAACAAATTCTCGGGAACTCGACAATTCTCTATGGAAACCTGCTTTTTCAACAAACACAATCAACCCAAAAATACTGCAATGTTACCTTGAGGGATTTTTGCCCCACGAATATGGTAATGATGTTAGACTTGATGAATCCCACAATGCATTTAGAACTGACTTCATTGAGGGGTATTGCCTCTACCCATTTGGAAAAGAAGTCAGTAGCATTAAGAATATACTTCAACTTCTTGGCTGTAGCCGATGGATAAAGACCCACTACATCCATTCCCCATGTGACAAATGGCCACGAGTATTTAGCTGTATAAAGCAACTCTAGGGGTTGATGAATGAAGTTGGAATGTACTTGGAAAGAATAAAACTTATTTGTGAAATCAACACAATCTTGTATCATTGAAGGCCAAAAGTATCCAAGCCTTTGAATTTGATTAGATAGTCGATGTCTAGACTGATGGGAACCACAGACTCCTGCATGCACTTCTTTCATGATAGCCATTGTCACTTCACTATCAATTCATCTGAAGATAACTCCATCAAAACCTATTTTGTAGAGAATTTTGTCTAGGTGATCAGGGTTGTCATAAAGAGTAAAATTGACCACATGTCTCTAGACTTGTTCTTTCTCAGATCTATCAGGTGGAAGTGTTCCATTTTGGGGGTATTCCCTGATAGGTGACATCTATCCTATAGTATGACCATATGGTTCAGAAATGGGACAAATTTCATTGACTTCCTTTGTGCTGATTTGAACATAAGGTGAAATGGTACAATGGTGGCCAATACTTATGGTTGTCTTGTCCCGATTTGGATCTTCCAGAGCTGTGGCTATATTAGCCAATGCATTAGCTTGGGAATTTTGTGATCTCGGGACATAAGAAAATGTCGGTTCTGAAGAAAAATTCCACCATTAACTCTCTAACGTAATCATAAAAAGGCATTAGTTCTTCTTTTCTGATTGCATAATCCCCATTGACTTGTTTTATTACCAGGTATGAATCACCTTTCACCATTATGTGATTCACTTGTGCTTGAAGCGCCAATTCCAATCTGGCAATAAGAGCTTGGTATTCTGCTTCATTATTTGTACCGCCTCCCAGTAATGATAAGGAATAGGGTAACACTACCCTTTCTGGAGAAATGAGCACAATTCTTAACCCACCTTTGTTGAATTTAAGATTTTCCATTTTCCTCCCTGTTGGACTTCTGGAAGCACCATCAAAGTACATTTCCCATGTTTGAAGACTATCTTGAATAATGAATACTTCCTCATCGGGAAGTTCAATATCTGAAGATGTATCTTCTACTGAAGTGTGTTCAGTGAGAAAATCAGCGAGACCTTGTCCCTTTTTTCCTTTTTGAGACACATACTGAATATCAAATTACTGCAAAATAACTTCCCACCTTGCCAGACGTCCTGTAACCATTGGACAACTAAGGATGAATTTGAGCGGTTTATTGCGAGATACCAATTAGACCTCATGATGTTACATGTAGTGTCTCAACTTCTGAACTGTAAAGATTAATGCTAGGCAGCACTTCTCAATATGTGAATATCGGGTTTCTGCTTCAAGTATAGTCTGACTGAGATAGTAGAGGTTGTTTTCATTCCTAGCATCATTATTCTGAGCAAGAAAGGCACCCAATGATTTCTCTAAATCTATCACATAGAGGATAAGTGGTATTCCTTCAACAAGTGGCATTAACACCGGTGGACTTAAGAGATATTTCTTGAAAATATCGAATGCTTATTGACATTATTCAGTCCACTGGTAAGTGACTCCCTTCTTCATCAATCTGGTTAAGGGTAAACTTTTGCCTGCCAAATTGGCAATGAAATTCCAAATATAGGAAAAGTTTCCTTGAGGTCCTCTCAATTCTTTTTAAATTCTGAGGAGGTGAGATACCAAGGATTGACATTGTCTTCTCAGGATCGACTTCGATACCACGATGGCGTACAACAAAGCTGATAAATTTTCCTGAGGTTACCCCAAAATCACATTTTAAGGGGTTCATCTTCAAATTATGTTGTCGAAGTTTGTGTAATATGACTTCCAAATCAGCCAAGTGATTAGAACATTGCCTGGATTTAACCACAAAATCATACACATAACATTAAAAAAACTTCCCTAAAAAGGATTTGAAGATACGATGCATGGCATGCTAATATGTTGCGCCTGCATTATTCAACCCAAAGGGCATTACCCGATAGAAAAACACACCCTGAGGGGATCTGAAGGCTATAGATTCTTCATCTTCTGGAGCCATTCGGATTTGATTATATCATGAATATCCATCCATGAAGGAAATTTCTTCATAGATAGTTGTTGCAACAATTGAGTGTTCTGTAATCGGAACTGGAAAATCATCCTTAGGACAATGCTGATTAAGATCTCTGAAATCAATGCAATCATTAATTTGTCCTTTCATATTTTTCACAGGTTAAATATTATCCAACCACATGGGATATTGAACTTCCCTGACGAAGTTATCTTTGATAAGCTTATCCACTTTATCTTCAATTTTGGAAGCATATGTTGGGTGTGTTCTTCTCATGGCTTGTTTGAATCCTCGATGTTCTTCTGGAAAACCCAAATGATGGGTGGAAACATCAGGATCAAGCCCTAGAATCTCTATATAGTTCCAATAAAAAATATCATGATTTTTATTTAAAAATAAAATATACATCTCTTGTTTTTCAAGAGTCATGGCTACACTAATTAATGTGGGGAATGGATCTTCTTTTGTACCCAGATTTATTTCTCTAAGTTCATCCACGGTGGTAGAGATACCCTCTTCAAATGCTGGAGGAGCATCCCTGAGATATTCCTCTTCTTCTTCAATATGTGTTATTTCTTCTGTTTCTACTTGCATATTAGATGATGAAGCATAATTTCAATGATCAGAAGAGATGTTAAAATTTGAACATCTTGAAGAAGATGCTTCCATTTCCAACCTGATTGATGATGAAGGGTATTCCCTGGGTAATATAGAGGAGATAATGGATTGCGAATCGAAATCATTGTTCACCTCTGGCATTGCTATAACTTCTTCTAGCCTGATTGGCGAAGTATAGATTTTCCGAATTTCAGCAGATGAAATGAAGACATCCCCATTTGAGTTTTCATCATTGTATGGTGAGTCACCAATTTCTCCCATGTTGTCTGGATTGATTTCCGTAATTGACATTATAGAAGTTTCCATAAGAGTATTTTGATTTGGGTCTATCATGTCAATTTGAGTGATAGGGAACACATAATTTCACCCACATGTGTAAATGGATTTACTGGAATCTTTTCAAACCATATGTAGCATTAACTTTGGTAATATCCCTTGTTATGGATTTCTCCTTTCCCTTCATGTGACAGAATTCCGCCTCAATCTATTGAGATTCACATGTCTTGAATGGTTCCTTATCACCATAAAATGTCCCAATTTGACCATTGAAATAATATTTGAGACATAGATGATATGATGAAGGGATAGCCGCATGTTGATGTAGTCAGGGTCCTCCAAGAAAGATGTTGAATGCTGAGTCTTTATCAACAACCATGAAATCTGAATTAGATACAAGATCTCCAAACTGAGTTCTGAGTGTAATTTCACCCAGTGGTTCTTGTTCATTTTTATCATATCCTTGTAACATCATTGTATGAAGAGATAAATCAAATTCCGTGAGACCCAATCGACGAAGTGTACGAATGAGGATGAGGTTGACTCCTGAACCATTATCAATGAAATCTCTTCGGACGTCTACACCATTGACCTTTCAAGATAAATACAAAGGTCTAATATGTCAATGCATGACATCATATTTATCTTCATCTGTGAAAGATATCACTACATGGCATTCTGCAGGATTATTCTCAACATGGTAGGCTTCAACCGCATCAATTTTAGTTTTGAATTCCTGAGGACTTGACAAAGCCTCGATGAGTGCCTCCCAAAGATCCTTTGATAGATTCAAGGAATCTAGAATTGATAACATGGCCGGTACTTGGGCCAAATGTATCAATACAACATAATTTTGATCCAAAGGTCTACGTTTCCCAACAGGAACATGTGGTTTCGCCGGTGCCTTAGAAGTTGATTCTTTGGAAAGTGATGCATCTTTTATCGGTGTAGCAGTTGGCAATACTCCTAGCTTTGGAAAATTAGACTGACTAGGTATATTTACTTACCAAGAGGAAGAAGGTGGAATCTCTAACCGATCCTCTAGAATAAATGTTCCAAGACTGATTCTTCCCTGTGTGGAAGAACTAGCTTGTTCTTGTTGAGATCATTTAAGGGCTCTACCACAAGTTTCTACCGCACACAAAGTTCTAGTAGGGGTATAATTGGAATAGTGTCCTCTGAAATATCCATGTCTTCCTCTATAACCTGAGACTATGGAACTTCCTCTGATTCCTCTGTTTGATACAGGGAACCCAAGCTCATTAAGCTCGAAACTGTGATTGGAATAAGGATCTTTTAAGTGAATCATATTAACATAACCAAAGATTAACTCTTCATCTGATGAAGACTCTGTCTGACTAGCCAATTTTGGCTGTTCCGTTTGGTAGGACGGTGCCCGTGGATTCAAAGTAGATGGCATAAAATCTGCTAGAGTCAAAGACAACTTGGGCTTTGACACAACATCATCTTCTTCAGATTGATCTTCCTTCTTTGAATTATGTCGTTTCTTTAAGTATTTTCCCTCTGATGAAGAGGTTTTTTCTGTGGTATTCATGGGAGAAGACACAATTGGTTTATTCAATTGCGTTTTCAAAATGGCATGAGTTAGGTTGATTGTTTTCATGACCATCCAATCATCATATTTTTGCGCATTTTTGATCATGAATTCTTGCCACATCCCTTCGTCCTTTGGATTTTTAGCAGTAACACGTGCTACCTGAGCTGAAGAACCTTTCAATTGACTTGTCCTGAGTCCAACATTTTTTTCAGGAGTTATTTTAAGACAAAACAATCATGAATAGGATGCCCCAACATCTGATTAAATGGAAAATAGTTGGGATGGTCTTCATCTCCTTCCTTGTTTGGCCTCTTAGGCCTTGGCAATTGACCCAAATTATTTTCCACAGCCGAAATGAAGTATCCAGGAACTTTTTCATTTTGGAAAGAGTAAAAGTTTTTCTTCAAATCCTCAAATTGTTCATGTCTTTGATATCTTTGATCATCTTAACAAAATGTCCTCTTTTTTTGATGCTCAGGGGGTAGACCCCTTCAAGAAGATGAAGGTTTTGAAGTAGAAACACGTATAGGTGCTTGTTTAAGCATAACTGTAGCAGTCTCTGATTTACCCATTCTCCTTCCTGGAGCTGATGGAATTACACAAGTTTTAACCTTAGTCTTCATAAGAGAATATTCAATCTTTTGGGTGATCGAAGTAAGGTCTCGAAACCCTTCTATGTATTTCACAGGGATCAATGGTGTGCACAACTCATCATGAAAATTTTCCACATAGATTGGCTACAATTCCTCTTGAGGGAGTGCTAAGCTTAGGGAATATGTTAATCTCTTCCAGCTAGCAATGAAATATGAAACCCTTTCATTATCCCTTTTTTAACAGTTTGTAAGATAAATTTTTTTTGTCTTTGGCAACGTTGAGCTGAATTGAAGAAGGAATCGTTGACGGAGATCCTCCCACCCGGTAATTGACCGACATTGCAAGCTTGTATACTAGACAAAAGTAGGTCCTTGTAATGACTTTACAAAAAACATGAGCTTAACTGCTTCCTATTGTTGAGGTTTTCCCATCATAGGATCACAATGAGAAACAAAATTTGTTAAGTGTTTCTCTGGTTTTCCTGAACCATTAAAGATCGGGAATGTAGTACTTGCAAAATTTGATGTGGGCGGAATTGCATCAACCCATTTAGGGTAAGCTCTATTTTCTGGTTGAATTTAAGCTTGTTTTCCCTCCATAGCTTCCAACTGAACTATTAATGAATCAATAGTAGTTATTAACTTTTGAGAAACATCCGTTGGAGCTTGGACTTGAGCAGGGAAAATAAATGGATCTTGGATAGATGTGGTGGTTGGTACTACAACTGATGATAACACCACCGGTTGTTGTTGCACCTTACCCATAGGATTAGACCTATGAGGTTGTACTGATAAATGATGATATTCCTGATCCATATTAGTAGCCGCAACAAATTACCTTAGCTGACTGACTCCTACACGCTTTGGAGGAAGACTACCTTGAAGTAGTTCTGCATTCAACCTTTTCAATTACTTCATTTCTTCCTCCTATTGTGAAAATCTTTTCTCTAGTGAGAGCGATTGGCCTTCTCCAGAGGAAGGGTATATAACCTGATTCTTTCCATTCCCCTTGTTGGATCCCTTTCGGAGAGGGGGAAGTGGGTTTTTTGAAGGAACACCCAGATTCTAGGTAAGCCTTTGATTTCGTGTACGCACACCTTCTTCATTTGTGTCTGTACGTACAACTTCTTGAGAAAGAACCTATTCATCTGATCCCTCTGAGTGATCCTCATCTGGTGGATCAGTAATAACGGAATTAATGACATTAATTGATGCATAATTCATTTCATCCCTTCTATTGGAATTTCTGCGATAATTCCCTTTTCCATGTCCCTGATGAGACATTGACTTTTGTTGATTTGATCCCTCAGTAACTTCTTGACGAACCATAATTTGGAGGGAATTTCATGATAATTCGGCTCTTCGTTCCTCTTTCGGCTTCTTCCCTAATTGAGAAAGTACTGGCTTTCCTTGAGGGAGAGATTGATGATTTGAAAAAGTCCCCAGTTCTAGTGGACTGGGGTTGTTCCTGCTCAACTCCTCAAATCCTATTTGTTGATTCTCAGGGTTGGGTTAAAAGAGTCCCCAGTCTAGAAAGATGGGGTGGTTCTTGATATGATATATCTGAGGCTTTCTTAAAATCTCTCTTAATCTTGCGGGCTTTAGTTCAGAAATTTGATAGATGTATCAACCTGCATCCACTCTTATCACCTGGCTCAAAAGACCGTTGGATGATTTCTAACACTTCTGTCACTTGATGATGTGCACACTACAAATGAGAAGCCTGTTCAATATTCTCATTCACTTGATGCAGGAGTAACTCAACAACTTGTTCTCTGTATGCTTTATTTTTAGAGGAAGTATTTGATGCTTGTTCTTGAGAGAGCCTTTGATTACAAACAAATCCAATTGACTATGGCTGGCCATGGGCAATAACATTGCATCAGACCATTTTCGGCGGGCTTTGCTGACTGGAGAGTACAGTGAAATTTAGTGCTCCATGAACACCTCATCCCCTGATTTGAATACCAGATGGGGCATTGGAAATTAACAGGCGCAATATTTTTAGGGCGCCAAGGCTTGAACGCTAAAGGGATCTCTTCTGCTTTTCAGCTTTCGGATATCGAGAAACTAAGAGAGATTCCAAGTCAATTTGGCGTTGTAACCCTTCTATTATCTTGACATGATTTTCATATTCATCATAAGATAATATTTTCTTTTTCAACTGAAAAATAGTTTTCCATATGTTGAGACGAATATCATGAATTCCATCTTCCATCAACATCTCTAGAATGTCATACTGAGAGCCAGCTGAAGGACAAAACATGACTGGTACTTCACCTTTAGCCAGTTGTTTTCTAATATTCATTACTTCCTATTTATCATTCAATGAATATTCTTCTACCTGATTAGACCAAAGTTGGTTCTTCATTGTTTCTTTATCAGATTCAACAATATCGGTAGATAATTCACTGACCAAACTAGAAGATGAACGACCCAGGGGTGGTTCGAAGAATGAACTACACCCCAGGATATCTTCTGATTGAGAAAGTATTTCACCTAATAATGATAAAGCATCAAGCATGACTGCCTTCACATTTGAATGTGCCTCAAGATAAGAGGTCTTTCTCATAACTACATTGTCCATTGGAGCATTTTCCATGCAATGTGCATTATAACTGCGGAGAGGACTTTCGCAGTTAAATTCATCATCATGGGGTGGACCACTATGATGGGTTACATCAAAAGATGAAACATTTTTCTCCTTGGTCTTATAGCCACATAGAGGGTTCCTGTGGATCTCATTTGAAAATGAAACCTCAATATTGACTGAGTTTTCATGAAGAAAACCCTCATGAGGAAGGGTCTGATGAAGACCATCAAAATTAATTTTCCCACTATTGGGAAATTATGGAGTAGAATATTAAATTCCAACAGATAATTGTCTGAGGGCTTCAAGAACTCCATCATCGAGCAAGGATTTTTTACATATTGGATCTTGATTTCTTGACTGTGTTGGGCAAGTCATCTTTTTAGACGCCTTATAACTCACTTTAGGAACCACTTGTTGATGAAAGTGGTTATTATGGGCAGGTGTATGTGCCTGCTCAGGAGAAATGATCAGGTTTGGCTGATTTTCTCCACTCAAATCAAGTGTATGTGCCTGACTTGTCTCTCTGTATGTTACAACCCTCTGGGACTGGAACAGAGGTGCATGTCTATTCTAGAGTGATATGTTGATGATTCACTCCACTGGTAGGGATATATTTATGTGTCTTTCCCTGAGATGCTGCTAAAGTTATTATAATATCCTAGCAAGCATCCAGAATATGAGCATGGATTTGCTTCTGCTCTTTCACCATTGACAGAATGTGCTCGGTGACTTTAGTTGTAGTAACGGGGATATATGTCTATTCCATGCTTGGAGTAGGTGTGTGTTCATGCTCCTATCCTCCTTTTCCTTCCAGTGAATTCTGACAGTACTCAGGAGTGGGGGTAGAGAATTGAGTCTGCCTCCTGTTTGTCGCTGGAGCTTTCCGACTGACTTCTCCGAGTGCTACCAAACAAGACTGTTGGTAGGCTTGATCAATACTATCAGGTGTATGTGCCTGCTAATTGCACTCTGCCGAACATGGTTGATGATCTTCCTTCAATACTGAAAGACGAGGCTGCTGGCAGGATTGATGAGTGTAAGCAGGTGTATGTGCTTGTTTACCATTTGTCAACACATTGGGTTGGTGGGCTTCATCGTATGTAGTCAGACGATCCTGATGACAAGTTGATGATTTATAAACATGTGTATGTTCCTATCTATAGTACTCCACTGGAATTTCCTGGAGGGATTGGTGTGCTGCTTCCAGACGAGTCTGCTGGATAGCAGAATTAAAACAGATGGGTGTGTGTTCTCGCTCGTTGCTTGCCACCAAGTTAGGTTGGTGGGATTCTCCGAAGATGGAAGAGATGAGAACCTACTAAATTTTTATCGTATTTCACCTCTGGAGGTTCGTCTTTACTACTCGGGTTAAAGGAACTTTAGCCGAATGCCTGGAGATGGTACCCTAATCATGTTGAGGGCGCACTGTCGCACTAGATTGGCGGCGATTGTTGACGGGATCCCTCAGGGAGGACTCATGTCACATTGAATTAAGGCCCTTAGGGACCTATGAATTCACCTCCCTAGAATATGGGAGGGACTTGTGATGGAGTTTCGGGGATAACGACTCGAAATGGTTTGAAACGGTGGTTGGAACCACCTACTTCTTGATCACTGGTCATCGCTATCCGGATGACCAGGGTAAATTATTGACTTGGAGGGATTTTCGAGAGGCCTTCAGAGTCGGAATAGTATAGTTTTTACGGTACTCCTTAACAAGTTCATTTGATACCCAGCATTGAAGATGCTGAGTAGGTGATGTCTTCCTCAGAGCGGATGATGATCTTGCAAGAGTAGCAGCAGAGGCATTCACAGCATAAGTATTCACGGGTGTGAACTTAAGAAAATCCATTTCTGTAATGCAAAAGATCTTGGAAAAGAGTTCATGTTTGATATAATAGACGTAATCAAGATAAGTTCGGCCACTACATATTTTGGATAAGAACATATGTTATTGATTGTCTTGTTGTCCCTCTCATTGAGTTTAAATAGGGGCCTAACAAATAAGTAAAAAATAACTTCAACTTATTTAAGGATTCACATCGGGTTCACCATTTTTTGTTTCCTCTGGAAATGGGGATGGCCTCGTTTATTTAATGTTCAAACATTCCAAGAGGTTTCTAACAGGTTTGTTCATAAAACCAGAAACATCCAATGATTCTATATCCATTTGGACCTACTTTCCAAAGGTAGGTGTTAATTAGTTGTGGACCGATGAGGCTTAAGAATTTTCATTGGTCAAGAGGATGGGAGGTCTGACTCATCACACCTTTGGGGGGGGGGAATTATTATCTACTCCGGGACTCTCTTTATATATTTAAGTTATGTTCGTGAATCCTTATTAAAGTACCAAGTATGAAAATGAGCTTTCCTTTAGATCTGGAAATCAATGATTAGTATGTATGAGATTTAGAGAATCTTTTATATGTATTTGAGGTTCTTCATCGATAGAGAATCATCTTTATTTGTTAGAGATTCTTAGTCAATGGATCCCATTGACACATTATATATAAATCTATTGGTCATTATGATAACCATAATGGTTTTAAATCCACTAAGTGGGGCACATTATGTTTATTGTCATTCATAATGATATAAATTATTTCAGAGTTGGGATCATACCCGCAGATGGGCTACCTATGTATCCTTGTTTAGAAAAGGAATAAGAACCCACATAGTTCGAGTAAGGGAGTATGAGTTTTATGCATGATTGATGGCTCAAAGAAAGACGTCATAATTACTTTTACACTCTAAGCTTACGTTATTCATACTCGGTGTGAGAAATAAGAGGTATTGGTAAATCCAAACAATTGTGCCACGAAAGATGCAATCATAAGAAATAATGTTGGCCTTATGTATGTATGACAGCCCATATAGATGAAGAATATGATTTACTTCAGGAAAGAAACCTAGGAATAAGGTCCATAAAGGTATATGTGATTTATGGAGATTTGGATACTTAACTTAGGAATTAATCCTAATAAGGATGCCCAAATTAGAGGGGACTTATGATTGGGTTTTTACTCCTGAGAAGGTAGCCCAAATCAAAAGTAAATTAAGACTAGTTATGAGAAATTATGACTGGGGCTTATTCCTGAGAAGGAGGCCCAGGTTAAAGGGATTTAGGACTGTGGCTTACTCCGAAAGAGGATACCCATATTTGGGAAGTAGGGATTATTCCTGAGAAGGAGGCCCATGTTAAGGGAAATTATGATTGGGGCATACTCCTAAGGAGAATTTCCAGATTAAATATAGATTGGGGCTTACTCCTAAGGAGGATTCCCAGGTTAAGATAATTTGGAACTTGGGGCTTACTCATGAAGAGGATGCATGTAGTTGGGAACTTGATGACTGGGGCTTACTCCTGAAAAGGAGGCCCAGGTTAGGGGACATGGGGATTAATCCTAATGAGGATGACCATATTTGGGATTTTGAGATTGGGGCTTACTCCTAAGAAGGAAGCCCAGGTTAAAGATCCTATAATCTTTAAAGGATGAGGTTGAATGACTGAAATCTCTAACCTTAGTGACATAAAGATATGTAAATCACTAGGTTTTTTAGAGATTTTCCACAGAATTCATTTTAGATAAGGAATCCAACCAAGGAAACATGCCATAAATGGCTTTGAAGAGTGTCTTGAAGGCTAAATCTTGAATAGGAGAGGTAGATAGGCATAATAGAGGTGAAATAGGCAAGAGGGGCACCCAAAAAGAAGTGGGCGCGTAGGTCTTATGTGGGCACGTAAGTCCTGGTCGCATAGCTGTACCTGCGCGACACAAGGGTACTTGCACGGCGGTCAATCCTTAAGGTAATACATGGGCGAGACTTGGCTCAATCCCATAGTACTATCCCTAGAAGCTTCTAGAAGAGTGGCGTGCAAGTTATTTTGAAGGGGTAAAGAGGTGCGCAAGTGTGTCCATTTCTCTTAAGGGCTAGCCACTTAGGCGCAAAAGTGTTGCTGAGTTTCAACACCTAGGCCTTACTCCCCAACTTTAGATCTTCCGTTCTAGGTAAGAAATTACCTTAGATGTTTTCGGAAGCTTCGAGATGAGACTAGGGCACCAGGAGCTCAAATTTGAGTTTCTGTAATTTTCTGTCCCTGAAATGGGGGGCCCACCTGGGGTATTTATAGGCTGCTGAAGACCCTGCGCGAGAATCAAAGAGGGCACACAAGTCACCTGCACGACCACTGGCCGGCGCGCAAGTTTACATGTGTGACCTTGGTCGAACCTGTGTGACCCAAGTACAAATGAGTCTTTGTTTATTCCTTTGTCAAATTTTTATGTTTCCTCACCGAATGAATCAATTTGGGTTCAAGGTATTTCCCTTTTCATTCGTTTAGACTCTGTGATGGAAAGAAGCGTCAAAAATCATGAAACTCACCAAATTTGGGGCAGTTAATCATTGGGAAATCCGGTCTGCGATGTTTTCATTGTGGATCTTTCTATCCAACCATGGAAGACTAAACAGCAATAGCACACTATTTATTTCTTTCTTGTTTCTTATACCAATGATTGAATTTTACTAAATTGCCGGATTGAAGCACATGTTATAGGAAACTGATCACCTCCCTCTCGTAGATATAGGGGAATGCACAGTACAAATGTGAAAATTTCCCATGGCTTCATCTCATATGCGATGACTCCCACACCCATGGCTACTAGGAACCCATGCCCCCTCCATCCCTCTAATTGTTTTCAAAGTAGGGTGATTGATAGTATTGTTCCATGATATGAACATGAATGGGTCATCCCGATGAGGGACATGGGATTCCAAGACATAGAGGCATCGGTACCCCGTTAATGCCACCTCCACCAAGGGTCATGCAGGGATCTGCTTCTCCCAAATCTAACCTTCAATTGATTTGGTAGCCTATCCCTAGAGTTCATATATTATTCACTCCCTTATGCTGAAGAAGAAAGGTATGTCTGATCCCACCCAGTCATGACTTCATCTAGGGAGCCACAAAGGAGGCCTCCCACCCGGCCGCGTAATCATCACCAGCCAGTCCTTTATACTGAAGAACATGAGGTACATCCCCCGAAATAGCCAACCGTAGTTTGGATTACCTGGTGAAAACATAGGGTGAAATCTTAAGAGTATGCCTTCTATGGGACATCAACATATGTGGCTACAGTTTCCCGAGCCACCACTAACACGAGATATCAATCACCTGTCATCATTGGGCCACTGCATATCCCTGATAAAGAGTAGGGGAACATCCAATATAGGTTCAATTTGAAGCACCAGTCACCCTATGAGTAGGTTGAACTGGCTCTCCTAGTTACCAGGGCATGTAGAAACCATCACCAGACAGCTTGTGATTGAGATGTTCGGTACGGAGGTCCTCCACATACCACTATCATCAGACTAAGCGGAGGACCTCCCCCATCCTGTTGACACCCATCATGAATTTAATCCCCAAGACTTTGATCTGAGGTATGGAAATTTTCCTCACATACCAGGTTCCCTGAGTGAGGTTCTTCCTTTCCCAGTCACTTAAGAGTATGGAGGCCCTCCCGAAATGCTCATCGATTCCGGTGGAGGTCCTCCATGTGCCAGCAATGAACAAAGCAGAGGCCCTCCCCAAATCATCAATGGAGAACACATAGGTCCTTCTCATGTCCACTATAATCAGTTCGAAGTCCCTCTTTGTTTCACTGCTACCAAGGCTGGCCGACGCAAAGGTTCTCCATTGACTACGGACGCCCAACATTAAGGTCCTCCCCATTTGTTCACCAGCTCCAGCAGAGGTGATCCCCTCTCTAACACTATCATGAATGAAGTTCCTACCAATGTTCACCTGACATTTGTCATAGTGCCCCTCACACCCCATCTCATAAGAGCAGATTTCCTCCCTGCATCAGCAACAACCGATATAATGGTCATCCCCATATCCCATCCAATATGGGAGGAGGTCCTCCCCATTCTTCCATCAGTCTACATGGAGGACCTCCCCATGTGAAAAACCTACCCTATTATAAATAACCATCCCATATTAAAAGGTCAGGTTTATACTATGAAAGATGAATCCTAAGAAGCTTCAAACTACAATCAAACTCAACTTATTTTTATATTATAAGGCAGAGTGTGAATTGGTGATGGAATCATCACCCTGATCTTCTGTATCGGGGTTGGGATAGGAACAAGTAGAATAATACTAATAAATTTTGAATGTCAGGTCCACTAGATCCCTTCATCCCTATGAAGATACATATAGGAGGAAGAAAAGGTTTCCCCTTTTCAGGGTCTGGCTCTGTAATCCTCCTTATCATCAACATGAACATTCACCACCTCAATAAGAGATCAGAGAGAGTTGTTCTAGAAACCAATAGAGGATAAGAAATAGTGTGACACACCACCAATGACTGTGGTCCCTACATGGGAAGTAGTGGCCATTAGTTCTTCTTATAGGGGTGTGGTGGCACAATTAGTGCATTATTTGAAAGATATCCCAAGATGTGGTGACATGTTATCTCACACATCCTACTCTCCACTGGCCAGTATACCATCGCAAATGTCCACTTCAGGTCCATAAAAGGTCCCTCAACCACCCCCATTCAATGAATGGGGCAACCGAGGGCCGAATCCCATGCCCGAGCTGATGGTTTTGTTGTATCTTCTCGTCGTAGATCATTTCCCTGAGATGGTCTGGAACATTGAAACATCCTATTTTAGCATTTTGGAATCTCTCACCCTGGAGGAGGTCATGTGCTTCTACCAAACTCTCTGGGTAGTGTATTTAAATCACCGTCATCGATGGGAATCTTACCCTAATAGCCAGAAACACTTCTGCGACATTGGCCATCAATAATTCATGGTCGACTTGGCTGCGCTCCATGTGGATGAGTGCCCTGAGATGCCCGATCATAATTGAACCCTCCAGAAATGATGTGTCCAGAGATTTATAGTGCTCTATAGAATTATTAAAGAGGCTTCCCCCATGTTTAAATATGTGGTTGGGGGATGTACCTTTCCCTTTATTTTAGTCCTATCTGGTGCGAGTCTGACTATCTAGGTGATATTGAGGATATACCTCTAGGTATATTTGTTGTTAACATAGATGACCTATCAAATGAGGAAACCGAGCTAGTACTCATTGAAAGGAACATACTCCTCGAGTGTTACCTCACTTGTTGGATCCTTTGGGAACTGTTACTCACCAGAAGAGAAATTTAATGGCCCTTTCTTCACCTTCTGATTCATTTTCCTTTAGTTGGGAACCAAATAAGGGTAAAGAGCACATTGTGACCGTCAAAACCTATGACCCATCTGGTAGAGTGCAACCGATGAAAGATGACCTTGAAAAGGATTTGTACTATCAAAAACTCGTGAAACATAAAAATATGGTTCTTTACCATCTCACCAAACATTTTGTAGAATTAAAACCATATTACAGTAACCCTCGATCAGGGCAGTAGAGGCAGGTACAGCCTCTCCCTGACGAGTTGCCTCCTGGAGACCTAGACCACCCTGCCTAAATATACTGGGTAGATGATGGAGTTTATGGAAAGTGGGAATTATATGCATCAAATAATCATGATGATTTGTGTGATAACCCACCTTGGGACCCAGTTGAGGTTACCTCAGCCAATCCATAGTTCTTTCCCCCATCAGTCCTGCAAGTCATCCAACTAGCTACTCCACAAGCCAATGTGCCTACTAACCTTGTTGAAGAACCTGCTTACGCACTGGTGGTCATAGATCCTTTTATAGAAAATAATCCCCACCAAGATGATCCTATGGAATCACCTATTTCACTCCTCAAGGACCTAGAAACTCGACAGGTGGAAATCTCTCTTGATGGAACATTGTATCCTATGTGGGTGGACGATATACCAGCACCCTCGGGTTTTTGGAATCCTATTCCTCACACTTTAATGGGATGTGTGATCCACTGCTGCATATGTCCCACATTATTTCATTTTTTGGACACATGTTGAGAAATTCAATTCTAGAGGAGGCCACCATGCTCTGGTGTATCCTCTATACACTGACATGGCCCTCTTTTTTGGTACAGCTAGTGGCCTACTCGGGTTAGTATCCAGTTGGGAGGACCTCCAGTGTTTGGGAACAATCCTTTATATAAAACCAGTAGTGAACCTAGAAGGTTTTCATAATAAAAACAAATAATTTTATAATGGAAATGGTGAATTAAAATAGAATATAGAGTGAACCTAATATTTTGATAAGAATTCAGGTTGATCCCTCAAAACAGGTTTTCTTATCGAGATGTATTGAGGAGGGAATCACATAAAAACATGTATATCTCCAAAAGAAAATGATGAAAGGGTCTTGATAAATGAACTTGGTACATGTAAATAGAATTTAAAAGATTTACATAAAATGAAAAGATAACATCATTTTGGTAAAATAATGATAAGGAAACCTGAAGAAACAAAATAGGTTCAGGTATAATCCCTTGTTGATTATTAGCATGGTATCATTTGTACTTAAGAGGTATTAATGAAAGAGAAAGGGGTTTATCATCACTTATACATCATGAGGGTGGTATGGGGGAGGTTCTCAATCATACCCCATCATTATTTATTACACCTAAAAGGTAATAACATAGAGGATATTCTTCAATAAAAGTGAAATAGAGAGGATCCCTTACATTGTGTATGATGGTGTTCTTCAATTGATCTTAATTACATAAATAATAAACAAGGTTTATTAAATAATAATTAAATAACTACTTATATATTTAAAATATTTATTATAACCTTTTTAAGTTCATTCATGAACTTTTTGATGGGTTAAGTGGTTCAATTTCATTGTTCTGGTCTTTTTGTTTTATTGGTTTTTAAGGATCATATCACTTATATTTATGATCGAACACACATGTATGATGCGAGTGGTTTCCTAGAATTGAAGTTATATGAAATTATTGAACATCCTAGAAATTACATGGTTATAAAATTCATTCAGTTATTTGGATTTAAGATGAATCATTATATAAAACAATAATGATAAACGCTTGAATTAATTTTTGATTTTTCTTATAATTAATTAGTTTTGTATTATTATTTTAAATCATGTGTGCAAAATGATTCCAGAACAAAAAAAAGATAAAATAAATATTTAATAGTCTGTGTATAACATAAAAATGGTTTCATGACTATAATTGAATATGGAAACATAAATTGATAACTCATCTTCCATGAATTTAATAAATTAACACATCACAGACGGTGTTTTCATTTCATTCGAATAAAAGAGAGGAAATGAGAGATGATATTGAATTTTCTCATTAGAAAAATAATATATTATATGTTTGGTACTGGATTTTTTATACCATTTGGATTAATAGAGGTTAGGAAATAGAAGAGAACAATGGAAAATGAAAATAAAATGAATGAAAACAAAATAGAAATTTACCTCTTGATTGAATCTTACTTGAGATCCTCTTAAGGGAAGAAAATTTTTTCTTTTGAGGAGACCAAGGGCTGGTGGACATGGGGGAGGAGCTTGGGGAGAGATTTAGTCCGAATTTAGGAAAGGAATAGGGCCTGATTAGAGTGAATAGGTGAGGGGAGTGTGGGTGAATTTCATAATGGTGGAGATGAGGGTTTTCATAATATTTTATTCATTAGTTTATAATTTTTTCATAAGACAAGAAATAGTGATGATTACATAACCAAAAATAGTAATAAGTGATTGTTAATTCTATCTACAATTGCTTACATCATCCATGATTCTAGGAATAGTCCAATTAGATTATAATATATATATATATGGTAAATTATCGTATTCCACTATTCATAAAAAAAATTCAAGTATTTTAGAAAAATTCTAAAAAATAACTATAACCATATTTCAAAATATAGAATCAAAAAATGAACAATATTTTTTAAAAAAAAATTATAAGTGTGATAATTTTATCTTTTTATTAAAATCACAATTTACATGAAAAATAAAAATTTTAAAACATTAACTGATTTTATAATAAATTTAAAAATTACCTAAGGTCATAAAAAATTATCATAAATTTAGAAGACATAAAATTGGTAATTTAATAAAACCTTCTAGGAAAATAAATTGTATTTTAAATTAAATAATTAATTATAATTAATTATTTATGAATTACAAAAATAACAATATTTTTACTATGGTCGTATTATCACTTATAATATTCCTAAATTTTATTTATATATTCAAGGGGGTGGTTACCATTTTTTGGAAGATTTACTATTTATAAGGGTTATATTACTATTCGTGAGGTTAGATTGCTATTCATATGGGTAGGTTACTATTCCCACAAAAAATAATTTTTTCATATCGGACACCAAACATCTTACTGATTGAAACCGTGTATGTCATATTTTCGAAATTCAAATACCAAAATTGAAAATATTGTGTTTAAAGGTCATATAGTACTTAGTAGTTCATTGTGTTGTGATTTCATTAGATTATATGACATAATTATTGGAAATGAAGTTCCATTAATATAACATTTGGTTGTTACATTATTCCCCCATTAGGAATTTTTTCCCTCAAAATTTCATTTTACATTTTAAGCCATAAATAGATATAGCTACTTTTCCTTGATTGCCTCCTCCAGTTCCCTTTTTTCCACTTCATACTTATGGATATACCAAAGTACATTGACCAAGTGAGTAGTCTTTTATGTATAACTTTATCCCTATGATCCAAGATCTTCATTGGATCCTCCTCGTAATAAATATCATTATCCAATGGTACCACCTCTAAAGAGAGTAAATTTGAAGGGCCTTGTATATACTTAATTAATAGGAATATATGGAAGACACTGAGTACTTTGGACATGGTATGTCGATGTTCTTGTTGATAGGCCACTGAATAAACATGGTCAAGAATCTTGAAGGGGCCGATGTACCATGGAATAATCATTCCATTCTCCCTAAACCTCATGACCTTCTTCCATGGAGATATGCGTAGAAATACCATGTCTCCAACATTGAACTCAAGGTATCAATGAGGATTGTCTGGATAACTCTTTTTTTAACTTTGGGAGTCCTTGATATGTTGCTGAATGGTTTTTACCATCTCTAAAATTTCATCGCTAATTTCATGTCCTATAGCTTACACTCATCGAATTCATCCCAACACACTAGGGATCATCACCTTTTCCCATAAAGGGCTTCATATGGTGCCATTCATATTCTCGAGTGGAAATTGTTGTTATAGGAGAATTCGACTAGGGGAAGATGTTATTCTCATCATCCTTTGAATTCTATAGAAAATTATCTCAAAATATCTTCTACTATCAGAAATGTTCTATCAGATTGGCCATCATTTTGAGGATGATAGGCCGTACTGATGTTTAGTTAAGTTCTTAGAGCACGTTGGAGACTTTTGCAAAACTTCATGGTAAATCACAGATCTCGATCAGATATAATATATAGTGGTACTCCATGAAACCATATGACCTATTTGATATATATCCATGAAATTTGATCCAATGATAAATCCTTTTGAATTGAGACAAATTGAGTTGTCTTTATAATATGATCCATAGTGACCCATATAGTATTGTTTCCTCTAGATGTCCTTGGAAGTCCAGTGACGAAGTCTATGGTGATGTTCTCCCACTTCCATGTCGGTATGGGTAGTGGATGCATCATTCCCTTATACTTTTTTATTTCATCCTTCACTTGATGACATACCAGGCACTTTGATATATACTCAGGAATCTTCTTCTTCATATTTTCCTACCAAAAGTTCCCTCAGAGATCTCGATACATCTTTATGATCCCACGGTGAGTATAGAAGGTTGAGCTATGTGTGTCATTCAAAATATCCTTCATTATATATAGATTGGATAGTACACATAATTTTGACCTAAATCATACCAATCCTTCTTCACTAATCATGAACTCAGAGGATTTACCATTTCTAATAGCTTTTACACCTTTTGGAATTTCCACATCTTTTTTTAAGCATCCATTATTTTCTCCAAGAGGGATGGTTGAGAAATCCCTTTTGAAAGGATTGATTTTTTTCCTCCCTTCACAACTCCCATGTCCATCCTTTTTAAATATATGAAGATCATATTTTTTTCAATTCTCATCATTGATAAAGATACATGATCCTTTTTACTCAAAGAATTTTCCAACTTATTTCCTTTATCAAGATTATAGTAGATTTGGAAGTCATAATCTGTGATGATATCTATCCATATTCTCTGGAATATATTAAGATATATTTGAGTGAATATATATTTGAGTCTCTTATGATCAGTATATATCTCACAATTCTCTCTATAGAGATAATGCCATTGGATTTTTAACACAAGGGTCAAAGCTGCCAAATTCAGATCATGTATAGGAAAGTATTGCTCGTGGATTCTCAGCTTCCATAAGGTGTAGGCTATCAATTTTTCATTTTTCATCAACACATATCCTAATACCTTTTTTAAGCACACCTATACCCCACAAAGTGTTCTAAAATTCTAGGGAGTGTGAGTACTGGTGTAGTGATTAGCCTCTTTTTCAACCCCTTAAAATATTCTTCACATTTTTGAGTCCAAACAAACATTACCCCCTTCCATTTTATCATGGTCAATGGGTTTGAAAATCGTGAAAATTTCATCAAAAATCATCGTTAATACACGGAAAGACGCAGAAAGCTACGAATCATCGTTAGAGATGTTGGTCAGTGCCACTCTTTAGTCACCTTTTTATTAGATGGTTCCATAGATTTTCCTTTTCTAGTGATAACATGCCCCCTGAATGATACTTTATCCATCTAGAAAGCACATTTTCAATACTTTGCATAAGGTTTCTCTTTTCAAAAATTCATTAACACGGTATTAAAATGATCCTCATGTTCATCCTTACACATGGATTATATTTGAATATTTACAATATAGACTACCAAAAATTTTTGGAGGTACTCTCTAAAGACTCTTTTGATTAAATCCAGGAAAATTTCTAGATCATTAGTGGGACCTAAGGGAATGAATAAGAACACATTGTGTATATAATTCATTCGAAAGGAAGCTTTTGGAATATCATCCTTCCTCGCCTTTAATTAGTGATAACCTAACCAAAGGTCAACCTTAGAGAAATAATTGGCCCCATGATGCTAATCAAACAAGTCATCTATCTTTGTAAAGGGATACTTGTTCTTTATCGTGATTTTATTTTTATCACGATAATTAATGATGATGTGCACTGATCCATACATCTTTTTGATGAAGAGGATTGTCACAACCCATGGTGAAGAACTCTTGCATATAAAACCCTTGTCTAGATTATCTTGTAACTACTTCTCCAGCTCCTCCATATCTACGATGGAAATATTATATGGTTTCTTTTATATAGGTGGAGATCCAAGAATAAGTTCAATAGAGAACTCAACCTCTCAATCAGGATGAAAACTAAGAAACTCTTCAAGGAATACATCAATATAATCCCTCACGATGGGAATGTATTTGAGGATGATTCTCTCCTTTGTCTCAATAATTTGAGCTCGACATGATTGATCATAATGAATTAATATCCACACCTGAGACAGTGATTCTATTTTAGATTCATCTTACTCCTTACACTTGTACAGAATTGGACGATGCCTTGAGATGTGAAGAGTGATCTCCCTTCCTGATAGTTGATGTTGCCTTTGAATAACGATATCCATTCCATGCCAAAGATAGTGTAAACTCCACTAAATTAAGTATAAAAAGATTTTCTAGCAGGTTTAGTCCAAAAATTTCAAACGAGGATTAGTTATAAACCATGGATACAATAATTACCCCATTCGTTGTTCTCAGAGATATGTTATCCTCAAAATTATGAGGTTATGTTTCAATAGTTCTACTAAACATGCAAGATATTAAAGTTTGTTTAGAAGTAGAATCAAATATTATGTTCAATATTATTGAATTAATAACTAGAATACCTATAACCACATCATTGTTTGGTTCCTCCTCCAAATTAGTGATAGCATAATCCCTTCTATGTTGCCATGGAGGTTGTTGTTTATTTCCAATGAAAACCCTTTGATTAGGTAAATTTTTTACATAATTCGCATGTTCCTTATAGTTATGACTCGGTACCACTGATTGAGAGTTTATTGGAACCTTATTTTCTTATTCTATAGTAGTGGGATTTTTCATATCTTTTTGGAAATTGTTATCCAGATGTACAAAGTTTCCACATATGAAGAAATTCCAAGTTCCCTTTTGACAGTTCCTAGGATGATTCCTCGCATATTTTTTACATGTGGGATTAGAGGGATTCTTTCTATCATGGAATATTTTAATAGAACCTCCCACATCAGATTTCATTTTCTTATTTTTATCATTCGTACCATGATACCACTAAGATTCTCCTATCTCCATTCCAACCTTTAGGGAACTACAGAAAATCTATTCATAGCTATTGAAGTCTCGAGTAGCCAAAACTTTTAGTAGACTATTCTTTAGTCTTCTAAAGAAGTGATCCACCTTGATTTTTGTGTTTATGTCAAATATATAGTTATACCTTTCCTACCTTGTAATGTTTTCTTCATACACCATGATGGACTCATCTTCCTTCTTCTTGAGTCTAAGGACCTCTATTTCTATCATGATATGGAGGGTTCATGGAAAATTTTAATTGAAAAACATTCTATTGAATTCCATCCAGTCCGTGGAATCCATTTCCTCGTAGGACCTTGTATTCTTGGTCAGTTTCTACCAAGGATCATCTTCCCCATCATAAAAGAAGATGGATAGTACGAATTTCTCTTCCTTTGAGCACTAGAGAATAGAGAATATCATTTGAATGCACTTAATCCATTGTTCCTTAAAGAGGGGATTGGAATATCCAATAAATATGGGAGGTATTTTTTGCATGAATGATTCAATGGAAACATGCTCTATCCTTTTAGTAGGATGTTGTTCCGCATGATTCATGTTATTATTCATAACTTTAGCTAGGTGATAATGTATTGTCATGAAGTTTAGTGCACCTTACCCCATTATATTTGGAAAATCATTAAGGTAATCTTCTTATACACTATCACATTGATTATTGTCACAAGTTCTTCTATTTCCTACCATTAACATATAAAAAGTGTGTAAAATTAGAGGTCTTTAATACTTAGCTATTGAGAACAAAAATGAATCTTTGATGATAAGATGATAAATTTGTAAAGAAGAAGTATATCCTAACTTGTGATTACCTAGGTTTTAATCTAGGTTATCCTTGATCTATTTCTTAACTTATATTCTTATTGTATTTTTTTAATTCACTTAATAGTGGTTTGTACTAAGCTCATCAATTTACCAAAGCATATCCTCCGGGACCCTTAAACCAAGAGTGAATCAATGTCCGTTGTCGTGCACTAGTTCTCACTCAAGTCTATCTGAAAGAAGTGTTTTTGGGTTTCACCCCTAGATATATCTATTCCAGAGCCACGTATACCTATTTGTATCCAAACAGGGATTTATTTTTTTGACAAAACACTTTCTATATACATACCAAAATTTAGGAGTGTTTTCTTATAGTTAGTCTCATCTGTTATGTTCTTACAATATTTATCTTTTCATAGTCTCCATAAATAACTACATCATATTATGATACCAACTATTGAGACCCCAACCTTTTACATATAACATTACTTGATTTTATGCATAATTTTACATCAGAGTAAAATCCAGTGATCGTAACGTTTAGTGTCTTGGAAGACTAGGTACATAAAACTGAAAACCTGGAACCAAATAAATCATTTCTTTACTTATTCATAAAATTTGTCTCCAAACTTCCATTATGCTCAAAAATCTGCATAGGGTACCATGGGGAACACATGAACAATGGGATGAGCTAAATAACCTACTAAGGAATAACCATAATAACAAAACATTCACACATGGGATAGAAGGCCTGACATGATGATATAAAAAGGCATGTACATATGGAATCATAACCTATAAAATGGAGTCGTAATAATGTTGTATCAATATAAAACATTACTTTAGCATGACTCAAGGCTAACTACCAAGACTATTTCACATGGTTTCACAAGCCAAGGCTAATCACCAAGACCGTTGCACATGGTACCACAAGCCAAGTCCAACCGCCAAGGCTATCAAAAATAATGTGTCATGAGACTCATGTTTACCCATTGAATTGGAATTATATCTGGGAACACCCATATTAAATTTTAATTAATATTTTTTCATCCTTAACAATCATACATAATCAATCTAACATAAACATTAGGGTTACCCATGGATGGAATTTGGTACCATAATCATGTCACAAAGCAAACAGATGGGTGTATCATAAAATATTCCATGACAGAAAGGAAATAAATTATACATGGAAATTATTAAGGGAAAATAGGCATGTATCATGGTAAGGGATGTCAAGTACAAGTGACAACATTTAAGAAATGTATTTTTGAAATTTTAGCATTAAAACAAATAGGTGTATCATAAAAGTGTCCTTGAATGAAATGAAAAAAATTATACCTAGAAATTCATAAGGTAAAATAGGCATGTATCAGGGTACATGATATCATGTATAAGTGACCGCATGTAAAAAAGTATATAATAAATTTTAAAATTAATACATTTTTTGTGCGGTTTTAAGGAAAATACTATAGATCCTTTAAAATATAAAAGTGAACAACCCTTTATATTAAACGTGAAGTGAACCAAGAAATTTTTAATAATAAAAACTAAATATTTTATAAATACAATGGTGTCTTAAAAAAGATGATATAGTTCACTTGAAAATTGGGTAACAATTCCTGCAGGTCACTCGAAATAGGTTTGCTTATCGAGAAGTATTGAGGAGGGAATCACTTAAAAACACGTATATCCCTAAAATATAATGATTAAATGGTCTTGATAAATGAATTTTTTATACGTAATATAATTTTTTTAAGATGAAAAATAGTTTAAGATTACATCATTTTGGAAAAAGAATAGCAATGCACTCTAAAGGAACAAAGGAGGTCCGTGTAGAATTCTCTTATAGATTAATGGAATAGTATTTGTTGTACTTAATATAGATTAATGATAGAGGATTTGGTATCTAATCAATTATAAATCATGAGATAAGTATGGGGAGGTGTGAAATAATACCCTATCATTGGTGATTACATATAAAATGGCATAATATAGAGGAAATTCTTGAATCAAAGTGAAATAGAGATGATCCCTTACATTAAGTCTGATAGTGTTTTTTGCTAGATCTTAATGACATGAATAATCTAATTTGGTTAATTAATTAATAATTCCCGAACCAATTAAATATGTAAAAGATTTAGTATTACCTTTTTATGTTCATTCATGTCCTTTTTGAGGGGTTAACTTGTTCAATTTCATTGTTCGGCTCTATTTCTTTTCTGGGTTTTTAATGATCAGTTCACTTATATTCATGTTCAGACACACATTTATGATGAGAGTGGTTGTTTAAAATTGAATTTATATGAAATTATTAGATATCTAATAGATTAAATCATAATAAAATTCATTTGGTTATTTGGATTGAAGTTGAATCATTTTATAAAACATTAATGTTAAACACTTGAATTAATTAGGCAATTTTCCTCATAATTAACTTATTTTGTGTTATTATAATAAGTCATGTGTGAAAAAGGATACAAGAACAAAAAATAATATAAATATATATATTTAATTGTTTGGTTCAACCAAAAAATGGTTTCATGGCCATAATTGAAGACAGTAATGGAAATTGATAACTCGTCGACCTGGAATGTGTTAAATTAACACATCACTGGTGGTATTTTTATTTCGTTCATATAAAATGAGGGGAAAGGAGAGATGATAATGAAATAACCAGTTTCAATAAAAAAAATTTGTACATATATTTTCCTAGATTTTTCCAAACATTTATATGAGGTGAGGTTAGGAATGAAATGAGAACAATGGAACATTAAAGTAAAATTAATGAAAAGAAAAAAATAATTTACCTCTTGATTAAATCTTCCTTGATGGCCTTTTAAGGGGAAAGGATTTTGTATTTTTAGGAGCCCACAACCAGATGGACGTGGGGGAGGATCTTGGGGAGAGATTTGGTTATAATTTAGTGAAGGCCCAATTCTTTATAGTAGTGATGAGAAGAGGGGAGTGTGGGCGGTTTTTGTAGTGGATGAGAGGAGGGTCTTCATAATACTTTAATCATTAGTTTACTATTTTCTTATAAGACAAGAAATAGTGATTATTACATGACTAAAAATATTAATAAGATCATTGGAATTATAAATAAGGTTTATTAAATCATCCATGATTCTAGGAATAGTCCATTTAGCTTATAATGTGTATATATGGTAAATTACTGTATTTCACTATTCATCAAAAAAATCAAGTATTTAAGAAAAATCCAAAAAATTCACCATAACGATCCTTTTAAATGTAGAGTTCAAAAATGAACTCCATTTTCCCAAAATATTTTCCTAATTTAATTAATTTTATTTTTTATAAAAATCACAATTTACATGAAAAATACACCTTTTAGGAAAATATATATTCTTTTAAATTAATTAATAATTTGAAATTATTTATTTATGACATACAAAAATTCCAATTCTTTTACTATGGTCAAATTATCACCTAAAAGATTAATACAATTTATTTATACATTCATGGGTGAGTTACCATTCTTTAGGATGATTTACTATTCATAAGGGTTGTATTACTATTCATAAGGTTTGGTTAATATTAAGAAGCATAGGTTACAATTCTTAAAAAAATAATTTTTTCTTATCAGACTCCAAACATCATAAAGATCTCAAATATGTATGCCATATTTCGGACGTAACAATATTATTGATGTTGAAATATTATGTTTAAAGGTCTCATAGTACATAGTAGTTCATAGTGTTTTGAAGTCATGTCATTAATGACTTAATGAAATAGAAGGAATTTATGATGATAAAACATTGGGTAATTATAGTCAGGTTCTGCCAGCCCCTTGTCAAGGCCAGGATCCCAGAGCCCCCTTCCCACACAAAAGGAATTGGACCTACTCATTTAATATGGCTCAGGTTCCCAATTACTTCCAAAGTTACTTGGATTAGGGAATATTGTGCTTTCCGGAATACAAGACGACCAAAGAGGTGAAACTCATTGATCACCCCAATTACGTCCCATATCACCGGTTCCTTTGGAACACCATCAAACAGTGATATATGTTTAACGACTTACTCCATGACCAGGTCGATAATAATATAGTCAGATAGGGACCAACCCCGAAACACATAGCATGTTTGTTTATAAAGCCAAACAGTGATAGAAAGGGTGAATGGAAGCATGTTTCTAATAGCATGTCTCAAAAATACGATGACCATATGGATCGCAAAGTATTCACTTGTTCCCATGGTATTATGTTTCCATCCTAAAATCAAACTGATCCTTTAAAAGTCACTGCATTACCTACAACCACTACTTATACTTCAATATATCATCCTTCATCTTACAAGAATGGAAAGAAACAAAATTGCAATGGAAAACAAAGTCCCATGCCAATTATATCATCATCTCATACTCTTAGGGATTTCATGCCCACAGAGATGGAGATTTCCCCCAGAATCGTTCCAATGATAGAGGATTCTTCCAGTGATGGTCAAGGGTACACATCAGTCAATACCATCATGCTGGTAAACTCATACATGGTTCTTGATGATGAAGAGCACTAGGGGGGCCTCCTAACATCCCCATAAAACAAGAATGTTGATGGAGTTGTGGGTATTTGAATCACCAAAATGCATTGATTACTTCTTCCAACCATGTTGTACACACCAAAAAGACTAGACAGCAGGCCCAACACAGAGCTCAGCACGCGTAGCCTTCTCATCTCATTTCATCAAGTATGCCTCCAACGCCATTTGTGCTACTTTATCACATAGAACCACTACAATTGTGCAATGTTCAGTCATGTTATGGTGTGGATAGACCTCATCCATTAGTCTCTCTACACATTTTTACTAGTGAGCAGTAGGACATTCCCAGCACCATCCCAAATCCACCAATTCGACTAGTAGCTCCCGACGTACCTCCTACAACAGAGTGACCTCCTATTAGTTGGAGTGTATTCCTGGAACTGAAATACGATGTCCTCAAGCATCTTGCAAGAATTTATATGAAGCTATCTATCCTCAAGGCTCTCTGAATGTCATTGGTTAAGCATGATGCCCCCGTAGAACCTTCAAGAAGAACCCTCCAATTTGAAAATGAAGTAGTAGATGTAGTAGCCTTTCATGCAGAGACATTCGTGCAACCAGAACGTTAGGCCAATATCTTTTTCTCTAGAGAATATGAAAGTTCTTCTATAATGGGTAACATCCACCCATTGTACATCATTGGAAATTTTAACAGTGTCGAGGTCCACCACTGTCTTTCTAACATGGTATCTAGAACCATCCTTATCTTAACCCATACACTCATAATGATGGGACAATCTGAGGAAGATCTGGGTCCCTCTCACCTAAAAAATAAATGTTATGAAAGGATGGATTAGAAACCATTTTAAAAAAATTTCTTCAAGACCCAGTTCGGTGGCCTAGTTTCAATCATCGAGTTCATGGTTGTCTCACAATACACCACTTACAAAGCGTTGATGGGTAGGCCATGGCACCACCTACACCTGGTAGTCCCTGCCTCATACCACCAATGCCATAATTACTCCCATAATGGTCGAGTAGGAATACTCTAAGGTGATGTGTCTCCCTTTTCCACTTGTGAAGCTTGATACATGGATGCCAACTATTACAAGAGATATGACAAGCATATTTGGGATAATGAGGTTGAACGCACTGCATCTGTGACCGACCCATGGATTAACCAGGATGATGCCTACATTTTCCGAATTCCATGATTGGATTCCATGACTCTGAACATGGGACAATTTTTTGTTGCCTCTAGAATGAGTGGGAAGCACATTCTCAAGTCTAAGGAACCTTTGAATATCACCTCATATTTGTACACAAATCAAGTTTGGGTGATCCTACAGCCCCATACTTCTATAATGTATTAAGATTTCCATCCCATGGAAACTGCAATACATCATACTTTTTATTTTTATGTGCTGGGATAAACCATATCATGTCGACATGCCACTATTTCTTTGATATCATTAAATGTTCCCCATTGGGTCGACTACTAGATGGGATTGGGTTGAGAACTTTTTTCACTATTGTTTCAGTACTGGAGGAGTTACCTAATGAGGTTTTCACTACCGCTCAGGCTGGAACCAGTGTCCCACCAGGATCTGTAGACATGGAGGAGTTTCCTCCTACCGAGGACCCTATATTCTTGTATTAAGAAGATGATTTGGAAGATTCTCCTCCCATAGTCAAAGAGGGTATCTCCACTACAATCGATGAATTGGTATAGGTGAACATCGGTAGCAAGACAAATCCAAAACCAACATTGATATGTGATGCTATGCCTATAGAAGAGAAAAAACAATACATGGATTTACTATGGGTGCATTGTGATGTCTTTCCCTAGAGCTAAGATGAGATGCTAGTGATAAACCCTCAGATTTCCTTCCACCATCTTGGTCTCACAAAAAATCATCTTGGGTTCAAACTACCTCCCAAAAAGATTCACCCTTCTCACAATTCCATTGTTGAGGCTAAGGTTGATAAGCTCATCAGAGCCAACTTCATCAAGGAGGTCCAGTTCCTGAGGTAGTTGGCCAACATTGTGCCGGTCAAGAAGAAGAAAGGATAGATCAGGGTCTGCATCGAATTTCAAGATCTCAACCGTCACTACCTGATGGATGATTTTCCCCTTCTTGTAATAGAAGGGTTGATCGACACCACCGCTAGTGCAACACCCCAACCCTAGAAGCCCGGATCTAGTCCATTATTTAAATACATTATCATGATTACAAGGAATAAAATCCCAAAGGACCAAGTAGTTTAGTTGTTTTGGAAAACTAGATACATACATGGGTCTAACATAACAACTTTAATTTAAAAAAACATAAAATATGTTTTATTGGGAGCATTTATAACTCTATGTTTATCCTTGCAGTTCAATCATAATAAACATCTTCATGCCTCGAGAAAATGAAACGTATGAAAGAAGTGAGCTAAAATACATAGTAATGGTTAAAAATAGTGGAAGTATGAATCTATAATAACTTAATCTGAAACAAATTGGTATACTCAATATGGCATGGTAAATAGATGGAAAACACACACCATTAATAAACTAAGAATGAAATCGCATCCATAGATTTTGTCATAGTGAAAACCTCATGGATAGTAATAATTGAAAATGAATAAAGAAAATTCTTATTAATTGGATGTCAGGTATCTATAACATGATACCACTATACCACCAAAACAGTTTAACTCTATGGGTACAAAATCATCTGTTTTTTGCAAACAAACTCAAAGGGTCTCTCACTAACTAATTTGTCTCATGAGACCGGTTGATACATTGAGGGTCTATATTTGACCCCACCCATGACTCTACGTTCAAAACATTATTTATAAATTGATCAAATACAAGTAAAATATTCCTTCTTAATACCTGTATAGATTATAGGACAATGATTCACCAAAGGGTGTTGACATAAATAAATATTCTTTTAAATGATACCATTGGAAAATTATTGAGGAAATAATCCTTAAACACTCCCAATTTTCCCATACCACCTTGAAACATTCAAATTATAATACCTTAGAATATCATGAGAATAAGGAGGCTCTTGATACAATATACCATAGGTAAGTACATACACCACAAGTAATAATTATGTCGTTAACATGGAATATATCTCACAAAAGATAATGTGAGATGTGAAAAATCTTTTTTTCTTTAGAAATAAGTATTCTTTTGGAAAATCGTTTAAAATTTTCATGAAATAATATTATTAACATGTATTTAACAAAATATAAAACGTATTTTCATTGAAATTATATTTGAGGTTTAACTAATATTATTGAGGTGAAATAATTTAAAAATTGTTTTCAAAGAACCTTTAGAAATAGAGCATTTTAGTGATGTTTAAGGAACTCTTTAAAGAGACTTTAAAGCGAAAAGTCACGTTTTCTTTCATGAAACAATAAATTAGCCAAAATAGGTTTTTCACCAAAAAATGTGTGATTTCTGGAAGATAAATACGGATAAAATTAGATTATAGAGTGAAGGTAAAAATAGGTAGGAATTCGATAAGTTCCTTGAATCAGGCTTCCATTTCAAAATACTTTTTTGAAAGATTATTTTGAAACACATAACACCCCATAAAATAAAGATTGATTCTGATTGGTAAACATATATAGAACATTAAAATAGAATTTATTATTATTACATAGGAATGAATAATAATTTAACTGAGATGAGTAGAGAATAAGGGAAACTCGAATAAAAATGGAGGTTCGAGTAGAAAATATTTACTACTTTGTAATCAATTGAATCATATGCCCAAAAGTAAATAATAATTAAAAGATACATTTAATATCAAGAAAATATAGATATTAATTATTTGAAACATCAATGTAAAGTATACGTACACCATACACAAGTAGTAGTTGTGAATATAGAATATCTCACAAAAATGGAAGTGAGATGAAGAAACCCCTTACCTTATGTCTCATGGTGTTCTTCCCTTAATCTTAGTGTCCTTGATAACCAAATTAAATAATTAATTACTATTTCTAGAACCTATTCATCATTTAATCTATTTATTATAACCTAATCAGGTTCGTTCATTTTTTTTATGGTTTTAAGATGTTCAATTTTATTGTTTTGGAATAATTTCTACCTTGGTTTACAAGATCGATTTACTTGTATTCATGAATGGAAGTTCATTTGAAATGTGGTAATACATCCATAATTTTAAATATATATTATTAGTGACTTTATAGATACATAAATGATCCTATAATGAATTTGGTTATATACCATGAGGTTAACTCAGTAGATAAAAGTCAATGATAAACACTTGGATTAACATGGAAGTTTTGTGCATAGTGAACTTGTTTTGATTTGTTGTTTTATATTATCTGGTTATAAGGATTATGGAGCATTAATTAAGATTAAATACATATATTTTTATCTATTTCAACCATAAAAATGGTTTCCTTACCAGAATTCAAGATGGTAATAAAAATTGAGAACACATCGTCCTTGAATGTGATAAAGTAACACATCTCATATGGTGTTCTCATTTTTAGTATAAGGGGAGGAGAAAAGAGAGATGATGGTGAAATATTAAATTAGAATAATAAAACTATAATTCATTTAAGGTATTTTAATTATAATAGCATTTGGATGAGGGAATAAGAACAAAGAAAAGAAAAGAACTCGAAATAAAAGAAAATTTGGGAAATCTCTCCTGAAAATTTGGCAGCCTAATGGCATCGCATAACATTTCAAAAAATATGTTGATGAATGAAAAAGGGAAACTCATTATTCATACATAATATAGAAAATATAGGGGATATGGAATGACATACCACTTATAAGATTTCTAAATTGTATTTATGAACTCATGGGATATGTTTCTATTTTTTCCTAATTTATTATTCATTAGTATTCATAAGGGTATGTTACTATTCATAAAGATATGTTACTATTAATAAAATATCAAGTTTGTCTTATCAAACACTAAATATATTTCTGAACGCCACCATGTATGTCAGTTTTGTAAAAAATTCAAAATATTGAAGGGGAAAAATTATGTTTAGTGGTTAGGTTATAATAAAGTGTTGTTTTGTAGAGAATTAGTGTTTCATGCATTCTACATTAAATCTATTTCTAAATTCATGGGGTTTACAACTGGGTTCCATGCCCTCTTCTTCATGTATGGCTATTCCATTTATAATCAAATTCAAATACCCCCGAGGATGAAGATTCTACCACCACTAGGTCACCACAATGTACTTTTTCTTCCAGGTAATGACTTTAGGTTTAAAGAATACAGGTTCCACCTATCAAGGTACCATGCACCGCATATTCATGTTGATCCTTGGAAAATTACTGGAATGGAACATGGATGACCTAGTGGTTAAATCTCCCTAGTGTCAACACCATCTTAGGGATCTTGAAAAAGTGTTCGGCTTCCTCTGTTCCTGCCATATGATGATGAACCCCTTGAAGTGTGCCTTTGGGGTCACCATTGAAAAGATTCTAGGATTCATTGTTAGATATAGAGGAATCGAGACCGAACTAGAAATGATCAAGTCCATTATCAATATGTCTCCTCCAAGCAATATTTGTGAGATCCAAGGATTTTAAGGCAACATTGCCTATACACGCTGATTCGTTGCAGATCTGGCTAGTAAGTGTACGACCTTTTACCAGCTCATTATGAATAGTGTTGAATATTAGTGGGATGAATAGTGTCAAACTAATTTTCATGGAATGGAGTACTACTTACTACATCCTCTGGTTCTGATGCCACCTATTTCCAGAAAGCCACTAGTTTTCTATGTGACCCACTCGGGAATGGTTACACATTGCCCTTCTCACTCATAAGAACAGTGAGGGAACAAAAAACAATTTATACTATCTCAGCCGCATGATCTATGATAAAGAGACCAGATATTCCTCTATTCAGAAGAGATTACTTGCACTAGTTTTCACAGTGCAGAAATTGCATCATTACTTACAGCACCATGAGATATAGTTGGTGTCTCGAGTGGATCAGCTGAAGAACATTCTGGTAGTGATCCTTCAACAGTTTGACATCAAGTTCATCCCCCATATGGCTATTAATGGTTAGGAAATGGAATAATTTTTTCTTCACACCCACCCCCTATGGAGTAGTGTCTATATTTTGACCTTCTAGATGAGGAAATATTCTCAATGTATCAAACCGATCTGTGTTGGAAAATGAACATTGATGGAACTTCCTAAAGAACTGCTGGAAAGAGACTCAATGATACTATACTCCATAGAGTAGGCCTAGGTAACATCTTCATCATGCCGACACAGGTTATCCTTCCCTATTCGTTCCTATTTTCAAAAGGTTGCACCAAGAATGATTCAGAGTATCAGGCTATGATCACTAGTCTCGAGCTATCCCTTGAGATTGACATTCCCCACTTTCATGTGAAGGGGAACTTTGAACTAGTCTTCAAGTAGATCAAAAATCACTATTCCATTAGGAAGTTGGAGCTCATACCCCTGTTAGAGCATACCCGCGAGTTGATTTTCTCGTTACATTCTCAACCAGAAGTTACTCATGTCCTGCGATTGTAGAGCGGTCGAGCTAATTATCTATAAAGCCTTTTCGCATCCCTTTCAGTGCCTAACCCGGATGATTTGATTATCTATGTGGTGCATCACAGATTCATCACTCCCATCACTCTGAATGTTGATTAAATCCCTGAGGTAAGCCACCTTACTTCCATTACCTCCACATCAGGACCTCCAGGTCCCCCTATCATGGTGTTGGAAGATACTACTGAATGACGGACCCCTTTATTGATAACCTCCAGCATAATAATCTCTCGGTAGACTGTGCTGAGAATGAGCGGATCCGATGGCGCACAGTGCAGTTCACCCTCTAGAGTGGTCCTAGTCTTGACCATATCATCTATAGACATGGTTTTTATGGGATTATCTTCTATTACATCCAAGGAGATGAGATTTCATAGTTTATACATGAGATTCATACTAGATCCTGTAGGGCTCAATATAAAGGGCCAAAACATTTTCATCAGATCTGATGATTGGGATACTTTTATCCCACAATGATATGTGACTATATCTCATTTGAGAAGATGTTCATTGTATGCTAGATCTATAATAATTTTTTTCATCCGCCGCCGGAGCCTCACCATACAACCAAGTACTCTTGCCTTTTTGCAATCTAGTGACTTGATGTCATGGGACCATATCCACTGGCGACTACTTTCCATTGTTGTGTCATCAGGACCACTGTGGATCTCTCTTCCAAGTGTGTGGAGTCAATTCTTCTCAATGAACTCAAGGCCCATTCTATCGTTGAATTCATGGACTCCAATATCATCCACCAATTGGGATTCCCTCGCATTGTCCTCACCAATAATGGAACTAACTTCTTGGTAGTGAAGCTGAAGAAATTATACGCTAAGTAAACAACCATTATAATCATACATCTCACTATCTTGTTCAAGAAAATTGGCAGATAAAGGCATTGAAAAAAACCCTATATAACATCTTTCTGAAGATGGTTGGTTAGAACAAGAAGGGTCGGTCGAACAAACTACCCTACGCTCTCTAGGATTACTAGATGATGACTCAAAATTCTAGAGCCGCGGGACCCGGGTGGTCCCACTTGTCCTGTGCCACAGCGACCGGCCCGACCGGCCGCCACCAATCCTCCACCATGGAAAGACGACACCGGGCTCCTGCTGCCCTCCGTGCGGTGTGACGGCACCACGCCACCACCACCGAGACTCGACCTGGCCACGGCCTTTGGCTCCCCCGTGTGGTGCGATGGACCATGCTTCTTCATCCACTACAGCCCTCCCGACCGCAGTTCCTCTCCGGCGTGGTGTGACGGAACCGCACCCCTTCAGCACCACCGCGGCCGGCCTGGCCGCAGCTCGGTATTTCTGCACGGCATGGCGGTGTCACGCCCTTACGGCAACCCGGCGGCCTTGCGCCGCCCGCTCCTTTTTGCGGTCTACCTTCCTCGTCATCAAACGGGAACAAACAAAGGGGAGGGTCGGACCGTGTTCATGCGGTCTGAACCCTCCTTGTTACGGTGCTATCATTTGGTTTCCAAACTATAAATTCAACGAAGAAGGACAGGTATAAAAACAACACAAATCCCCTACCTTGATTCGACGATTGTTCATTGATTACGGCGTCGTTTCATTGACGTCGGGGAGTGTCTGAGGAAGAAGCATCATCCGCATTCTTCATGGGCCGCTCCTTCTCTATTAGCTTGGTCAAAGATCGAGGATGGTGTTCGTCGTTCTTCGGAGATGAGAGGCGCTCTTCGTTGGGAGGATAAAATTCTCCCAAAGATTCTCCAAAGCTCCTTCAAAGATTATTCCAACCTCCAAAATAAAAGAAATTGATCTCTTATTTTAATGTTGGAATACTCAATTCAAAATAATTCAAATCACTTCAAATTAATTAATTATTCCATTAATTAATTTGTGGTTTGGCACACTTATGAAGGAATACGAAGAGGCTCTGCAATAAATTGGGAGTTCCAATCGTTAAAGGGGTTTGATGCTTGTGTGGGCCCCACCTTATAACATTCTCCAAAGGGAGGTTATGTGCGGGTTGGCCCCACCACTAACCTCCACTTGGATGTTTTAACTACCACATATAAAAAATAAAGATAAATCTTTATTTTTTATTCAATTTAAATAAAAACCTCAAAAACTATCTTCAACTCACATTAGATCGCAACTGCAATAAAGGTCTCCTTAAGAAATTACTGGCACTACGAGTTCAACGATGCCCTCGGATTTAAATTCCGAGCACCAGTTCAAAAGGTATAAAATCCCTCTCATACGTTTACTGAACGTACCCGAACAAAACTTCAGAAATTGATTCTAGTGAAACCGGGCCTCATAATCAGGCACCGTCAGAAACTACGGAGTAGTAAAATTCCCATGTATTTAATAAAAAAAATTCCATGTAATTTCTGGGTCTTTAACTTCTCCCCACCTCAGGTATTTATGTCCGTGTAAGCTAAAATCACACTATGGAAACAAATGAGGGTACTGAGCATGCATCTGAGCCTCCTACTCCCATCTGCTCTCCTAGAGGTTCATGTTCTGCCAATGAATGCACACTAGAGTTATCGACTGTCCATTTAGGACCCGCTCCTATTGATCCTCAATCTCCACTTTAACCTTCATGAAAGTCGCCCCGTCATCGATGTCCAGCTCCACATGGTTGATGATGTGAGAAGGGTGATGCACGTATCTCCTCAGCTGAGATACGTTGAAGATGTCGTGCAACCAGTGCAACTAAGGTTGAAGAGTCAAGCGGCAGGCCACCTCGCCTACTCTACTGATGAACTGAAAATTTCCGATGAATTGCGGAGATAAATTTCCCCCTCGGTCAAATATCTTTAGACATAATTTAGGTGAGACCTGTAGAAAGGCGTGGTCACCATCCTCAAACTCCAGTGGTCTCTGTCTCCTATCAGCATAGAACTTATACCTTCTCCGTGCAGTCTTCATTTGATCCTGGATGATCTGCACCTTCTCCATCATAGCTTGCACCATCTATAGTCTTACAAGTTCTAACTCCCCTGGGTCAGTACAGCATAGAGGTGATCTGTAAGGTCGGTCGTACAGTGCCTCGTAAGGTGCCACCCCGATGGTGGAGTGGTAGCTGTTGTTCTACACAAACTCTACCAAGAGTAAGTGATCCTCCCAGCTACGACCAAAGTCAAGGACGCATGCACGGAGTATGTCCTCAAGATTCTAAATGATCCTCTGAGTCTAACCATCTATCTAAGGATGGAAGGTGGTTCTCAAGAGAAGATGCATCCTGAACGCCTCCTTAAAACCCTTCCATAGCCAGGAAGTGAAATGAGAATCTCTATCCAAGACGATCATCAAGGGAACACCATGAGACCATACGATCTTCTATATGTAGAGGCATCCCAGTCTCTCTACTAAACCATGGTGTTTGATCGGTAGGAAGTGGGCCGACTTGGTGAGTCGGTCAACAATCACCCAGTTAGAGTCGTGTACCCTAGATGTACGTGGATGTCCCGTCACGAAATCCATGGATATCTTTTCCCACTTCAACGTTGGGACCTCTAAGGGCTGAACCAAGCCTGCTGGAACCTAGGGATCCGCCATCACTTGTTGAAAAATGAGGCATTGTGAGACAAACTCTGCTACTTCTTTCTTTATACCTGGACACATGTGATGTCGTCTGAGGTCCTGATACATCTTCGCCACTACTGGATTTACTGATAAAGGAGATGTTTAGAACTCCCTCAACACTTCCCCCTGAAGTGAAACTGGTACCATGGTACATCCTCATAAGATAATGACATTCTTCCAACCTTCAGAAAATCCATCAGGTGCGAGCTCTATGGAAATTTGAGCATTTCACGCCTCACAGTCAACGTCCCCATGTTGCGCCTCCCTGACTCTCTGAAGAAGTGGAGGAGTGACTATGAAAGACTTTAGAAAGGCTGCTCCATCTCTATCCACAAGGGATATCTGAAACGGGGCCAGCTGCTCTGTCACCTCTCCAAGCAACTAAATTGTTGATCTCCTGCTGAGAGCATCTGCTACAACGTTCCCCTTCCCAAGAGTATAGACTATATCGAAATCATAGTCCTGGAGGAACTCAATCCATTGCCACATATTCAAGGAGAATACCACCACTGCTAACTCCAGGTCATCGGTACCATAGTTCTACTCATGCTGTATCAACAGCCGAGAACTATACGAGATCACTGATTACTCCTGCATCAGGACACACCTGAGTCTGGTCCCTTATATGTCGTAGTGAACTACGTACCCAACGCCCTCCTCTGGTAGCCTCAAGATGGACGCACTAATAAACCTCTACCTCGTTTCTTGAAAGCTCTACTGGCATCTCTCTAACCACATGAAGGGTTGCCCCTTCTTCTTCAATGCTAAAATCAGTGCTGCAACTATAGATATGTCTGGCACAAATCTCCAATAGTACCCATCCAGTCCCAGAAAACTACGTACCTCCGTTAAACTCCAGGGTGGATACCAAGAAAGAACTGCCTCAATCTTCACTGAATCCTCTGCAACTCCAGCCTCCGAGATGATGTGTCCCAAGAAGTGATCCTCTCGAATCCAAAACAGTAACTTCAAGAGCTTACCAAAAATATGGTTCTCTCGGAGTGTGTCCAGTACTACCTGAAAATGGGCATGCTCCTCCTCATCAATCGAGTAGATCAGTATGTCATCAATGAAGACTAAGACAAAGTGATCGAGGTAAGGCTGGATGATCCTGTTCACGAGATTCATGAACATTGTTGGAGTATTGGTTACGCTGAAGGACATAACCAAGAACTCGTAGTGTCCATAATGACACCTGAAGGTCGTCTTCTATGCATCCTTATCTCGAAATCTGAGCTGGTGATAGCATGACCTAAGGTCTATCTTCGAGAAACAATGTGCTCCCTTGAGATGATCAAAGAGGTCTTCAATCCTTAGGAGTGGGTAATTTTACTTCACGGTCACATGGTTCAGGCGATAGTAGTTGACACAGAGCCGCAAGCTCCCATCCGCCTTCTTGGCAAACAAAATCAGAGATGCCCAAGGTGAAACACTTGTTCAGATAAATTTGTTCCTCTGCAAGTCTTGCAGTTGTACTCGCAGCTCACAAAGCTCGGCGGGAGCCATCCGATATGCTAGAGTAGATATCGGTGTCATCTCGGGGTACAGGTCAATGTAAAAATCCACCTCTCTGTGAGGAGGTAGTCTAGAAACATCGTCAGGGAAAACATCTGCATACTATCCACCATAATAGGAAATCTCAAACTCCGCACATCAACCGCACCGTGAATGAGGCTAGCCAACTAATGTGTGATCGGTTGCCCCCTCTTTTGGTTAAGTCCATCCTACGCTGCAAAGGCTCCCTTATCGCTAGTGAAGGTAAACCTCATCCCATCCTTGCGGAAACACTTCAATTTCCACCTAATACATTCAATTTGAGCATGAACTGTGGATAACCAGTCCATACCGAAGATAACGTGGTAAGGTCTCGACGCCACTACAAGGAGATCCCATCCGAAGCTCTCACCACCTAGATTAAGATGACACTGCTGGAACCAGTTCGTAATCATCAAATATGCTCCTGTAGGAGTATCTAGTCATAAGGATCGAGCCAACGGCTCCGTCGAAATCTCTGAGCTCCGAACACGGGAAGTGGAAATAAATGAATGACTCGCTCTTGTGTCTATACATATTTCAACAGGGGTGGAGTAATCACAGATAGTACCTTAAATAATCTCAGGTGCACCGTGGTCATAAGCCTCGACTTCCTGGAGTTGAGCTCACCTCTGTCCGACAAATCCCTGTGGTCGGGGTGGACCTCCTGGTGGTGGTGGTGGTAGGGCCTCGAAACTTCATACACCACCTACTTCTCGCCAATCTCTTATGCCATGCCCGCCTGCTCTTAGAAGACCACCACGGTTGAACCTATTCCTTTTCATGGGAGGTCCCTCTACTATCTGTTTCTCATCTGCATGGTGGGTCGGGCAATCATGAGCCATGTGACCCAACCTACCGCATGCATATCACTACCTACTCCTTGTATGGATGGATCTATCTCGTGTACCCCACACAACCGAACCTATATCCTGGGGTCGGCCACCTGACGGCCTTGTCCACTTGTACCTCTACGAAATCTGTCTACTACCGGATGCATAAGACTCCGCTACGTGTCACCCTATGGTGGGTTTTTCTTCTTGTGAGTGCTCAGCTAGAAAACTCTCCAAAAAAGAGCTCTCTCCAGCACCCATCCATGAATCGAGATGTTGAGAGAGATCATCAAAGCCCTGATCTCATGCCTGAGTCCTTGCTCAAAGGTCTGGGCCCTAAAGAATAGGTCTTGCACCATATCCGTGGAGTAGCATGATAGGTCGGTGAACCTCACTGAGTGCTGAGCTACTGTCATGCTGCCCACCTGTAGATGAAGTAACTCATGAATCCACACCGCACAAAGAGTGGTTGGAACAAACTCTTGCCGAAAGAGACTCTTGAATTCTGCCCAAAGTAATGATGCCTCCTCATGCACCTGCAGCATCAAGCTCCACCATCTGCATGCTGCTGCATGCAGAAGACTCGCAACAAAGATCACCATGAGGTCAGATGGTGTCCCTACCAATCTGAAAACTCTCACGATAGCCTCCAGCCAATCCTCAACTGCATGTGGGTCTTTCTCTCCCCAGAACCTAGGCGGCCTCTAGCACTGGAACTTGTGAAACACACTCAAAAAGCATGCACTCTCTGTTTCTGGAGCTGGTGGTCTCGGTGGCCTAGCAGGTAGGGGTACCACTGGTACCTCCGCTGTGATGGGTCCCTACACCGAGGCCTCATCCCTCGGTGGGCTACCATCTCGTACAAAACTCAGAACCCTATCTGGCTGCCTTCATGGGGCCATCGTGAAAAGAAACAGGTATGCCATGGTCAAAATAACATACCTGGTGAGCTGACACAAAGTAATCATGAAGAAATCTTTTCGAAGAAAACACACATGCAATCAGTGCTTTCGTGCACTGAGTCGGAAATCATAAGTCAGAGTCCAAGTGTATGGATACGTCGGACGCCGCACCAACACTAGTTACTGATATCCACACACAAAACGCTTAACGTTATTTCTATTAAATGAACAAGACTCCAAGTCCTCTGGTAGAACTGACTCCTCTAATATTAATTTGTCATGACCCGTCCTTAGGGCTCGTTCTGTGACTACCCCATGCCCGCCTTCCATAGGCCAAGGGCTAGCGACTAGCACCAAAGGAGAATCCATGATAAAAAAAGAAAGGAATTTCCATTTAAACTGTAACTCACACAGTCTGAACAAAAGCAGTAGAAGAAATAAGTACTAAAATAGAAAATAAAAATGTGCTGAAAGTAAGTGGTCCATTATAAAAACCCAACTGAACAACAAGTACAAGTACAAGTAAAAAAGAAAAACAGCTCCTGGATCATCCACCAGGGAAACCCTACCGGAAGGGTAGGTACATAACTTGAACAACTCGTCCCTGAGGTACATCCTGTCTAGTCCAGCACTGAGAAGCCTCCCGTCCGTCACCCTCCACCTCGATCACTGCTGGCCGTCGTCTGCACAGAACACAACAAAGTAAGGGTGAAGACAATGCATGGGAGAGTATAGAAATACTCGGTAGGGGACCCAGAGACCCCAGATGGTCTCCCATAATCCACTAAGGATAAACCAAAGAATAAAGATACAATCACGAAGTATCAACCAACCCGACTTAGGTTATGACCATAAATATACCTAAGTTACCAGACATAGTCCGACTCCAACTCTCGAGCCCAAGCACAACCCAGTTCACAAATAAAGTAAAGTCAATCGCCTCGATGATAATGATTGAAAGAGAATACTCAGCTCACACAGCTATATAACACATGAAGAGGGGTAGAGATGATTAGATGTAGCCTCTGAATCACCTCCTCTATTGAACCCATGTAGGATCCTGAAATAATATCAGTGTTGTCAAACCCACGTAGGATCCCAGTACAGAAGTGGTCACTGTCAAACCCACGAAGGATCCCAGTACAGAAGTCACCGTTGTCGAAACCACAGAGGATCCCAGTACAGAATTCATCGCTGTCGAACCCTCGGAGGATCTTGGCATAGTATCGTCATTGTCGAAGCCACGAAGGATCATGTCATCTCATTCGCAGCCAACCATAGGATTCCCACACACAGCACACTCGATTCCAAAAGGGTCTGTTCCTCGTGCAATGTGTTGATACATTAACTACCATGAAGTCTCAATTTGATGAATCTCGTAGTTCTGTTACATCATATCAAACCCAATGCAATAGACAGTGCGTCAATCAGACGTCTGGTCTGCGAGTTATTGACATTTCAGTTCCGGGGGCCCGGTTGGTTTTTAGGCTCAATCCAACCCGACCATACCCCAATTGAATCCAGAGCTCAAGTGGAGTATCCCAGAATAATCGTCTCACTCCAATAATTTCATCACTATAGATGGTTCGTCAATTGGACGCCCATAGCCCATGATGCGGGCTAAAAGGTGTAAATGGCCATAGTGGGTCCAGGTCCGGTCCGACCAGTCAGACCCACCAAACCCGACCCAGTCCGAACTGGGGTTTGTCCCGGTCCGTGGGTGTGGCGCAACCCGAGTGGTCGGCCTGGACCGCGTGGGCCTCCCGAACCAAGAATGTGGCCCGACCCAAAGGGGTAGCCCAACCTGAAGGTGCGGCCCGACCCAAAGGCACGGCCATGCCTGGGGGTGGCCCGGCCCGTGGATGCCCGGCCGAAGGGCGGCCCAGACCGTGGCGGCCCGGCCAGCCATGCGTGGGTGGGGGTGCCCCCCCCCCCCGGTTTGTCGAACAGAACCGGCCCATTGCGCCGGTTCCGGAGCCGTGAGACCTGGGTAGTCCCGCGTGTCTAGCTCCACGGCTACTGGCCCGGTCGTCCGTCACCACTCCTCCACCGCGGGGTGACTACGCTTCGGTCCTGCTGCCATCTGCATGGTGCGAAGACGATGCACCACCACCGTCGTGGCCCGATCTGGTCGTGGCCTTCGTCTCCTCCGCACAATGAGATGGTGTTGCGCTTCTTCATCTGTCGCGGCCCTCCAAGCCGAGGTTCCTCTCCGACACGGTGCGAGGGCACCGCGCCCCTTCGACACCGCCACGGCCCGCCTGGTCACGGCTCGGTTTCTCTACGCGGCATGGAAATGACACACCCTTGCGGCAACCCGGCGACCTTGTGTCGCCGGCTCCCTTTTGTGGGCCACCTCCGTTGTCATCAAACGGGAACCAACAAAGGGGAGGTTCGGACCGTGTCTGTGTGTTCTGAACCCTCCTTGTTACATTGCTAACATTTTTTTCCAAACTATTAATTCAACGACGAAGGATGGGTATAAATACAACACAAATACCCTTCCTTGATTCGACGATTGTTCGTTGACGGCGGCGTCATTTCGTTGACGTCGGGGAGCATCCGAGGAAGAAGAGTCATCGACATTCTTTGCAGGTATCTCCTTCTCTTTTAGCTTGGTCAAATATCGAGGACGGTTTTCGTCATTCTTTGGAGATGAGGAGAATTCTTCATTAGGAGGATGAAATTCTCCCAAAGATTATCCAAAGCTCCACCAAGGATTATGCCAACCACCAAAATAAAAGAATATGATCTCTTATTTTAATGTTGGCGTAATGAATTAAAAAGATTTCAAATCACTTCAAATTAATTTATTATGCCATTAATTAATTTTTGGTTTGGCACACTTATGAAGGAAGGTGAAGAGGCTCCACAATAAATTGTGAGTTCCAAGGGTTAAAGGGGGGTTAAGGGGGTTTGATGCTTGTGTGGACCCCACCTTATAACATCCTCCCAAGGGAGGTTATGTGTGGGTGGGACCCACCACTAACCTCCCCTTGGAGGTTTTAACTACCACACATAAAAAAGGAAGTTAACACTTTATTTTTGTATTCAATTTAAATAAAAACCTCAATAACTATCTTCCAATCACGTCAGAACGCAACTGCGGTAAAGGTCTCCTTAAGTGATTACCAGCGCTGCGAGTTCAACGGTGCCCTCAGATTTCAATCCTGAGCACCGGTTCAAAATATATAAAATCATGCTCATACGTTTACTGAAAGTACTGAGACAAAACTTCAGAAATTGATTCCGGGAACAACGGGCCTCGGAATCAGGCGCCGTCAGAAACTACTGACTCGTAAAATTTCCATGTATTTAAGAAAAAAACTTTTCTGTGGAATTTATGGGTCTTTATATACTCCATTCCAATTAATAACCACTACATGAATTTATTGAAATATTTTATATAAATTTAATTAAAATATTTCATAATCATTGATTAATAAAATTATTTATTTTGAAAAACTCATTTTTCACATATAAACAGTTTTTTTAAATATATATCTTAACACTTAAATTCTTTTAATTTCATTTCAAACCGATTGAAAACTAATTAATTCATTTCATAAATGTGTAAAAAATACGTTTTAAAATTTTATTTATTCTTAATCATACCCTCAAATAAAATGGGTAGTTGATAATTGTCACACTAAATAATAATATTTCAATAGTATATCACAGTTCCTTTAATCATAGATTTTCTATAAAGAAATATATCAAAGAAATAAAAAATATGGAAACACCCTTTTCTCAAAGAAATATACATTAAAATAATTGAGGTAACCTGCATCATTTTTTAACAATCCATTTAAATAAATATTTTCACATAATTTAACATTTTATAAAATAGAGAATGTTCCATGATAAAAAATTTATAAACGGAAGGAAAATACCATAAAAATTACCATTTCATAAAACCAAACCATGGGAATCATTCCCTAGGTTATCTATGTTTATTGGGAACTCGGTATCCATTTATCATTACATGATCTAATCTGTCAAAACTGAATACATGATCTAACTTCAAAGGAGAACAACTTTTGTCCTTATTGTATAGTGGCATCGATCGGAGGAACATAATCTAATCAACCGCAATATAGTGCATTCCTAGTACTAGTGGTATGGTGACACCCCCTCACAACTCCATGAACTTTATCCATGTCTATTTGTTTAGTTAGTATGGAGAATCAAAATTGATATATAATATAGTCTTCACCTCAATGATAATGGATTCCCATGTGCTTACCCAAATTCCAAATTTCCTCATTCCATATAAAAATAGATCTTTAATCAATCCACCACAAGCTATATAGATTATAAAAACAATACGATCATATTTAAAACATTTTCTCATAAAGACTAAGGGAGCTATTTAAAACGACCATGGTGTTATATATAAAAAACCATGAACCCTTTATAAAACATCACACGAGAGTTAAATAAGGTTAACTATTCCTTTATAAATAATTTTAAATTTCCACTTAAAATTTATTTGAAAACCTATTTAAAAATAAAAATTTAAATTCTAATGGTTTCATTATATCATTGTAAAAATTAAAAATTACACACATATATATATATATGTTATTAATAAAATAATTTACATATTCCCATATAAAGTTTTAAAATTATATATATATACACACACCAATTTATATGGGTATAAGAACAAAAAACATAAAAAGGATTTTTTAAATAGAAACAATTTATTAAAAACAATTTTGAATCATTTAATAAATAATTGTACTTTAATTTAATTTCTTGAACTGTAAATAGAAATTTAATTTTCAACATAAAAGTCTGTTTCAAAACAAAAAAAAATCAAAAGACCATAATTCATTCACAATCTCCATTTTGGAATTTTATCGAACAACTGTGGTGCCCAGTTGAATAAATCCAAATTAAACCATTTTTTTAAATAAATTATACCATTTTTTTAAAGAAAATCTTGTGAAGCTTTATTTTTCATTCAAATAATCCGTAGAAATAATAAGTATTACCATTTTATATCAATGGAAAATGTTAATACTATGAGTATTCAAGGAATATCAAAACGTAAATCGATTGGATCTCATCGCATTATATGGATGTCGCTAAAATAGGCCTCATGATGATATTAGAGAACCTAAGAATTGTAAAGTAAGAACACCCTACTCAATATATAGTATAGATAAACAATGAACACAATGATGGAATAATTGAAAATGAAAGAATAATATAATTAGGAAGGATGATGAGTTCATACCAAATAATATAAACTAAAATTTCTGAGAAACCACCCTATGAATCATCATACCAGGGGGTGTAACAGAGCAGGAACATATGGTCAGAAATCCTAAAGTGTCCTAATTATTTTCAAAAATTAGTAGAATGAGTGGTCTTTTCATAGATAAAATGAAGCAGTCATATTTTTAGGTAAATTATATTTTTTAAGTCTATGAGAAATTCCCAGTTTGGAAACACTATAAGCGATGTTGTGGTTCAATTAAGAACCTCCTAATAGACATCATGGGAAGCTTACATAGGTAGCACTCAATGTTAGATAAGGGGTTCCCCAACCAAGTAATTGGATTTATAAAAAAAATTGGTGTCATTTCCACAATTTCCTACGATTTCTATTAACCATGTTCCAAACATGCCACTCAGATGAATTTTTAAATTTTAAAAAACTAGAACCCAATTAACCTTCAATTCAAGAAATTTTTTAAAAATAAATAAATAAAACAAAAAAAATTGATTTTTTTGTCATTCAATAGTCACCATACTCCATGGGACACTTCATAGAGCTTCAACATCCTCAATGATTCTTAATATAATTTTTCACATCAAATTTCAAGTATCATTGTAATTCAATGATTTTTCCAAGCTCTAGCAATAATATAATTATCATGAAATATATCATCTAATATAATCACATATTCAACCACTTTCAAGTTTTATTTGATTTCTAATAATCACATCAATGTTATAATTTTAATTATATTCCTCTATGTAAGAATAATGGATGAAAATCACATCTAAGAGTCTCGATGTTTCTTCAATCCTCATAAAATTTTTACAGCACAACATTTAATAAAACATCACTTTGGAAATTTATATTCTTCCCATAAATAGATATGTATACTCTATCATCCTTCAAATATATTCTTCTTGAACACACATTGATATCATGATTATTGAAAAAAAATACAATTCAACATCATGTTGGTCAAAAATATTTTTGTTTAGATGTATTTCCAAAATATAAATATAGAAAATGTATTTCAATGTATTATTTCTAAATTTTCATCTCTCTAACCCAATTGAAAAAAAAACTATAGAGAGGATGGTATCAATTAACTTAAAGTAATGTGATATAAACTACACCCCCTTAATTATTTGAGAGAGAAACTTACTATAGAAAATAAGAGGGATTAGTCCAAAAAATATATACCTAATTATCCTAGAAAAATAGAGTAACATATATTCTTTTTATCAAGGGGATTTCTCACACATTTTAAAGAAGATAAAATTATTGAATATATTCATGTAGTTTTCACTTTGAATTCATGCACTCATCTGGATATAAGAATTAAAAAAAATCAAAACATTATTAGTTGTTTATCTTTCGAGAACATCCATTATACTTCATAGGTTTTAATATCATTGATAAATTAAAATTCTACCACTTAACATTATATTTTTTATTATAAAATAAGGATAACTTTCATTCATAACATTTATTGAAAATTTAAATACATTATTGATGAATTTCCTATTTATATGAAATAGTATATCATAAAAACCGTCTAATATACCCACCCACAAAAAATACACATCATATTCACATCATCATCGTCTTTTTACCAATAGAAAGATTTAATATAACCAATTTTTGATTATATAAATATGGTGACTTATATTAAGCATGTAATAGTTATTCATGGATGTACAATTTTTAGTTAGCCAAAAATAATTGGGTATCACTTTTAAACCCATACATAGAAAGAATAAATAGAATATTTGTATGAATAAGGTGGAATTCCTTTTCTAATTAGTGAGAGAATGAAGGTTGAGAGTTGTTTCTAAACCAAGTAAAAAAGTTTTCTTCCAATTACAAGTTTGGGGGAACAATTTATGATTTCCCCTATATCCTTTGGGATGGTAGACTTCATAGGTGGCATGGTTATCTTTCTTTTTATGACAACTTTTTTTTTGGAATTCCATTCATTAAATTGGATGATTAATCCTGAGGTGATTTTCGGGAAATCATATTTTTCCAATTATATAATAATGATTTAAAAAATCATCAAACAATCTATTGATACAAGTCTATATTGGTTACAGCTCCCACACAGTATCTTAAGGACTCTTTGTTTGTAACATTTTTACAACCTTTTAGGAAATTCATGTTCTTCCTCATGTGGAATAACTTTTTTTAATTTAAAACATTAACTTTATAGTAATTTCTATATATATCCTTCTATTTATATTTGATAATGACAAATGATCTTCAATTATTTTTAAACATGGAAATCTTTCATGGAAATTACATAAGGATACTCATGAATATACATGTGACAAGCTTTGAGAAAATTTCATACAAATCAAATTCACCATAAGAAATGTCTTCCAAAAAACAAATTATATTATTAATTTCTTAGATTGATTCTTCTTTTTTTATTTTTTTGTTCCAATAATAATGATTTCTATGTCATGTTTTCAATGTTCCATGGTATGACATCTTGTTTATAAATATACTTAGCTTCTTTTCTTAAGGAATCATTCCTCGTATACTTCATGGGAATAATCATTTCAATAATTTATTTTAATTATTTCCAAATGTATACAAATATATGTTATTGTAATTATTTTTATTATATCATATTATTTATTTGAGTAATTTAGGTTTGATCTTGGTTTCATTGAACAAGAATATATCTCAAATTCAATCACATTTATTTCAATTACCAATTATCTTTTCTATGCTTCAAAATCTATTAGAGATGGGTAGATTCATTATTTTCTTCAAAGGACACTGAATTAACTCATATTTTCCCCTATAATATAGTCTTTCATTGATTTCCAATGCTTGATATATTTTTCCGATATTCCAAAAACATGTCCTCAAACTATTTATAGTACTAGTAGATGAAAATGAATCTCAATCTCTAAATATGTGATATAATATCGCTTACATGAACAGATTTATAGCTTTATGAAAAAATTTACATAATTTATTCTTATATTGTGGGAAACATTATACTAAAATTGATCTCATCCACTATAGAATTAGTGGGGGTCACTAATTTTCTCAACCAATATTTTTCCAAAATTTGAATGAAAAGATGAACTATTCATGATAATATATTTAGTGAAAATAATATTTACTAGAAAAATGTGTAAATACATTTTTAAAATTGTATAATATTGAACTTTGGATGATCCCAATCTTTCCTACCCTATGATAGATATATTTTTTTTAAAAAAATATCCTTCTTATAACACTTCACATGATGATGTCATTTTTAAATATCTAGTGAAGATTTAACTTGGGTCACCTCATTTTTTGGTTATTTTTTATTTTACTTATTACACAACATGTGATGTTATTTTTAACATCACCACTTTATATCACCTTATCTTCAAAAAAATATTCATTTTTTATTAATATTATCGTCAATAATCTTGTTCACCTTCTATATGGAAATAAAAATTTCTTTAATCCTGTTATATTTGATACCTAGTTTATCATCCATGAAAATAGTTACATATTCTAATGCATAGATATTTTACTGTGAATCTTTCTTGTATTATTTTCCCTCCTAAATTATATTTGGAAACTCATTGTAAAATTTTGTTTTGTAAAAAATAACCTTATTATTTTTTTTATGTTGTGTTTTCTAGAAATGACTCTGGAGGAATTTCTTCTATAACCTACCATATCATGTGGAACTAATATCATTAATAATGGAAGTATATTAGAGGAAATATAAATTACAATAGTTGAATTTAATTTTGTCATGTGTATAAAATTTTACTAAATCCATAATATAATGTTCATTATGGATCTCATGTGGTTTATTGAAGTTCATAAGGTTGGATATATAGAAAATATATAGAATAAACTAACGAATGTAAAGTTACTATATTATAAATGGAATGAAGAAGTCTCTATGTGATCATAAGATAGATTATCTCTAAAAGGAAACTTTTTAAGGTTTAGTATAGTGTTTTTATGGTTTACCTATAATAGTAGGGTTCATAGTAATGTTGAAATAAAATAATAATGTTTATTATAATGTTCAATTTGTTGTTTTGATGTTCACTTATAGACATCCCAAAGTTCATTCCTTACTGAAAAATTTATGTCTTGGGGTAGTGCAAGAAAACACCATAAGGTTCATTGCTGTAGAATTTTTTCTGTGTGGAATCTTCCAATGAAATATAAAACAGTTTTACATATTTTAATTTATAATAATTAAATCATTCTTATTTGAAGAGGAACTCAATACAATGATAATGGAGGATTATCCGATGATATTAAGGGAGATTCAAAGTATAATCTATATAGTTTTTATGGATCTAAAATAATACTACAAGTAAGGATATAAATGTACTAATTTTGTCATGAAGTAATATATTATTATTCATATTTTATTATTAATAATATAGAAAAATGTGAAATATAATTTCTGGATTTTTAGAGAATCATAGATAAAAACAAATATGGTAGTCTAAATAAAGAATCATGTGACCAGATTCAAAAGAGGTTTTTATTCATATTTTAAAAATTAAAAATTCTTTTTAACCTTATGTTTGACAAAAATATAAGAATATTTTAATAATAAAGGAAATGTAGAAGAATATTATGATACAATGAGATTAGAGAGACTTTCAATCTATTTTAAAGAACCCAAGACATGTCTGATGTTCATAATTTAATGTTAAAAAAAGGAAGTCATTTCAAGACATTGACTATAAGATAACATCAAATCCCATATTTTTATTCAAATTGTAAAACAAAGAAAAGGAATTTCATGAGGCTTTGTACTAGAATTTGTTTTACTTATTCAAGAAGAATAAGGTGAATAAATTCAATATAGATGATCAGTGTAACGTCATTCTCTATCTATAGAGGTTGAAGAAAATAGAATTAACCAGGGTTTTAAATTCCTTGAGTGTCTAATAGAAGATATATTTATTTTAATAAAGGGTATAAAAAGTGGTTTATTATGGTTTCTCAAAAACTATATCCAATACAATAATATTAGTGTTTTATTTTTTGGAAACATTTCCATGAATAATTTTTTATTTTCCCATCATAGTGAACTAAGTAAAAAATTAATTTTCCTCTCCGAATTGATTTATTAATTTATATATACTATCAAAGAGAGAAGATACACATATCAATGTGGTAAAATATTATCACAATGGAATAATTTAAAATTTATATACTCAAATCCCTAGCTCCCCACACTGAAGCTCTTAACTATGTTTAGGGACCATCATGTGGTATCATAGAATGTGGTTATAGATTAATTTTTACTCTAGATAGAGTAAATGAAATATTTTTAAACAAAATAAATTTTTAATATTTTATAGAAACAATTTAGAGTTATGGAAAAAATGATTTATATACTACTCATAATCACTGGGAATAGATGTGTACATGGAAGAAAGTATTGCATCGCAACCAGTATGGATAGTGGAGCCCAAATCAATATTGATTATAAGAAATTAGATATTGATTCTAATGAGATTAGTGCCCATGGAATATTGGGGAAAACCAATCCAAACAAATATTTGGTCATCAGAAAACTCTCATATTGTGTGGGAGAAGCTTCTCGTCAATTATGAAAAAGATTCAAAACATTGATTAAAAATTTTAATGGTTCTATCAAATAAGTATGAATATTTTAGTATCATACTGAATGAGGATACATAAAAAATAGTAAAATAAGTAAACATTACTATGGAATACATATATGGACATACAATGCTATCTGATTATACAAATATTGTTACAGTAATCCTAGGATGATTGTCCCAAAATTTTAAAAATTGAATTGGTGCATGAAGATAAAGATACAAAGCATATAAAAATAGATAACCTTAATAATACTCTTTTTTATATCATATTTTGGAAAATTATAATTAGAATTATCCAAGAGAAAATTATGAATAGGTTTAGTATAAGGAAAAAATAAGAAACTCTCATTGAGAGATGATCTAGAGGATAAAGAAGTTGATAAAGGGATTCCATTTCATTCTTGTAATCCTAAAAGGGGCATAAAGAAATTTACTGAGGAGATTACACTATCATGTTTCCAATGCCAAAAATTATTTCATATCACGATAATGTTTCCAATGAATTATCCTGATAATATTTAAGAGGAAAGACGTACAGAATAATATTTTAAAGGCATGAAAGAAAATAGGAATCCAATGGATAAATTATTCATTAATAAGAAATTTTTATATTAGGAACACAATCTCTAAAAGTATATATAGGTGGAGGAGGTTGAATATAGTAGATACCTTGGTAATGAAGCTTATGTGTCAATCATAGAAAATCCACTAGTGGAGGTCAATAGTGATGATAGTTTCGAAATCAATGAAATAGTAATTTTTATAACTAACCTCAAATGTCTTATAATTTTTTCAAAAAAATTATTTTGACATCATTACAATGGTGTTTTTATGGACATCAACTAAGAATCAATGGTGGTTTTATGGACATCAACTAATAATCAATGATAAAACTAAAAAATCAATGTTTAGAGGTATTTTTCTACTAGTGTGTATATAATAATTGTAGTGAAATTTTCTATGTAATATTAAATTAATTTGAAAATTAAAATTTTTTATTCATTAATTATAAATAAAACCTTATATTTTAAAATTATTATTTTCATGTTTTAGAAAACTAGTTATCATATTATTAGAAATATTTCACACAAGTATTCCAATTAAAATAGAAAACTATGAAGTCTAAGGTTTATATATGTGTTTTCTATACTATTTTTTATATTCATACCTTTGATTAATTGATTCATTATAGAATAATTTCTTAAAATATTTTGATGAAAAATTGGAATCGTAATTTAAATTTTGAAATAAAATTACATATTTTTTATGCTATCTTAAATACTAACATATAATTATTAATTTTCTATGAATTTTCATGGAATCAAAATTTTAAATTATTAAGTTAATGATTATTCATAATATCATGCTTGTAGTAGTTTAGATATATTTTTATGTTATTCTATAATGATTACCTATCTAGGATTAAAATAATGATAAAACAGGACATCATTTAAATTTTTTAAGGGTCAATTCTATTTTAATCCAAATGTTATCTTATGATATCAGTTTTTGTAGGTAAATTTGAATAAATAGATTTTTATTTTTTATATTATCCCTACAATTTAATAATTATTATTTTGAAATGGTTCAAATAATGTTATTTTTTATATTGTTATCTTTATTATTGGGATTATTAATACAAATTTTATCTTATGATATCAGTTTTTGTAGGTAAATTTGAATAAATAGATTTTTATTTTTTATATTATCCCTACAATTTAATAATTATTATTTTGAAATGGTTCAAATAATGTTATTTTTTATATTGTTATCTTTATTATTGGGATTATTAATAATTATTATTTTATGATTAATATAATTATGTTTATTACGATTATGTTTTGTATCATTAACTATACTACACTTTTTAAAGAATTCTCATTAAATAATATTGTTTCCAATATCAAATTTTTTTTATCTATGATATAATGCAATTTTTTTTATATGTGTCAAAAATAAAGTCTTTTATATTTAATGAAATGAAAATAAATTCATTTCTAAACATCACTAAAAACATTAATTATTCAAGTTATTGTTTTGTTTAATAAAAAATATGTTACATGTGTAATGGAAACCAAATTAAATAATCAAATTTTCAACTAGTTATATATGTAAGATAGTAAAAACAATAGCTATGAATAATTCAATTTTTGTCAAATAATTTAGTATAATGATTCGAAAAAATAGTTTCTCTTAAACAAAATAAAATTGCTATTTATTTATATAAACCGTAATACATGTTGAATAATCAATTCAAATTTATTTTTTATTAAATATGAATGTAATGAAGACATAAAAAAATACTTTATATTACCAATTTTTATAATTTTTCCCTATTTTACTCAGTAATTTTCCCATATAAAAACATACAGGGAAGAGAGACCTTCTATATTTTTATTTTCATATACAATTAATATTATTTTTAAAATTCATATTTAAATTCAATTTTAATTTTATTACATCTCATTTTAATTTTACAACCTATTGAATCTTGTGTGAAATCATGAAAAATACAAGTACTATATGAAATATAAATAATAATGTAATTATTTTTATATTGGCATTTTTATATATTTATAAAAAAAATTGACATTACCTTCATTTGGTATTGATTTTTCTTGAGTAGGTGAATGTTTGTGTTGATTCATGTTTTGGGTGGATCATGGGTTACACATACTAGTGGACAATTGATGCAATTCAAGGTTGCAAAGGGCGATGTGGGAAAGTTCATAAATGATGGATAATGCACTCAAGGGAGGCCATTCTTATCATCTATGGTCACCCTAGATAGTGGATCCCAACAAGTATAGATCTCGTAGTTATTGAGTGGCACCATCCATGTGATATCTAGGGATAGTTGATCATGTTCTTCCATTTTGATGTAGTAAAATAAGTACGAAAATGTGGTTTCATCAGTGTGGTTTCCTTGTTAAGAGAAGGTTCCCAAGAGACACATAAAACCCTCGAGGTAAAATTATGTGTATCAAAAAACAACCACATAATAGGAAAAAATATCGAGTCTTTAATAAATATAAAAACATAAAACAACAGAAAAAAAAGAAATTAAGAAAAAAAAACAAGATAAAGAATACAAAGAAAGTAAATAACCCTATAAATTTATGTGGTTTGAACCACTGTATTCCTACTCAATGGAAATGACAAAAACCATATCTCTATTAATATGAAATAAAATATATAAAATTATATAAGAGAAAGAATAATTAAAATGCAGTAAAAATAGGTGAAATCTATGTGATCAATATAGTAAGAAATTAAACTAGTCTAAGACCTCTAACTGGGGCTCATTCTCACTTTCCAAACACCCTAATATGATTCATTATATCCACCATAACCCTCCTATAGGATTTCATTCCATAATATCTCCCTTGCATGAATAAATTCAAAAAAATATCAACAAATAAGTTATCCCCTCTATGAATCATCTTCTTCCCCATATAGATTTATCTAGACTTTTTCTTATATGGAATGTTCAAAACAACTGAAACAAACCCTTGGGAAAAAATAATATGACCGAGTCAACATCCCTAATAGCTCTAAGGAAATTTGTTTGAATAAAATTCTTTCTGAATAACCATGTGTAATAATCTATACCATTTGGTGTTGTATAAAGGTAAGAACTGGTTTTGTGTAAAAATTAACAGGTATGACCTCAGCTACATCAATGTATATAGACCACTATACACATCAGAAAATATTTATCTCGAGCCACTATGTAAGGGTATACAATCTAGTTATTAGAATACATAAAGGTAGATTTCCCCTCCTCGTGTAAAGGTTAGTCACCTTCAAAAAGGAAACTTGTCACCATTGAAACTCACATAGAGGTAAAATTCCCCTCACATAAGGGTAAACATGCCTCATGTATGTGTAACATCAAGTTAATGGAACACAAAATTCCAAATAATTTTCATTTAACAATAAATGTATAATAAAATAACAAAATGTATGAATAAAAAATAAAAACATAATATTGATGAAATTAAACACATGGAATCGACAAACAGATAAAATGGCGATTCTAATTTGAAATAACAAGCATGCAAAAAACAAAAAAAAACACCACAAAAAAATATTTTTTAAAACACCAAAGATATTTTCATGGAATTTTATACTATCCTAAAATATTTGATTGTTTGGATAGTATTCATTAATATGAAACCCTAAGCACTCTCAGAATTTGAACAACCTAATTATCCTTAAATAATGTTCCACTTTGTCATGTACCTACTCATACTAACACATAATCTATTATAAACTAACATCATCATGACTAGAAAGTATAATCAATATAAGAAGATGCATTGAATCAATCTTACCAACCATAAATCGATATCCCCCCAAACTAGTTGTTCATGTGTGAATCTCTATCGAAAAGTGGAATAATTCGTCCAAAGACTTTAGTTAGTCATGTAAAACAAAACATAGCTAGGAATAGACATTTCCTTTAATGAAAAAACATCATTACACTAGAAAGATATATAATAACTAAAATGAAAGTAGTAAAATTAGCATAAAATATGCATAAATCATTCATAATAATTTGTCATAGAAAAGTATCAACCTGACCAAAATCAGCATAAACAACGATCCAAAATCATATCCTCTCTCCTAACCAGGGGTGTCTGAAATTCAGATATAGTTACAGAACAGTGATTGTAGATGCAAGATAACAAACTGATAAACCTAAATCTTCACTATGGGTTGAAAAATAAAAACATTGAGCCTTATCTTTGTCATAAATAAGTAATATGACATTGTATTGGTCTATATTGTCCTTAGAAATATTCTCATGGAAGTATATTTTTATGTGGTTGTTATTTCCACAATCATATCACAAAAAATTATCAAATTGTATAAAAAAATTCATCGCACTATTTTAAATTTCCTTTGAAACTTCATAGTATGAATCTTTGTCTTAGAGATCACCCCATGATCCTCTATCATCAAACCCTATATCTAAACATCCAAATGGAAAAGTTGCAGACTATGCTTATTCAATTATAACATAATCCCTACCATGTAACATTCAATCTATGATAGCATAAAACAAATATTATAAATAATTAAAGAGGAAATAGTTTCAATCCCCATATATTGATTAAACCACAATGTTGGATAATTATAGAACATTATTATTAATGGAGTCTAAATGAATTTGAACAGGAGTGTTGAGGACCATTTTAAAATTATAAATTAGTACTTTATTTTTAAACCTACCAAAAATATACTTAGTCATATAAATAAACTCATGATTTATCTAGATAGAATGTGATGATGTTCCGTAGAGCACTTCTCACAGAACCTTGTCACTTAGGTAAAACAACTATATGTACTTAGCTTTCTTTATAACATTAGTGTTGGAATATCCATTGGAATCCAATGTATTCCAAGTGGTTAAAAAGTGGTGATCATATTTTTCAATAATAAAAAATTATATTCATGACTACTGTGGAAAATAATATCATTCATTAAACTCTATAAATTAATTTAACATGTGTAAGAAATTGAATTCCGTAGGAATAAAATTCTAATAATGTTCAAAATACTAGGGAAGTTAATATCACAGTAGATATTTTATATAAAAAAACAAAAAAACATTGAAATTAATTAAGAAATATGAGATAAATCCCCTATATAATTCTATTGAACATTTTGATCTTCTTTGAGATCCATGTGAGAAGTAAGTTCAATATCTCTTATTCACTCTATTAGAAGTCTCATCCCTATTAGGTATACAATAATATCCCTCTGGAAATATCATTCTTACTCCTCCTTATTCTACACAATGAAGTGAACAAACTAATGTTCCATATATAAAAATTCAATAATTAATCAAAATATCCATAACATGTGATATATTCTCTTACTCCTCCAACTAATAAATGTGAACTTATTTAATTAAATTGTCTTAGTCATCCTCCACTATCCATCTCCATGAAACATGACTGGATCAACTCATCTTCACAACTCTCATTTCTGTTTAACTCAATTAATAAATAGATAAAATAATGATGGAACTATTAAAAACAAAATATTAACTTACATCTTGTGGAAAGTATGACCTTCTACATCTGACTGAACTAGTATCAATAAACTAACTCAATATCCCACCATAGAACCACCACTAAAATTCCTACTACTACCACTTTTGTTTAATTAAATTCTAAAATTAGGTGACCTTTTCTCTCACCCGTGTTATTTCTCTAAAAATACATGGAAAAATTCCATCATTACAAAAAACACTTCCAAAAACTCTAATATATATGAGTAATAAAATCTTCACATCACTGACATCTCATGAATTTCAATATCTAATTATCTCAACCAGAATATTAAATAATAATCAGTAAAGTAAATAACCTATAATACATTCAATAACAAGTAGGTAACATTAGATATTAATTTATCCTCAACTATACACCTTTATGGACTCTAGAACATATCCCCGTTATTATTAACTTAAAATAGCACCAAATAAAAATCCACAGTACAAATAATTCTTCTCCATGTAGAATCAATAAGTAAAGATGGTGCCTAGAGTATTGAAATACACTAAAAAAGGATTTATCTTAGATAATGAACTAAAATCATCATAACAACAATGAAACAAGTATTTTGTTAATAAATCATGAAAACAAATAAAATTATGAAAATAGTTTCGAATTAATCCACAAACTAGATAATGAATATAAAGATAAGTAATGAATGATATAAATTTATGTGATTTGGGAGACTATAGTCATAATCCCTGAAAATAAAATCACCCCATTATCAATTATTATGAAAATAAACCAATGGTATTATACAGTAACAAAAAGATAGGAAATGGAGAATAATTGATGAAATCTATTGAAACATTCCAGAAAGAAAAATAAATCAAATTGAGACCCCCAAACCAAGGATTGAACTAACATTTCATACACCATATAATATTTAATTATAGACTACTTGGTCCTCATTAGGAAATTAAATACAAAATTTATCCACCAAAACTAGCTTCCTAGTATTATATTGGAGTTGTGTTTCCAACAAATCCATGTAAAAGTTGTCCCCTCTTTGGATCACCTCCTTCTCTGTCTCAATTCAAATTTTCTCTCCCTTCTATGATATTTTCAAAAAGAATAAATGTTTCCCCGATGGATAAAAAAATCAAATGAATCAACATCTGTTATAGATATATGGACACATGATCAAAATTGAGGCTTGTAGAAGAAGTCGTCCCAACAAATCTAAATAATTACTGCATCATATAGGTAAGCACTACTGCTACATGTAAAGGATTTTCAAACTACCCCCAAATACATCAATGTAAATAAGTAAATTTATTCTTTTCATAGGTTTCATTCAAAATTTAAATGATAGTATAAACAATATTTTTCTTCATCTACAAAAAGGTATCTCTATCCCCCTCATCTAAAGGACACTTAACCATCACTTAAAGGCAACATGTCCCCAAAGATACTCATGTAAGGGAAAGAGGACACTCGAGTAATGGTAAACATTCATCCTTTAAAGGTACCCCCATATAATTGTAAAAAAACCCATGATATTCAAATCAATAATATAAGCATTATACAACAAATAAAATTAATTAAAAAATAAGAAAAACATAAATCCATGGAAATTAAATGTATGGAATTAAGAAACAAAATACAACCACTTAAATTTTAACAAAAAAACTTCAAGACACAATATGTATTCTATAGTAGAGTTTTTAAACGATAATTTGGAATGAAAAATTATATAAATGGGTTTGTGTTATATAATTTTTTTAAAATGGTCCCAAATATGATGAGAAAAATTCTAAAGGGGGTTTTACACATTCTTGAAAATAACCTTGAAGTATGAGTGAAATCATCCCAATAAATATTTAAAATATAATTATTTGAAATTAACTTCTTCTTTTTCAATTTAAAATTTATTTATTTTTGTATTCAATGAAAAATATTGAGCTATAAAAAATTAAGGGTAATAACTCCCACTTGGAAGAGAGACAACGACCTATGACTTTCAGTCTACTGGACCTCACTTGTTAATCATTTTTCTACTGAATCAAGGATTTAGTCAAGAATTATTCCACATTTTCATCCATGGAAATATTTCATACTACAACTTTACCTCTGTGATAAAAATCCAACAATATGTGAAACTTTTTATGTATGTGCTACAACTACTTATGTGACCTTGCCTATTTTTTTAGAGCCACCACAGCAGCATTATCACAATATAGAGTCATTGAATTTTTGTTATTAAGTATAACATCAAGCTATTAGAATAAGTTATACATCAATACATATTCTTTATCTACCTAATAAGATGTTATATAATCAAAATATAAAATAGAATATATGACCAGAGAAGAATTTGATCTCTTAAAACTCATAGAACCTAAAATAAATGTGAAGATGTATCCCATTTGTGACTTCATTACATCGTGATCATTTTTAAAACAAGCTTATTCATATAAACTGATGAATTATTCTTAATCTCCTCCATAAACTAGGAAAATATCCTTAGTATGCCCAGAATAATTAAGGGTAGTATATACTTCCACATAATAGTGGTCACCTTAGTCATCTTGATATAATCCTACCATACTTATTGTGTATGAGACTTCTAGTATAAGTCCCCAGCCTTAAACCATACTTAATCGTGAGTTATTACATGATTACACATTGAGGATCTTTTAAGGTTTAGAGTTTTCGATAATTAGATCATAAAACTTGCATTACATTCCACATTTAAACAAAGTGGTTACATAAAAGATAGTATTCATTTTTCCCATCAATGGAAACATATTTAAAATAAAACATGGATTCTTTCTTAACACTTCCTTGACACTATCATCATATCATGTACTCTTCCCTTGACCTGTGAAAAACATTTCAAAAACTTGGGATGAGCATAAAAAGCTCAGTAAGGGATATAAAAATCTGGAAAGGAAACATGAGTACATGTATACATAAGAATGAAATCATACTTTACCCATAAAACATAAGAACTTTAACATACCTCATAAAATCATAAATAAATCATAGAAATCATAAGACATAAAGATAACTTGAGGCATTCATAACATTCTTACGTAGGGAGTAAAACTCTTGGTTACGTTTGGAATACACATCACAGTATATTCCCTAAATCTCTTCGGAGAAACCTTAACGTTAAACCCCTTCGCGTTACCCAATGCATTGGAGAGCTATATCGGGCTCACTCGCCCTTAGTTTATCACGAAACCACCCGTCTTCATAATAATTCCCAAGAACCATAACATAATCGTTTCACATAAAACATGCATAAAGGAAACATAACATTTCCACTTTTCAATCACAAGATATCAATACAACACATTGATATAAAAATATTGTGAAAACCATTTTTAATACCAATATAAAGGAAAAGTAAAATATGGTATTTATTTTTTCTTTTAAAAAAATGTATGGCTTGTAGAGGAAGCCAAAACTCAAATAATGGACACGGCGGTGGAGAAGTCGTTTTAGCTGCATGTGTACGACAAAAACATTCCCTTTTGTTGTTTAGTAAAATGATTTGTATAAAAAAAGATTCCTTTCGGATAAATGTAAAAGTTAAAGGGGTTTATACACCATATAAAATAATGTTGCGTATAAACCAAAATATTCCTCAATGAAAGGAGATTGAGACGAAGTCCCATACAAAGACGATATCCTTGGATTAAGGATAAATCAATTACAAAATTATGTGTGACAAACTAATACACAAAATATAAGTGGATATTAAGTGTAAAACAATCTTAGGTTATTCACACATATTCATAGAATGACATATTCAAGGAGTACAAACTTATCCCAAAGAATCAAAATTTGGTTAAGAAGTTCCCTTGCAAAAATTTGACAGCCTAATGACATCACTACAAAATTCAGAAAATGAGTGATGAGAGATAAAAAGGGTATCTCATCACTTGGACATAAATTTTAAATCTTAAGGATATATAAGAACATATCCCAACAAAATGTTATGTGAATTAAAAGACATAACAAAATAAGTCTTTTAAAAAGTGGAGGGTGAAAGGTTCCCTTACCGACATGGGTATCTTTCGAAACATACACCCCATGAAAGAAGGACAATACAACATTGCTTTAAATACTGAAAAATGAAATTATATTACACAATGAGTAAAATAATGGGTAGTAAAAACACCACTCAAAGGAAATTGTGGAAAATGTAGCATAAATATCACGGGAATAAAAGTGAGATGAAAATACCTTATGAAAACTCGGCAGCCTAACGGCGCCACTTAAAACTTCCAAAAATGGATTGATGAGATCAAATAGGGTCTCTCATCATATTAAAATAAAATGTACAGAATGAGGAATATAAAAGAAAGTCCCCCATCATAAGAAAGAGGAGCTTAAAAGAAGTGTCATAAAGGAGAGTACTTAAAAAAGAAAGAGAGAGGTTAGATCTCTTACGAAAATTCGGCAGCCTAACGGCACCACTCAAAACTTCCAAAATAGAATGATTAGAGAGAATAGGGTCTCTCATCATTTTAACATAAAAATTACAGTAAGAGTAATATAAAAGAACATCCCAATCACAAGAAACATGAGCTTAAAAGGAATGAAATAAAAGAGTGTACTTAAAAAGAAAGAGAGGAGTAGGATCCCTTACCTCGGGTCCAACTTGACCCGATCGTTCTTTAACGTCCTGAATAATAAACTTGAGTTAATTTATACTTTCTTAAGAACCTTTTTCAAGTTCATTATTCCTTTTATATCACTTATTTCCATGTTATAAACATTATGTAATCATTTAAGTTAATAATGTTTGTTTTGTCGATATTTGGTTCATAAGTCGAAAGTGGACTTCTTACAATTACATGTTGTTCATGTGGTAAAATGATCATTATATCCAGAATGATATTCATGATTTGGAGATAATATATATCATATATATCCAGAATATACACGTATTTATAACATTACATAATCGTTTAGAGGTAAGAAATGAAATACACCGTTCATGGAGACGGTAGGTCGTACGTACACATGAACGCTACTTTCATTTCTATGTCATATTAATGGAATTAAAACTAAATGAGAGGTATTTATATTTTAATTAAAGAATTATATTCATTATTTATATGTAACATACATCATATATAATAAATTTAAATCCATCCGTTATACATCCCACATATGGCATTAACGAATCAAATCACTTTGAGGGGGCGGTAGTCCGCACTTCCTAAAATGAAATTATCGTGTTTACCCAAAATGGAAACCATAAAGGTATTCCAAAAAAGAAAAATACAGAATCTTAAGTAAAACATAAACATTTTATATATCATATATAAATATAGTGACATCTTAATGGCCACCTTTGAAGGTGTTATATGAGTGTTGAACAATCATCATTTCGTGAGGCAGAAATTTTCCATCCATAGAAACAGTTTGTTCTTTAACCATTTGATGTAGGTTTGTGTAAGTGTAGCTCTAATTCTTCTTATAAAAACATCATAATATATTGAAGATACTGGAGTTGTTACAAAATAAATGAATAAAAAGATTTTAGGGGGTTGGAGAATCAAAATAAAACAAAAGAACACAAGTGAAGACATTACCTGAAAATCGGGTAACTCTTTTTGATTTGAGCTCAAAGGCTTCCTTGGGAAGCCTTATACCCAATGTGAGGCTTATAGTAGTAATAGAGGGACGTGGAGAGGAAAAATGAGTAGGTTTTGGCCGATCCAAATGCTGTTGAAGTGTGGGTAAGGAGGTAGAGGTGGGGGCCTTTTATAAGAGGATAGGAGGGGCACTCTTGGAAAATAAAGAAATGTTACTTTATTTGAAAATGTGTTTCGAATTTAAAAGGTCCAAAATTGAAATAATTAGAGGATAAGGTGATAAGGTTTCGAAGTCCACCAATCCAATAGGTTTTGGACATGTGTAGGTCATATATTTTACATTATCATTTCATTTTATTTAAATCGTTTATTAATGAGGTAATCGCTGCATCATTATGATGTCATAAATAATTTTATTTATTTAATGTCTAAAAATTATAAAAAAAATATCATGATGTAGTAAAGATTTTTATCTTTCCAATTAATATTTATAGTAAAAAATATGACTTGTATGACCCAATTTAAAAATTTTTCTAGTGAAACATTTCATGCTTGTGACATTTTTATTTTAACTTTAAATAAAAAGTTATTTATGTCATTTTCCAACAAAAGTGGCTCCATGGGGTCCCTAAGTTGACCCATGGATTTTCATGTTCGGCCATGACACATCCAATGAGGGTAGGACATGTTTCTAGGTCATTTCACATTATTAAAACACTATTTTTACCTTAAATTACACTAATTACCTCTAATCGCGATTAAGAACATAAAAGTTACTATTCACCCAAAAATTATTTTTATCCCATTGAACCAAATTTTACATACTAATTACAACCATATATGTCATATTTTTGAAATTCAAAACACAGAGGTGGCAAAGTTTCATTTAAATGAAAAATCAGTTTCTTTAACTACCACTTAGTGGTTTCACTATTCATCAAAAATTGAAGTTCTTCAGAAAAATACCAAAACTTCACCCTAAGTTATATTTGATATTCAAAATTCAAAAATGAAGTCTATTTTAAAAAATTCAAAACATATAAGTTTCATTAATTAATTTAATAATTAATTCCCGCTGTTAGAGCAAATAGCGTGTTTTTATGAAACAATAAGTATCAAAAGATTGACACTAGTTTAAGTCCGATTTCGAAGTGAAATTAATTCCAATGACCACAATTAGATTAAATGGTAAAAATATATTCTAATTGAACATTAAAACCAATTCAAAATATAATCTAATAATATAAATAAATTAGATTAAAAAGTGGTTTTCAATTAAAATACAACATTTTTCACTATTCATTAAAAAATGAACTTTATCGGAAAAATACCAAAAAATTACACAAAGTAAATTTTGATGTCCCAATTATAAATAAGAATTTTATTTTGTCAAATATAACAAATAAAATTGTCAAAAAGTGGATTTAAAAGAGGTTCACCGTCAAAAGGCGGTTAATCGACCTTTTAAAAAATATTAGAATGTTTATGCTTAAAAATTGGATTCATTCGCATTTTTAATCCTTTAACATTTATTTTAAAGAGTAAAAATATTTGACAAACATATATAATAATTTTGTAGTTAGTTCTGTTCATTCCCGCCATTACAATGGCTAGGCGTTAACTACCATTCAAAATAATATTATTTTATTATTAAAGTGCAACGTAAGATTCCCAAGAAACTCGTTGTTGCGTATTGGGTACGCCATCGAGCATAGTGTCCCCTTTAAATTAATATTAATATTTTATTCACAAATATGGATAAATATAAAAACGTCATATTCTTTATTTACCTGGGGTGTTACATCCTTCCCCCCTTTTGGAAATTGCGTCCTGACAATTTTTAAAATTGGGCTCGGAAACATCCTTTAAAGTCCCACATCAGAACAAGAGTCGGTAAAACAATCACTTTAATATAAAGAATGAGAAGTACAGAGGTCACCCGAGTTAACCAATACTAGTATTCCATGTAGGAAAACATAAAAATGGAGAAGAAAACATAGGGTCATGTTCTGATGGAGAATGATAGAAAACATGTTTAGGAGAAATTTAACCACAAGAAAATCACAAACTTGTGATGGGTTAAACGGTATTCGATTCCCCAGTAGGAAAAGTTAATAGACAACATATTTTTTTATTTAGGAATTTATTCATAAGGAAACATAATTACTTATCATGTTGACTTTCAACATTTATTAGATTTCTTACACACTCATATTTTCTCCAAAAGACGAGTATTTAAGAAGACTTGTTCACTATAATCAACTTCTAGAGAGTCACCTAATCCACAAAAGAGAACTATATACTTACCATGTCTTTAGACTTTAACCAAAACCAAAACCAAACTGGTTATTACAAGATCAGACAATCAAGAAAAGGAAAACCCTTTATAAAAAGAAAATCTATTCTTAATCTCCAAAATATGTCCAACAAAATCCAAAGTTCAACGAGGACCATTTGATAAACAATTTGTCCATAAAATTCTTCAAAGTAATCCAAACTAAGATTGAAACCAAAATATTTGAAGGATTTAGTCACATAGTCTTCCAAGGTACAAATTAACTTTTATCTCCAAATAACATCAATTGCACTTAAATTCTCATATTGAAAGGTAATTAACCTAATCACTAATCCTCGATGATAGGTTAATCATTTCTATAGATAACCCAAAATAAACATATTCTTGATTCCGAAAATCATCTAACTAAAAAGAATTAGTCAAACTAACCTGGTACTTCACGTAGTCCAGTGGTAGGCGATAAATACCAGTCGCACTTTGGTTGTGGGTTCGATTCCCGCAGATTTTTCCAACACGACGGGTTGTCACATGGTCTGCGTATTGTCCTTTTTCCAAAACTATATAATTCTTAAAACATTCCCCAAAAAGAGATAAAATATTAAAAAATAATCATAACATATTTTAACCTCAAGTTTATCTCATTCCTTTAATTTTCCATCATAACATATAATAACCCATAATTACCTCAAAAGTAAGGATCATATAAACTCTAATGGTTACCTTTATAATTATTACCTGAACTTCCACATCGATTTGTCATCTCGTACATGATGCATTACAGATCATACCAAGGTTCAAGTGGTTGATCATGACTCCTTGATAGTTGGTTTAGAACAACCATGAGTTTCCTCATTGAATCCCCCATTTTATCTAGTATCATAATCAGAGAACCACCACAGTTTCCTTCAAACCTGTTGTCTATTTGGTGCCTACTAGATCCATCCATTCACTAAAAACAGAAATTTCAGGGTCAGTATATCAACAAAACCATCATGTACTAATGAGGAAGGTAAACACTAAGATATACTTACTCATTCACCTTATCTAAAACCAGGACTCTTTCTAAAATCCTAACCATTATGGTAATGTCACTTGTGCTTAGAGAATACCCTAACCTCTAAACCGACCTTTGATACCAACTATAAGGCCCCATCCTTAAACCTTACTTAATCATGAGTTATTACAAGATTACACATTGAGGATCTTTACAGGTTAAGAGTTTTAGAGAATTAGATCATAAAACCTGCATTACATACCACATTTAAACAAAGTGGTTACATAAAATATAGTATTCATTTTTCCCATCAACGAAAACATATTTAAAATAAAACATGGATTATTTCTTGACACTTCCTTGACACTATCATCATATCATGTACCCTTCCCTTGACCTATGAAAAACATTTCAAAAACTTGGGATGAGCATAAAAAGCTCAGTAAGGTATATAAATTATGGAAAGGAAACATGAGTACATGTATACATAAGAATTAAATCATACTTTACCCATAAAACATAAGAACTTTAAAATACCTCATAAAATCATGAATAAATCATAGAAATCATAAGACATAAAGATAACTTGAGGCATTCATAACATTCTTACGTAGGGAGTAACCCTCTTTGTTACGTTTGAAATACCCATCACAGTATATTCCCAAAATCTCTTCGGAGAAACCTTAAAGTTTAACCCCTTCGCGTTACCCAATGCATTTGAGAGATATATCGGGCTCGCCCGCCCTTAGTTTATCACGGAACCACCCATCTTCATAATAATTCCCAAGAAACATAACATAATCTTATCACATAAAACATGCATAAAAAACATAACATTTCCACTTTTCAATCACAAGATATCAATACAACAAATTGATATAAAAACATTATGAAACCCATTTTTAATACCAAAATAATGGAAAAGTAAAACATGGTATTTATTTTTTCTTTTAAAAAAGGTATGGCTTGTAGAGGAAGCTGAAACTCAAATAATTGTCACGGTGGCAGAGAAGTCGTTGTCGCCACATACGTACGACAAAAACATTCCCTTTTGTCATTTAGTAAAACGCTTTGTATAAAAAAATATTCCTTTCGGATAAACTTAAAAGTAAAAGGGGTTTATACACCGTATAAAATAAGGTTGTGTATAAAACAAAATATGCCTCAATGAAAGGAGATTGAGACGAAGTCCCATACAAAGACGATATCCTTGGATTAAGGATAAATCAATTACATAATTATGTGTGACAAACTAATACACCAAATATAAGTGGTTATTAAGTGTAAAACAATCCGAGGTTATTCACACATATTCATAGAACGACATATTCAAGGAGTACAAGCTTATCCCAAAGAATCAAAATTTGGTTAAGAGGTTCCCTTGCAAAAATTTGACAGCCTAACGGCGTCACTACAAAATTCAGAAAATGAGTTGATGGGAGATAAAAAGGGTATCTCATCACTTGGTCATAAAATTTAAATCACTAAAGATATAGAATAACATATCCAACCATAATGTTATGTGAATTAAAATACATAACAAAAGAAGTATTTTAAAAAGATGAGGGTGAAAGGTTCCCTTACAGACATGGGTATCTTTCGAAACGTACACCCCGTGAATAAAGGACAATAAAACATTGATGTAAATACTCATAAATGAAATTATATTACACAATGAGTAAAATAATGGGCAGTACATACACCACTCAAAGGAAATTGTGGCAAATGTAGCATAAATCTCACGATAATAAAAGTGAGATGAAAAATCCCTTATGAAAACTCGGCAGCCTAACGGTGCCACTTAAAACTTCCAAAAATGGATTGATGAGATCAAATAGGGTCTCTCATAATATTAAAATAAAATTTATAGCAAGAGGAATATATAATAACATCCCCCGTCATAACAAAGAGGATCTTAAAATAAGTGACATAATGGAGAGTACTTAAAAAGAAATAGAGAGGTTAGATCTCTTATGAAAATTCGGCAGCCTAACGGCGCCACTCAAAACTTCCAAAATGGATTGATGAGAGAGAATAGGGTATCTCATCATATGAACATAAAAATTACAGTAAGAGTAATATAAAATAACATCCCAATCAAAAGAAATATGATCTTAAAAGTAATGACATAAAAGAGTGTACTTAAAAAGAAAGAGAGGAGTAGGATCCCTTACCTTGGGTCCAACTTGACTCGATGGTTCTTTAACGTCCTGAATAATAGACTTGAGTTAATTTATACTTGCTTAAGATCCTTTTTCAAGTTAATTATTCCTTTTATATCACTTATTTCCATGTTATAAACATTATATAATCATTTAAGTTAATAATGTTTGTTTTGTCGATATTTGGTTCTTAAGTCGAAAGTGGACTTCTTACAATTACATGTTGTTCGTGTGGTCAAAGGTTCATTATATCCAGAATGATATTCATGATTTTGAGATCATATATATCATATATATCTAGAATATACATGTATTTATAATATTAAATAATCGTTTAGAGGTAAGAAATGAAATGCACCGTTCATGGAGACGGTAAGTCGTACGTACGCATGAACGCTACTTTCATTTCTATATCATATTAATGGAATTAAAAATAAATGAGAGGTATGTATATTTTAATTCCAGAATAATATTAATAATTTATATGTACCATAAATCATATATAATAACTTTAAATCCATCCTTTATACATCCCACATATGACATTAATGAATCAAATCACTTTGAGGGGGCGGTAGTCCGCACTTCCTAAAATGAAATTATCGTATTTACCCACAATGGAAACCATAAAGGTATGCCACAAAAGAAAAATACAGAAGCTTAAGTAAAACATAAACATATTATATATCATATATTAATATAGTGACATCTTAATGTCCACCTTTGAAGGTGTTATATGATTGTTGAACAATCATCGTTTCGTGAGGCAGAAATTCGCCATCCACAGAAACAGTATGTTCTTTACCCATTTTATGTAGGTGTGTGTAAGTGTAGCTAGAATGCTTCTTAAAACAACATCCTAGTATATTTAATATACTCTATTTGTTACAAAATATATGAATAAAAAGATTTTAGGGTGTTGGAGAAGTAAAATAAAACAAAAGAACACAAGTGATGACATTACCTTAAAATCGGGTAACTCTTTTTGATTTGAGCTCAAAGGCTTCCTTTGGAAGACTTCTGCTCAAATTGAGGCTTCTGGGAGTAATAGAGGTATGTGGAGAGGCATAATGATCAGGGTTTGTCCGAGCCAAAGGCTTTGTAAGTGTGGGTAAGGAGGTAGAGGTGGGGGCCTTTTATAATAGGAGAGGAGGGGCACTCCTGGAAAGTAAAGAAATGTTACTTTATTTGAAAATGATTTTCGGATTTAAAAGGCCCCACACTGATATAATTCTAGGATAAGGTGATATGGTTTCTCAATACACAAATACAATAGGTTTTGGACATGTGTAGGTCATAGATTTTACATTATCTTTTCATTTTATTTAAATCCTTTATTAATGAGGTAATCGCTGCATCATTATGATGTCATAAATAATTTTATTTATTTAAAGTCTAAAAATTATATAAAAACTATAATGATGTAGTAAATCTTTTCAGCTTTACAATGAATATTTATAGTAAAAAATAAGACTTGTATAACCCCATTTAAAATTGTTTTAGTGAAACATCTCATGCTTGTGACATTTTTATTTTAACTTTAAATAAAAAGTTATTTATGTCATTTTCCAACCAAAGTGGCTCCATGGGGTCCCTAAGTTGACCCATGGATTTTTTTTGGTCGTCCATGACACATCCAATGAGGTTAGGACATGTGTCTGGGTCATTTCACGTTATTAAAACATTATTTTTACCTTAAATTACACTAATTACCTCTAATCGCGATTAAGAACATAAAAGTTACTATTCAACAAAAAATTATTTTAATCCCATTGAACCACATTTTACTTCCTAATGACAACCATGTATGTCGGATTTTTGAAATTCAAAACACAGAGGTGGCAAAGTTTCATTTAAATGAAAAATCAGTTTCTTTAACTACCACTTAGTGGTTTCACTGTTCATCAAAAATTTAAGTTCTTCAGAAAAATACCAAAACATCACCCTAAGCTATATTTGATATTCCGAATTCAAAAATGAAGTATATTTTAAAAAATTAAAAACATATAAGTTGCATTAATTAATTTAATAATTAATTCCCACTGTTAGAGCAAATAGCATGTATTTATGAAACAATAAGTATCAAAAGATTGACACTAGTTTAAGTCCGATTTCAAAGTGAAATTAATTACAATGACCACAATTGGATTAAATGGAAAAAATATATTCTAATTGAACTTTAAAACCATTTAAAAATATAATCTAATCATATAAATAAATTAGATTAAAAAGTGGTTTTGAATTAAAATACAACATTTTTCACTATTCATTAAAAATGAACTTTATCGGAAAAATACCAAAAATTTACACAAAGTAAATTTTGATGTCCCGATTCTAAAGAAGAATTTTATTTTGTCAAATATAAAACATAAAATTGTCAAAAAGTGGATTTAAAAGAGGTTCGCCATCAAAAGGCGGTTAATCGACCTTTTAAATAATATTAGAATGTTTATGCTTAAAAATTGGATTCATTCGCATTTTTAATCCTCTAACATTTATTGTAAAGAGTAAAAATATTTGACAAACATATATAAAACTTTTATAGTTAGTTATGTTCATTCCCTCCATTACAACGGCTAGGCATTAACTACCATTTAAAATAATATTATTTTATTATTAGAGTACAACGTAAGATTCCCAAGAAACTCGTTGTTGCGTATTGGGTACGCCATCGAGCAAAGGATCCCCTTTAAAGTAATATTAATATTTTATTCACAAATATGGATAAATATAAAAATGTCATATTCTTTATTTACCTGGGGTGTTACATCTATCCTAATACATAATATAGAATACATGACCGAACCAATTTCTAATGTATTTAGAATAATTTTCAATCTATGTAAGTTGACATAGGCTGAAAAAAATATTAGATATATACAATGGATATTGATCCCAAGAATATGTTACACCTTACCCAATCCCTTTGTAGTGAATCATTTATTCAAAAATTACTTAATAGACTATAGGATTGGTATTTATTTTCTAAGGGGTAATATGACATCAACACAACCTATTATGAAAATGAATACACTCCCACTAAATCTTTTCTAGAGATAAGGATAATACGCATTGTTTTTAGACAAAAAATTATTTAGGGCTTTGTCAAAACAAATGTTACATGACGTTGATTCTCTCTTTCATCCACAAATGGATTTTTTATATTTTTGTAAAATGTTGGAATCCTTTCGAGTCAAAACCCCCTCGGGTTGTGTCAAACAGAAATCCTAATAAATTTTATTATTTATGAAGGCTATTTTGAAATCTATTTTCAAAATATCATAGTCACGATAGGAATTAATGGAAAGTACAATTCCGATTGATTTAATCATTGAAACTCGGGAGAAGGGTTCAATATTGTCAATGCCTTAAAAATGTTTAAATCCTTTTGCAAAATGTTGTGCTTATTGGTAATAAATTGACCTTATATTTCCAGTTTATTCAAGAATAACCGTTTACAACCAATGGTATTTACATCCAATGGAGGATCTACCATAATCCGGATACAGTTTTGGTATAAGGATTCCATTTCATAAATCATGGATTCTTGCATATTTGAAACATATATTCCACTTACAACTTCCTTGTAGGTTATATGACCATATTTGTTAATTAACAATGAGTCATCATCCTTGATTACTAGAAACCCATGCCTTTATAGTACTCTAACCTCTCTGGTACTCCTACATTGTACATGTGTCCCTCAAATAATATATTTTTCCCTGGGGCTTTGTGGAATTTATAATCATTCTAAATATTGTTTATTTTGATCCTAAACTTCATTAATGTCCATCTCTCTCCCACTATAACATTTAGAGATAATATATTTTTTATGAAATGGGGGTCTCCTATTAATCACAGATTTTTTATGATGGATTATTTATGTTGTATCCATTTTTATCTTTGGGATATACAATAAATATATACATTGTGCCTTGGGGTGTAATATTATTAACTAAATAGGCCTTAAAAAACTCTTCAAAACATCACACATGTTTGTAAGACCACACAGGATTCATTCCATTACATAATTAGTGTTATATATTGTATTTATCTTTTGTTGCAACTTATTTTAGTATGTATGAAACTTTTTGTAACATGTATCCTTGAAATGATAACAGAAGACTCACATGAATCATCATTAATATCAAAATATCCAAAAAGTTATGGTTCCTACTTTATATTACACCATTAAACTATGGCTTATAAGGGGTGAGTTGAGAATGTATCCTGAACTTATATAAATAATCAATGAAGTCTTGATTAAGATATTCTCTATAATGATCTAAGCCAAGATTCTTAATCTATCCACTAATATAGTTATCAACATCAATCTTGTATTCATTTAATTTATTAAATGAATATGACTTACACAAAATTAATTAGACATATCCATATCTACTAAAATCATCAATCAAAGTGATAAAGTTAGATTATCCACAACATACTTCATCATGAAATGGACCACACATTAGTATGAACTAAATCATGATGCACTTTATGCTTTTAACATTTCTATAAAATTAGGGATTCATTAATTTTTCCTTTTAATCATGCATAACATAAACCAAGTGGTTTTCATTTAAATGAATCGAAATATCCAACATGATGTAATTTACTCAAGAGTTTTCCATTTAAATGACTAGCCAGCAATGCCAAATTTGGGTATGGAATGATTCATCTGAGTAAGTTCTATATCAATTGTAAATACATTGTTCATGTAATACAAAATCTAAAGACCATTATTAAAATGTGTATTTCCGTAAAGTGTTATATATTTACAAATTAAAAAATTCTGATTCATAAATTTGAAAATAAATCAAACCATGTCATGTTTGGATGGAGAAATAAAGGTTTAGGTAATATATGGCGCAAAATATTAACCCCTAAAAACTGAGAACAATCTGGTTGGCAATCTTAGGTGGTAATCCCTGATAGCCATGGAAAAAACGATTACCTTTCTTTGTTACATTCAGATCTACCCCCAGTCAATCTTTTGGAATTTAATTGTTTTTTGTAATTGGATACATATGTGACCACAAAAAAACTATATATAATACCCAATTTTTATAAATAGGTAAATTAAGCTGGATAAAAAGTTCACTTGAAACTTCCAGATGCTTCGTTGGTTAGATGTAGTTTTTCTTCCAATGGCCCTTCTTGCCACATGTGAAATAGAAAAAATCCTCTTCCCTTGATTTCCCCATGATATTATAGTGATTTTAATGGAACTAAGAAGCTTTGGATTGGGAGATCTTCTTTTTCAGTTTCTGTTTGTTCACCATAATGATAGAAGGCTTTTTATGCTTCATGTCGTTATCTACTTGGAATATGAGAATAAGTGTATAAGGGAGAGACTTGACAATTTTGTTCATATTAAAGTTTACCACAATGCTAGAAAATATTTTAGGGAGTGATGTAAAAATCTTATTAGTTCTGAGTTTTTCAGGGAGTTTAATACCTAGAACATTTAGGTGATCCATATAGAAAATTAGATCAACTAACTGAGGCCCAGATGGTGCACCCTCTACAAGTATACTATAAAAGAGTTCTTTGGAAACATCAGAAAATTCTTGTTTATATCTCTCATTGTATAAACATTGTATGTTCTTAAAAATTATATATGAATACAAGTTTTCGTGAGAATACATGAGTTCACTAGACATATATAAAAGCATTGAACATTGAACATTGACAGTGTCACTCAAATGATTATTCTAGATAGGGAACTATTCATCACTCGGGTCCTTGGTAGAAAATCTCGAAATGAGGATTCTAGTAAGTATTATTTTTTAATGGTGTATCACAACTCAAAGGAATTTTACCCACACATGGAATTCACTGCATGTGAGGAGGTTTTCTTTCTCCAATATTGATTGTAGGGATAGTGTGGATGATGATCTGACCATTTTATTATTTATTTAAAGTGTATATTATCTAAATACCACAAAATAGTCCTTTAACAATTCTAGAATTGGACTTTATCGATGCTAAACAAGTGTTGACTATCATAGTGCGGTTAAAAGACCTAGGATTTTTTCAACCCATTTATTTATCACTCATAAAGGGACATAATACATTGCGGTGTTTTAGAACAATACAACCCCAAAAATAGGGAATTCTAAAGGATTATATAACAACACAATTTATCACCAGAAACAACACAAAATTTTTTCAAAATCAGATACCAATAAAAAATTTAAATTATATAAAATTTACAACACAAATATAAGAAAAAAACACTATTATTGGCCAAAATAATGAAACCATATAAAATAAAAAACCAAAAATGTTTGACAAAAATAATCCACCTATATAAGAAAATAATTCTTATGTTAGTAATTATATAAATTCAATAATTAAATAAATTGTGTAAATTTTAATGTAAACATTGAGTCATACCATGCACACTGTGTATCGAATTAATGTAGGTCGATTCTTGCATGTCACACCATTTATTGTTAATCTTCAATAATTGTCTCTATGAAAATTAACCAAATAAGTATAAGATAAAAATGATATATAAATTAATTAATTAGTATCATATAGAATGATGAGAAAACAATCTAGGATTGTTTTCACAATTTTGGTGATGTGATGTACTTTTTAAAACAAAATGACACTTGTATATTGAAAAGATACACTTGTAGCCATAAAAACCGCACCATGCATTATATTGAGGTGATACTGATAAATAAATATACCAAATGACTTAAGGATAACTTTTCTAAAGTATCAAAACAATCAAAATTCATTTCCCCAATTTTGAGTATATTAGTTGTGTTTTTTTTAAAAAAAATAGATTTTTAATTGGAAACATGTATATTGAGTCATACCAGTCAAATAATGTATGTTTTTTGGATGTGAGTATGATTTATAAACATATAAAATGTATTATAAAACTTTTTCTGGAATTATTAAGAAAATTCATGCGCGTTTATTCATTTTTTAGTGATTCCAACTTTTTAAACTATAATGTCAATTTTAAATTGATAACAGACACTTTGAGTCATACTGGGAACATAGTGTGTGAAATTGAGGTATGGATGGTTAATATATATCACAAATGAATTACGTTTCTTTTTTTAATATCAAAACAATATGAAAACATTTTCTTAGTTTTGAGTATATCAGTTTTCTTTTTTACTAAAATTAATGTCAATTTTAAATAAAATTAATCACTTGGAGTCATATTGGTCAAACTGTGGATCTAATTGAGGTGTGGATGATTCCTACACATCTCAAATGACATATGGTCCATTTTTATAAATTATCAAAACAATTTGATGGTATTTTCTCTATTTTTAGTACGCAACTTTTTATTTACTAAAGTTCCATTTTAAACAGGAATGGCACACTTTAAATATTACAGTTCGCATAGTGTGTGAGTTTGACATGAGACTTATTCTGACATGTAACAAATTAATTGTTAATAAATTTCATAAATTATCAATAAAAATCGAGTCTGTTTTCTCAGTATTGAGTGAGTGGGACTTTTTGTATAAAAAATTTAATTTTATAATTGATAGAGGAAACATTTAGTCATACCATTCACATCGTGTATTGGATTTAGGTGATTATAATTCCAACAGGTCATAAATAAAATATTGATCATTATCCTAAATTATCAAAATAATATGAATTTTTTTCTCAATTTTGAGTATGATAGTAGGTTTTTTTTAAAAAAATAATGTAATTTTTAAATAAAAATATGCACTTAGAGTCGTACCGGTCTCACCATGCATCATATTTTAGTCGAGGTAATTCATACACATCCCATATGAAAAAATTATTTTCCCTAAATTATAAAAATTATACAAATTTTTTTTCTTAGTTTTTAGTAAACCATTTTGTTTTAATAAAATCTCATTTTAAACTAGAAACATGCACCTGAAGTCACACTGATATCATCGTGTGTCAGTTTGATGTTATAATGATTAATACAAATTGAAAAATAATTATTAAAATTTTTTATAAATCATCATTGTAATATAGTCATGCTTTCTTGGTTTTTAGTGAGTGACACTTTTTTACTCAAATGTAAATTTTAAAATTATTTGAAACACTTTGAGTAACACTTGGCACATCATCTGTTGGATTGAGATTAATATGACTTATACACATCACAAATGTCATATGGATTGTTTTACAAAAGAATAAAAACAATCATAATGTGTTGTCTTGGTTTGTTTAGGATAGTTTTCTTTTTTACTAAAATAATGTCTACATTAAATAAAAAAGATGAACTTGGAGTCATATTGGTCATACAGAAGGATATATTAGGCTGTGAATTTTTCTAAATCATCCCAAATTACTTATGGATCATTTTAATAAATTATTATTATAATATGAATTCTTTTGATTGGTTTTGAATATAGAATTTTCCTTAATAAAATGACATTTTAGACTGGAAACATGCACTTTGAGTCATACCAATAAAATAATGTGTGGGTTTTTTGAGACTTAATCCCACATGTAACTAGTGAATTATGTATATTTTTACTAAATTATCAAGATTATATGATTGATTTTTCTTGTTTTTAATTGAGTGATACTTTTGTAAAAAAAATTCAATATGAAATAGATAATGAACAGTTTGATTCATAATGGGCACATAGTGTAACTAATTGAGGTAAAACTCCATCCAATATTCCAAAAATGACTTTTGGATCACCTCCCAAAACTATCAAAACAGTCTGAATGTGTTTTGTTATTTTTTATTATGTGATGTGTGTTTTGAACTAAAATATATGTTGAAAACTAATAACATATCGTTCGAGTCATACTAGTCACACCATGATTCAGATTGAGGTGTGACTGAATGAGTGTTTGATGACTGCTTTTAATTCCACTAACTATAAAAATCTAGAGAAGAAAAAAAAAATTCCCCTTGAATGGAAGAAGAAACCCTGTTCTTATTGAAATTCCTCATCCAAAATCATGATGTTTTCTCTTTTCTAGATTTTTGAAGATGATTTGAGAAAAATTAAGTCTAATTAAAAGATCTGTGTGAAAAAAAATATTAGATAAAAATTAATTGAAAATTAACTTAAAAGTTTTCGATAAAATGGAGATATAATTAACTAAATAATTAGATGGAATTCACATTTTCATGATGGTTGTATACATATTTGACCGTTTTCTTATTTTTCTAATCTTATTTTTGGCCTCGAATTCCAATGTGTCCTGAGCATGAGCAGTTTTGATAATACCACCCCAACTCAAGAAAAATAATCCTCCTATATAATAAAACAATTATTATATGAGTAATACTATAAAAAAAATTTAAATGTAAACATGAACCAATATATTAGCAAAATATCAATTAAAAAACTAAAACCATACTACTTGAGTTATACTAAGTACACCATGTATTTCATTGAGGTATGATTGATTCCACCATGTCTTTTTACCCTACAATGCATTCAAAAATCATGGTCATATAACAATATTATAGTTTGATAACCTAGAATTTTGAATTCATTGTGGAATAAAAATAAAATTGCATCATCATGAGTGAATCATCCTTATTTAATGCATGATCATAGTATGGGAGTGAATTTTCCATTTTAACAATGTAATTTATTCCTAGAAAACATTTACCATTAGTATAAACCTATCATAATTCATTGATTAAAATAAAATATATTTTTACATTAGATATTTTATAGAATATAATTAAATTTTTCTTACCATTTCACCGTCATATAGAGTAAAAATCCATGATAAACCATTTACCTTCGTTGATGGAAAAAACTTTGGTCTTGCCAATTGTATATTTTCATAAGACACTACACTCCAATATAAATTATTTACCCTTTTGGAAATTAATATACATAATAATATACCTTTATAGAATCCAAACGATCTTGAAATCATGTATGTCCCTTAAGTCTTCTTGGATTGTTTAATAGATTATTATACCCTTTTCACTATTCTGGGTGATGATAAACTCTAAAATAAAATCATAATTATTTTTTCATCAAAATGTGAATATCTTTATTCTATGGTGTTTTTTTATAAGAAATAGTTATGCATTTTTTATTAATGAGCATGTGAACATGAATCAATGTAAATAATGAATGTTCACATTCATAATGAATGTAACTTTTAAAGATTTTGTAAGCTTTGTTCATGTTATATCATTAAAATAATAGATGATCAAATAGCCAAATTAATTACACCACCCACCACTGTGATCCGAATATATTGTTCTTTTTTGAAAAGTCAGGGTTGATTCAATGAATTTTTTTATTTCTTTATTTTTTATTAATTTTGGATTAATCTATTAGATTCCTTTTCAAGGGTTTCATTGTTTTTATTTTTAGAGCTTCACAATTTCATTTAAATTATGTTTTTCATTTTAAGATATTTCATCATAAGGTGGTTTCTTTTAATTTGATTCCATGTTTCCTTTGACACCAGCACTCGTCAATGACCATGATCTCTTAGTGCTAGATTCTCTCTAATAGATCTCTCATACACCTTCTAATATCAGTTATTTATTACTCACATGTTTATTGAAACATTTTAGTTTTATTTTATACTTTTTTATGATTGGATTGGTGTTTTATGGTTCTCAATGTGTTGAAAATCTTCTTTTTACATGCCACCTAATACACTTCCACAATGGCTCTTTTCATAAGTGAAAAGATTTCTGAACAGTTTTCAACAATTTCTCTCAAAAACAGCCATAGTATCATCCCCATTCCACTCCATTACCCAAAATTTTTCTTATTTTCAATCCAAAGCACCATCTCCTACTATGTCGTTATCTCTGCCTTGGTCTCTGTCTGTTCCTCCTCCCCAACCTTGGTCTTTGAATCTAACTCTAACTTCACCTATTCCTCCACCTCCACTATTTCATGAAAATATTATTATTTTTAGGTCACCACTTATAAAAAAATTTATTCCCTCCATTATAATTCTCCTTTATAAACTACTGAAAATAATATATATACATTCTGAAATAAAATATTCACACCACAAATATATTTGAATGGTTAATACTCAAACTAGATCATAAACATAGTAGGTAATCAAAAAAAGTTTTTTTTTTAAAAACATTATGTAAACATGTACACTACCAACTCATCTCTAAAAATTTTACTTTTACTTTTTAGTGTGAAAGATGTCGGTAATTTGAATTACTGAGAAAATGTAGACAAAAAAATGATTAAAAATATATTTAATAAAATTGTAATTATCTTCAGAAATTACATATTCATATAATCTGGTCATTTTAGGATTTATGGTCTCTATCGTAAATTTTCAAACATTATATCCACAAGAATTTCCATTATCATGCCTCAGATACTATAGAAACATTTTCAAAAATAACAAAATTGTTTTGAAAAATATTATTGTAGTTAACTCTTTATATTTATACAATAATAATTTTTTTTAGTAATCAATAGGATTTATTAATTAAAACACCTAATTAATACAATGATTTATCATATATTTAGTGACTACCTTATCATAACAACATTCTTGTTAAAACATAGACAAAAACATATAATTCTAGGGTTGTGTAACACCTTGGGAGTTTGTGACATATTAATTCAATTTAATTTAATATTTTTGATATTATGCATTCCATTGAACACTAAAAATAAATTAACTTATAAAATCAATATGTTTGTACTGATTTATAGGAAAAAACTATTTAATAATGAACAAAAAACAACCAAAATTTTAGATTTTTTACACAGAACACCAACTTGGAGTACGTTAAACATAATAATGAGTTTCTACATAGGATTATTTTGTTGCTATAAGGATTTTAACGAGAAAATTATAACTATGAAATTGAACATAGTAATATGAATAGTAATAACTAATTTTAAGATATTGTTTATAATGGTTTTATAAAAATAAAACATAGTCTTAACAAAATATATAATTTTTGTTAAACTCTTTATATGTTTAAAAATATATTCTTCTCAAAATATTTTCTTTTAATGTCCTTCTGTTTAAAATAATAAAATTAATTTTAGAAACATTTAGAAATTGAATTTCATTAACAATTTTTTTTTAAATTTATAATTTTGAAATTAACTTAGGGATAATTTTTTGGTGTTTTATTGAGAAACATCATTTTTTTATTAATAGTGAAAAATATAGAATTTTCATTCAAATCTTATTTTTCTTCTTAATTATTTATGAGGATAAATTATATTTTAATTTTGTCTCACTATTTATTGAGATTATATTTTTATAAATAAACCCAATGTGGGTCATTATAATCCATTTCACATTGAAACTGAATATAAAAATATAGCAAAATTTTGAACATTTTGACATTAAAAACACGTATTATCGACCTGACTGTGAGATTATTTTTAAATTAATTTAGGGAACTTCTAGGATTGTAATTTAGAAAAATGGATTCCATATTTTTAATCATAGTAATTTATAATCTCTAATAAGGTCAACATAGTTTTCGACCAAGGTGGATGTAATTAATATTAATTACAGCAATTAAGGTAAAATTAAGATTGATAAGGGACTAAACATTAATCTTTAGGGCCCAAATGAACTAGAAAATTTTCCAAGATCCATTGGCTAGAAATATTCTGAACCTATCCCCAATTGGATCCAATTTATTTCATTATTTGATCAACTTGGCATGGGTGAAACATGGGTAGAATTACTTTTACCCCAATATAAAAGACTGCCACTCCTCTTCCACTATAAAAAGAATTCCCCTTCTCCCACTTCCTCAAAGCACTCAATACACACTGGATAGACCAATTTATACCCATATAGATCATCCAAATCCCTTATCACTTAATTTAATCCTCCCCTTGGGATGAAATCAATCCATGGAAACCCTTTGTTGTATAATAAAAGGTGTTACCTAGATAAGAGGAAACATTTTGCCTCTTTTTCTTTTATTTTATTTCAATTATCTACCCCCTCAACACATATAATTACATTATTTTATAAAAAACTATTACACTATATATAGTAGGATTTTTTCTATTATTTATAACTACACATACACACACTTCTGTATAATGGGTAACGAAAAAACTATCAATATGTACAACAAACTAATGCCTCAAGAAACGATGATTGTTCATTTTTACATTACCACCTCTCATGGTGAAAATTTTGATGAAAAACGGGTCTATATATGTTATAAATTATATTTATTATGAATTTAATCTTCTTTAATCCTTATATAACACATATGATTATACCTTCCATTTTATGTAAACACAATAATTTTGTTTCATGATGTGTGGAATACCTCCACCTCAAAGTGATGGATTTACTCACACACCACATAAAATGTATTAAGGATGGGTTTATTGAACATATATGACATATATTATATAAAAATGATACACTAATAATGATATATATAAACATATATATTAATATATTTCATTTGCTTAATTTTTTTCAATACTACTATTAAACAGAAACATAGTTCATGCATACATACGACCTACCATCTCTATAAACGGTGTATTCCATGGAACACCCCAAGCTTCTATGGTATGCTTCTCTTTGAATAATGCAATAGCGTGTGTTGTACGCAAATCGAGTTCAAACACACCACAACCAATCAAACTAGCCATTATTAATAGTAATACCCACTTTTTGAAATTTATAAATTTTATTTTTCAAAATGGACTTCATTTTTGGATTCAAAATATCGAAATTAGACTAGGGTGAATTTTTGGTTTTTTTCTAAAAAACTTCATTTTTTTATGAATAGTGAAACCACTAAGTGGTAGTTAAAAAACTAAATTTTTCATAAAACTAAATTTTACTGCTTCTGTGATTGGAATTTCAAAAATCCGAGAGGCATGATTAATATTAAGGAGTAAAATGTGGTTCAATGAGATAAAAAATAATTTTTGGTCAATAGTAACTTTTAAATTTTATTTACCACGGTTAAAATTAAATAGGGTAATTAAGGGTGAAAATAATATTAATATTACCCTAAAACATTTCCTAATTCTATTGTACAAGTGTATCTCAACCAAAAACAACCATAGAAATAAAATATTATCATTTAGGTCCACTTGGATTAGATTAGGACATTTATTATTATTTAATTCAAAGAAGAGTTAAAAGAGTTAAAATCAAAAATTATTTACTAAAACATTTTTAATATAGGGTTATACATAAGATATATTCGACTATAAATATTAATAAGAAATATAAAAATATTTCCAACATAATGATATTTTATTTATAATTTTTGGACATTAAATAATTTAATTTATTTATGACACAATGATGATGCAGTAACTGCCATAATAGTGAAAAATTAAAATAATTGATATTATAAACACCCAAATAAATATAATTTGAGACATTATATGAATTATAGTAATTTTCTAGGTTAATATGACATGTTAGGAATGATTTAACTAACTTTATTCTAAGTAATAATTCTGTTATGATTTTCACAAAAATCAATTTTCCAAATAGTGTCAAAATTGACATAAATGAGTTTTTAAAAAAAATATTATTAATTGATATTCAATTCCTAAAAATCTAAGGTTCATCCAAGAGACATATATCATGATATTTTAATCATTAATGGACCACTTGGGGGTCTCTTAAAAGTATATAGTATGTTTATTAACTATATAATATAAAAATACAAAATGACATGGTAAGTGTCAAACTAATTAACTAAGAGTTAAAACTAAAAGATAAGGTTCATATAATGACCCAAATCTGTCTAAATTCTATTGGTTGAGTGGTTTTAGACCCATACCCACCTTAAACATTAAATAATCCACTTTGGATCCATTATAACACGAATATGAATTTATTATAAAATAATATTTCTAGCTTTTCCAAAGGTGCCCCTCACCCCTCTTATAAAAAGGCACACCCCATTCTCATTAATTCACACCTTCAAAGCCTTTTGGTTTGGACAAAACCTGACCAAATACTCTCTCATCTTCCCTCACTAGAACCTAGAGGCCTTAGTTTGATCAGAAAGCAAACCTAAAAATCCATTTTGATCAAATCAAAAGGAAAGTACCCGAAGAAGAGGTAATGTTTTCACCACCCTTTTTCAAATTCATTTCTTCTTAAACTTCTTCTTTCTTTGTTATTCCCATTCTAAAATAATGAATCCAGTATCTCCTATATAATGTAATATTTTTATAAATATGGTACAGCCATATTTAGTATTCTATCCATCCTTTAAATGACATGTCACCATACGTGCGTACGTACGGCTTACCATCTCCACGTCGTGGTGTAATTGATATTCAATATATTATTATTTGGATGGGTATAATAATGATTTTTAATTCATGTAAATAATAAACATAACATGATAATGATTCTGTATATATGATATACCATTCAATTAAATATTATATTAATATCAAAAGAATGATATTGTCGTTCGTGCGTACGTACGGACTACCGTCTCCACGAACGCGATGAGAGTCATTCTCCATCGTATCCATTCAAGTATAATTCTCATTTGAAGATTAATAATAATTTTTAAGTACTAATTATAATTCTGGATATAAATAAGATACAAACTATCCATAACAAACATGTCTTACATAACCAAACATATAAAAGAAAATGAGTAAGTTAACACCCGAAACGACAATAATATTAAGATATTATTAACAAAGCAATGTCAAAAGATCATATATGATATCATATCAATGTATATGACTCTTATATAATTTAATAACAATTATTTCACCATTATACAGGAGTTTAACCAACCCCCAACCAATGAAAAGTACAAGGTAAGGGTTTATTTCACAATCTCTTCATTATCCGAGGTTGTTTATACGTAATTATCTACTAGGAACTCTTTATCATCCACATCGATGTTTCTTAAAAATGTATTTCAAAACATTCTTACTATTTTATAGAATATGGTTTAAAGTCATTTATACCCTTTTTTGACTGTGGAAGTGTTATTTTTATACCATTCATGGTTTATGGAGAAATTATTGACATTTCGTATGCTAGTTTTAATATGAATGTTTATGTTATGTTCAAACCCATTCATATGAGGAATCCATTGGACTTAATATGTGACGGGCGGAGACCGCTATAGCTCCTCTATGAACCGGTAGGTCTCTTGAGACAAACTAGTGTCTTGGCATAAGGCCTTGGAAAAATATTATTTATAGTCTTGGCACGAGGCCTTGGCTATGTGGTTATGATAGTCTGGCATTATGCATTCCATCATTATGAAAGTGGTTATTGATATTGCATGTGATTATTTGATTAGTAGAATATCCATGAGAATAATTAAATGGAATTATCTCATTTTATTTTTTCCATACTATGTTGAAGTTCAAGTTTAAAAGGCTTTTGTTTCAGTTATACATTTCCTTAAATGTTTATTCTTATTTATGAAAGTTTCCGCTATATTGTTATCTTTACTGGGAATTTGAGCTCACACCTTTTCTATGTTTTATTTTTCCCAGGATGTGAAGAAGTAATTTATGAATGACCTGCAGGGATATTATGAGGGGATAAGAGTGTGGACCATGGAGACTATATTTTTGTAGTTTTCATTTTATGATGTAATGTAAACTTTATTAATTTTTCAAGTTATTCCAAGGCTACTAAAATAATCGGTCATTCAATATTTTATCTTTCTTGTGATCATAAAAATGTTATGTAATAATGCACCGACTCTGGGTAACGAGGGTCGGGGCGTTACAGTTTTTATTAGAGGAAGTTTCATACAAACCTTGGAAGCTTGATTTAGATAAACTCTGATTAGAGCACATAGACCTAACATGGACTTTGAGGATTAGTATAGAAGAACTTCCAAGAATTTTGGTATTGTAGAGATTTTGTGAGTTTTCTGAGAAATACATCCCTGTCTGGATACGAGAAGGTAGAGACGGCTCTGGCACAGATGTGCCTAGGGGTAAAACCCGAAAACACCGCTTTGAGCTGGACTCGAACATGAACTGGTGCACGAAAACAGGAATTGCTGCACTCTTGGTTACGACACTCACGGGGGATATGCTTAGGATAACTCTCATTTTCTTTACAAATCATTATGAAGGGTTTATGAGTATATACTTCCTCAAAGAAAACTTTTTTATGATTATGGATTATATCCATAAATAGTTCAATTTATGTTAAGTGTTTTATAAGTATGGAATTATGTATTTTGATTCATAAACTGATCTAGTTTATGCCATTGTTTAGAAATGGTGCCTAGTGGAAGAAATGGAAACTGTATCAATGCACTCACTCCATGTATATATTTCCCTCCTGATCAAGATAATTATAGTTGAGTTGGTGATGCAACTGGTGCCGATCATCTAATCACTATATTAGGACAACTCACTCAGGTTATGAATAATAACCTTACCCGTATGGAGTACCCTGATCTGCAGCGTGGAGGGTCAATGTTAGATCACTTCATGAGAAAACAACCACTAACATTCAATGGGAGTACAAATCCCTTAGTAGCTGAGCAATGGATAAATTTCCTAGAGAAAATATTTCAGGATTTGGGGAGTAGGGAAAGGGAAAAAGTTATCATGGCAGTTTACCGCCTCACGGGAGATGGTGATCAATGGTGGTCATTGATTCAAAACATGAAGGAAGATGATGAAGTATCAAATATGGAATGGAGGGAGTTCAATTATCTGTTTTTAGAAAAATACTTTCCTCGTGACCATCGAGAAGATATGGAAAGACAATTTCTGAGTCTGAGACAAAAGGAGGATGAGAATGTCGCAAAGTATGAGGATAACTTTACAAGGTTAGAAAGGTATGTTAGAGATTATATACGTAACCCAAGAAGAAAGATTGATCATTTCTTTGATGGGTGAAAAACATTTCTTCATAGAGCATTAGTCTCACAATACTTCTCGGCGTACGAAGACATTGTCTCATGTTCTATCAAGACATAGAAAGAATTCTCTAAGTCATATGACTTTAAAGAAAAGAAAGAGAAGAAGAGATCTGCTGATTAATATGGTAATGGAAATAAGGGGAAGAAGGGAAAATTTGAATATCCATCCTGCAGAAAATGTGGGAAGAAACACCCAGGTACTTTCTTAAAAGGAACGGGAGTCTGTTACAAGTGTGGTGAAAAAGGCCAACAAGCTCATGATTGTAAGGGAAGAAGGAAGCTACCGATGTCCAATGCTACAATTGCAAAGAGATGGGACATTATGAAAAGTAATTTCCTAAGCGTCAGGGGAACTTACCTCAGAAAAGGCCAAGGGATCAAGGCCAAGATTATGCTATCACTACTGCTGAGGTAGAAGCTCTGAAAGACGTGGTGGTAGGTAATTTAGTGGTTTCCTCAAGTTTAGAAAATGAATTATTTGATTCTAGATAATCGCATTGTTTCATATCTTCCTAGTTTTCTAAAAAAATTAGATATTTCCAATTTGATTTAACAAGGGAGTTTTCAGTTAAAACTCTTAAGGGAAGTATCATTGCAAAAATATTTTGTGAATCAGTCCCCATTAGAGCACATAAATGTTCTTTATCTGATGATCTCATTTTCATACCTATGATTGATTTTGGTATAATCCTCGGTATGAATTGGATTTCGGACCATGATGTTAAGATTTATTGTAAAAAGAAAAAGGTTACGATTTTTAATGATGACGATGATAAGGAACACCTTATCTTTAGAGAAGAATCGTCACCACCTAATTCTAATCTAGATCCACCCCCAGTAGCTCAACTAAATTCAATTATTGGGGAGGAAGAGGATGAAATTACAGTGGGTGAGGAAAGGAATGTTCAAATAGAGGATGTACCTATTGTGAAAGAATATATAGACGTGTTTCCGGAAGATTTACCTGGACATCACCCAGAATGAGAAGTTGAGTTTTCCATTGATTTAATTCCTGGATCAAGGCCTATATCGAAGACCCCTTATAGAATGGCCACTATAGAATTAGTTGAACTAAAGAAACAACTAGTGTAATTGAGTAATAAGGTATTTATTCTCCCTAGGGTTTCCCCATGGGGAGCCCCTGTTCTTTTTGCTAAAAAGAAAGATGGATCTATGAGGTTATGTATCGACTACCGGTAGATCAATGCTATAACAATAAAGAACAAGTATCCCCTACCTCGCATTGATGATTTATTTGAAATACTGCATGGATCTCAGTAATTTTCAAAGATTGAACTTTGATCTGGATACCATCATTTGTGTGTGAACAAGGAAGACATTCCGAAGACAGAATTTCAAACCAGGTATGGGCATTACGAGTTTACAGTAATGCCTTTTGGATTGAATAATGCACCCTCTGTATTCATGGATCTGATGACTAGAGTTTTCAAGGAATATCTCGATGAATTTGTGGTGGTTTTTATTGATTATATCTTGGTATACTCCAAAATCTATGAAGATCATGGAAATCACTTGTGCATTATCCTAAAGACTTTGAGAAGACATGAATTATATGGAATGTTTAGCAAGTGTGAATTATGCCTTCAGGAGATTTCTTTTCTGGGCCATATTGTCTCTAAATATAGAATCACTTTTGATCCTTCTAATACCAAGGCAATCCATGAATGGCCTACACCGGCAAGTATAACTGAGGTACGTAGTTTTTTTGGTTTAGCAGGTTATTATCAACGTTTCGTCCAGAATTTTGCGCGGTTGGCTAACCCATTAACAAAGTTCACACGTAAAGGGGTTAAATTTTTTTGTAAAAAAGAGTGTGAAGAATGTTTTGAAGAACTGAAGAGAAGATCAGTCAATGCTTCTATATTGACACTACCATCGGGGAATGATGGGTTCGTTATTTATAGTGATGCATTGAAGAAAGGACTTGGTTGTGTCCTTATGCAGAATGATACGGTTATTGCCTATGCATCACGACAATTTAAAATTCATGAACAAAACTATTCTACTCATGATCTAGAGTTAGCAGCTGTGATATTTACTTTGAAGATATGGAGGCACTACCTCTATGGTGAAAAATGTGAGATTTATACTAATCACAAGAGTTTGAAGTAAATTTTCTCACAAAAAGAACTCAACATGAGGCAAAGGAGATGGCTTGAGTTACTCAAAGACTATGATTGTACGATAACTACCACCCGGGGAAAGCAAAAAATGTGGCAGATGTTTTGAGCAGAAAATATCATGGAGTTTTGAACAATATGATAATTGAAAGGGATCCAATTTTCATGGATCTAGTGAAGATGGACATGGGAATAACTAGGGAAGGTGAAACATCAATGCTTTTTCAAATGGTTGTTATCCCATCATTACTAGAACGGATTAAGAGTTCTCAGACCGATGATAGAGAATTTCAAAAGAAGATTAAAGCTGTGAATGTTGGGAGATTGAGAGACTTTGTGTATGAAGAAGGAATTTTGAAATTTGGGAAGAGACTTTGGGTTCCCGATATACCTGATCTAAAAAGGGAATTTCTGGATGATACTCATAGTTCCAATTTCTCTATACACCCTGGGAGCACCAAAATGTATAGAGACTTGAAGGAACTTTTTTGGTGGGACAACATGAAGAGAGAGATTGACGATTTTGTGTCAAGATGTATGTTTTTTTAACAAGTGAAAGCTGGAAGGAAACAGCCTGGAGGAGTCATGCAACCTCTTCCCATACCGGAGTGTAAATGGGATAACATTACGATGGAATTTTTCATGGAACTACCAAAGACTCCTAGAAGGAACGATGAAATATGGGTTATTGTTGATCGCCTTACCAAGTCAGCAAATTTTATTTCTATAAGAGAAGATCTACCACTGGAACGTCTAGCAAGACTATATATTGATGAAGTTTTGAGACTTCATGGAGCACCCCTATCGATTATTTCTGATCGTGATCCCCATTTAACTTCATGATTCGGGAAAAGTCTTTAGAAATCCTTGGATACTGAACTTCATTTGAGCACTGCCTACCACCCTCAAACATATGGACAATCAGAACGAACTATTAAAACCTTAGAAGACATGTTGATATCATGCTCACTTGACTTTCAGGGTATGTGGGATCAATATTTACCTCTGTTATAATTGTCCTATAACCATATCTTCCATTCGAGTATTCAGATGGCACCATATGAAGCGTTATATAGAAAGAGATGTCGCACACAAACCTGTTGGGATGATGTTGTTGAAAGAAAACTTGTAGGCCCAGAACTGGTGGAGGAGACGATGGAAAAGGTGAGGGTAATCCAAAACCATATCAAAGCATCTCAAAGTAGGCAGAAGAGCTATGTCGATAATCGAAGAAAGGATTTGGAATTTCAAGTCGTTGATCATGTTTTCCTGAAGGTATCTCCATGTAAGGGAGTCATGTGTTTTGGTAAGAAAGTTAAATTGAGTCCCAGGTATATCGGACCTTTCGAAATTCTAGAACGAATTGGGGCTGTATCTTACCAATTGGCAAGGCCGCCAAATCTCTCCAAAGTTCACGATGTGTTCCACGTATCTCTGTTGAGGAAATACATGCCTGACCCAACGCATGTACTCACCTATGAGGAATTAGAACTGGAACCAGATATGTCTTATTGTGAAGATCCTGTCAAGATTCTTGATACGAGAGAACAAGTACTGAGAAACCGGATGACTCGTCTGGTAAAAGTCTTGTGAAGAAACCATAAGATGGAAGAGGCAACGTGGGAACCCAAGGAACTTATGATTAAGAACCACCCGAGTCTTTTCATGAGGTAGTATTATAGAAATTTCGAGGACGAAATTATTTGAAGGAGGGGAGAATGTAACACCACAATCTTCTACAGTACGCTTCTCTTTGAATAATGCAATAGCGTGTGTTGTACGCAACATCATGTTCTAACACACCACAACCAATCAAACTAGCCTTTATGAATAGTAATACCCACTTTTTGATATTTATAAATTTTATTTTTCAAAATGGACTTCATTTTTGTATTCGGAATATCAAAATTAGCCTAGGGTGAATTTTTTTTTCTGAAAAACTTCATATTTTGATGAATAGTGAAACCACAAAGTGGTAGTTTAAAAACTGAATTTTTCATAAAACTTAATTTTACTGCCTTTGTGAGTGGAATTTCGAAAATCCGAGAGACACGATTAATATCAAGGAATAAAATGTGGTTCAATGAGATAAAAATAATTTTTGGGTAATAGTAACTTTTTACTTTTATTTACCACAGTTAAAAGTAAATAGGGTAATTAAGGGTAAAAATAATATTAATGTTACCCTAACACATGTCCTAATTCTATTGGACAAGTGTATCTCGACCAAAAACAAGCTTAGGAATATAATATTATCATTTAGGTCCACTTGGATTAGATTAGGACATTTATTATTATTTAATTCAAAGAAGAGTTAAAAGAGTTCAAATCATAAATTATTTACTAAAACATTTTTAATATAGGGTTATACATAAGATAAATTCGATTATAAATATTAATTATAAAGATAAAACTATTTCCTACATAATGGTATTTTATTTATAATTTTTATACATTAAATAATTTAACTTATTTATTACACAATGATGATGCAGTAATTGCCATAATAGTAAAAAATTAAAATAATTGATATTATAAACACCCAAATAAATATAATTTGAGACTTTTTATGAATTAAAATAAAAATATAGGTTAATATGAAATGTTAGAAATGATATAACTAACTTTTTTAGAAGCAATAATTTTGTTATGAGTTTCACAAAAATCAATTTTCCAAATACTGTCAAAATTTCCTTAAAAGAGTTTTTAAAACAAATATTATATTATTAACTGATATTCAATTCCTAAAAATCTAAGGTTTGTCCAAGAGACTTATATCATGATAGGTTTATCATTAATGGACCACTTGTGGGTCTATTGGAAGTATATAGTAATTTTATTAACTATATAATATAAAAATATAAAATGACATGGTATGTGTCAAACTAATTAACTAAGAGTGAAAACTAAAAGATAAGGTTAATATAATGACCCAAAACTGTCTAAATTATATTTTTTGAGTGATTTTCGACCCATCCCCACCTTAACTACTAAATAATCCACTTTTGAGCCATTAGAAACAGAATATGTATTTATTATAAAATAATATTTCTATCTTTTCCAAAGGTGCCCCTCACCCCTCTTATAAAAGGGCACTCCCCCTTCTCATTAATCCAGACCTTCAAAGCCTTTTGGTTCGGCCAAACCCTACCCAAATACTCTCTAAACTTCCCTCACTACAACTTATAGGCCTTAGTTTTATCAGATAGCCAACCTATGGATCCCTTTTGATCAAATCAAAAGGAAGAACCCGAAGAAGAGGTAATGTTTTCACCACCCTTTTTCAAATTCATTTCTTCTTCAACTTCTTCTTTCTATGTTATTCCCATTATAAAATAATGAATACAGTATCTATTATATACTGTAATATTATTATAAATATGGTACAACCATATTCAGTATTCTATCCATCCTTTGAGTGACATGTCACCATACGTGCGTACGTACGGCTTACCGTCTCCATGTCGTGGTCTAATTGTTATTCAATATATTATTATTTGGATGGGTATAATTATGATTTGTAATTCATATAAATAATAAATATAAAATGATAATTATTCTGCATATATGATATACAATCCAATTAAATATTATTTTAATACCAAAATAATGATATTGTTGCTTGTGCGTACGTAGGGACTACCGTCCCCACGAACGCGATGAGATTCATTCTCCATTGTATCCATTCAAGTCTAATTATCATTTGAAGATTAATAATAATGTTTAATAATTTAGTATCATTCTGGATATGAATAAGATACAACCTATCCATATCAAACATATCTTACATAACAAAACATATAAAATAAAATGAGTAAGTTAACACCCGAAACGACAATAATATTAAGATATTATTAACAAAGCAATGTTAAAAGATCATATATGATATCATATTAATGTATATGATTCTTGTATAATTTAATAAAAATTATTTCACCATTATCCAAGAGGTTAACCAACCCCCAAAAAAGGAAAAGTTCAAGGTAATGGTTTATTTTACAATCTCTTCATTATCTGAGGTTGTTTATACGTAATTTTCTATTGGGACCTATTTATCATCCACATCCATGTTTCTTAAAAATGTATTTCAAAACATTCTTACTATTTTACAGAATATGGATTAAAGTCATTTATACCCTTGTTTGACTTTTTATAAGAAGTTTATAAAGGAATCTTTCCGTCATTTTCCAAACAAGGTCATTTTTAACCTTTTTGACATAATTAAGGTGAGAATGTTTTTTTAACTTATATGGTGGGTTCGGCTATTTTCCGCCGTTATAAAATCTTCGAAGCTTTACTTACAAGCTTATAAAAAAAATTTCAAATAAAATGTTTTATTTTATAATTATGTGACTTTTAAATGATTTCAAAAAAGGGATATTGCTCTCAAATAGTTTTGATTTCATCTATGTCAACATCCTTTGATGGTTTTTAAGATTTTTTGAAGTTGATTTATTATGATACAAAACTTCCATATTTTATTGAAGGTTTTTTGATTTGTTTGACTGTGGATGTGTTATTTTTATACCATTCATGGTTTATGGAGAAAGTATTGACATTTCGTATGCTAGTTTTAATACGAATGTTTATGTTATGTTTAAACCTATTCATATGAGGAATGCATTGGACTTAATATGTGACAGGTGGAGCCCACTATAGCTCCTCGATGCATCGGTAGGTCTCATGAGACAAACTAGTGTCTTGGAACAAGGCCTTGGAAAAATATTATTTGTAGTCTTCACACGAGGCCTTGGCTGTGTGGTTATGATAGTCTGGCATTATGCATTCCATCATTATGAAAGTGTTTATTGATATTGCATGTGATTATTCGATTAGTATAATATCCATGAGAATAAGTAAATTGAATTATTTCATTTTATTTTTGGACATACTATGTTTAAGTTCAAGTTTAAAAGGCTTTTATTTTAGTTATACATTTCCTTAAATGTTTATTATTATTTATGAAAGTTTCTCCTATATTGTTATCATTACTGGGAATTTGAGCTCACCCCTTTTCTATGTTTTATTTTTCCCAGGATGTGGAGAAGTAATTTATGAATGACCTGCAGGGATAGTATGAGGGGATAAGAGTGTGGACAATTAAGACTATATTGTTGTAGTTTTCATTTTATGATGTAATGTAAAATTTATTAATGTATCTAGTTATTCCAAGGCTATTAAACTAATCGGTCTTTCGAGATTTGATCTTTCTTGTGATCATGTCAATATTATGTAATAATGCACCGACTCTGGGTAACTAGGGTCGGGGCGTTACATTCCATTTCCTAATTCTATATTATCTAGAGTATAGTAATACAAATATAATAAATATAAATAATATTTATATCATTTTTTATATTCTATAAATCATTATGTAAGAATGTGTACTAGAGATATAACAAATTAAGACACATGCAAAGAACAAAGTAGATATTACCTGAAGTGAGACGTTAACATAGAATTGTGATAAAAGAGGGTAATATAATGTCATAATACAAACATATAAGGTATTATATATAAGAATATATTTATTTTTTATGTATATAATAATATTATATATATTATACAGCAGTTTTGTACATGTATGAAGTGATTCAAGACATAAGATATGGGAATTTCATCTAACTTTTCATTTCAATGAGATGCATGTTTTATTCACCACCCATTAATTTTTTGTGGTGTGTATACTCCCCATGGATTTATTATATTATTCTTATAATAAAAAATATGGGTAGTGCCATATCCATTGTAGTATCCTTCCTTCATGGGGTTAATGTTTCAAAAGATACCAAATTGGCAAAGTATTTTTTTCTCAATTTTACTTTATTGAGACACATGCCATGTTATGCACCAATATATATTCATGAGGTGTATATACTGCCTTGGAAATGTTATATCATTAATATAATTATATTCATCAAATTTTAATCTTAATTTAATTTCCCTTTTCTTACATGGGAAGTATGGTTCATTGTTACCAAGTGGTAAGTGTTAATTGAAACTCTCTCATCGGTTTTTGAGATTTGTTCATATTTATGATTAATTTGATGAAAATTTATGATCAATCTCTCAAGAAAATACATTAATTTTCTCCACCTATAGTTATTCATAATATATTCAGTAATTGGTAACATTTTCATACTATTCAGTACAAAAGATAAATAATAAATTGTTTTTTAGAAATACTGACTTTACACTCTTATCAGATGCAAATCAGTGTTCCTTACAAACCATATTTTCTAAAATGGGTTTCCAAGAATATTATATTATTATCCTATAATATCATACAGTAATTTTTCCCTTTTTTATTTTACAAATGTTTTTGAAGGAATATTATTCTCACTTTTAGAACTAGGAATCTTTCTAACCTTTTATTAAGTAAAAAAGTATTTTTCTTCTTTCCTCATAAAAATTTACAAATTTACCTACCATCATGACTAACATTCCTATAAAGATTTATATAAAAGATTAAAATTTTAATATTTTTTTTAAAAAAATCTTAATATTATGGATATTCATTTGTTTTAAAGCAGTTTTCGAGGAATTTTTTTAAAAAAATATGATTATTAATTCTTCATCAAAAAGTATTCAAAGATATTTTTAAAGAAAAAGGTCTTCAAAAACTTTTTACGTGATAATGTTTTTTTAAATGTTTTAATGATTTATTTATAATTTTTTAAATTATTTTCAAAGAAAATTGTTTTGATATTGTTTTTAAGATTATTTCAAAAGTTTCCGAGTAAAATGTTTACAAAACATTTTCAATATTTATTTATAAGTTTTCAATTCTTTTTCAAAGAAATAATTTTGAAAATATTTTAAAGCATATTTTATAAGTAATAAAGAAAAAGGGTTTTCAAATCAAAATCAAGACACCTTTATATTTTTTCTAAGAAACAGATTTCTTAGATTTTTTCAAATCATTCTTTTTAAGATTTCATGTCTATTTTCAAGAAATTATTTTCAGAAAATTTATATTTTAAGGAGCCTTTATTCATATAAGATATTAAATTTTCCTTAGGAAATGTTTTCAAAATATCTTTTGAAGTTTTTTAACATATAAGATTTCATATGTTGACGATACTCCTTAACTTCTAGGAAATGATCCAAAGGGACCATTCATATTATTTATTTAATGGTTTATGATTTTATAGAATGATCTTTATGAAACATGTTTTTCTTTCATGTGTTATATGATTTTGAAACCATCTTCATTTCATGAGCTATGGTTTTCTTAAATGATTATTAAACATGTCATCTTCCAGAGGTTAAGATATGATTACACGATTATGACACACCATTCATTTAATGGGTTATGATATGATTTTTTTTGAATATTTAGAACAGATATGTATGAATTCATTATGATATGGGTGGGACCTATATCTACCGACAATGATTTTTGTAAAGACTTATATATCATGAGATAGATATAGATGGAATGAGAAATAAACTATGTTTAGTATTACATTGTTGGACTGAGGATTGAACTTGGTTCAGTAATACATGGCAAGAATGGGGTGTGAACCCGATTCAGTAAAGGACTTTTTCCACTTAGATGGCCTTGGAAAGGATTCCTTCACTAAAATAGAAGTCATTATATAATCTTATATGTATGAAAAAATTCCATGTTTTATTCCTATGTTTTTTTTTGCCTGAATGGACCGATGGCCTTCATTTTTATTGATTTTTGATAACCCCCTTTCAAGGGATGAGGGGGAACCCTTACAAGGCCCGTAGGCACAGAGATTACATGGATCGTAGGCTAGGAGATTATGTTATTTATTTACTTATGATTCATGTCTTATAAACTAATAAGAGTTATTCCATCATTCATATTTCTAAACATTGATATGTAGGAAATGATCTCCTATATTAATAATCATGTTCTCATACCCTGATGCTCATGATTATGGTTACATATCTCCCTTGTTTACCCTTACTGGTCATCTGAGCTAACTCATTTTTTTATTTCTTTCTCCCAGTCTATAAAGATATGTATTATGTTTGATGTGTCAATGAATGATGGTACTAAAGAATAACTAAGTGGAAGGTGATGTAGCTAATTTATGAATAGATGTTTATGTTTACATGTTTCCAAAGTAACTATACTAGTTAGGTATTTGAACAAATTTTTTATAATGTTTTTTTATTTTCTGCAAATTTTATGTAATGTTAATGTATAAAATATATGGGTTGCTACAGTTAATATCAGAGAAAATATTTAGTTAACAGTTGGATGTTTTTATTAGAAACCTATGTTAGAATCATAGATACTTGTGTAGTGATAAGTCTATGGGTAATGAAAAGTATACAAAAATGTATTGATGGTTGGATAAAATATTGAGTGAGTGATTTAAAAGAAATACATCACTGTATAGATACTACAAGTGGATAGGGCTCTAGTACAGATGTACCTAGGGGTATAAAACTGACTAAATATTATGAGACTGACTCAGGGTAACCTGGTACATGATAACGGTCCTTGTTCCACACTTTGTTTAACACTCCCTAGGGATATGCTTTTGGAATTGAAAAACTCTTCATGAACCATCATGAATGATTTTAGTATTAGTTAGATATTAATAACCTAGAATGAATATATGGTGGTGTATATTAAAGAATTTTTCATGATTTAGACAACCAATTTGTAATTATTTTCTAGAATATATGGTTCTATACTATGATAGGTGATTCTCACACTATTTTTATAGTTTTAGTAAATAGAGGGAACCGGAAGAAATATGATTAATGTTGAGAGTGATGGATGATTTGGTGATGAGAATTCATGTGGGGTGATAACATGGGAGAAATATGTTTTGATCAAGTATAATTAGTTTTCATGGAAGATGATTACCAAATTGTAGCTTTAACAACTCTTAGATTCTCCTAGGAAAAGAAGGAAAGATTTTACTGAGAGTTTGGGAAATATAGGCCATGGAGAAAAGAATAGTTGGTTTTAATTTTTTAAGAATGTGTAAAGAATCACCGAAGTGAATGGATTAGAGGGAAAAAATAATGCTTTGACTATAGAAAATAAGTAAAAAAGAAAGTTATTATAAGGATAAATGAAGAGTTCAATTAACTAAATGGATGAGAATATTGTCCTCCCAAAGGAATAATCAAAGGTTAAGTGTTTTAAGTGTAGAGTAAATGGTTATTATGAATCTCAATCCCCCAATAGGAACTCTCCAAAAGATAATCAACAAAGTGGTGTGAGTAATGGTTGTATTGTGGATGATGATGAGACTGGAGATGAAATGTGAAAGGAAAGAGGTATTAATTAATATAATGTTGTACCCTTCCCATGACTTATGTATGAAATGGAGTAATCGATGTTTTTTTGTATTTGGGATTCAGGAATTATGTTATATTAATAGTGAGATGAAAAAGGATTGTCCACTTTATCTTTTTTTCTATGAATTTAAAAGATTATGTTGAATGTTTTTAATGGAATAGAAAAGTGATTTAATTAAAAGGTGGTATTTTACTAAGAGAAGATAACCCCTAATATGATACTTATGATTAGATAATTTTGTTGGGACAAAGATATATGGGATATGAATACATTATTTGGATGGTAAAGATTACCTTGGAACTAATTAAGGACTTGTTGACAAGTAGACCATGCAATCATGGATGAATTTTAAAACATTTGGAATTTCTAGAATTTATATAGTAATCTATAGAATATGGAAACATGCATGTTTTATAAATGGATTTATGGAAATTCAAGTTGGTACCATGTCCTAAGAGAATTTATCGTGAGGTTATTCACATGTTTTCAATGTGATAACCAAGAGATACTTTGTGATATATCAGAGTCAATGTTAATATAAGGCCCCAACCTTAAACATTAAATAATCTTTAATTAATTGAATAATTCACATTGAGGATATTTTCAAGTTCAGAGTTATAGATATTTAGTCCATAACTATTAAATTACATCTCAAATATTAAAAATTACACACTTCTACTTAGTATCCATGTTTTCAGAAAATAAAAACTCTTAAAAGAAAATAATAATTCTTTTCCTGATATAAAACTTCTTGAATTTTTCCTTTCTCTTACCATGCCTTACACCCTGTGAAAATAATTTCAAAAACATTGGATGAGCATAAAAATATTAATAAGTGTTATAAAGTAAGGATGAAAAAATTAGTCCATAAATACATAAAAAACATAAGAACTTTAACATACCTCCTAAAATCATAAAATTTATGAATAACACATAGAAATCATAAACCATAAAGGTAACTTGTGACATCTATATCAAACATACATTTTAGCAGTCACATCTGTATGGGGAGTTACATTTGGAATACCCATCATAGTATATTCCATAAATATCATAGGAGAAACATTAATGTTTACCTCCATCACATTACCCAATTCATTGGAGTTTTATTTCGGGCTCACTCGCCCAAGTTTTATCAGGGAACCACCCATATACGAAAACAATTCCCTGGAACCATAACATATACATAACACATAAAACAAACATAAAGGAAAGATAAAATTTCTACATTTCAATCATTATAAATCATTTAAATATATTAACATAATCAATCTATTATCAAAATCATTTTCAATACCAAAATATTTAAAAGGAGTATATGGTATTTATTTTCCTATAAAAAAAACATTACAGCTTGTTAAGGAAGCCAAATATAAAATAATGCTCGCAGCGGCGGAAAGGTCACTGTCACTGTGTCCATTTAATAGAATCATTCAATTTTTCATTTAGCAAAACTCTATGTAGAAAAATTTTCCATTTGAATTAAATTAAAAGTGAAAGGGGATTATACATCGTATAAAATAAAGTCGTGTATAAATAAAAATATGCCTCAATGAAAGGAGATTGAGACGAAGTACCTTACCTTGTGTCTGACTTGACTCAATAATTCTTTAATCTCTTTAATAATAAAGTAAATTTAATTTCTAATGGATTCAGAATATTTTTCAAATTTATTGTTCCATGTATATCACTTACTACAATGTCATAAATATTAAATAGTCATTTGATTTAATAACGGTTGTTTTGTCCATATTTGGTACTCGAGTCAAAAATGGTCTTCTTATGATTACAAGTTATCCATGTGGTCAAAAGTAAATTATCTCCAGAATTATATTCATGATTTATTTTTAATATATATCTAGTATATATATTTATTTATAATGGTACATAACATTTGGAGATAAGAAATGAAATGCACCGTTCATGGAGATGGTAAGTCGTACGTACGCATGAATGCTACTTTCATTTATATTACTTATTTAATGGAATTAAAAATTAATGATACATAGGTATATTATAATTCCAGTATAATATCATTTATAATTTCATTAACTCCATCCTTTATACGTTCCACATATGTCATGAATGAGTCATATCACTTTGAGGGGGCAGCAGTCCACACTTCCTAAAATGAAATTATCGTGTTTACCAGTTTTGGAAACCATAAAGGTATTATATAAATAAAAAATAAATAAAAATAGAGGAAAAATAAATATAATATATATCACATATAAATAAATTTTCATCATAATGGGCACTATGAGAGGTGGTAGGAGATAATTGAATAATCATGGTTTCGTGATGCATTAGTCTGTCGTCCAGACAAACAGTATGTTCGTATCCATTATATAATGGTGTGTGGATATGTGGTTAGAATAATTCTCATAACAACATTCCAGTATATTTAATATACTATTTTGTTATGAAATAATGGAATAAATAGAGGTTATGTGGTTGCAGAAGGAAAATAAATGAATGGAACTTGAGAGAAGGTGTTACCTTTAAATTGGGTAACTTCTTGTAGTTTGAACCCAAAGGATTTCATGAAGTGCCTTATTCCTATGTTAATGCTTATAGGTTGAATAAAGTTATTTTGGGAGCTTCATTTAGTAGAGTTTTGATGAGCCAAGAGGTTTGAGATGTGTGTGCAATGGGTTAGAGATGGTGGCATTTTATAAGAGGGACGAGGGGATCTTGAAAAAAGGTTGAATGTATTATTTTATTATAAAATGAGCTTCAGTTTAAAAAGGACTGAAACATATTTAATTAAAATATAAACTGAATATAAGTCGAAATAAAATCATCCAATTAGAATTTCACGGGTTTTAGATATTTTTTAATCCTTATCATGTTTTATTTAACCCTTTGTTAAATTATTTAACTTTTACTATGTCCACTTATATAGTCATACTATATGGTGAATATATTCAATATAAAATTCCAAATAATGAAAAAGGGATAATTAAAGATATTTATAACATCATATATTCCATTTTTATGAATATTTTATTTTTAGGATTATTTTATCATTTAATAAAATATTAATTTTTTTAACCTCATTTATGTCAATTTATAAATGATTAATATCAAGACTTTTAAAAAATCTATAACAACTTTATTCTTATGAAAAAACAACATTAATACAAATATAAAATGTCATAATTACCTATAAAATTCGTGGATGGAATAAATAGTTCAAAAAATTATTTTAATATTTATAATATCATTTATTTAAATCGTTTATTAATAAGGTAAACACTACCTCACAATTATGTCATAAATAAATTTATATGAATGATCTCTAAAAATTATAAACAAAATTCCATGATGTATTATGTATTTTTATCTTCTTAATTAATATTTATTGTAGAAAATATAACTTATATAACAAATTTTAAAAATTGTATTACTAAGAGATATTTGTTTATGTCACAATTTCTATAACATTAAATTAATTTTTATAAAAATTCATTTTCCCTTAAAAGTGGACCCATGGGGTCCCAAAATTGACATAAGGATAGTCATGGTCGAACATGTATCATATTATAGGGTTAGGACACATGTTAGGGTAATTTAATATTATAATAAAATTATTGTTTACACTTATTTACTAGATTTACCCTTTAACCATAGTAAATAAAATATTTACTGAAGTTGCAATTCATAATGTCTAAAAATAAAAGTTACCGATTTACATAATTTGGACATTATTTTTCCAAATAGGGATTCCATTTTTTCAAATTCATAACACAGAAGTTTCATAAATAAATTTAAAATTAATTCCTACTGTCAAAACCAAAAAGCATGTTTTTAAGAAATAATAATTATCAAAAGATTGACAATTGATTATATACAATTTCAAAGTGAAATTACTTCCAATGACCAAAATTGGATTAAATGGTAAAAATATAATTTAATTTCACTTTAAACCCAATTAAAAGAACAATATAACTATATAAATAAATCAGATGAAAAGATTGTTTTGGCTTAAAATGCAGAATTTTTCACTATTCATTAAAATGAACATTATTAGAAAAATACCATAAAATTACCCAAAGTAAATTTTGATGTCCCTGTTCTAAATAATAAGTTTAATTTGTAAAATGGAATATATAAATTTGGAAAAAACTATTTTTAAAAGTGGTTATCCAGCAAAAGGTGGTATATGGAATTTTTAAAGAATATTAGAGTATTTATGCTTAAAATTGGATTCGTTAACATTTTATGCCACTGAATTATATTGGATAAAGGTAAAGACATTAACAAAAAATTGTATAATCATATTTTATTCAGTTTTTTTCATTTCCTCCAATAAAATGGCAAGCTGTTAGCTACCATTTAAAATAATATTATATTATTATGTTTCAGTATGACTCAACATTGTGTGCAACATAAAACATCGGAGAAACCAATTGTTGTGTTTCATGTATACAATAAAAATAGCATCCCCTTTAATGTAAAATTAATATTTAATTCACAAATATTAATAAATATGAAAATTTCATATTCTTTATTTACCTGGGACGTTACATCCTTCACCCTTTTGGAAATTGCATCCTCTTAATTTTATTAAATTATAAAATAAATGTGGGTATTTATCCCCCATAGAATTTTCATATTCCCTTGTCTCCTCTTCAACCATATGGTTTTTACACAAAACCATTACCTGATTAATTATCTTATTCCTCAACACTTTCTCTCTTCAGTCAAGAATATGGACCGGTAGTTTCTCATAAGAATGATTCTCTTCGAACTGAACTACCTCTAGACTCAAAACATGAGATGGATCCAGCATATCATTATCAACATTGAAACATGAAAAACATTTCATACATGGGATAAACATAGAGTTAAATCCACTCTGTAGGCAGCTAATCCAACTTTCACTATAAATTCGTAGGTTCTAATAAACCACAGACTCATCTTTCCCTTCTTACCAAAACACATCACACTTTACCATGGAGAAACATTGAAAAATACATGATCACCTACCACAAAAGAAATATCATTCCTCCAATTTTCCACATTACTTATTTGCTTGCTCTGAGTTTTTCTCATGTGCTAATGAATCAACCGAAAGTTTTCAACCATCTCTTATACCAATTCTTGTCCCATCAGTTTCCTTTGTCATACTTCATCCCAAAAAGATAGAATTCAACCCTTCTTACCATATAATGCCTCAAATGCATCCATATGTATATCGGAATGAAAATTATTTTTATAAGAAAAATCAACCAAAGAAATATTTTGGTCCCAACATCCTTGGTATTCCATTGAAGGAGAATGTAGCATATCTTTAAAAGTATGAATTGTACGTTCTGACTGCTCATCTGATTGAGGATGAAAAGTTGTACTAAAATTTAATTGATTGCACAAAGGCTTCTGAAGGACTTTCCAAAAGATAAAAGTGAACCTTAGATCACGATCATATACAATGGAGAGGGGAACTCCATGCAACCTGAATATCTCTTTAATATAAAATTAAGAAATCTAATCTTGAGGAAATGTATCTCGAATAGGAATGAAATGACCCGATTTAGTCAATTGATAAACAATGACCTATATTTCATTATTACCTTGAGATTTATTTGGTAAACTCACAATTAAGTCCATGGATATATTTTCCCATTTCCACTTCGGCACTGGTAAAGGATGAAGCATCCATTTCGATAACTATTTATCTTCTTTAACCTGTTGACAAGTCAAACAATACATATTAAATTCAGAAATATCTCATTTCATTCTATCCCACTAGCAGTACTCCTGAATATCTCTATACATTTTAGTATTGTCCGGATGAACTGAAAACGGAGAACTATGAGATTCACATAATAACTCTTTCTTCAATTGTGAATCACAGGGCACTTATAATCTCTTCCCAAATATCAAAATACAATCTTTATCAATGTAAAACTCTGGTAACATACGCTTCTAAACCAACTATACCTTTTTCTGTAACTCACTATCTTATTTTTGTGATAGCTTAATTCTATCTGATAGAGATTATTTCACTGAAACCTTAAACAAAATAGAAATTTTTTTGTCACCCACAACTTCTATCCCAAAGTTCATCAAATTGTTAATCAATGCATCTTGTTCCAAACATAACATAGATAATGTAGCATTACATTTTTGACTCAAATCATCTGCCACTTTATTTGAGTTTCCTGGATGGTAATGAATCATTAAATAATAATACTTGATTAATTCCAACCATCTCCTTTGTCTCTTGTTCAATTATTTTTCAGTGAATATATACTTGAAAATTTTGTGGTTAGTATATATTTCACATTTTACTTCATAAAGATGATGCCTACAAATTTTTAAAGAAAATACAATAGTAGCTAGTTCCAAATCATGTGTAGGGTAATTTAACTGATAAGGTTTCAACTGATGTGAAGCATAAGAAATTTCCTGGTGATCATGCATAAGGACACAACCAAGTCCTTTCAATGAAGAATCATTGTAGATAAAAAATTCACCATCTATGGATGGTAATTCCCATATTAGATCATTCACCAATATTCTTTTCAATTCCTAATACTAATTCATTCGATGGCCCAACATTTACTGAATTAGTTTAAAGGGGTCTCACCACCCCTTTCTGCTTGTATTATAGCTACTTTCACTCAACTTTGTTCTTCATTGGATACTAATTTTCATAATGACCCATTTCATTTCTCTTAAAACATTTTACAGAGTGTAAATCATATTTTGTCTTACCATTAGCCTGATCTTTTTCAATGCACTTAAGATTCTTATGTCGCATTTCACTGCATCGGTAGCAATTACTGGAATTCAAAAGACATTCCCCAGCATGATTTTTACCAAAATTTTCACAAACTGTAAACTTCAGTTTCTTACCAACAGACTTTTTTGAATATTTATTACCTTTTATCTTCCACCTCAACCTATTATTCTATAGTGTTTCAAATAACATGTGATCATAGGAAAAATCCATTCCCACCTTCTCTGCATATTGAACAAGTTTTTCATATTTTTTGAACTAATGGGAAGCTAAATCCCTTCAATACATTGGCATTAATCCTGCGTAAAAATAATTGATTTTACTATGAAGATCTTGTATGAAATTTGGATCATACCTTTCCAGTCGAGTGAATTTCTCTTCATAAAAATCCACTATTTCATACTCTTTCCTAAATTCCAAGAATTATTCTTCCATCCTAAGAAGAACCTCCTTAGGATAATAATTCTCATGAAAAAAACATTTGAATTCATACCAATCAAGAGCACCAATATCCTCACTATCCCTGATATTTTTCACCATCGACGACCACTGATCAGCTTCACCTTCAAAATGGTAAACAACATCACTATCCCTTTGATGTTACGAACCCCCCATGACATAATAAATAATCTATAGTGATTTAATCTACCCTTCATCTAGCACAGGGTCAGACAATCCTCTGAATGATAGGGGATTCTACCTCATGAAATGCTCCACTAATTATATGTTCCTTTGTGGTTAATTAGGTTGATCTCGTGCATGGATACCCCCACCATTTATTTCCTGAATCAACTATTTTACCACTAAAACAAACTTCTCAATTCAGATTCCAACCATATCATGTTTCTAATTTGGAAGGTTGTTTCCTCTTGATGTCGTCCCATCATAGGTTCCATGTTTCCTCTACGGAAAACCATTTTGAACACAAAAATAGCATAGGTGAAGTAACATGGTAATATTTAAATTATATATCATTTCACTCTTAACAAAAATTAATTTATAGATATTAATTTAACAATACACGGAATCCTAAATTTTTCTATACCAAACGTTGATACCAACTATAAGGCCCTAACATTAAACAATACATAATCTTGAATTAATTGAATAATTCACATTGAAGATCTTTTTAGGTTTTGTGTTTTTGAGAATAAGGACATAACAATTACTTTTCTTCTCAAATATTACAAATAGACACTTCTACTTAGTATCAATTTTTTTATAAAATAAAAACTCTAGAAAAAATAATTCTTTTCTAGATATAAATCTTCTTGATTTTTTCATTTCTCTTACCCTACCTTACACCTAGTGAAAAATTTTCAAAAACTTGAAATGACCATAAAAAGCTCAGTAAGGGTTATAAATAAACGATACAAAACATTATCCTATCAATACATAAAAAACATAAGAACTTTAACAATCCTCATCAAATCATAAGATATGTGAATAGCACATAGAAATCGTAAATCCTAAAGGAAAATTGTGGCATTCATTTCAAAGTTACTTTGTATCTTTCACATCTATGTAGATAGTTACTTTTGGAATACCCATCATAGTATATTCGCTAAATCTATTTGGAGAAACATTAAAATTTACCTCGATCATGTAACCAAATGCATTAGAGAGCTATCTCAGTCTCACCCGCCCTTATATTATCACATAACCACTTGTATACATAAATAATGCCCAAAAACCATAAAATATTCATAACACATAAAAAACATAAAGGAAAGATAAAATTTTCACATTGAAATCATAATATATCCTTTAAATATATTGACATAATCAATCCATTATCAAAATAATTTTCAATACCAAAATACGTAAAAAGATTATATGGTATTTATTTTCCTTTTAAAAACATTAATGCTTGTTAAGGTAGCCAAATATCAAATAACGCTTGCGGTGGCAAAAAGGTCATTGTCATCACGTACATTATAAATAAACATTCACATAGTCATTTAGTAAAACACTACATAGAAAAATATTCTCTTTGATTTAAATGAAAATTAAAATGGTTTTATACATTGTATAAAATAATGTCATGTATAAATAAAAATATTCCTCAATGAAAGGAGATTAAGACGAAGTCCCTTACCTCGTGTCGGACTTGACTCATTCATTCTTTAATATCCTAAATAATAAACTAAAGTTAATTTAAACTTTCTTTAGAACCATTTTCAAGTTTATTATTCCTTTTATATAACTTATTACAATTTTATAAACATTACATAATTATTTGATTTAATAATGGTCGTTTTTTCGATATTTGGTACTTGAGTCAAAAATGAACTTCATATAATTACATGTTGTCCATGTGGTAAAAAGTACATTATATACAGAATGATATTACTAATTTTGATATCATATATATCATATATATATATAGTATATATTTTTATTTTTATTTGTACATAACATTTGGATATAAGAAATGAAATGCAACGTTCAGGGAGATGATAAGCAGTACGTACGCATGAACGCTACTTTCATTTCTATTTCATATTTAATGTAATGAAAACATAATGATACCATGGTATATTATAATTCTAGTATAATATAATATATAAATTCATAAACGCCATCCATTATATGTTCCATGTATGGCATGAATGTGTCTTATTACTTTGAGGGGGCGGTAGTCCTCACTTCATCAAATGAAATTATCACATTTACCCATTATGAAAACCATGAAGGTATGCTATAAATGAAAAATACAAAAGTATAGAGAAAATATAAATATAATTTATATCACATATAAATATAGTTATATACTAATGGAAACCATAAGAGAAGGTAGGATATAATTGAATAATCATCGTTTCGTGAGGTAGTAGTTTGTCATCCAGAGAAACAGTATGTTCATATCCATTAGACGGATGTATGTGGATGTATAGTGATAATAATACTCATAACATAATCCTAGTATATTTTGGATACTATTTTGGTTATAAAATATTTGAATAAATAGGGTTTATGGGTTTAGAGAAGGAAAATAAAATAAAAGAACTTGAGAGAAGACATTAGCTTAAAATTGGGTAAATCCATTTGGTTTAAACCAAAAAGCATTCGTAAAGTCAATTATTCCTATGTTAAGTATTATAGGTGTAATATATAAATGTTGGTAGCTTCTTGGAGTAGAGTTTTGATGAGAGAAGAGGCTTGAGAGGTGTGTGTAATGGGTTAGAGGTGGTGGCATTTTATAAGCGAGAGGATCTTCTCTTTAAGAAAGTTTGAAAGTATTGTTTTATTATAAAATTATTTTCAGTTTGAAATGGACCAAAACATAATTAATTCCAATATAAGTTTCATATAAGTTGAAATAAAATCATCCAATAATAATTGTATAGGTTTTTGATATTTTTTAATCCTTTTATTTTTTATTAAACTCTTTGTTAACTTATTTAACTTTTACAATGTCCTCGTATATATTAATACTATATGGTTAATATATTTATAATATAATTCCAAAGTAACCAAAATGAATCATTAATGATATTTTTAAAATCATATATTCCATTTTTCCAAATATTTTATTTTTAGGTTTATTTTATCATTTAATAAAACATTAATTATTTTAAAGAATAATTTATGTCAATTTATAAACAATTCATATCAATACTTTTAAAAAATATATATAAACTTTATTATTTATAAAAACCTATATTAATTGAAATATATCAAGTCATAATTACCTATAAAATTCGTGTAAGGAATAAATAGTTTCAAAATAAATTTATTTTAATATTTATAATCTATTTTATTTAAATCTTTCATTAATATGGTAAACACGACATCACCATTGTGTGATAATTAAATTTATTTAAATGATGTTTGAAAAATATAAATAAACTAAAATGATGTATAAAATCTTTTTATCTTTATTATTAAAATTTATAGTCTAAAATATTACTTATATAACCCATTATAAAAATAGTTTTATTAAGAGATCTATATTAATGTTCCATTTTTATAATTTTTAATTAATTTTTATAAATTGTCACTTTCACTTAAAAGTGGCTTCATGGGGTCCCAAAATCGAACCAAAGATGCCCAATTTTGTACATGTATCATCCAATAGGGTTAGGAAACGTTTTGGGGTAATTTAATATTGTTCTAATATTATTTTTTATACTTATTTACCAGATTTACCCTTTAATCATGGTAAATAAAATATTTACTGAACATACAATTCATAATGTCTAAAAATAAAAGTTTCCTATTAACATAATTTGGACCTCCTATTTACAAATAATGAATCCATTTTTCGAAATTCAAAACACAGATGCTTCATAAATTAATTTAAAATTAATCACGTTGTCAAAACCAAAAAGACTGTTTTTAAGAAATAATAACTATCAAAAGATTGACATTTTTTATGTCCAATTACAAAGTGAAATTACATATAATGACCAAAATTCGATAAAATGGTAAGAATATAATCCAATTACAATTTATGCCCAATTAAAAATACAATATAACTATATAAATAAATTAGATTAAAAGACTGTTTTGACTTAAAATGAAGTATTATTCACTATTTATTAAAAATGAACATTATCAAAAAAATAAGAATAATTTACCCAAAGTAAATTGTGATGTCCCAATTCTAAAGAAAAAAATTATTTTTTCAAATGGAACATATAAAAGTGAAAACACAATATTTAAAAAGGGTTCTCCATCAAAAGGTGGTAAATCGACCTTTTATAGAATATTATAGTATTTATGTTTAAAATTGGATTTATTCACGTTTTAATCCACTAAATTTTATTGGATAAAGGTAAAGACACTTAACAAACATGTATAATCATATTTTAGTTAGTTTTTTTCATTCTCTCCAATAAAATGACTAGGTGTTAACTACCATTTAAAATAATATGATATTATTATTTTTCAGAATAACTCGCCATTGTGTGCAGCATAGGACTTTGGAGAAACCCTTTGTTGTGTGTCGTGTATACCATCGAACATAACATCCTGTTTAATGTAAAATTAATATTTAATTCATAAATATTAATAAATATTAAAATGACTTATTCTTTATTTACATAGGATGTTACAGTTAGGCTGATTTCGTGACTTTGTTTCTAAATTTTTGGTTTTTCATCTATTAGAGGGGTTATAAGTTTAGCCATTATAGAATGATTAAGTAAAACAAAAAAGAAAGTATTTATGTATTTAGATTTTTTTGAAAACATTCTTTGTGAGGATATTTAGTGATTATCCTTATTTCAAGGGGTCCGACATATATATTTTCAAAATTATATTTGTGTGGTTTTAGAAAAGGATATCATGTTTGTCGGGTGATAGCCAATAAAATCTAGAAAGGCCATAGGTCATAAACCCATGACTTAAGGAAGATAAGGTTTTCACACCAATCACTGGCTTACGCAATGTCCTAGTTAATTTATAATTATTTTTGATGAATTATTATTTATAATGAAACATGAGTTTTACTTATTATGTTTAAAGATTAATTTATTAACCATGTTTATTTTTAATAATATTTAAAGATAAAGATCTATACGTTTTATTATTTTAAGGGTCATAATATCTGGTAAAATATTATAGTAGTTGTTTGGGAATCAATGTAAATTTCTGGACATTTATTTCTTTAAGTAATGGATGAATTAGAAATAGTAAAAATCACAACCAAAGAATGAAATTTTGTTTATAGAAATATATCAACCAATAATATTTGACTGTATTATAGGCCAATAAAATAATTAAAAAACGATACAATAATGATAAAAAATATTATCATAATCCCTTTGGTTGAACAGATGGCCTTATAAGTCATAAACAATTTATGACTTTATGGCCCTCAACTTTTCTTCAATCATTCACTTGTTTATGATTTATGACCATAATCACTTCCTATAAATATTTAAATTTTTCTCTATGTACAATATGCATTCAAAACATTTATTCTCCCATCTAGAAACCTAGTTATATGTTACATTGGGTAATAATTATGATTAAATATTTCCCTTTTCAAGATAAGTTTTTAGGTTGATTCTTACGATCTGGGTTTTTATGAATGAAATTTTCAAAATAAAATCATCATTCACCCTGATAAATTTTGAGGGTGAAATTCATTTTAAGGTGGTATAATGTAACACCTTGATATATTTTGAAATATTTTTTTAATTAATTTTTTTATTCTTGATATTTTTCATTTCACACAACATTTAAAATGGTTTATTTTATAAAAGTTCTATGTTTTTTTGAGTTATACACAACACCGAGTTAATCATGCACTACACAGAACATAAATTTTATCTTTTTTTTACATGGAACAAGGAAAGTGTATGTTACATGCAACACTATCTTTATAGGAAACATCATTTTATTATTATAATTCTTTAAATGATCAAATTATAACCTATCCCATAAACATAGTAAAATTAATAGTAATGATTATTACATAAATATTTTTTATAAGGGTTTTATATAAATAAAACATTTTGATAATGAAATATCTAATTTTTTGTGAAGTCCTTATATGTTTGAAAATGCTATTTTCAAACTCATTTAAACGTTATTTTGTGAAAAATAATTGAATTTAGTTTAGAACAATTTATAAATTTAATTTGATAAAATAAATTAATTTTTTTAATTTAGAATTTAAAAATTATATTAAGGTGAATTTTTGGATTTTTCAAAGAAACTTCATTTTTGGATGAATAGTGAAAAATACCATATTTTAATTCAAAATTGAATTTTCATATCAATTTTATATAAGGTTAAATTCTATTTTAATTTGGTTTAAAAGTTTAAATAGATTATATTTTTATCTATCAATCCAATGTGTGTCCTTGGAATCAATTTAAATTTTTAATTGAATAAAAAAGTAGATTTCTTTAATGTTTTTTCTTTAACAACCCGCATTGTCAACCTAACTATATGATTTAATTTAACTTAATTTCAACCACTAGTGTGGTTTTAATTTGGAAAAAATGGATTCTATATTTGAAAAGAGAAAATTTTATAATTTATTCTTATTTCAAATTAATTTTTGAACAAAATATTATTGAAATTAATTAAAATTAATTACAACGATTAACGTAAAATTATGCTTCATAAAAGACTAAAAATTAATCTTAAGGGCCCAAATGAACTAGAAACTTGTCAAACATAAATTTTCTAGCCTTATTTAGACCTTATACACCATTTTCTCTAATTGTTTTTAGTACTGGATCTACATGACATGTGGAAAATGTTGGTGTAATTTCTTTTCCTAAAATTTACAAGAGTGTCACTTCTCCTCCAGTATAAAAGGACTCCTCTCCTCCCACTTACTCACAACACCAAATCCTTTTTGGCACAACCAAGATATGACCAAATATATCCTATTAATCCCTCTCTCCATTTTAGATGCCTCCCCTTAGGTAGAAATAAATCCATGGAATACATTTGTTTAAAACTAAAAGTTCTAACCTGAATAAGTGGTAACATTCTCCCCCCATGTTATTTTATTTTATTTCAATTATCCACCCCAAAAACACTTATTATTTTATTATTTTATAAAAAATTAGTATCCTAAATATACTGTGATGTTTTTATGGAAATATTTATTCCTAAACATATCAATACTTCTATCTAATGGTAAATGAACATACTGTGTACTTGTACGGAAAACTAAATCCTCATAAAACTATGATTTTTCATTTTTCTGTTACTGCCTATAATGGTGGTAATTATGATTAAAACTAAATTTATATATGTAATATTATATATTTATTATTTCTTTATTCTTCTATAAAAATTTAAAAAAATATATCTTTATACTTTTCATTTTTTGTAAATGCAATAATTTCATTTCAGGATGTGCAGACTACCACCCCCTAAAAGCGATGTGATTCATTCACACACAACATGTAAAATACTAAGGATGGTTTTATAAAACATATTTGATATATATGATAAAATAATTATAAATTAATAGTTATATATATACATATATGTAATTTACTTACTTTATTTCCATACAACTAATGAATGAAAACAGCAATCATGTATACATATGACCTACCATCTCCAGGATGGGTGTATTATATTTCATAATTCTATATGATATGGATTATTATTATGAAAATATACTGAATATACATGATATTTATATAATTTTTTACATTATTTAAATCATGTTATAGGTATAATGACAATGGATAAAACAAATTAAGACACATGCAAATAATTATGTGGATATTACCTAAAGTGAAACCATAACATAGAATTGCTAATAAGTGGATAATATAAAGTCATAATAAAACCATATATGGTATTATATATAAGAATATAGTTTTATGATTGATGTATATTATACTTATATTTATTATACAAGAGGATTTTACTAGTACGACAAGAGTCAAGATACTAGGTAAGCGAATTTTATCTTACTTTATATTTAAATTAGATACATGATTTATTCACCACCCATTCCTTTTGTGTGGTCTGTGTACTGCCCATAGATGTATTCAATGATTCTCATACTTAATATTAGGTTTATTTACATATCCACTATATTATATCTCTTTCATTGGGTTTATGTTTCAAACTTTAACAAATAGGTAAAGTAATTTTGTCCCAATTTCCCTTCTTTGAGACACATGCCATGTTATGTACTTATATCTTTTCACAAGGATTGTACACTTACTTTGAAATTTTATATAATGAATCTCATTATTTTCATTATATTTTATGATTAATGTAATTTTATTTTTCCTATATGGGGAGTATGGTTCAAGGTTACCATTTGGTAAGAGTTTATTGAATCAATCTCATCACTTTTAGAGATTGTTTATGTTTATTCTTACTTTAATTAAATCATATGATTCATATAAGAAAAACATTTATGAAATTTATTCTCCACTTTTTATTAATTATATATTCATTCATTTGTGCTAATTTTCTACTCTTTGTTACACAAGACAGTTAGAAAGCGTTTTTATGAAGTCCTGACTTTACCCTCTCTTCAGTCGAAAATATATGTTCCTTAAAAACCATGTTTTATACAAAGGGTTTCTAAGAATATTATACTAATATCATATAATATTTGAAATCAATTTTACCTTTAATTCATTCTCTATTGTTTTCAAAGGTATATTCTTGTTTCTTTCCAAACGATGAATTTTTATGACATTTTACCACGAATAAACAGGAATGTTATTCTTACGTTGTATGACTTGTGTGGATTTACCTTCTACCATGACCATAATTCCCATGAATCATCCTTTATAATATTAAAATGTTATTATTTGTTAAGAAATTTTTTTTCATAATATGTTGTATATTCATTATTTTTAACCTGGTTATCAATAAAAAAAACTGAAATGTTTTATGGTTATCAATTATTCCTTTAAATTTTATCAAATATATTTTTTAAAGAAAAATGTTTTCAAAACTTTTTTATGTTTTAAAAATTATTTTAAAAACTTAACCTATTTATTTATAATTTTTCAAAGTATTTACAAAAAAAAATTATTTTCAAAATATTTTCAAGCTTCTTTCATAAATTTTCAAGCAAATGGTTCTCAAAAAATTTCCAAGATTTATTTATAAGTTCTAAAATTATTTCCAATGAAATTGTCATCATAAATATTTTCAATATTATTTTATGAATTATGAAGGAAAATGGTTTTCAACACATTTTCAATCTCCCTTGATATATTTTCAAATAAAAAAGTTTCTATAAGTTTTTAAAATATTTCTTTATAATCTTTTGAGTTTATTTTCGATAAAATTGTTTTCAAAATATTTTTTTTTAAAAAGCATTTCTTCAAATAAGAAAGGATATTTTTCACAACAAATGTTTTCAAAATATCATTCAAAGTTATTTTCCATCTAAGATGAAATTGGTTGATGTTATTTCTCCCCTCCTAGGAAGTCATCCATTGGTTCTATTCGTATTCTTTCTTAACTGGATTATGATTTAATGAAATGATGCTTATGATACCCATATCTCTTCCACATGTTATATTCATTTGAAAAATATTTCCTTTCATGGGTTATTATTTGATGAAATGAATATGAAACATGTATTTTTCCATATTTTAAGATATGATTACTTTTTTAGGACACCCATTCCATTTCATGGGTTATGATATGATTTTTTTTTATAATGAGGAACACATATATAGGATTTCATTATTAGATGGGTGGGACCTATATCTCCCCCCAATGCATTGGGTAATGATTATATCTCATGAGATTTACATGTCTAGAATAAGAAATGAACTCAGTATTATATTATAGTGTTGGAACAAGGACTGAACTCGACTGAGTAAAATAGGGCTGGAATAGGGTGTGAACTCGATTCAGTAATGGAATTTTTCCAATAAGATTTCCTTGGCAGGGATACCTTAACTACTATGGAAATCATTATATATTCCTTTATGTCTTCCATGATTCCATGTTTTATTCATATATTATTCTTTCATGTATTCTGTTATTTGTTTCCTTATAATCTATCTTATAAAATGTTGATATTTATTCAATAATTTAGGTAAATAATCTTTGATATACATTGTGTGATCTTCTATTTCTATCATCATGTTCTCATTACATTGTGATTATAATTGTGCATACATATATCCCTTATTTACCAATACTGAGCATTTGAGATTACTCCTTTTTATGTTTCCTTCTCATGGTTATGAAGATATATATTATGTTTGATGTGTCTAAGAATGGTGTTAGTAATGTAGAAACTAGTGGGAGATGATGTAGCTCATTTTTCTTCTAGTTTTTATGATTCCGTGTTTTTAAGGACCTGTGCTAGTACGGTCTTTTTGCATCTCTTTGTATAATGTTTATGTATTCCACAAATTTTTCATAATGTTCATGTTTGAAAATAAAACGTCTCTACAGATTTTCTATAAAATATTTACTTCAATGTATTATAAATTCATAATAAACATCATTTTTGGTAGTTTTTTTTGATATCAATGCATTGGATCCTATAAATATATATTTGGAATATCAAGATTAAATTTGATCAGCATCGTATGATGCCTAAAAAATAAGTTATGAAAAATATAGGAATATATTTTAGGTGGTTATATTGTAGATTTTTATAATTTCATTTTAGGTATAAAAAAGATTCTCTCATTGGAAATTTTTTTGTTAAACTGTTGGAGTATATCAACTATTTTACTCTCAACTTCTTCAATATTAAATTTTTTTTCCAGATTGTTTATATACGGATTAATGAATCCAAATCGTGACTCACATAAATTTCCCTTTATATAGTGCTAATATAAATTCCTATTGAAAATATTAACAGTTATTAACATTATTAAACATATTATCTCTCTATTTTTATAGATGTATTATGAAAATGTAACTTATGTGTTTTTTCATAATTAAGACTCCCTACCATTACGACTTAAGAATCTCATTTATTTTCTTTAGACCAATTACAGTTTTCATGAAAGATCCATATATTTCTTTTTTAAAGGGAATGTTAAAATTATTTTCATCCTTAAATGTATGAGGTTGTAAGGATAACAAACTTCTCTCTAGAATTAGTAGGGAGATGGTACCCCCCGAAAGTTTGGTTTGATTTCTAAGTTGATTACCTAGATTGTCGTGATCTTTCATTTTATACCTCTATTTATTTATCCATCTGTAATATCACCCCTCACTTTAGACCTTTTTTAATTAAAAATTTATAGGTATTTACTGAAAAAATATTTTTTAGATACATACCTCATGTATATTTATAATATTATATTTTCATCCTATGAAAACTCTAATAGAATCATTTACTATTTAAATTTTTTGATCATTAAGTGGAACATGAAACTCAATAGTCGACTCATGAGCTACATCAATCCCTACTCTCATGTGATCTTTTGGGTGGTATTTATTGTTTATCTCATTTTCAGGGATATTATACATTGTGACCCTTTCAACAAGGATGTGTGTGGGTGTTGATAGATAAAAAACACAAACAATAGTATCTGGTACAATTTCAAAATATAAATTTATCAGAAGTTATTTGATTCACATTTAGGATAAATATTAATGAAAATATTTATTGCAATTGGTATGTTTTGTGGTTAATGTAAATGACTAGCCTCAAAGATCGTGGCATCATTTGGATTATTTTTAGATCTTTGTTCCACCACCGATTCACTTTGATCCATTCACCCACGTTGGTCTTCCCAACCAAATCGGACAAAAATATCTTACAATGCATCAATTTGTTCTTGAAATCCTTTAACCATCTAATATTTATCATTATGTGTTTTTATCTTCTCTTAATATGTTCAAGGGGACACTGAAAAATATAATCCTATTACACGTCCATATAGTTCTGAGCACTTCAAAGATATTGAAATTAGTTTTTCTTCGGATACAGTGAATGGTGATTCTTATATCAAAACCATATGTAAAATCTGAACAAAAATAAATATTTTCAATGAATTCTATTATAAATCATAAATAATTACTAATATGTTTTTATTACACGTTTTTACATTAATAGTTTTGGTTTTCATCAACTAGATTACCCCCCTTACTAATGTGGTGCTCCTTCTATAGCAGATGACTTGAGATGGAAGTGGCATCAGATTTGGCATCAGCAATATGCATGTAAAAAAAGGAATTAATAATGTTTCATATAATAAAAACATTTTATTGTTGATTTATAATAAATACAAGTTTCTTATCAAGTGAATAATAACTCATCCTTGTTTTGCAATAGGGGTGCACTATTTTTTATGCAAGTTATTATTTTACAAATTATTTTTTTTGTTTCGTAAATTAACAATTTTTAATAAAATTGGATAAAATCAATAATTTGAAATAATATTTTATCAACTACAATACACCTAAATTTATTTATCCTTGTGATGAAAAAAGAAAATAGTTTATGTTTCATGATTTATAATGTGTTCGTTACAAACTGATTGGTGGGGATTTATAATCCCCATAGAATCAAGAAGATTTTACTTATTAAGAAGAGTCTAAAAGCCTCTATGGGATCTTACAGTGGCCACTAGACAAATTTCATACATAAATATTCTAAAATAATAGAAATCTGCAACTAATAATGAAAATTAAATTAATGTTTCAATAGATAATTTTTTCTTAAAATAGATAGATTATGTTGTAACATTACCATTATATATTTAAAAATGTTTTCCTATGTTATAGTCTATACATGGGGCCATGAATCAATAAAAATTATCACATTATTCCTCATTTTCACCTTAACATAACTAATTAACATTGTCTTCTTTTTTTAATAGGATGACCATGTTGATTCCAACCATCCTCAAATTTTATACACGGACATATTACCTTTATAATTTCACTCAACACTGTGATGTTGGGTCACTGTTGTATTTTTCATCAACATTATGTTTGTAAGAACTTGGTTTTTTCTGAAAGAGACTTTGGAACATTCTTGATGATATTCCAGAGCACCGCCTTCAGACGGCGTGCAATTCCGAGCCCCGGAGTTTCCAGAATTAAAATTTCAGTGCGTTCACACTGAGAATGCCAAATAAAAAGGATAACTCCTAAATGGAGTTTCGGATCACAGATATGAGTGCACAGATGGATCAGGAATTGGGTGTTTACCCTAGGAATGACATAAAACATGTCGGAGCGGGATGTTTGGACCCCTCGCTCGCTATCGGAGCGTGGAACGGATAAATTAAATAATTAATTTATTCGTTTAACAGATTAACTCAAGTATCTCATAAACAGTTACTCGTATTGGAAAACTGAGCATACTTTTTAGTCCATAATGTGTCGTTTACCCAAGGAGGCGTGTAAGTTTCACGGGCGCGGGCCGTCAGGGAAAAATGGCCCCAGGGGCGTTTTTGTAATTTGGTGGCCTCAGGCGTTGAGTTAAATAACTTTTTAACGGGGTCTCAGATTAAAATTCTGAGACCGCTGTTGTTCTCGGGATGTGGTGTTTACCCTAGGGGAGGCTTAACCTCGACCTCGTCGGGCGTTTCGGATGCGGGTTAATTTGGGGGTGTTAAATTAATTAAATTGAAATAAGTTTTCTTTATTTAAACCACCCCCTCATCTCCCCTTTCTCAATCCTCTGGCGTGAGGAGACTCAACCAGGGAGAAGGCCTCTCCTCCATCAAGCTCCACCCTCCTCTCCTCTTCAAGGCGATGTTTCAGGTAGATACATCACGAAGCGTCAGGCTTCGCCCTACAGGCAGGATCTTGTTTCTATTTTAATTTCAGGCACCATGTTCGTCCTCAATTTGCATTATCGAATTTCCGTTTTATTTATGCACAAAGCCCATGAATTCGTAGTATTTTTTATGCTCTTTCTGACGCATCATTTGGATTTAAAATTTGAGTCACGACGCGCTCGCGGTCGTCCGCTGAAATCAGCGGGTTTTTGATGTTTTCCACCCGGTTTTGGGGTCTCCGGCGAGCGGACGACGGCGGCCCGGGTCTTCATGGCGGCGGAATACTCGGCTCAGGCGGCGGCGCGGCACGGCGGGTGAGCTTGGAAGGTGGCCGGTTGTGGTGGAGCAGCTACAGGCGTCGGTGCGACTGGCTTCAGGGCGAGGCGCGGGCTCGGCATCGAGCGGCGGTCCGGGGCGGCATCAGCAGGCTCGGCGAGGGTGCGGTCGAGCAGGGGTCGGCGTCATGGTCGAGCGGTATGGTTGGCTGAGGGCTCAGCATCGAGCGGCGGAGTAGGCAGACCGGCCTGTCGCGGTCGGCGGGGAGGAGCCGAGGCGGCGACCTCGAGGGCTGCGTGAGGAAACCAAGACCCGCCTTTTGCGGGTCCTTTTGGGAGAAGAAGACCTGCCGAATGGCCGGTCTGGTTTTAAAAAAATATATGTATAAAAAATAATAATAATATGTTTATAATAATTATAATTTTATTATTATTATTATTATAATGGAAATCATTTATATTGATAAATCATCCGCTAGACATCTGTTTTGAGTGTTGTCTGCGGTTGTGGAACCGTATCGATGAGGGGAACATTTTCAGATGCTTTCGGGGGTTTTTACCTCCCGAAACGGGGGCCTCAGAGGCGCGACACGCCTTTATGTAGTTTGATGTTTTTCTGAGGAATCTTGTTTTGGATGGCGCGGACGCGTCAGACGTCCGATTTGAGCACCGTTAATGGTGCTGCGACCCTGGCGTTGACCTGGAGTTTTACAGTGTGGTTTCGGGCGTTGAAGCTGGAGTTGAGGCGTGGGCCCCACGGCCTGTCTTTTGATCTATACGCAGCCTTTTGTAACTTTTTCATCGGACGTCCATTCCGGGGGTGCGAGCAGTCAATTTTGGGTGTTTTTCTAAGGGCATTGCATTGGCGCAGTCTGCCTGCTTTAATTCTGCACGCTGTTGCGGGCCCTGCAAGGGCTGTTTTGGGAGTTGACCATGATTTCCGGATTTATCATCGAGTGTCTGTTTTGGACAAGTGATTAGTCAAACTTGTGTACTTTTTCGAGAGGATCGCAACAGTGCAATCCATTTTTTGTGCTTCGGGACCGGGGTGTGGGTCCCACGAAGAACCGCTCATGTGTGGTACTGTGAAATGCATCTTTTTCTCTGGATATCAGTTGCACTCAAGTGAGGAGTCCTTTTGACATGTTTTCCCGAGGGGATCTCAATGGTCTGATGCGCCCTATAGTTTTCGGGGCCATGGCTCGAGATCACGGGACGTCGTTCGGGCGTGAAGCGGTGTTGGTGAATTTTCCGTCGGATATCCGTTTGAGGCGAGTAAGTAGTTGATCTCGCATGTTTTTCGTGATTATTACAATAGTGCAATATTTTCAGGCCAGTGATGCCTCTTAAGCGATCTTATTAAATGTGGAATGTGAAGGTGCCCCGTGGAGGTTCTTCTACCGTGTTTGTAGCGGACCCTTGGTGTGTGATCACATTCACTGTTGGGAGAGTGAAGTAATGTTTGAAGAGATGTGGTTGGTCGTGCCTGGGATGATGAGGTGGAAAGTTGGAGTTGTTACGTTATGCCTTCGCGTTGATGTTGGGTGTCGTGTGCATGATAGCCGTTGGGATGGAACGTGGTATACTCTGGGAGTATACAGGAATACTGGGAAGTATTCTTGGATGTTGGTACCTGAGAATGTTTGTGTGTTCAGTTGGGGTTGACTTGGGGCCACACGTTGTGTGGGCCCCATGTGTGTGTCGGGTTCTGCTTTGCGTACCTTTGACTTCTCGCGATGTACAGGGTTCCTCTTTTCTCGTTTGTTGACCAGCAGGGTTGAGTGGTCTCCCCTGGTTTCATTCTCGATGGTTTGGCCGGCAGAGATGGTTTGTTCCTCTGTTTCTTCAGATATGAGGGGTTTCAGTACCGTTCCCTTTCATCGGAATATGGAACCATTTATGACTACGGGTGTTCGTACAGTGTGGGTGTTTTTCCCACTTTCTGGGGTGAGTTGACTCGGTCTTCTTCGACAGTAACTCAGCAGATTGGAGCGTGATCTCCTTAAGAGGCCTGGGGAGTTCCTCTCAATCCTTCGTGATCCCTGGTAGAGTTCTTGTGGATTCGGTGTGACCAACACATTACGCGGGAACTGATCCTCTACCCAAGAGGTTGTAACCAACAGGGATAAGGTTCTTTCGAGTAGAGCTCGCTAGTTGTACCATCCAGCGGGGATTGTTAGTGGGTTACCATCCAACAACGATGGTCAGTACAACAGCGTTCAATTAGCAGTACCATCCAGCCGGGATGGCCAAAGCGCTTCCGGGTTTACCTCCAGCTGGGCTGGGAAGTGTTCCCCGATGCCGGGTTTACCTCCAACTGGGCTAGGAAGTGGTCCCGGATGATGGTTCCGAGCCTCCCTTTAGTGGAGTACCCTTTTAAGGGACTGGGAATTGGGACTCGTCGACGACTTTAGTCGGGTCGCCCTCCAGTGGATTACCCTATTACTGGACTAGGCAGGGTGGCACACGTCGACTCTTCTGGGTCTCCCTATAGTGGGAACCCGTCGACTTTCAGGGACCCTCCAGTGGGGCTGGGCATGGGGTCGCCTATCGACTTTGAGGAGACCTCTCGACTGCGGGGTAGTGACTAGTTGTGGTTTGACGTTCCCCCAGAACTCTCATTTATGAGGGGCGCTTTCCCCAGCGAGACGCATCCTTGTGACGCGACCTAAAACAGTGCGGGTGAGTCAGTGCCACCCAAAGCGGATAGTGTCGAGGTGCGGTGATTTGAGCCCTTGACTTGTAGTTTGGGGAAAACGTGCGAGATGCTGGACATCGATGGTGTTTACTTCTGGGACTGTTGGATACTCACTTTCTTGGGCTGAGCTATGGGATGGAGATCCCCTTACAATCTTTTTTGGGCTTCTTTATTGAGCATATGGTTATGTATATACCTTGTTTCTGGTACGCCCTTCTTGGGTTTTGGTTACTCTCTTTCTAGGAGATGCGAAGACGCACGGGCTATGCCACGTGCTTTCCATGTCTAGCTTCTCGTGGTTGGACGAGTCTACTCTCCTGCTATAGGTAGAGAAGACTCTACGAGAAGTTCATCCTCTCACCGTTTCCAGCTCCTTGTGTCTGAACGAGTCTACCTCCTTTCTCTTATTGGGATGAGCTGGACTCTCTACTGTTACTCTTATTGCACTCTCGGTTGTACCCCTTTACTTTTCCCTGTTCTCTCTACTGCTCACCCTTTAGTTCCTCCTTTGTTGCTCCCTAGAGCCTTCAGGGTATCCTAATGATTATTTTTATACTCAACCCTTATTGGGCATTTCCCACACTTGGTGTGCCCTTGCAGATGACGGAAATGTTTTTCGTGACTTTAGTGGAGCTTAGGAGTTCGGGAGCTTGGACCACGTGCGGTGGTCCTAGTCGGGTTCCTGGTGGGGGACCCTTCTAGATGTTTTTCTTTTGTTCACCTATTGCCGGGTTGTGGCACCTTTTCTGGTTGGGCACATGTTTTCCCCTTTTCTTTTTCAGTTTACGTTCATCACTTGCTTTATACATTTATAGGTCGATGCACTTTGTGGTTTATTTATAGCAGTTTCCCTTTTAGTTTACTTGTCTTTTCTTTTACTCTGCACTTCTTCGTTGAGTGTGTTGTGTGTGTGTGTGTGTGTGTGTGTCTATAGGTACTCAGGCAAAGGCCTCCCAGAGTTTTTTAGCCTTCGACGCTTGTCACCAGCCCCTGGCCTATGGAGGCGGGCTTGGGGTAGTTGCGGCTTGAGCCCGGGTAGGGTCGGGTTATGAAAAATTGGTATCAGAGATGGTTTGTTCCTTGCGGCGTTGTTTGGACAACCCTAAAAAGGAATTGGTTGGGATTTAGGGAAAAAGTGTTAACGTATCTCAAGAGCGGCTCTCAGGCCAGGGAGTCCAGTGATGGTGCAGCGGCTGACGTATCCATTCACCAGGACCCTGATAACCCGCTTGTCGACTCGGCATGCTGATACACTTTTTTCAAGGAAAATTGGTTTGTGCATCACATAGGATTGATTTTTTGACTGTCCTTCTTGAGTCAGCTCCCCATTGTTGTTGTTGTTGTCGTATACATATATTCTCATCTGACCGCGACACTCCTTGATAATATTAAGGACGTCTCCGCGAATACATCCAGCCAGGATAATAGCTTTGGTTCGTGACGATGACCATGTGAGCTATGAGGCCACAGTTCAGGACCCATCATTCGAGCCCCTTTCTCCAGGTGGGTCGGTAGCAGCGCCACCACCTGTTGAGCAGCAGAGAGCTTCAGTAGATCAGACTGAGCTTGAGCGTAGGTTGAGCACACTCCGTGAGTTCTAGCGGCGGAGACCACTAAGGTTTAGTGGTGAGCCAGACCCTCAGGGAGTAGAGGTTTACCTAGAGATAGTGGTTCGCCTCTTCAGGCTTGTGTAGATGCTGGAAGATCAGAGAGTGGATTTGGTAGCTAGCCTTTTTCGTGGAGTTTCTTGGCGTTGGTGGAGTCTGGGGAATCAGTTTTTTGACGAGTTGTCGCTTTCGTGGGGTGACTTTTATTTGTTGTTTCGTGAGGAGTTTTTCCCCACTTGCTTACGCTCTGTTCGGATTCAGGTGCTCCTGCAGTTTCTGCAGGGAGGGATGACAGTGACCGAGTACGCGGCTAGTTTCGCAGACCGTGCATGCTTTTACCCGGACTTGGTCCATGATGGCAACTTCTGAGCATGGAAGTTTGATCAAGGTCTTTGCCGAGAGATTTGTGCAATCATAGTACCCTTGGGAATTTCCACATATGTCGGGGTGCTTGAGCAGGCGCTGGTGATAGAGAGCTTCTGTTCACGTTCAAGAGTTGGTGGTGGCAGTAGGCACGTTGGAGCCGAGACGTCTACCGCAGCTAGCAGGCATCGACAAGCAGAACCTCGATGCTGGTGGCTTTCTGACAACCGGACTCAGGGGTGTGGTCGTACACCACAGTGGCGCCGGAGGGCACCAGTGCATCCCTAAGAGATTCGGCGTTATGCTTGCGATGGGCGAGGTCACTTGGCACAGCACTGCCTGACTAGGCATGCAGAGAGCTTCGGGCAGGCAACAGGTTCACCACCACGATAGAGGCAGCGTCGTGATCGGAGTAGTCCCTAGATAGGTGGTGCTATCATAGGAGCGAGAGGAGATGGCAGTGGGGGACGACCTTACGAGGTCTTCCCATCACCACTAGGTGGTCCATTTTGGGCTCCAGGAGCTGACAGTTGGGACCGCGGACAGTTGTGAGCTTTAGATGTCTACGATCCTGCAGAGCATGAGGTGATAAGAGGTACGCTCTAGGGATCTTCTACTTTTTGCAGTATAATTGTTAGATCTATGTGTGGAATGCTTTTCTCCATGCTCCTTGTTTGAGGTGTTACCAGGGTGATGCATTGCATCAGATGTAACCATGTGTTGGTAGAGTATAAGGTGTGTAACCTTCTTCTTTAGTCGATGGCGTTGACTCTATATCTATCTGAGCGTGTAAGGGAGTCTTGGTTGAGAGACATCGACTGTGAAACCTTGTGCGACTAGATATCATTGGGTGTTCCACCATATGGATATTGTGAAAGAGGGAATCACCGGGCCTTGTTCCAAGAGTGGGTGGTGATTCTAGTCCCGGCGTGCGACGTAGGGGTTTGGTCAGGGAGGTAAGCTACCCCCGAGAGCCTTCGGGTCGTTTGAGAACATGCGAAGGGATGGCGTGGTTCCCTACCGCCTTGCCCTAACCCCAAAGGCTGGTTTGGGTGCATAGTGTCTCCCATGTGACTCACCCGAGAAGAAGGGTACGCACTCTTATGCCTGACATTGGCAAGGACAGGTCTCACATGAGACTGATCAAATCCTTTGTTCAGTGTGCGGCGACGCGGACCTGTGCAAGAGTTCATCTGGGTACGGGAGATCCATGCGTGGGCTTAGAACCCGTAGTTGTTCCCTAGTTTTTCTTTTTGGGGATGAAAATCTTGACTGAGGGAATGATATAAGAACTTTTTTTTCTGCGAAATACATTGGAAAATTCTTGATGATATTCCAGAGCAGCGCCTTCAGACGGCGTGCAATTCCGAGCCCCGGAGTGGCCGAAATTAAATTTTCAGTGCGTTCACACTGAGAATGCCAGATAAATTGGATAACTCCTAAATGGAGTTTCAGATTAGATATCTGAGTGCACTGATGGATCCTGAATGGGGTGTTTACCTTAATAACGACATAAAACATGTCATCGCGGGACATTTGGACCCCACGCTCGCTATCGGAGCGTGGTACGGATAAATTAAATAATTAATTTATTCGTTTAACGGATTAACTCAAGTATATCTTAAACAGTTTCTCGGATTGGAAAATCGAGGGCACTGTTGAGTCCAGAACATGCCGTTTACCCTAGGAGGGGTGTATGTTTCGTGGGAGCGGGTCGTCAGTGAAAAATGGCCCCAGGGGCGTTTTCGTAATTTGGAGGCCTCGGGCGTTGAGTTTAATAACTTTTGAATATGGTCTCTGATTAAAATTATGTGACCTTCGTTGTGCTCTGGAGGTGGTTTTTACGCTAGGGGAGGCTTAACCTCGACCCCGTCGGGCATTTCGGATGTGGGTTAATTTGGGGGTTTTAAATTAATTAAATTGAAATAAATTTTCTTTATTTAAACCACACCCCTCATCTCCCCTTGTTCAATCCTCTGGCGGGAGGAGACTCAACTAGGGAGAATACCTCTCCTCCATCAAGCTCCACCCTCTTCTCCTCTTCAAGGCATTGCGGCTGGCAGATTTTTCACGAAGCGTCGGGCTTCGCCCTATGGGTAGGATCTTGTTTCTATTTTAATTTCCCACACCATGTTCTTCCAAAATTTGCATTATTTAATTGCTATATGATTTATGCACAAATACCATGAATGCGTATAGTTTTTATACTCTTTCCGACGCATCATTCGGATTTAAAATTCGAGTCCCGACACGCTCACGGTCATCCGCAGAAATCAGTGGGTTTTTGATGTTTTCCACCAGGTTTTGGGGTCTCCGGCGAGCGGACGATGGCAGCGTGGGTCATCCAGGCAGTGGCAGACTCAGCTCAGGCGGCGGTGCGGTGCTGCGGGCGAGATTGGATGGTGGCCGGCTGAGGTGGAGCGGCTGCGGGCATCGGCACGGCTGGCTTCAGGGCGAGGCGTGGGCTCGGCGTCGAGCGGCGGTCCGGGGAGGCTTCAGCGGACTCGGAGAGGGGGAGGCCAAGAAGGGGTAGGCATCGTGGTCGAGCGGCACAGAGGAATGAGGGCTCGGAGTCGAGCGGTGGAGCAGGCGGACCGGGCTGTCGTGGTCGGCGGGGAGGAGCCTAGGCGGCGACCTTGGGGGCTGCGGGAGGAAACCAGGACCCGCCTTTTGCGGGTCTTGTTGGGAGAAGAAGACCGACCGAATGGTCGGTCTGGTTTTAAAAAAAATATGTATAAAAAATAATAATAAGTTTATAATAAAAATAATAATATTATTATTATTATTATTATGGAAATGATTTATATTGATAAATCATCCCTTGGGTGTCCGTTTTGAATGTCGTCTGCGGCTATGGAACCGTATCGACGAGGGGAACTTTTTAAGATGGTTTCAGGGGTTTTTAACTCCCAAAATGGGGGCCTCAGAGGCATGACACGCCTTGAAGTAGTTTGACATTTTTCCGGGGAATCTTGTTTCGGAAGGCACAGATGCGTGCAACGTCTGATTTGAGCGCCGTCATGGGCGCTGCGACCCTGGCGTTGAGACGGAGTTTTCCAGTGCGTTTTTGGGTATTGAAGCTGGAGTTGAAGAGTGGGCCCCACAGCCCGTCTTTTTAGCTGTACGTAGCTTTTTGTAAATTTTTCATCAGACATCTGTTCAGGGCATGCGAGCAGTCAATTTTGGGTGTTTTTCTGAGGGCACTGCATTGGCGCAGTCTGCCCACTTTAATTCCGCATGCTGGTGCGGGCCCCGTGACGGCCGTTTCGGGGGTTGACGTTGATTTTCGTCTTTATCACCAGGTGTCCATTTTGGAAATTTGAATAGTCAAAATTATGTACTTTTTCAATAGGATAGAAACAGTGTGATCCGTTCGTTGCGCTTCGGGACCGGGGTGCAGTTCCCTTGAAGAACCACTCGTGTGCGGTACGGCGAAATGCATCTTTTTCTCTTGATATCCATTGAACTCAAGTGAGCAGTCCTTTTGACGTATTTTCCTGAGGCGATCGCAATGGTGTGATGCGCCCGACTGTTTTTGGGGCCGAGGCTCGAGATCACAGGACGTCGTTCGGGCGTGAGGCGGTGTTGGTGACTTTTCTGTCGGATATCCATTTGAGGTGAGTAAGTAGTCGATCTCGCATGTTTTTCCATGATAATTACAACAGTGTAATCTGTTCAGGCGAGTGGAGCCTCTTACACAATCTTATTAAATGTGGAATGTGAAGGTTCCCCATGGCGGTTCTTCTACCGTGTTTGTAGAGGACCCTTGGCATGGGATCGCGTTCACTCTTGGGAGAGTGAAGTAATTCTTGAAGAGATGTGGTTGTCCGTGCCTGGGCTGATGAGGTGGAAAGTTGGAGTTATTACATTATGCCTTCGTGTTGACATTGGGTGTCGTGTGCACGATAGCCTTTGGGCGGAAACGTGGTATACTCTAGGAGTATACGGGAATGCTGGGAGGTATATGGGGATGTTGGTACCTGAGAACGTTTGTGTGTTCGGTTGGGGTTGACTTGCGGCCACACGTCGTGTGGGCCCCATGTGCATTTCGTGTTCTGATTTGCATACCTTTGACTTCTCACGACTTAGATGGTTCCTCGGTTCTTGTTTGTTGACTAACAGGGTTGAGTAGTCTCCCCCTGGTTTCGTTCTTGATGGTTTGGCGGGCAGAGATGGTTTGTTCCTCTGTTTCTTCATATGTGGGGGGTTTCAGTATCGTTCCCCTTTCATTGGACTACGGCACCGTTTACGACTACGGGTGTTTGTACAGTGTGGGTGTTTTCCCCACTTTCTGGGATGAGTTGACTCGGTCCGCTTTGACAGTGACTCAGCGGATTGGTGCGTGATCGCCTTGAGAGGCCTGGGGAGTTTCTCTCATTCCTTCTTCATCTCTGGTAGTGTTCTTGTGGATTTTGTGTGACCAACACATTACGCGGGCACCGATCTTCTACCCATGAGGTTGATACCAGTAGGGCTGAGGGTCTTTCGATCAGGGCTCACCAGTTGTACCATCCAGCAGGGATGGCCAATGGGTTACCATCTAGTAGGGATTTCCAGTACAACATCATTCACTTAGCAGTACCATCCAACCAGGATGGCCAGAGCGGTTCCGGGTTTACCTCTAGTAGGGCTGGGCAGTGGTCCCCGATGTCGGGTTTACCTACAGCTGGGCTGGGAAGTGGTCCCCAATGCTGGGTTTACCTCAAGCTGGGCTGGGAAGCGGTCTCCGATGACGGTTCCGAGCCTCCCTCCAGTAGAGTACCCTTTACGGGACTGGGAATTGGGACTCATCGACGACATTAGCTGGGTCAACCTCCAGTGGATTACAATGTTACGGGACTGGGCAGTGTGGCACCCGTCGACTCTTGCTGGGTCTCCCTGTAGTGGGAACCCATTGACTTCCAGGGACCCTCTAGGTGGGCTGGGCAGGGGGTCGCCTGTCGACTTTGAGGAGACCTCTCGACTGTGGGGTAGTGACAAGTTGTGGTTTGATGCTCCCCCAAAACTCTCAAGTACGAGGGTCACTTTCCCCACCGAGACACGTCCTTGTGATGCGACCTAAAACCGTTCAGGCGAGTCAGTGCCTCCCAAAGCGGATAGTGTTGAGGTGCGGTGATTTGATCCCTTGACTTGCAGTTTGGGGCAGACGTGCGGGATGCTGGGCATCGATGGTGTTTACTTCTGGGACTGTTGGCTACTCACTTTATTGGGATGAGCTATGGGATGGAGATCACCTTACAATCTTATTTGGGCTTCTTGATTGAGAATATGGTTATGTATATACCTTATTTCGGGTACCCACTTCTTGGGTATTTGTTACTCTCCTTCTAGGATAGGAAAAGACGCATGGGGTATGCCATGTGATTTCTGTGTCTAGATTCTCGTGGTTGGACGAGTCTACACTCCTGCTATAGGTAGCGAAGACTCGATGAGAAGTTCATCTTCTCGCCGTTTCCAGCTCCTTGTGTCTGGACGATTCTACCTCCTTTCTCTTGTTGGGTTGAGCTTGACTCTCTAATGTTGATTTTATTGCACTCTCAATTGTACCGCTTTACTTTTCCATGTTCGCTCTACATCTCACACTTTGGTACCTCCACTGTTTCTCCCTCGAGCCTTTAGTGTATACTACTGAGTATTTTTATACTCACCCCTGCTTGGGATTTTCCCGAACTTGGTGTGCCCTTGCAGATGACGGACATGTTGGTCGTGACTTCAGTGGAGCTTAGGAGTTCGGGATCTTGGACCGCGTGCGGTGGTCGTAGTCGGGTTCCAAGTGGGGGACCCTTCTAGTTGTGTTTCTTTTGTTCATCTATTTCAGGGTTATGGCACCTTTTCTGGTTGGGCGCGTGTTTTCCCCTTTTCTTTTTCAATTTACCTTCAGCACTTTCTTTGTTCTTTTAGAGGACTATTCACTTTTTGGTTTATTTATAGCAGTTTCCCTTTTACTTTACTTGCCTTTTCTTTTACTCTTTACTTCTATATTGAGTGTGTTGCGTGTGTGTTTACAGGTACTCGGGCAAAGGCCTCCCCGAGTTTTTTAGCCTTCGGCGCTTGTCGCCAGCCCCTGGCCAATGGAGGCGGACTTGGGGTAGTTGCGGCTTGACCCCGGGTAGGGTCGGGTCGTGACACTATTGATACCCAAATAATTCTACAATTTTATAATCAAAAGTGTGTTCTTTTTCAGGATTGGAAATTACAAAATGTTAATAATGTATTGTCTTCATGACTAGTAAAACATTTAATTTTTCTGGAATAACAGCAACGTAAACACGTGTAAAGGATTTGAGAAAGGTCATATACATGCTCTATTAAAAAATCAATGAACTCTTTAACTCAATCTTTATAATCATGTTTCAAACATTTAGTGTCCATCTATTCTTAAGGTAATGGGTAATTAAATTTAAGAAAATAATTTCTCCCCTATAGAATGTTTTATCCTATGAATTCATCTCAATGTGACAAAAGGCCCCAGAAACTAGATTGAGAACGTCAACTCATCACCACTGTACTGCACTGAATCAAATCTTGGTTACGTGTCATTTTCCCCCACCTGTATCTCAAATATAAGAGCTCTATATAAACTAAGGTTCTTGTGAAGTGTGTGAGTACAAAAATAAACAAGTAAATACTAACAGGGCCCCAAAAATATACCACAATGCATATATTTGATTATATTTTCAAATTAATAGCACTCAGAATACACATGTAATTCAATTCATTGTGTCATGAACATGAAAAATGATAATCAAATATACATAATTCATTTCATACAAGTTAATTATAATTCTCATACCATAAGTTAATACCATGTTTTTTCCCTGAAATTTAAATCATTTCACTAATAAGATGTTAACATTTCAATTTTAGGAGGAGAAAAATTATTTTTCTCCCTCTAGATATAACAAGATCACTAGTACCATGATATTAAACCTCAAAACCCCAGCATCCAAGACATTCCCTTTAGGGTAAGTATCACATATACATATTGAATCCAAATCATGAAAATAGTTTAACATAGCCATTTTTTCCTTGGAAGTGCATTCAGAATATGGGGAACTCTTTACATTATGGGCTCCCTTAGGAAACAACCACATAGTGGGAGCCACAATAAATTAGTTAAAACTATCTTTTGAAAACAATATTTAAGAACAAACAATAACAAAAATTTCACATCATTCCCTAGACCTCAACAAATCACTAACATATCTATAGTAACTGGAATTCTAAAATACCAAACATATCCCTCACATAATACACATCATATTCCAATATATGATAAAAATTATTTTTATCGCATCCACACAATTATTTCTTGTACAAAAATTTGGTAATCATACATTGAGAGGTATATAAAAAATCATTTCAAATAATATCAAGTTATCATTAAAATAAAATATTATAGGGACAGATTTATAAAAATTTTACAAAAAAATTAGTTACATATTATCATTAGTTTAATAATTTAAAAAAACATCACTAAATAACAAATTATTAGACAAGTCAATAACATTAGTCAAAAAATTTGTAAAAAATCTATACGTATATAAAAAATGAATAATTAGAAATAAAAGTCACATAATTTTCCATTTCATAATATTATAATGTCTATAAAAATCATTTTAGATTTTAAAATAATTAATATTGTTCCCTCAGTAAAAAAAATTATAAATGTCTATTGGATCATTTTACAAAATAAATATTACTAATACCATATTTTTTTATGATTACAGTAAAATAATATTAAAAATATATTTCTCCTAACAATATATATATATTATGAATCATTTCATCTAAAAAAATATTAAATACATACATAAAAAATATAATTAATTTATTATTCTAAATCCCAAATTACCTAGTCAAATAATAAAATATGGTAATCACTTAAATATTTATATTATGTCATGTGTAATACATAATAGTTGATCGTCATTCAATATAACCCATTTCTTCTCAAATGTAACATAATTGAAACCATTAACTTTCAATAATTATGTTCAAAACCAATATAAACCTATATTAATGGATATGATTAATTGGTATTGAATTTTTTAAATCATGAATAAGATATTTCAATGGTTAATAAATAATAAATTTCTTATCTTCCAAAAATTTTCTAAAGGACTTATATTATAAAATATTGCATATCATAGATTATTGAAATATTTTGAAATTAATATAGAAGGTCATAATCAATATATTATGAGAAAAACTTTCATTAAAAAAATTACATTTTTTCCAATTCATTTGATATTAACATGCGTATATAGATAAATATACCTATAAATGTAGCATTATTTTCAAAAAAGTAAAGAACGTGTCAAATACACATCATGGTGTTCTATAAATGTGTAGCTTAAGGGAATTAGGACTCTAGTATCATTAATAGACATCACATTGATACCTAAAGTCATGGAAAATATACATGGAGACCTTAGTACATCCCACTAAAGATGGAATGTTCGAATCAATATTTTCTTCTATAATATTTTTGGAGAATCTAAAATGATTATAATAAATAACATTGAACTAGATATTAAGTAGTTAATTGAAAAATTGGTTATAGTTTTTGATAAGAACATGTTGGAAAAAATGAAGATTCAATTATAGAAGTTAATGGGATGATGCCTTTATCGATGCACAATAATATTCTGAACCAAACATCCTTTACAAACTCTGTAATAGAAGATCTTTCTCCATGGGAAGATGCAAAAACAATAATGATTGAAATAAGGAGTTCCCAAATCTATATGTGAAGCACACAATCCATTTCAATTTTCCATCACTAAAACATTCATTTTTTTTCCAATATGATATATATGATATGCAGTGACCATGTAGCATATGGGGAATGATCGGAGAGAATTTTTTATGGAATAATGTGGATAGTGCTGATTGTGATAGCGATAAAGTTAATAAGGGAAAGATCCATCAGTGAATGTGGTGATAAAAATGGAAACTATGAGGAAGAATAAGAGAAACCAATAATGACTAGATTTGTGGGAGAATAGAAGTGGGGTTTGTTAGAGTTGATAACATCACAAAAACAAAAACCAAGAAACCCTAAAAAGAATCTGAAGATAGAGGAATATGAGAAAATAACATACCTTGCATTCTATCCTTAATTCATCTGAGAGAACCAAGAGGAGGAGCGATAGTAGTTCAGAGTTTTGTGACAGCTTTATAATCGCAAATGAACTATTCGTGGTTAAGGTTCTTTTAAATAGACTCGAGACACCTTTATCAGCCCATTTTTAGCACTGATAAATCTATATATTTACCAGTGCTAAATGATTTATGCTAATAAATCATTTATAATTATAATTAAAAATTAAAAATATATAATTATAAATTTATTTATTATAATAATAATCATTTTTAAAATATATTTATTTATTTTTAATTACATAAAAATTATTAAAACTATATTTTTTTATTTATAATAATAAGTATATAATTTATTAATATTGTAAATAATCATTTATAAATATATTTAAAAATATATATATTTGTAAATATATTTATAATTTCTTATTTATAATTATAACGATATTTATACCATAATATATATTTATATAACTATAAATATTTGATAAGTATATATAAATATAAATATAGTAAATATATTAAATATTAAGATTTTTTATCAAATTTTGATAATTATAAATATATTTCTATCATAATATATATTTATCTAATTATACATATATATATATAATAAATATATATATTTTTATATATAATATATTCATTATTTAAATGTATTTATTATAATTTTAAAACAATTTAAATATATAATTATTTATTTATAAATATACGAATACTTTTTTTAAAAATTATATATTTATATCATTATATATATTTATATAATTATATATATATACTATATAAATATAAATAGAGTATATTAAATATTTAAATAACATTATTTTGGTTTAATAATTATTTAAATATATATAATTGTTTATTTATAATTATATAAATACTTTTTTTAAAAATATTATTTATTTATTTATAGACAGTATAAATAAATAAATTTATACTAATTGTAAACATACATTTATAAATATATTTATTTATAAGTATTTATTTACAAATATATTATTAACATTATTAATGAATATGTAATCTTTAATACATGAATTTTAAAAATGAGTGGAATTAAATAATTAAAGATAGGAACTCGTTAAAAATATATAAAAATGAATAAGTTTTATTAATTAAATATAATTTATTAAAAAATTATTATATATTGAAGTTAAGATCAATAAATAATAGAAATACTAGAACATGGTAAATAAATACATATAAATAAATAATATAAAATGATTAAATTCAAAATAAATAAATAAAATAAAATATTAAAAATGAATAAATAATACCTAACTGTAACAATATTAAAAATAATTAATAAAATTGACTAATTAAAAACATAATATACTAAATGTATCATGTTATAATGAAATTCTAAAATATCATAAAATTTGAATAAATTACATAAATGCTTGGTGTATGTGTTTCTATAAAAGATTTCTCTAATTGTTTAAATATTTGTGTGTGTGTGTGTTGTATATAAAAATCCCTTAGTTACATATGTGTATATAAAATAAATGAAACACATGTTTGAAATATGTCAAATTAAAAAATCAAACAACATTAAGATTAAATAAGAAATTAATTTGTTTTAAATTATTACAATTTATTAATTTTCTATAGTTTTATATTAAATAAATATTTTTTATTAATATTTATAATTAATATATATATATATATATTAAAAATATTAATTTGGTTAATAATTATTTAATTAATATTTCTTAAATAATTTTTTAGTTTATTCTTTTCATGTTTTTTTGTTATTGATTACAATTTGTTCATGTACATTTTAAAAAAAAAATGTTACATTTTATTTATTTTATATATCTATATTTTATATATTTAATTTATTAATATCTATAATATATATATTTATTAAATTTGTACATTTTTGTCAAAAATAAATCAAATATTTAATATTTTTTAATTTACTCATATTTGATTTTTATGTGTTTAATTATTTCATTTTATTCATTTTAAATATCTATATATTTAATACATACTATTTATTTATATTTATCATATATATATCTGTGTGTGTGTGTGTGTCTATTCAATTTGTTCCTTTTTATCATAATTATATAATTAATAAAATTGTTAATATTTTTGGAAAAATTATTTTTTAATTGTTTCTTTTTATTCTATACCATTATCAGGGGTTCCCTTTACTATTTCTAAAAAAAGCACTGATAAAGGATACTATTAATTAGTGCTAAAAAGAAATCACTGATAAAGGGTACCATTTATCAGCACTGCATAATAGTTCAGATTATGGTTACCCTTTATCATAGCTAAAGAAGCAACGATAATGGGTACCCTTTATCAGCATTTTTTTTCATTGTCAATAAGTTACCTTTATAAGAATTTTTTATTTCTGATAAAGGACACCATAATCTGTACTTCTTTCTAGCGGGGTTGAAGGTCTGTTTTATAGTGGTGTTTGAAATCATTCTTTTTATATAAATTATATGTGAGACAATAAATTTCTTGGTTTTATTAGTTAAATATCCCACTATTTTATCAAGTATCGATAGCCCTCACCATTGAACTTGGAATGTCTATTTGCTAAGACTTTATAATAGAATGGATCACTATTACTTTTCATAATGATCTAGACTTTGTTCATGAGAACGATAAGAAAATAATCAGGTATGTGCTCATGGAAATTGTAGAATTCTAGCTCCATGATTTTTTGAGTAGATTCCCCTATCCTGAAATTCGGATTTGTATTTGTTCAACATATGCCTCCCAATTTGTATTCAATAGACTCCAATCATTAAACTCAATACATGTTCAGTAAAGTCAACCTAAACCCCTCATGAGAACTCCTTGATAAAAGTAAGTGCATGGGCATTGGATGATCTACATTTAGTTATACGGATTCATTCCCAAAAAATTAATATAAGGATTAGCCTGAATAAATATAAGTATGTGGGATTTTAATTAATTTTTCATATATATATCTTGTTTTATCCTTTAGATGTCTTTTTAATACTAATTTTATGTCACTTAATTAATTAATCATGCAAGATAAAACATTTAAACATAATATATTTATTTAAATTAAAAAATTTCATATTATCTCATTAAATTATGTGATCAAGGTTTTGAAAAAATAAAATAAAAAAAATTACATAGATGGAAAAAATGAATAAATAAATGACCCAATCGTGATCTTATCTAATGGTTTATTTTGTGAGGATTCCTAAAATCAACCATTGACCTAGGTGATATAAGTCAAATTTCCAGTCTTAGCATGAGTTACAAAATCCCAGTTATCCACTTCTGTATTACCTAGGTTGGCATCATTATCATTCTCTCTAGAACAAGCTCAATGGACCATAGGATACTCTTTTAATTAAATTTATTTATAAATCACACACAGGTGAGGGAACCCAATGTATTAGTTAAGTGGGAATTCATGAATATACACGGACATAGAGGTTCAACATAATAAGGGGTGGAGATATTAATTAAAACCATCATATTTAATTTAATAATAAATAATTTAAAACCAATATAATAAATTAAATTAAAACTTCTAGAACCTACAGAAGTCTTGGTCAAGCTCATGAAAAATTATACATGCATCTTATATTGAAAAGTAAATGAAAAATTCTTCATTTCATGTTTGTTCTTTATTATTAAGAAAAAAATAATTCAATTAATATTTAGTTATTTAACTTCAAAATTAATGATAATCATAATACTTATATACATAACCATCATAAATTCTTCAACACAAAATAAAATTCAGAACCAATAGTTGAAGATTTATTATATAAAATTAATTGAGAATTTAAAATTCTTTAAAATCAATCTTAAATTTTCGAACACATACTGTGTTAATTAAATCAATAAGGTTTTAATTCTATTTTTTTAATTTAATGTAATTTAATTCTTCCAATAATTGGGATTCTTCTTGGTGTCTACTTTCTAGGTACATGCCTTATATCTTGATTGTCGTGTATTCAAGTTACATGACTACAATGTTGATGTGTTGATTTATATACACTAAACGATGTGTATATGCTAGTTACACATTGTTTAGTCCAATATGTGCCACCGCATACACGCCATGTCTCTTTAATGATGTCTATCTAGATAACAACTTCGGGGACTCATCGTGTATCTCAGATGAGAAAATTGATGAAATACACATTTTGTCCCATATGAACATCTTGTATATCATAATTTCTCTTTGTCGTTAGTCTCACACAGGTTGAACATGAATAGTGACCACATGGATTTCATGATTTACGCCATTAACTTTTGTAGACTATATGGTGTGCATGTCATATAGACATTATGTAATCCCAAATATTGTGTTGGTTGTTTTCTAGTCATCACCCAACTTACATCACATGTAATAACTATGTATCAAGCAGTGTATCCCATGTCATGGCTATGTGTAGAATACTAGGGTATATGACATGTACCCCAGCTACACACTAGGTAACCTAGTCTGACCGTTAAAAAAATTTGTAATTCTTGATGGAATCTCTGTTTGTTCTTCATCTTCCTTCGAACATTGAATAAAATGAATCCATAAAGAAACATGATTAATATATAGATAAATGTAAACTAAATATGGATTTAATAATGAATAATATGAAACAAATATTTATCCACAATTTTATGTGGATCAACAGTCAAATAAATAATTATAAATTTAAATATGACCACTCTGATACAACTTTAAGGTTCTGGACATAGTGGAAGTATACACTGGAGGGTGATATATTAAAATTTATTTTCATAATGAGTTTCTAGAATCCCTGATTGAGGATATTTCACATAAAAATTATAATTAATATAATTAATATCAAAAGAATCAAATATGTCGTCTTTAAATCCATTCATCATTAATGTTGTCGATCTTCTAAAAGACTCTTATCGAATTTATTTCATTATTATGTGATAATAAAAGGGTATAATCCCTCTAGTATTGATCCACACATGCTCTATTTGTCCCTAAAAATTCTAATCAATCTTCAGTTGCCTGCATGACAACACAATATCCTTGCATTATTTGTGGTGATCGCTCAACCTTCTTTCCTGAAGAAACCTATCTTGTTTTTCTCCTTCATAGGAGGAAGAGATAAGAAGGAATTGAGAGAATATTTCACTATCTACAATGATTCCCAAATTTTTACTTTGGATATAATACACAACATACATAATGGTCTATTAATAGAGATAGGTTTTATGTTAAGATAATTATTTAATTTCATTTCATCATTTAAATAATATAATAATAATTAATAAACCCCATTCTAGATAAAAATAAAATTATTATTATTATTATTATTATTATTATTGGTTGGTGTGAACCAACGTTTTCAATAAAAATGTTATTTAACTAAATTTTTAATTAATATTTGTCTCCGAACTCGATCGTGGTTTATTTGAACTCCTCTAGCATTTATTTAACTCCTCGAAAAGTTTTTACTTTACATGTTATATTCATCAATAAACAATTTTATTGATAAAACATGTATAAAATTATCCATCGTCCTTGAAAAAAAATTATTCAATGAATTAAATTCGAATTTAATTTAATTGAGATCATCAGAATCTCATAGTGTGTAACCCTATGGGATTATTTTTCAATATCATTATATGAGATTTTATAATGTTCAAGATTATTGTCTGGAAAAGGGTCAAGGTACACAAGAGAGAGAACGTAATGTACAAATGATGAAAACCTCATATGAATGCTCAATATCTAATATAATCCAATTCTCACAATATCTCATCAAGAAGGTTTCACATCTGTATCACCAACCAATATAAATGATACTATTTTCTTTTATGATCTAAAATAAACATGTCGTTACTCCATCGCCATCTAATTTAATGAAATATTTTTATTCCATTATATGGGTTAAGGTATCATCTCTCATAATTATTGAAGTAGAAAATCCTTCCTTGAATTATCCATTAATGGTATTTCAATTGGGATGCAACCAATATACCCTACCTAACCATAAACATATGGCATTATAGTTTTTGTTAAAAAATATATTTTTGTGTGTCATTGTAACAATTCATGAAAATATTAATGTTTAAGGACCATTACACACTCTTACATATAGTAATATCCAATGGCCCCAAAATTTGCAGAATTCCTACTAGAAGGTATGTTCTCATAATCTCCTATACTATAAATTAAAAAGTCTGAGCATCATGAGAATAAGAACCATCTTCTTATGAGAACATAAAATTAAAATTCAATTTACTATGTTCCCCTTTATAGTATGTTATCCAACTGTAGAACATTATTTATGAATATCTTCATAGCACTTAGAGGTTCTCATCATCGTAGGAAACTACTATGAGCTTGTCAATGTGATATATACAATAGGATACTTTTACATTAGAGTAATGATGAACAATGGGGAGAAACATCTAATATCAAGAATCCAAAATCTAAGTAAAGAAGAAAAAATAATTTCTTCATAGGGAAAGTACTTGATGATAAAATAGGATTTTCAAAATCGAGCCACATACCTTGATGATATTATTAAATCAAACGCAAGCACTACAGTGTTCCTGTTCTATAAAAAAATCACATCTGTCTAGTTACCCACATAAATTCTGTAGGTCTCTCCATTTCTATATGAAAAGTTCTCAAACAACCAAGTTAGTGCACAATAGGGTACAATAATATCATGATGGAGATCATCCAATATATCAAAATTGATCTCTAACCATCAATTAAAAATTATAGGAACACCAAGAAATAACAAAAAAGATATCAAGAGAATGAAACCACTATTATATAACCAATCCACAAATAACCCAAACCATGCTCCACAATATATCATCAGAAATGTCCCAAAACAAAAGGCTTCCAAAATATAAAAGGCATATGAAGGAAAAACACAAATAAATTCCACTCTGACCTAAAAAAATAGATAGAAACCATAAACACCTTCACTACATGAAAATATTCACTCCCTGGCTTATAGATGGAGCTTTATTATCCTAAAGCATCGGCTGCCCCAAAGGCATAAGCTGATATTTCCAAAATAATTTCCCATTTTCAGTAATAATAACTTAAAAAATCTCTAAAGGTGACATCGACTACCACATCGTCTACATAATTTTTGATATTTTGAACACAACTTCTTAGAATGACCAAGTGCACCACATTAGAAACACATATTATTCCTCTTATTTTCCCAGGGAGACTTAACTTCATCAATTTGTAATGCAATATTTAGCCATTCTTGTGGATTTTCTCTCTTCACATCAGCTGAATAGGACTTCTAAGCATCTCTGGATAGTAGATCAACCATTCTGAAGGCATGTGATTTCAAGGTATGGGTGAAGACATTTTCTAAAAGAGTTATCCTTACTAAATTAATTAATAATAATATCAGGATTTAAACATACCAAACATGAGAACATATTTTCATACTTTGAAACTAATAGATCATCGTGACTAAAACTCAAGAACTCGGAAACTTTCCCATTATTCAATTACTCAGGATACTTCCAATGAATGAATACTGACTTTAATAATTCCCAAGACACTATTTCATACATTCCAAATTTAATCACAACTTCCCACTACTAATATCTAGGTCCCTCAAATAAGGAGTGAAGATACATAACCTTTAGAAATTTAGGAGTCTTGAGAGTATCAAAGATCACATCAACTTCTTCAATCCACTGTATTGCCTCAAGAGAACCTCATTCACCATTATAAGTAGGTGGAAAAGGATCTTGGAATTATAGGATGGGGTGAAAAGGTTGTAAAGTCTCTAGATCCACCGCTTGATATGGATTCTGGGTAGAGTCCTCAACAAGGGATTATACATCAAGAAGATGCAAAGAACTACCATGAGGACCAAAACGTTGGACAAAAATTCTATCTTTCATGAAGGACATTCTAGGAGACATTCTAGAATAGAAAAAAAAACATTTTCATACTAACTCGGGAATCAAAGAACACTCAAACATAGCACAATGTTTCTTAAACAAATTTACAAACCTATTTAATAAAAATATCATTAATTTCATAACAATAAATATTTAACCATTTATAAAACATAACAATTTAATTTTAAAATGATAAATCTTGATATAAATAAAATAAAATTTCAAAAAACCCTTACCAGAACAAGTAAATTATTCAATGGTTTCATAAGAATCAATCTCATTTTCCAATGATGAAAACCATTCTTATTTTAAATCCATTACAAACCAAAATTACTTTTTTTTAAAAAAAATTATCACAACACATAAAAATCATTGATAACCAGTTTTCCTAATCAAACAATTCATAAAAGAAAATTTTTGTAGTTTAAAACATTTCTCAATGTACTTAACTGAAACAAGTTTTAAAAATAAATTTGGTTTTCAAAAAGGATTTAAAATAATAAATAATGGATTAAATTTCAAATCACCAAAAAGGATCCTAAAACAACTCACTTCCATAGTTCATATAACCAAACTCACATAAGGGAATTCACTTGTAAGAAAATGGATAATGTTTCATGTTTATAATCACGCTAGATCTCAAAAAGGCTTGGTCATATGGTCTAATAAACCACACACCAACCTCAACACCTATCATGGTTGGATTTCCAAATCATCCACACCAATTCATCAAAGTTAACCAAACTGTGAAAATATGGATCTATTATGGACATCCTTCCATTCTAGTTCAAAAATTCATAAGAGATTCCCCACATCAAATATAGACACAAAAAGGATCTAAATTTATTTTATCATAAGGAAACAAATAACTCAAAATAAAGACTTAATTCCCAACATCCCCTGTGACTAAAGTCTCCCCATTAAGGGGTGGTGATTAAGAACATGCTCAAAGATTACCTATTGAGTCCCAACACATCCTTAATCTCCTTTCTACCATGAATCACCCAAAATTTCATAAGGGTTACAAATTCATGTATTTACCTTTAAGGAAATGCCATTTATGATACCATTTGTAATGATCTAACATATAATACCATCTAAACCAGTACTCAAGACGATTCAGCATTAACACGAGGAGCATTCCCGATCACCACAATTGGTAAACAAGAACCTGGGAAATAAAAAATAACTATTGGGAATTATTTCTCCATTAAATTATTACAATAATAGAATACAATGCAGGAACATCATTAGATATATAAATATCAAACAATTCATTCATATCATAGTAATATGAGACACTAAAAAATAAATTAAGAATAAAACAATAAAATCCCACCTCTTAGTGGTCCATAACCACCGACCATGTCCCATTTAACCCACCATTGTTCACCCAATCATGAACCGACAAAGGAAGGTGAGAGCACAAACTCCTGCTATAAGATAATAAAGGGTTGTAAACACCAAAATGTATAAGTAAGGTGTAGATAAAAATCACAATAGGATTCCACAAATGATTCTATGAAATTATTTCATAAGGAAGTTAAAATATTCTAAAAGAGGAGTAAAGATGAGAGACTGTGATAATTAGTTTAAAAATAGAGTTTTAATCATTTAAAATTCATTTACTAAACTAAACCTGAAATATCTTCCATTTTACCTTTAAAAAACTAACCATTTTCTTTAGAAGATATGAAAACCACTTCACAAGATAAATTCAGTGAATCAAAAAAAAATGAGAATATACACCTGATATGTAATGATGAACAAGAATAAATACAATAAATTATAGTATATAACAACAATAAATGATGAAACCAAGGAAACTCTAGTGCCAAATGGTGACAGCCAACACTCTCATGTATCAAGATCAAGTATATGGATGTCATGGGTTCAAGTGGTTTATATAAATTTAAAATGAATGTAAAACAGTTCCCAACAACAATGGAATATATTTCAAATACAGACAAGTTATTCCTAGGTTCATATGCCTAATAAGGTACGATAGTTCCACAATAAAGGGACTCCATACACTCTCAAGGTCACATGGTAATATGTACATATATCCCTCTGAGCTCGGGTGAAATAGGACTCATTACCATTGATTAAGGGATATTATGTGCTGAATTATTATTCTAAAATATTATAGAATAGTAAATTTATATCAAAATAACCCACTAACTACATAAGGCATGCATGTTTTCTAATAAAAAATTAATGATGGGAAATTCATTTTATGAAAAAAATAAATTCATCTAATTTCCATTTCAAGTATGCCAATTTTCCATTTAAAAACCATAATAAGGTTTTTCTATCAAAACATGCATTTTTCCAGGTTAAAGCCTAAATGATTCTATCAAAACTAATTTAATCCATTTTTATCAAATACAACTATAAGATCAATTTCATAAAATAAATATTCAGAAAATAATTCCACAATTTAATTTTAAACAAATTCTATCCAATTTCAAAATCTATCTTATTTCAATTAAAAACTGTTTATACAAATAAATATTCTGAAGGTTAATAATACCTACTTCCTTTCAAAATTAACAATAAAAATTCTAAGCAGACCTTTAAAATGATCATTTATTTCAAATAATCCTTGAATTATTTAAAGGAATTTTATAATTTTAAAAGGGTTAAATACATGTTAAAACATTTATTTACACACTCATTCCTTGAAGATAAATCACTTATGTTAAATAATCCAAGAACACCAATTCCCAAACAAGGGTGAATCATTTAAAGGGGTTTCTTGGTCATTTAAAAAATAAAAAAAATTATTTATTTATAAAAAATCCTTTATTCAATTCATTTAGTAAAACTAAAATAATTGGTTTTAAAAAATAAAAACTCATGACAAAGCGCATTTAATAAATCAAAACTCATTACAAATCCCTCAATTTCACCAAAACAACCTATAAAATCTCTTCTAGAATAACTCAAATCTAACATGGATTTTTTTAATTCACAAAAAGTTGAGAGAAATTAAATTCAAATCCATTTGATCCATGAAAAAATCAATTTGGGGAGAAACTAGGTCAAAGAATATTTTATATTAAATTAAATAAACAAGCTTCATATAAAATGTGTTAGAAATTAGGAAATACATATTAATGAACTTATCAAAAAATGAAGAATCACAAAATGAATAAAAATCATAGAAACACCTACTTGGAAGTTAAAGAGTCTAGCTGGAAAAAATATGAGTTGTGTCGCCTTTGATGTAAATAACTGGATATAAGAAGATAGGTCCCAAAAGAAGATAGAAGAGATCCGAGATCTAAAATTCCACATCAATCAATCAAGATCCAACAAAATTATAGGGATTCACAACCTTTATGAAGATTAAATTAAGATAAGAATTTATGTCCATGAAAAGAAGAGAACAACTCACAGAAATAGACGGTACCATCATTTATTAGTACTTTCATCTAACAAGTGATGAGGTTGTGGCAGTAAACATTTCTCTAAAGGGCACCCAAAAGTCTGAGGATCATATTATGATCGAGTGGGAGGACTTTAGAGTTTTTTAGGGAGGTTTCATGTCTTTAATTAAAATTTGCATAACTATAGTTATCAAATGAATGGTTTTCCAGGAAAATTTTCATGGCTAGTATAAACCATGCACAAACCGTGAAACAGGTTAAAAACTTTGTTTAAACCATATGAAAATCATGCAACAGGTTTCACACACTATTTTAACCATTTTAAAACCATGCTTAAATAGTGAAATAGGTTCCACACTTTGTTAAACCATGCGCAAACCCTGAAATAGATTGTACACATTGTTTAAACCATGAATAAACAATACAATAAGTTTCAAACTTTGTTTGAACCATGTAAAAACCATGAAACAGCTAAGAAACATTCCAAAAGGCTTTGGTAAAATACAAAAAATAGCCTGTAAAGTGATCTAAACATTGGGATCTCAAATAATTGGTTCAAGACACATAAAAACTATTAATAGAATATTGAATGTTATGTTTTGAGACACTAGTTACATAATGTTTATTTCCATTGTATGAATAAAATTTTTATTTCATTAATTCCATTTTGATAATAGTTTTTCTTCATAAATAATATTTTATGATTAATATTTATTTTAATGAAGGATTATGATAACAACACTATTATGTAAATATAATAATGAAATATTTTTTTTCAAGTTTTAGAAAATTTACTTTGCATTTTCAATCGACGATTATTTTTAAAAAATAATTATTTTTATATGTAAAATTTATAATTATCATACTTATAGAATTATTAAAATAAAATAAAATCCTTTTTTTAAATCATCACATAAAAATTATGTTATATTTAATTTTTTAGAATTCTCTAAAATAGATTATTTTTTCGTGAATGGAAAAAATATATTTTGAGTTTTTCAATATATTTAATGACATAATAATTATGTCATGATGATGTAATAACTAATTTACCATAATACAAAACCTAAAATATTTTATTTTAATAATATCAATTATTTTAATATATTTAAATCAATTTCTAAATCTATAATTTACTTTCCAAATTCTAAAATGTAACTTTAACTTTAAAAATGATTTTTTGAGAAAAAAATTAATTTTCCTTCTCGATATAAGTAATATAAAATTCTGGTAAACTATTTAGGATAAAAATAACATAAATTTTTTCCCAAGTCTCCAATTCCAGGGGAAAATAACATGTTGAAGCCCATGGTTTTTTATTTTCCACAACCTAGGTTTCCAATACATTTATTTTGAAATTAATAAAAACAATCATCCACTTTTGATATAAATACTCACACACATCACCATTTCATTTCACTTAAAATCCCTCATCCAAGTATATTTAGTAGTTTTACCTCCTAATGAGTCCTCAATCCCCCACGGTCCCAATACACATGTTTTTACTACACTTTAAGGTAAGGGAAGTTTCCTCATTTTATCTTCATTTAAAGAACATTTTTTGCTTATGTCTTCTGAATGTTATGGTCACTATATCTTATTTCCTTTTTATTAATTAATTTAATTCCAAATTATATTTTATCAATGGTAGAACCATATCCCATCACATTTTACGCTTTCTAAAAACCACATTTTAAACCCATTTTCTTGTGATTTTACTTCTCAAAATTTCTCTCTTCTCCTCAAGAAGTTACCTTTTATTTTTAATTTTTTTAATACCAAAAAATTTTTATTATCAAGGGGTACTCACCAAGATGTAAAAATGGATTATTTTATTTTTTTACTAATAAACATAAAACCTCAATTCCCTTTTTGTGGGCTATAAATGACATAATGATCATGTTTTTAAAGCACTTTTGAAACATCGTGATTTGGATATGAAACTGATTTAATTTCCTTTTATATGGGTAATTTATTAAATTATTTATTATGATATATGTGGATCACATTAAAATTAATTCATATGAATGTTCTTCCCTAATATAGCTCTAATGAATTGGGTGAATAACTTAATCTATAGAGATTACATGTTTTATGATACCTTGGTGAATAACTTTGGTAAATATTTTATGATAGATCAGTGAAAAACCATAGGGATATGCTTATGAATAAGTCATTTAAATGTTGTATCCAAATTTCCATATTATGATTCATGTTATTTTTATTATTATATTCCCCATTTTCCACTTCTCAAACCTTTATGATTTTCTGTAAGTTCTTATTTATATTTCTCATGGTCACATGTAAACCAATACTTTATTTTCCCTTACTGGGCCTTTTGATCACCCTTTCCTTTGATGTATGTCCCCAGGGTTGGATATGTAGTAAATTTACCTATAATTAAACTTTTTTTCTCCTCAAATTGGAATTAGAATATTTATTAATGTTTTCATTATTATGTACCCATTTTCCAAAAAACAAAACCTTAAAAGATTCTCTATTTGTACCATGTAAATGAAAATTTAATTTAATAAAAGGCATGAAACCATAATCATAATGGGTGATATAACATGATAGGGGAGATTTTTTTTCTTCACTACAAGTTTTTTGGTGTGTTAAAGAGTAAATGAAGAGCGAAAACTTTTTAAAATGGTATTACAAATTCTACCCATACCAACATGGAAGTGGTACAATATCACTAGTGACTTTTTCACTAGTCTCCCAAGAACATCCAAAGGGAAAAAGAGATATGGATTATAGTGGATAATCTCACTAAGACTTCCAATTTCATAAATTTTCTGGAATATTACTCTCTTTTCTAACATGCCATGATTTATGAAAAGGAAGTGGTGAGCTATCATGGGGTACCACTTTCAATCATTTCTGATCATGATCCAAGGTTCACATGTAAATTTTGGAGAAGGCTTCAACATGATCTGAATAATGAATTGAATTTTAGTATGTATTATCACCCCAAACTGATTTCTAATCTAAAACTAATAATCAGACACTCGAGAACATTCTGAGAACATGCACAATGGGATTTAAAGGTGGATGGTATCTACACCTCCCATTAGTTGTGTTCTCGTACAATAACAGCTTCCATTTGAGTATTAAAATATCACCCTATGAAGATCTATATGGGAATAGATGTATAAATCATACTTTTCTGGATGAAGTTGGTGATAGAAATCTTCTTGGACCAGATCTTGTGCAATAGATAATGGAAAAGGTTCAAGTCATCCAAGAACACATTAACGCTACTCAGAGTTGGTACAAGAGATATGTTGACAAGTTTCAAAGGCACATGGAGTTTGATATTGGTAACAAATTATTCCTTTTAATTTCACCATCTAATATATTCAGGTGGTTTGGGAAGAAATTGAAGCTTAGACTTAGATATATTGTCCCATATGAAATTCTAGATCGCATAGGTGGAGTGGGCTATCAACTATCACTTACACCAAATATATCTCATGTTAATGAGATATTCCATGTATCTATCTTAAATAAGTACATATCAGAACCTTCACAGATACTAAATCCATAGGTGGTACATTTGGAACATGACATCTCTTATGAGGAGCAACCGAAGGAGATTTGGACCATAGAGATAAGGTCTTACACAACAAGACTACCCATATCATCAAAGTTTTGAGGAAGAACCTTAAATATTAAGAAGAAACCTGGGAAACAGCAGAAACAATGAGGTATAAGTACACACAAATTTTCTCAACTGAGATAACTAGTAAAAATTTCTAGCATAAAATTTCTTATGTGGGGGGGGGGGATTTAACAACCCAGACTTTTTCAATGATATTTTTTTTCTTAATAAATGGGTGTTATTAAGTTTTGTACTCAAAAAAACTATAACTCTTTATTAATGAAGAGATTATAATTTGAAATGTGAAAAATAGGTTTTGACCATTATATGAATATTGGTCAATATGATAGATAAAAACTATAATCATAATAATAATTTAAATTTTAAAATTAGGGTTTAAAATAGAAATGATAATGGTCCCCTTCGGTATTGGTGTAGTGGTGATGGATGGTAGTAAAAAACATTATATTATTTTGGAACTATATGGTTCAACTCCTAGGATCCTTCTCTTGGTATAATTTCTCTTTCCCACGGATCCTCTTGTCTTTTCAGGTCACCCGGCTCCTACCTTGGTGGTAAAAATAAGGTGCAACCCATCCGTGTTGAGGAATTTCTCTGTCGAACCATCACTGATCGGGATGTCACCCTTTGGGATGTTCTTCCATCTCAGATGGAAATGTATCCTTCCCAAATAGGGCTCTCTCTAGAGTGACCACTTCATGGGGATGGGGTTCCATTGTGTAGAGTGTTCAAAAAGGTCATAGCCCAGGGATTCACATTTCAAAAAAAAGTATAAATGGAAGAGCATAATTAATCCAGGAGAAACGATGGCCTCAACAAGTAGAGATGCGTCATATAAATAAAATTTTTCCAATCATGGGAGGGAGGTATAATATTTAGGGATCTCTCTTCAACAAGCCTGAACTGAGCTTCAAAATTGAATTATGAAGAAATTTCCTACATGATAAATTAACGTTAGTAGAAATTATGACTCGGTCGATGTTAGCCAAGCCACCTGATGAATTTATCAACACTGTATAGCTAACATTTAGTACCTATGTGGGTGTTATAAGGGATTATGTTTTTAGTAATTAGTTACATATATTTTAATTCTATTGTATAAATAAAATTTAAATTCCATCAATTTCATTTTAAGAATTTTTTTCTGAATAAAATTAGGATGGAATTTGATAAAATGATTTTCCGGATAGAAATTTTACTTTCTAGGAAATATATGAATATTTATAATAAAATAATATATTATGAATAATACTTATTTTAATTAAATTATATGATTAAAATGCTATAATTTTTATGTAAATGATAAAATACTTTTTCCAAGTGTCATAAATTTTTCTGTGCATTTTCAATCAACAATTAATCTTAATAATTAATGATTTTTATATTTAAAATACATAATTCTCATATTTTGAGAATTATTATAATAAAATAAATATCATTATTGAAAATGGTGCTACAATATTTGTTTAGGGTGAATCTATGTGAATGTTCTAAAATAATTTTTGTCATGAATAGTAATAATACAGTTTGAGTTTTTTGAAATGTTTAATTACTACACAATTAGGTCATAATGATTTTAAACTATTTAATAGTTTTTAAACTATTAATAATTTTAATAGATTTTAAACTATTTAAAACCCAATAATTTACTTTCCAAAATATAAAGTGGAAACTTTAACATTAAAAAAATTATTTTTGTGGAAACATTACATTTCAATTCCAGAAAATATAATATAAAATACTGATTTACTCTTTTGGATTAAAATTACATAAAATATTACCCAAGAGTTTAAATCTATGGGAAAATACCATGGTAAGGCCCATGGTTTTTTATTTTCTACAACCGAAGTTTCCAAAGCCTATATTAGGAAAATAAAAAACAAATCCTCCACTTTTTCTATAAATACCCTCCCATTTCTCCATTTACTTTCAATAAAAATCCATAATACCATAATATATATTATATATAATTCCCAAAGAGCCCTACCAAGGTGCACTAAATCCCATACATTTACAATCCTCGTGTTTTAGGAGCAACTCTTTAAAGTAAGGGAAATATCTATCATTTTTATTCACTTCAATAACCTCATTTTATAAATGTCTTGTGAATGTTATATTCACTCTATCTTATTTACATTTTATTCATTACCTTACTAAAAAATTATTTTTCATCAATGAGATACCCTTATCCCCTCTCTTTTTACCCATTTCTATAACCATATTTTATAACCATTATACTGTCAATTGTACTTCTCAAAATTTCTCTCTTATCCTAAAGAAATTACATTTTATTTTCTCTTTAGGAATATCCAAAAATAATTATTTTCTAATAATATTTACCAATATATATAAATTAATTATTTTATTTTAGTATTTATAAGCATTAAAGATATATTCCCTTTTTTTGGGTTAAATATAACATAATAATCTTTTCATTAATCACTTTTTAAAAGGCTATTATTTTGATACGAAACTCATTTCTTTGATTCTACATGGATTATTTATTAAATGTCTAATTATGGTGTATGTTAATCATATTAATTCTTACATATGGAGTTTTTTCCCTTATATCTCTCAAATTTATTAGGTTAGTAATTTAATCTCTAGGGATGACATGTCTTATGATACCATGGTGAATAACCTGGGTAATTTTTACAACACCTCTGTGAAAAACCATGGTTATATGATTATGAATAACTCATTTATATTTTTTAACCACATTTCCATGTAATGATTCATGTTATTTTTATTATGATGTTACCCTTTTCCTTTTATCATTTCTTTAAGATATTCTTCATGTTCTTATTCATATTCCTCAATATCACAATTGAACTTTTTTCTTTTCGTTCCCTTACTAGGCCATATGACCACCATTTCCTTACATGTATGTCCCCAAGTAATGATATTAAGAAAATTTAGTTAGGATGAACCTTTTAATAAGCCACTCAAGTGGATTATAATAATTTTTTATATACCCATTTATTATTTATCCTTTTTACAAGAAACTAAACTTCAAAGGATCAAATATTTGTTCCTTGTAAATAAAAAGTTTATGTAATAAGAGGTGGGATTCCATAACACCAAAACATGAAAAATTAAAAAATAGTAGGTATGTTCTCATAATCTCACATCTTAGAGATTACTAGGTAAAAATGTTATGAGAAAAATCCTCATCAAATTACGATTACTCGCACCTAATGGTATATATAGTATGTGCCCTATAATATTTTGTTATCCAACTGCATAAATATATTTTAGAATATCATCCAAAAAAATCATGGTTTCCATAATAGAGGGGAACTACTATGAATTTATCAATGTTAAAAATATTGTATGACATTATCACATCAATATTATGCAGAAGAATAGACAATATGTGTTAATATATTTGTATTAATATTCTCTTATTTGAGATTATATATAATATGATTTAAAAATTAGTTTGTTTTTGGTAACCAACTCTGACAATATACACCTCATAAAATAAGATAGGTGTATGTTATAAGCATATCTATCAAGGAAAGGTAATTTGAGATGAATAACCCAGTCAGGGATCATATCATTGAATTGAGAATTAATTAATGAAAAAAATGTGCGTAAAAAATATAAATCAACACAAAACTAGTTTAAATACATAATAAATAAATTTAGATATCATTTCACACATTTTCATTTCATAATAATTTCAATGAATAAGAGTTCTAAACTAAAAAAGGAAATTGAGTTAAGAGTCCTTTTATCACATGGTAACCTTCATGAAAATCCTATTGGATTACATAATTAAAATTTAAATATAAATTACCAAGAATTTTGAAGAATTAATGATATAAAATTTAAAAGGGTAAGTATATAAAATAAATTTGGGGCATGAAAATAAAATATGATTCAGTGAAAGTATATTGGGATGGAGTCCCTCACATCAATACGAGATTTTCTATATTTTCCTTTAAATATAGTATAACAAACTCATATCATTTATTTTATTTCTTAAGAATATTTTTCGTGTTTAATTTCTTATACTTAAACAATTTATTTCATTTATCTTAATAAAATAATTAATTACTTAATCTATTAAGTATACGTCATATATTTTGAGGGTGTTCGGTTAATAAGTTCAAAATGACTTCTGTAGGTTTATTGAGGTAATAGATGACATTATTTTGTCACCTTAGAATAATAATCATGAAAAACTAATATTTTTTTTATATATAAATTATACTATTAAAACCAATCATGAATTATGGTTATGAAAAATGAACTATGATATAATCACGGAGATGGTAGGTGATTTATACACATGTGTAACATTTCCATTTTTCAACAAACATTTTGCAAAGAAGATAATTATTATTTTAACATTACATATTAATAATTATATCATAAATAAAAATATAATTATTATAATATAATTATATATTCCATCCATGTGATGTGGTTATGAAAAACAAATCACATCGCTTTGTGGAGGGGGTAGTCCACACCTATGCACAAATGATGTTTTCATTTATCAGCGAATGGAAATGTAAATAAATTAAATTATATGTTATCTTTTCAGAATGACAAATATTTTATTAATATCAAATATAAACATTAATTCCATCATTATAACTAAACATTAGAGGTGTTGATGGAAAAAAAATTACATCGTTCTGTGAGGCGGTTGTCGACCCTGCACACTAATGATGAATTCCTTCCCATTTGATAGAGGTTTGAGATGTATGTTGGTTATGTTATAAAAAATCTAATTACTTTTTATGTAATAATTTTATAATTTAAGAATTATTGATTAATAATTAAATTATTTGGAACAAAAAAATAAAACAAAAATTCTCTGTTAAGAATGATATCTCTTCTTCAGAAGACCACCATTTCATAGCTCTTTAAGACCACTAGGTTGGTATTGTACAGTAAATTAGTCCCTAAGATGTGGTGAGGGAAATTTGGAATGTATTGTGGTAGATATTTGATGAAATAATTGGTTTATAAGTGTGAATTAAAGAGAATAAGTTAATCCCTTTTATAAGAGAGGGGAGGGGAACTCTTAAAATTTCATACAATATTAAATTAATTAAAATTAATTTTGATGACCAAATAGATCCAAAATGATAATATTTAAATTAATGATGAGGATGTGTCAAAATAATATTATACAGTTAAACTTTGGAAAATATTATCAATTATAATTTGGTTTTGACTCTCGTAAACCCTTTTCAAAATTAACGTGATAACAATGTTTTAAACTTCTTTTAGGGTCATTATAGATAATATTAATCTAAAAACACATAAATAGACAGTGGTTGATATTATAAACCATATAAAAATTATTTTTATTAATATAAAAGTTTTATTAACTTTATATCATTTAATAATATATTATTTATTATAAATTAATGTCAATGTCAATTTTTAAAAATATTAATTACATTGCTTTAATAACATCAATAAAATAAATGAAATTTGAAAAATAATATTTTATTACATCCATAATCGATTATATTATTGTATAAAATTTATTTATTGCATTAATTATCTCAAATTATATTTATTTTAATGTTTTATTTGATTTTTTGATTAGTTTAATAATTACTACGTCAATATTGTGTATGAATTAAAGGTAATTATAACTTCACTAAAAATTGGAAATAAAATGTTTTTATGGATATAAATAATATATATTTCAAATTAATACTTATAATCCAATATATTATTCTTATTCACATGTTAAAAATATTTTAGTTATCAAAAATATGAGTGTGACATTTTTTACTATTCTTAAAATAAAATTGTATAATGGTCATAATAACACAAAAAATGATAAATAAGTCTATATGACTGAATATTTTATAACAAGATGATAATAAATAATTAATTTAATTTAATTTAATTTTTAGGTTCATTTATAGACCTCATCATATTATCATTAACCCTTAATTACCCAGTTGACTCTTTACCATGGTAACAAAAAAATTACAATGGTTATTATTCATATTGACCAAAAATAAAAAGAGAAATTTTTAACAGATTTGGGAATCCAGAATCCAGATATGCAATACCTTTTTTAAAATCTAAAATACCTAGTTAAAATAATTTAATTTAAAATAAAATCGGAAAAATCTGATGATAAATAACATTTTAGAAAAATACCGTTTTTAAATATAAAATGTTTTTATACTATATTCAAGTATTAAATTCATTTAAAAATGTAACTAGATTATATTCATTCAAAATGAACTAGTAATATTTTAAAACTATTAAAAAATAATTTTACATTGTCAATATTAAAAACAATACATTTTTAATAACAATTAGTATTTTTTTATATTTAATAAAAAATCAAATTTTTCATAAAAATACCAAAATTCTACACAAAGATAATGATGATTTAAAAAATGATATTTATTTCATCAAATAAAAAAATCATAAAAATCATAATATTCACTCATATAAATTAATAAAAACATTTTTGAAGAAAACATATTTTTGAAAAATAAAATTACTAATAAAAATTGAGTACTTATTTCCTAATAATTAATCAAGAAATTTTTATTAATTAGAATATTTAAATATTTTTTAAAAGAATTAGTTAATCCAATTATTAAATACCAATTTAACAACTAGTTTATAATGTTCATATTAAAATAATAGTATTTAGTGGTTTGATTATGCTTATTGTTGTGTATTTTTAATGTTGTCAAACTTAGTCATTCTGTTTATAATGTTGGGATATTACTATAAAAACAAGAAATATTTAAGTAAACTCTATTAGTAAAATCTTCAAAATTCCTATACACCTCTATAAAAAATGAATCCCATAACATTTCATTTCAAACTACCCCTTATCCATGCTATGAAATCTATGCACTCTCGTAGAAAATAAAATTATTATTTTAACGCTCTCATAATGGATAAAATGATCATATATAAATCATAAACTAAAATATTCTATTATGTATCTTTAATGGAAAAAAATTCCAACTCTTACATTATATTTTATGTAGAACAACCAAATTATGAACTACAAAATTACTTTACCACCACTACAACATGAAAACCATAGACAATGCAACAAACAAATATCCTAGCCTCATTCCAACCATTGGAAAGAAAAAACAAAAAGCACTAAACTATTTTGGTTCCTTATATATTCAAAAGATATAATATAAGTATCTATTTTCGAATCCTTCCACAAATTGATATACAAACACCAAAATAATTTTCACAACCCTTCAGCCAATTTTTTTTACATAACTATCCATAATCTAAGCATGAGTTGTTATCACCAATACTACTAAAGTATCCCTTACATCTCTCATTTAGTATCTATACTTAAATTATTATTTCAACCCCCAAACACAAACAACGCCCATGCATCCACTGCATTTTCATTGTGGTATAATCTAGTCTCACCAATACCCACTACCAATACCATTCCTAAAGAGTAAGATTACTCAATGAACCTAGAAAATGGTATCCATATATTCTATGATCTCTAAGTTATAATCCCCACCTGTTGATTCATATATTCTATTAAATTTCTATATTAAATTATCCATCTATCCATGGGGTTACATCATCCAAAGGGTGATGTCAGGCACCCAACTCCCTTATTTATCTATGCAGCTACATAGTGCGAAAGATAAAACTTTTTTTAGCTTCTCCATTTATACATAGAGTTATATAAAATAACACTTACGGATATCTGGTTTATATATGATACAACACACCAACCCATTTTCTCTATGATTCAACCACACTAAAAATCCAACATTCTATCCAAGAAGAAAACATTCTCCATCCTACAATAAACTTCATACTATTAAATAAAATTATTTTCCGGAAGTTATTTTTATCAAGAATCATTTTTTTCGTTGATTAGAAAATAAAAAACATATATATTGATAAGTATTTCTAACCTAGTTTTTAGAGAACCATATATTTTCAAGAAAATATTTCATCATTTTTAAAGAATTTCTACATTCCAGAATATGAAAATCAAATAAAAATTACAACAATTTCAAATTTCATGAAATATTATGTGTTCAAAAACACATAATTATGAATAATTTTTATTTTATACCAACCAATTACATGTGTTTTAACCAAAACTAACAAAATTAATCCCACAAAACACCTACTCAAATACACCATTTGCATCAACAAATACCAAAAATTCAATTTTCCAATAGTGTTCTAAACTAAGAAAAATAAAAATATGGGTATTAATCAAATCATTTACCATAAAATCCTAATTTCAAAACCTATACGCAAGATTTTTTTTCTCAAAAACGTTTTAAAACACTTTGAATTTAATTTTTTTTATAAAATTCATAATTTCCCAATCCATTATTGAAAAAAAAAACATTTTGGGAAACAACTTAGAAACCAAACCCAACAGATCAAAAATTAAAAATTCCATTTTTCTAAATATTGTATAAAAAAGATAAAAACATTGAAATTAAAATCACTATATATCATTTTAATTTATTAAAGTAACTAAGAAAAAATTTCTTTATTTAAAATTTGATTTTTTTTATATAATCGAATTAAAGTTTAGAATTTTCAAAAAAAATACCACTTTTATACCAAAAATACTAAGATATTTAGAAACACATTTAAAAATTATTAACTCTACTGATTTTGAAAATAAAGTTATCTCTAGAATGTTTCAACGTCAAATTCCATTTTTCTATAAAAAGTGAAACATAGTCCAAAACACCATTTGATAAAAGATATCTTGTTCTTAAAATATTCATCTTTCATTTTTAAAACTAACTAATATCTTTAAAATTTTATATCAAAAGTGAGGAGGTTTTCAAAAAATATTATTCCAAATAAATGACAACAATATTATAAATTACATTTCCAACATAACACCACTTAGGTCACTACCAAATAATTTTTTTTTGGAATATCTATTTATTATATATGTGGCCTTTATATTGATCCAATATATGTCCCATTTTATGAAATTCTTATACTAACTATTGACACTCAATACTAGTAATCAAGATAACCTATAGTCAAATCCATACTCTTATTAGGATAGTTATAGAAAACCATACACCTTGAGTTATAACTAATCTTAATAATACCAATAATATTTTTATATCCTTGTTAATATAACAGATAATAGAATAAAAATAGTAAATATTCCACATAGAAGCCTTTATTTATCAAAATTTTGAAAAATTGGAATGGATATTCCTCTAACCCAATTATATGTTCTAGATATCTAAAAATAACAATAATAAAATGAATATAGTCATTTACCATAAATATCTATAATGAATCTATATAATACATTTTATGTAATATAATTATTGTAACTAAAGAACTTGATTGGAGACTTGAGAAGATTAATGTGATCTAGAAAATAGGGATAATTTTGTTTTAATGAGGGGATAATTTTGATTCAAAGTGGTGTTTTTTCTCAATACATAAATCACATTCATTATTAAATGAATTTAGAGAATTCATAAGTGTTGAAGTGTTTTTGGGTGTTTATAAAGGGATATTTAAAGTGGTGTTAGATTATTTTAATGATGCTTGAATTTGGAATATTTTTAATGTAATGTTGAGAAAAATATTTCATGGTGTTCAATTAACTATATCATAGTGTACGACATAAAAAAGGCTTGTGGGGTTTTCAAAAAAAGAGACGGATAACCATACATTGGGTTATATATCTACTCTATTATTGTTTGTATGGATGTAATGGTTTTTAAAGATATATAATTATTGAGATCGTGGTCTATAAGGAGGAAGAAAATAATCACATTAAACACAGTGAATCATATTTTTTGTAACATCTTGTGTTTTAAACCATTGAATTTTTCTAATGGAAATTGATATATTAGTTTGGTTGTTAGGAAAAATAAAATTTTGGATTTTGGAATGTAATTAATATAATTTTAATTCGTCAATGTGATTTTTTAATATTGGGATTATGTAACGGTTGATGTCTCCAAGGAATAGATCAATTTCAATAGCATCGAGCACTGAAAACCTAGATTCTAAAAAGAAATGGGGAGGTGCCAGGTTTGAAAATGTTTATAGAAAACCATGCAACCAAAGCATGAGTATCAATAAGGTTGTCACATGGTTGGTTAAGTTATTCACCCGAGGCTTCAAGACCATGTGAGGAGTCTACAAAAAACTATATAATTTAAGTGTATGGGTTGCACACGGTTTTTCAAACTATATGCCTATCCATGCAAGGGGGTGTTCCTTGAGATGGTGGAACTAGACGATTGGCACATGATTTTCCTAACTATGTATATAAACCATGTGTCTAATTAAAGAGATGGAATTTATAGTTTTGGACCTACCTCCTTTAAGGTTATTTTTTCCCAATATTCTTATCACCCAAGTGTAGCTACTCACGTTGTCTCTCCTCTTCTCCGTCAAGCTAGGTATTTATTTTTATCCTTCATTTGGAATCAGAATTGAGGATTGTCATGTGGGTTTAAATCATAATGGTTAGTATATTCTTCCACCATACTCCTTAATATATTTATATTGATGTATTTAATTTTATTTTGATGTGATCTCATATTCCCTATTTTTATTGCATTTATTAATTTCTTTGATTTCCATTGTTTCGGATAGAATCAAATCCAAATAATGGATGAGTGATGAATTATTGGTATAAGGTAGGTGTTGTATACCTTTTCCATAAATGAATTGATGTTTTATAGCTTTTATCATATTTACACACATAATGAATTATATGTGTTGCTTTTAAAATTAGTAATTCCATATATTAAACATTATAAAACTTGTTTTTGTACGTTATTGACCCTTTGACATGATTAGAGGTCGATAAAATCACATCGAACCACCCTTGAGTTCAGTTTGTTAAAATTACACGATTATTACATCCTATTGGGTAAGATGTGATTTCCACCTATGAGTGGAAGCGGATTTTGAATTTACGGAAAATTTTAATGGATAAATACCACTTATGGCAACTTTTTATTTATAATTGAAAGGGGTGATGAAATGGATGAATTGTTAATTATGAAATGAAATGTATTAATTTTGACTTGTGAAATTAGATGAATGATTTATTGGAATGTGTTTTTAATGTAAATGGATGATAAATGGCCAATACACTAACATGAACCTTCACCTTATTCGCTTTAGAGTTAATTGATTAGTTTGATAATTGTGGTGAATTAATTGATAATACAGTATGGACACCCACACAACACCTCCTTTTATCACTTAGGATTTCATGATTAAAAAATTGAATGTGTAAAATTTTTTGATATAGGTCATGGTTATTAACATGTCCACCTAACTCTTTATATAAATTTTTTAATAATAGATACATAGGTATGGAACTAAAATCATGGTATATAATATATAATTATTTTATATTAAATGCCTTGGATTATTACCATGGATCTACCTTGCTTGGAATGTCTTGGATTTATTCTTGGGAATCCACCCCTATATTTACCAATTTTTCTATGGATGGGCTCTATGGACTTGAAGATGATGACCTAGTAAATTTTCTTAGGTTCTAGACCGTGTTGGTATACATTATAGTGATATTTCTATATATTTTCTCTAGGGACTCAAAGAAGATTCCGTGGTTAATTGAATTGGTTCCTATCCATCATAGGCCTCATTCTTCTCACATCTAGAATACGTTGAAGCTAATGCTTTATTCTTATATATATTTCTTCTTTTCATAGACTAATTTTCATATTATATACTTGTATATTGAATATCTTAACATTATAGTTTATAGATGAATTACTAATGTACATGTACGCTCTTACAGCTTATATGAACTGACTTGTTTTGTTATAGACATTATTGGTAGTGGCCTACTAATTTTATATCTTACCCTATTCAATTCAACAATTTTTACTTGGATGGACCACCTGTTACAAGTTAGGATCATGACTATTCTCTATGTTATTTTCTTTATGAAAAGGACTAGAAATGGGATCTTGGGATTATGAGTTGTTCATGTACTTCGGCTACTTTCTAGAGTTGGAGTATTGTATTTAATTAATCCCATTTTTCAGTCCATAAATACATATTTATTACCTATTGTATGTCTATTACTTGTATATTTTAGTTTGTTCTTTCAAGGTGATTAATTCATATATTTTTTATTGTTGATATTCTACTCTATAACTCTTTATTTATATTTATTTTTTTCAAAATTGATTATATTTTTATCATTGTTACACTAAAATTATCACGATATAGTCTCCCCAAAATACAATCATTGGACACTCATTTTTATTTAACAGTCTCAAGAATATAGGGAGGCACACATGCGGACATCTGGAAAACTAGCATGGGGAAATTGTTTAGTGGAACCCAGGTTGGAATGTTACAAAGTTATATCAGAGGGTTTTTCTCTATTGTCTTACCATTTTGGGTTGGTAGATATGAGACTTGAAATGTTATATGGCATGGTAAATAACTCATGTTTAGGTCTGGCCAACCCATGCATGAGGAAAAGATCAAGTTTCCAGTGAAGAAAATGTCGTTCATGATTCTTGTTATTATAATTGAAAACTACTTCACCTTGAGTGATTGATGTAATTATGCTGATTAATTATTTAGGGATTTTTACCCTTGGCCTGGTATTATAAGAAATTATTGTTTCATGAATCATCATATGCATGTAGAGATTCACATTCCACACATATTTCAGGCCATGAATATTTCATTCCATGTATATTTCACTTCATTATTTCCCCATATATTATGGATGTTACTTGGACGATTTATCCCCATGATTATTTCTATTCCATGTTTTGGCAATTCTATGATTGTATTAATTTTTATAGGTATGATATATGATTGGTTAGTAAGGTTTCTTCATCAACATTAATGGTGTTTTCTTATAGATCTTAATAGTGGAACCTTAATTAACCAATTTTGACATTTTTGAGCCATGGACCATTGGTTTCATGGGATGAAACATTTATGGTTTTGATTAAATTGGTGTCCATAACATTTTATAAAGTTTAAGGTCATTTATAAATTTTGAAGGGAAATCAATATAATCAAACCATTATATATGAACTTATTATATTCTATGAGTGAAGGTGAAAACCTGGTTGTAGTTACATGATTTCCAATTATAACTCATGATGGAAGGTACCTTTATTTCATGGGAATGTTAATGCATATAACTAAACCATTTTATATAAATAATGTTATTTAATTATAAGATTTTTTTATAATGAATCATCTAAAAAATCCTAAATGTTACACTAGAACCAAGTAGGTTAGTTGGTAAATGTTTCTTATCAGGTAAATCCATAAAGAGGGTGTTAAATATTGAGTTAAATAACTGTTATGGGTCACATTTAATGGTATTATAATAGTAATTTATTGATAATTGACTCCAGGAATTGGGAATGGATTCCCATAAAACAAAACCTAGTTTGAATTTATGGGACCCTTAAAGGTCACTATATACTTTATATTCCATGGTACATAAACCCATGGGGGTATGATAATAATAAATTATATGGTTATTTAAGGTTTTGTTTTCCACATATATGGTGTTAGATTTAAATTTATGATGTCATATTACATGGCCGATTCCAATTAAATAATAATGATAGATCTTGATAGGATTTTAAAGTAATTATTATAAGGCTTAAATGAATTAAAATTATAATTAAAATCTAAAGAGTATTTTCCTCTATTGCATGGAATTGACATTTTCTTTAATAGATCCCAATTGTAAGAACCTTGGATAAATAATAGTTTAAAATAAAAGTATGACATAAATTTCCTAATGTTGCATGGTGTCATCTAGATACAGTTCTTAGTAAAATTTTCCATAACAAATGTTACTTGATATACCTTATATATAAGATACATTTATTGATATAATAAATTAGGATAGATAAAATTAATTAAAATGAATCTTTTTAGATGTGGTTATATAATGGGCCCTCAAGTAAGGGTTAGTATAAAATATTTACTTCAAATATGCATCGAATGGGAACATGAGAATTTTCCACATGTATCAGTTTTATTTTTTCGATTGTTCCTTAAATATAATGGTTAGTTATTTGAGCCTAGTGACCATTAAGGTTTTATTGTAGTTTAAATGTTGAATAGCTATGTTAAAGGGATATATTATCCTAATTGAGGTAATTCCCTTGAAAATAATAAACCAAAATAATTTGGAGCTATGTTTTTGGGAATAATAATTGTTTTATATTTGATCATTTGTGTTAGGTAGAACTCTTAATTAATGAAATAACAAAGAAGGTTAAGTGGGTGATTATCTAGTAAGTTTTAACTCAAGGGGTTATTACCCTATGCGAGCATCCAGTGATTTATAACTCCCTACTATTTTTAAGTTTTCATTGTAACCATCTAGAGATAACTCCCTTATGAGGATTCTTGGGAAGGATTAGAACATTGTATCTCGATGTTGTGCAGGTGATGTTGTTACACTTATAATGATCAGTTTGACCATTGTCGGTCCATGATATATTTATCTTTCCTCTAGTTTCACATATTTAGAGAGAGTTAATAGGCTTGTTAGATGTCATGAAATAGAATCCCTTTTGTGGGACAAGGTCCTCAAGAAAGAGATTTTAGGGCTACGCGGACAGACATAGTAGCCCTGTTTTGAGCTCTGATCTATAGATCTAGGGGGGAGAAATATACACCCTTATATTTGAAAACTAACCTTGAAGGTTGTTCAGGAATGTATTAATTGAGGGAAACCAATGGAAGAGACTATCTTGAGTATTATAGATTCTATTTAGGAAATGAGTTTTGTTTTATACTCGATTTATGGCCAATGCATGTTAGTTTCCCAAGTTTTTCAATAACATGATAGATGATTCTTATAGTTTTCAAAGAATCACATAAGGTTTTAGATGTCAATATAGGCTTTTATGGATATAATTTTTTAGGTGCTCGCCCAGTTTACTTATGGTTGTGTGGTTGATTCTATAATTTCTAAAACAGCATCATGAGGTGGGAACTCATTTGATAAATCAAGGCACTAAAAGATTATGAATTTTGAATAGGGGTTTCATGGTATATTCAATCATTTTAATACTGACATTTCATGTAGCACGTTTCTCTTTTCCTTATTGATGGATGACTCACGAGATGATGATTTGGGTTTTGAATCACAACGTACAAAAGGTGCACCCACTATTTATGAACATAATTCTATACTAAGGTTTAACATAGTAATGGTTTGTGATGAAAAATAATTAAGCATCTAGGTGTGAACAATGGATTGATGGTTTTCAAGAACTGATGATTATTATTATGGAAACCCGAAGTTTTGGATAATCTAAAGGAAGTACATAGTGATGAGGGATATCTTAGTAATATATCGAGTGACATGATATTATTGAATTATACTTAGACCTACACATGAATGGTCATGATACATGGTTTTAAGGGTTGTTTAAGGAATGAATATCCTTTTAAATGTATCATGGTTTAGGGAGAGAATTATACACATTTCAATGGAATCTTAGTGTACACCCCATTTAGAGGTGATCAGGCCCAATATATTTACATAATCCGGAGTACATAAAGAGATCACTGGATATACATCGAGATACCTATTAATGTTGTTTTTATGTTTTCACAAAATTTCTCCTTGAGAGTTGTTCTTGGGGAGTGGTTTAAGGTATCTATATGGTGCATTGTACATTGTTCTCTATATGAGGGTGGTGACCCTCATTATGACTCGGTTTTCAACAAACACCATGGAATCCATTCATGGGAACTGGGAACAGGTGATGAATAATGTTTACATTAATTCATTGGCATGAGAATTTTCTTACCCATGCGAGTATTTATCATTGGAGTTAGGCAGGGCATGGGAAACTGTAAGCGGTAAATCTTTCACTCGTCTGAAAACACTATTGCTCAAAAAGTGAGGAGAGGATCATCGATCATTATAGAGAGTTTTCTGCCAGTTATGGCCCTATAGTGATAAGGGTAAAGGATTTAGAGACCTACTATTAGATGTAATTTTGGGATGTTTATGTCTTTGATGAAAAGAAATTGTGTATTCCAATATTAATTTATAAGTCCTAGGTAATCTACTGGTTTTTCATGCATGATTAAAAACTGACTGAAAAGTACTTTTTTATTATCATATAGGAAAAGGCCTAGTACCTCCATTACAAAGATCCCTCAATGGGGAGAAAATAATGTAATCCAAGTGAATCTTTTTCACAAAGACCTGATACTCCCGCAGAAGAGATACCAAACCATCAAAAATGATTAGTCCCTCTTCTGAGCATCCAAGGCTTGCAAGAGTGTCTACAACAAAATTAGTCTCCCTCTAGATATGATGAATTATGTGTCCCAAAGAAATTACTTGGAACACCTTCGAATAATGTAAATCTGGTCCCATAGAATCCCATGCATTCCTTGTAGCATTTTCAACAAAATTTTCAGAGTCTAACTCAACTTCTGACACCTCGAGACCACGCTCCCTATACACATGGAGACCAGTAACCAGGGCCCGAGCCTCCGCCCCCAGGGAAGAACTCAGGATATAAAAGGAGCTAAAATCCACAATAACAGAACCACATGCATCATTCAGGACCCCTCCACCTATCATGAATTAGTTTCAAAATGAACTATCCACATTGAGTTTTAACCTGCTGGACGGGGGAATCCAATCAACCCATCTACCTACTAAACATCTAAGAAAAATAGGTCTATTGAGGATGCTTCAAATCAAGGTCGATTGTTGACTCCCTTTCAGCAATGAGAGTATATAATTGATTAGAGACCTTGACCTCATAAAAAGAAACTAAGTGGAAACATGAGAACCCAACCGTGCCCGATTGCTGAATAGACTCATAGACACTTGCTGGAAATTTTTCATGCCCTCTAGGTTAAATTTTACCATTATTATCATTTAGTGTTCTTGATATCTAGATATCTCAGCTAAGTACCACATTTCAATTGTAAACTCTATAATTTCATCATTTTTGGACTCCATTATTTGATATTAATATTAACCCTGACTTAGAATTAGTTTCTTTGGTTAGTTAGCTTATGAAGATCCATGGACGATGGATCAATAATGTTTTGTTGTTGTAATGTAGAACAAAATAAAATATTAAGAAATGGTTTGATCAAGAGTCGTCACTATAATATGATTACCATATTTAGTTATTATTCTCAAAATGATCTTGGTTATCCTTGGGATAAAGTATTTAGAATATAGTTGGGTTAAATGATAGATTTGGAAGTTGACCATTTTTTGGAATTGTCGGTCATAATTGGTTTGAATTAAATCTATTCTAATATATTGATGTCATAAATGAGGAACCATATCAGTCACATCATTGGGTGGATATGGATGTAGTGAAAGAGTTGGATGGGGATTTTCATTGAGAATCTAGTGTGGCAAGTGAGATCTATGTCAATTAGAGATTGACCATTATGATCAAATCAAGGACCGAAGGTAGTGTCCTCTAGGGTAATATATTAAATATACTAGGATTCCCTATATAATTCTATGGATATTTTTTAGTTGTCAATTCTGACAGTGGGAAAAAAGTCACATGGAGTTGGTCATTGAAATATAGGACCAATGATAGGGAGTGACATTGGCCAAATGACGAAAAGATATGATGACATGATCATGTATTAGGATATATTATATTGAGAAAACTTTGTATTAGTGTTTTTTTTAAGTTATGATCACTGTCTTTATTTTTGTGGATTAAGAATTGTATGATCAAATTGATTCTTGGAGGCATGTTAAGAAATTGAAATTTTAAACTTGGTTTTTTGAATGGGTGTTCCCATTCCGGGTAATTCAAGTGATTTTTTCTTTTTTCCCCAAGGAATATTGAGGATGATATTTTCTAAGGTTGGGAGATTGTTATATCCCAGGTTTTTAGTCATGGAAATTTTTTTAAAGTAAATTTAACTTCTCGTTTTGTGGGTAAGAAAATGCACATTTTGGATTTTGTAATGTAATTACATCGGTTGGAATATTTTAATTATATGTTATTTGATGGGGTTTAAGGACCAGTACATTTATTGAAGGCCCTAGTCATTTTAGGGAGCCCTAGTCATTGAGAATATTAATTTTATAAATTAAATTTTAGGTTCATGTTTTTCACATGGTTAGTAAAAACTATGCAGCAAAACTATAAGGCCCAATAAGGGTGTCACCTGGTTTTCTCAACCATGCACCCAAGGATGCACAATTGTGAAAGCTATCTATTATAAACTATGAAGGGGAACCTTAGTTACTATGTAAAAGTTTTCTAACTATGAACCTATTTGTGTTACGGGTGTTCATTTGGATAGTGACACTATCTGTTTGGCACAGAGTTGGCCTAACCCTAAGACCAAACCATCAATCTAATTAATTATATAGAATTCACTATTTTTCTCCTACCTCCTATAATGGAATTCCCTAAGATTTTTCTCCTCACCCACACATAACATCTCCCTTTGGATCACCTTTTTTATCTCAATCAAGGAATTAAAGGTTCTCCTTTGTTCAAACATAGAATCTACTGTCCTGGGATGAATTATAAGGATAATGGTATGTTTAAAATTCATCCATTCAACATACCCTATTTATATTTATCTATCGAATTTCATTTCACTTTGATCTCATATTCCCTATTTTAGGTTATTCAAAAGTTACTCTAACTTCTCTCATTTCGGATCGAATTAAATAATGATAATGGATGAGTGAAGCATCCTGGGTATGAGGTTGGTGGTCTATACCTTTTCCCTTAAATTCATGATGTTTATTACATTCACCATAATTCTAAATTGATGCCCTCTATGTATTTATTTTAAAATTATTATTTCCTTAGAATAAAAATTATAAAATAGGTTTTGGTACCTTATTTCCCATTTGACATAGTTGGAGGTCATAAACCTCAACATAAACTACCATTGTGGTAGGTTCGTTCAAATTTCATAATCATTCCACCCTATTGGGTGAGTTGAGCATACCACCCATGAGAATAAGTTGAATGTTAATTAAAATTAAATTTTAAAGGTTAAATACCTCATATGGAAATTTTTCATTTATAAATAAAAGAGATGATGAAATGCATGAATTGTGAATTATAAAATTAAATGGATTGATTATGACTTATGAAATGAGATGGATGATCTCTTTTCATGTGTTTGTAATGTAAATTGATGATAAAGGGAATGTAAGCTAACATGGAACTTCTCCTTCATTCACTTTAGAGTGAATTTATTGGTATAATTAATGTGATGAATTAATTGATTAGAGGGCATGGAAACTAACATGGACCCTCCTTTTATCATGTAGGAGTAATTTATTAATGAAGTGAATGTGGTGAATTTAATTGTTAAAGGGTATGGACACAAACATTTCCCCTTGACCCTTTATGTATAATTTTTAATAATGGATAAATTGATATTGAACTAAAATTCTGGAATGGAACAAAATATATTTTTATATTGGATTACTTAGATTATTAACTTGGATCTATAATGTTTAGGGAATCTATATTTACTCCTTAGGCACTACCCAAGTCATTACTATGTTTATTATAGATGTAGTCTGTGCACTCAAAGAGGACACCCTGGTCAATGGCCATGTGTAATGGGCCATGTATATCTACATTATACTAAGTGTTCTATGGTTAAGGTAGATATACTTGAAGGGTATTCTTTAGTTAATGGCCTTAGGTCTTGTCCCTTGTATTTCTAAAACGTGACACATCTTCTGTATTCCTTAACTGATGATTTATTCTTCTGTGTAGTTCATAATTTTATAGACTAATTGTTAGATATTTTACTTGTACATTGAATTTATTTTCATAATCACTTACAACCTTATTAATTTTATACATACACACTGCTACATCTTATATGCACTAAATAGGTTTGTTATAAACACAGTTGGTTATAACCTACTGAATTTATCTACACCTTATCTGGGCCACCGATTGGACCTCGGAAATACCTACTATTGTAGGTTGGGATTTAGACTGTTCTTTGTATAATTTTCCAATATGGAGAAGAAATAGAAATGGGATACTTGGAGTATCTACTGATCATATAATCAGGCTGCCTTCCGAAGTTATAGTATTATATTTATTTATACATTTTCTATCAGTATATCCCTTTTTATGTATTACCTATTATACATAAGCCACTTTTATAATATATCATGTTCATGTGTGGTTATTTATTAATTTTTTATTGATTTTTACTTACAATATTCCAATACTATTTCTTAATATTTCTTATTTCTTTTGAGGATTATCTTTTTACCAATGTGATACTCTCATTATGAGGGTATAGTCTCCCCATCGTACCATCATTAGACTCTTACTGATAATAGAGCACCACTAGAATATGGGGAGCCACGCTTGAGGATATGTAGTGAACTTGTTTTAGGCACTGGTTTAGTGGCACCCATGCTAGGATGTTACATTTTTTATCACAGATTTCAAATGGGTATGAGTGGTTTCAGATTAGTTTGTGTGGTTAAAGAAACAAATGCCTTGGTTCTACTTAACAAATAAAATTTTTTCATAGAACCTAGTTTTGTGTAGTTTTAATGATGTTTCTGGGGGTATTTCACATAGAAAATCCCAACATTAACCACAATTTCTATTAAATAAATTGAAGCTTAAATAAATGTCTAAAGAGATCAGAAAACAATAATTGATGAAAGAGACGATAAAAGTTGAGATAGAAGTTTGTTTTTATATATTAAATTCAAATTCAAAATTAAATAGGATTTATGTAACACCCCAATATTTAGGAAGATAAATTTTTTTTTAAATTCTAAGAGTTTAACAGTGTACTTTATACGTAGCCTTGATCATAAATGAACTGTGATATAATATCAAAAATTTATTATTTAATATGACTATTATCACATTGTCGTTTTATTGGATGGTATGAATGAGTCTAAATAAATGTTGAAGAGTATTAATGAAGTTTTTCTTTAATGAAAAAATATTTATTAATACCTACAAAAAAATTAGTCAATTTTAAATGTTAAAAATAATAACCTCAATGTCAAAAGATCAATTTTTCAAAGTATTTTATTTTTATATTTTTTATATAAATTTATAACTATTTACATAGTATTTTTATTAACTATAACTTTTTAAAATATAAAACAATAAATAACTATTCATATAATTATTATTAATTGGTTATAAATTTAGTTAATGTCCTCTGAGGGTAAAATGAATTATTTTTCAGAAAACCTTTTTCTATGTGTAGTTTATTTTATCTAAATAAATTAAATTCATAAATATTGATGAATTTTTTTTATGAAATGTCTAAATAATATAATAAATAAAATATATTAACATTTATCTAATTGTTTTTATTGAGAAATAAGTGATTTTAATATCTTTTCTACGTTTGAAAATACATTTTATATAAAAATAGTTTTGAGCTTTTTTTGTGTGTATATTAGAATTAATTTCTTCCACATCTTCAAATTAAATATTTTAAAATTGATTATATAATATTATTCCTTATAATTAATATTAGAAAATATTTTGAACTTAATTTTTAGCCATAAGGAATTGTAACCTTGATAAAACTATTATTACCACTTCAAGGGTTAAAAAGGTTAAATAAGGGTTTAACCTAAGAAATAATTTTTAAAATACACAATAAACTTGATTTTTTTGTGTATTTATAAATTAATCACCTTATATTATAATATTTCTAAATTTTGATAAAAAAATTCTTAAGTAATACATATATTATATAATAAAGATTCAAGTATTGAAAAGTTTTCTACCCACATAACATTAAAAAGTGTGCATCCTCTACTCAGTTATCCACAAAACCTAAGGCCTTTATCTTGACTAAGATCTATGAAACTACCCTCTCAACATTATTATCCTTAACCTTGAGGTTTTTTTCTTTAGAAATACCCATAAAGGTTGTATTAAGGTTATTTTTGAAGGAGGACACATGAGGTAAAGGTATATGTTCTTATTGACATTTTCCATGATTATTTGTCCATAAACCTCATCCAAATCTTCCATAACCATATTAAAATAAATATGTACATATATTTTTTCTTCTTAAATTTCTTTATGTTCATGTTATTTTCATTTTCTATCCCATTTACAACTAATGAGAAATGAATACATTCATCAATCATACATACAGACTACCTTCTCCAGCAAGCAATGAATTTTATTTTTCCTCATTGAATCTGTTGGATGGTTATATAGATATGTTTAAAGTATATATATGATTTTTATAAAATTATTATTATTATGTAAATATAATATATTTTCAACATTCTTTTCCTTCCATCCGTTGGAAAATTATTATATCGCTCGAGCATATATGTGGATTACCACCTCCATAAAGCAATGTGATTCATTTTTCATTTCTATATTACTTGGATATTAATAAGGATAGATTTATTAGATATATATGATATTCATGATACAATTATTATTATATAAAGGTGATTTATCATTTACCTTTATTTTCTTTCCATCTATAAAAAAGCATAAACATCACTCATGCATACATACAGACCGTCGTCTTTACAAAATGATGTAGTTCATTTTTGAACACCACCCTATATAGATGGTAATAAAAATATATATCATGAATAAATATGGAATTTTTTAAATTTTTTAAAATTAATATATGATGAAGAAATGACCAAGCTGAGTGGACCAGATCTTTTGAATCGAAACATGCATTGAAAAGAGACTTTTTTCACCAAAATAATGATTTTGATGATGAATTTTTAATAAAAGGGTAGATTGAAATTATAAGAAAATTATATATAGTAAGATATATAATAATATGGTTTAGGAATAAATTTATAATATATTAATATTTGTAATACTAAATGGTTGAATTCGTACAAATCATGACAGGACTTGAAGTAAAGGTTTATGCAATTATCGCATTCCTTTTTGGGATTGTCTATGTTAAATTTTTATTGAGGAATATTATATGATATGTATATTTTAATTACTATCTATTTTATTCACCTATTTTTTTCAAGTACTAGTACCATAATCCTAAAATTGGTACTAAAAATGATCTTGAAAAAAAAATTAAGAAAATCTTATGTTATTTCTTCTTTTTGGGATTGGAATATTTCACATCCAAGTCCATGTTCTTAAAAATATTTTATGGAAGATTTTATGAATACTAAAAAAATTAGAATGGTTATGTTTACCACCTTTGAATTTATTTAAAATGATTTAAATGAATATTTTTAGTGGTTTCCCATATGACTCAATATTGACTTTTTAAAAAAGTGTCAAAAGAATGTCTGCTTTTAATGTTTACGACATAAATATATTTTCCCACCTTCATGTCCTTACTTAATTATAATGATTTTTTGTGTGTATAAATTGTTTTACTATCATATCCCAAACTGAAATTATCATCTATATGGGATTCAAATCCAATTTAATCTAGTTTTTAAGGGCATTCAAAATCCTTATGGCTTAGAGACTAACACCTGGGAATCTACAACAACCAAAGGTAATGATTTATCACAACCTAAATAAGAATACATGGCATATGTATATATAAAAGAAATAAATAAATAAAGAACAACCATAAGAAATATATATTCCAAAACTGAAGGAATAATGTAAAATCTAATTATTGGTTTTCAGGTACTCCACAAGCCTCATTTTCTATAATGCTTTGGTTGGGGTGTCTCTCATGTTATTTCAGGCAGAAAGTTGAAATATTTTTAAATTATGGTTGGCGGATGTTTTTTCCAAACCATTCACCCCCCAATGAAAACCATGAAACCTTATATATTAGGTGTTTTCATGGGTAGCATACTGTTGGAAAAATTGTACGCCCAGTTAGTAAAAATTATGCACCCCAATAGATAGTCACATGTTTATGGCACACTATTTATCTAACCATGTGGACCTACCTAGCTAATAATATATGTGATAAATTTAATTTCAAAATATAATTTTTTTTAATTCCATGAACCCCCATTTGGACTCTCTCTTTTAACCCTAACATGATGTATCTATAATTTCTAGGTCTTAGAGGCTCTCAATAACACTCTGTGTTCAATCTAAACCTATTCCTAATCAGTTCAAAGTATGGATAATATTTTTATATATCCCTCTGATTAGTGACTCTTCTCCCATTACTTATATCGTTCTCTCACTTTATTTCCACCATAGGGTTTATTAGATCATCATGTGTTCAATGGATCTGAAAACCATTTCTGGATCTTGATTCTTGGATTGATTTTTAGATCTTTTTTTCATCATTCATCATTGTAAAATACCAGTATGATTGATGTGTTACGTTATCTTTGTGATTAAGGCTAGTGTTTCCATTTAAGATTGTCCAATTTATTAAACCTTGAATTGTTTGTTTTTAAAATTATTTTAAAATTATTTTTGAAAAATCAATTTAATGTTAATTTTAATTTGGATTTAATTTGTCATGGGATTTAGGGAAAACCCCCAAATTCCAATGGAATTAAAATTTGGGGTGTATTTTGAAATTGATTATAATTATGAAATGATTTTCTGGATTAATTTTTGAAAAAATGGAATAAATTGAATTGATAAAAAAAATGATTGGTTTTATTTTCAAAAGTAATGCACTAATGAAATCCCTGTGTTTTGGATTTCAATGTGAATTGGAATTTTGGAAAGGAAAAGTGGGTAATTGAACTTTGATTTTTGATTAATTTTAAATGATATGATTTTCACATTTTCAATTGATTGATTTATTAGGTACATATGGGTCTAGGTAATTAGTTGGTTATTTGGGAAAACCATGAATGTATGTAAATTACCCTGAAATAGATTGATGATGAAAACTATAAAAAGAAATCAAGTCAGAGAGATCATATTCTGGAGGAAACCTGGATGATTCATATTCACCTAAGCCTGAGGGACGTGTGTACACATATTCCATGGTCATAGATATGATATGTGTGAATATATATTAACTATAATCTATCATACCATAGGGAATATAACCATGGTTATTATTGTGATTGTTTTTACTATAGATGCCACTGATTTTGAAACTGCATTAATCATAACTAGTGATTTCTATAAACTGTTTTATATAAAACAATTACTTGAGACAATGTTATAAATGTTTTCTATCATTATAAAATGAAAATCATGTTTTTTTAAATATTTAATTATATAAACATGCCTTATTTTATTTAAAATTGAAATCATTCATCGGTTTATTATTATATAATATTATTATGGAACGCTTGGTCAGAACCAAGTAGGATTTTTATCTCACACCCTTCATTTCCCTTCAAAAATTTGTATATTTTCTTCACTAGGTTTTAGAAAATGGAAAGTATATCCAATAAGAGGTTGATGTTCTTGATTCCTTAGGGCTAGAAGCAACATGTATGTGGGGATGTTGAGTTTATCATGTCATCTTTTGAGTACTTTAATGATATACTATTTGGTTATTTATATATCTACTTTGTTTTTGGTACTATCTCTTTAATTATTTTTGAGGATACTGATATGTATCTTTATATTCCACTATTATTGTGGAAAATATATTCCCACTATTGTATTTTATGATACCAGGAGCTAGTATCACACCTGTGGAGATCGATAATTCCCTGCGGACCATGTTAATTATAATTTAGGTATCAGGGTACCAGGGTATCCAACCTAGTTTGTGATAAATTGGTATCAGATGTGCAGGTTGAGAATCTTTCTGTGATTTCAGTGTGTTGTATGTATTATCTTGTAAAGACTTAGGAGGTAGTTATAAGTGAGTGTCTATCCATATCTCATCGTAATGAGCCTTAATTCACCATTGATGGTTTGGTAAAGGAGTCTTGATGAATAATTCTATTATTTTTATATACTTCTTATTTGGAGAGGTTGAAATAAAAATGTTAATAACTATCTGATGGGAAGAATCTCATTATTGATCTTGTTTTAATGTTTATATATGTAATTTTATGATCTCTTCAAAGTTGTTTTCTAATGTTGTTAAACATCATTCATCTGAGAATACATGTAAATAGAATCTAGGAGGAAGTCATTGTAAAACCACAATGAGTGAATCATCCCCTAGACAGGAATCTATTTGAGGTTATTATATGTGTCTTCTAAGCACTAAGAAAGGCACCTACACTGGTTCCCATTCAAGCTACAACTATGGAACATCATAGGGATGAATTTTGGAGTCATTACTATAAGTTTCTTTACCAAAATCCACTAGAGTTTAATTTTTCTAATGATCCTAAATATGATAAGGATTGGATGAGAAATGTAGTTATTTTAATGAGTTATAAGTAATTCTTGATTCAATTAAGTTGAAATATTCCACCTTCAAGCTAGAAGGGTATGGGGGAATTGATGGTGATGTATAAGATGTATGAGGATTTATAGTGGATGTAATTTAAGTTAATGTTCACTAACTAATTCTATATAGAGTATATGATTCTAAAAAATGTTATGATTGTTTTTAAACTAGATCATGCTGCTAGGACCATGATAGAATATGAAAAATGATTCAAAAATATTGTATGGTTTTCACCTTAGATTGTATAGATTCAAAAGATGAATACTTGATGGTACAAGTTAATAATTTGGTCTGATGTTCATTCTTATATTTTCTTATTGAATATCTCTTCTTATGATGACTTTCTGGATAGAGTGTTTATGTTCAAACTTGATCTGGCTGGAATAAGACGGTTGATTGGAGTTTTTATTTCTCCCAGGGGCTTTTTTGTTAGTTCCCATAAAAGGAAGATTAATTGTGATGAGTCTCACGGTGGATCTTGACAATAGGTTTTTCTTGACCTCCAATAGTTTTTGGAAGAGTCCCTTTGACTTCCTTCTAGTGGGGAAAACATGGGAATTTGAAATAGGTTTTCATTGAGGTACACAATATCTATAACTCATTTGGATGTTGAGGACACTTGCAAAAGTTCTGTTATATATTTTATTCCCCATGTAGTGGCAGGGGATCATCAACCCCAGAACATAATTCAGTTTGGTCAAATGATTCAAGACCTAAGGGCCCCCATCCATTGGAATCTAGAAAAAAGCATCTTCAAGCTGGGTAAGAGTCGTCGATAAAAGCAGATGTGGCTCCAATGGTTGTTGGAGGTACCATCACTATAGACTCATCTTTAGTGATTCCATTATATGATGTCGATGTATCTCATTCATTTATATATACTTGTATTGTAAACCTTATAAATATATATATTTATATTTATATATAATTTATCTTATGTGATGGATATTACTACACCCCATGGAATGAAGAAAGATAAGGATCTTCATTGTCCTACTTGTGTCTTCTCTTTATCAAAGATTGATCTTACTTGGGATTTTCTATATCTCAACATGAAACCAATTGATTTCATTTTCAATAATGATTGAATCATTAGTAAAAAAATAATGAATTGATTATTATCTTCTATGGGTATCATTTACTACACCTGATGGGGTGTTCTGCATATTTCTGAGAGAATGGGACCTGAGGTTGAGTAGATCTGGAATTTTTATCCATATTTGGGAAAGTAATATAAGTGTTTGGTTTTGATCTATAGTGTGAGACTTTGAGAAGAGATCTCCCTCTAATTATTTTCGAGTTTCCCAAGTTTTTTCTGTATGAATTATCTTTTTTACAAATAAGGGAGGTAGATTTTTTTATTGATTTAGTATTGGGTAATCATTTGGTATTTATACCTTCCTACCTTGTATAAAAAACTAAAATGAATGATTTTATGACTCATTTTGATGACATGTTTGAGAAAGGATTTATAATCCCAAGAATGTCACCTTGGGTAGTGCCTCTTCTCATTTCTACGAAAAAAGATAGGTCACATCACCTATGTTTTGATTTCTAGATACTCAATTATGTCCCAATAAGTAAAAAGTATATATTTCCAAAGTTTGATGATATGTTTTACCATTTGATATGGGTGAATTGGTTCTTAAATATTGATCTTTAATGTGACTAACACTAGTTGATAATAAAGTAATTTGTCATTTAAAAAACCACTTTCCAGAATTGGTATGGCCATAATGAGTACATTTTCATTCCATTTAGTCTAACTAATACTCTTGAATTCTTTATGTCTTTGATGATGAAGATCTTATTTTATTATATATATTATTTTGTGTTGGTATTTTTGGATTAAGTCCTCATCTACTCTAAGTAAAAGTGGGATCATGTTCATCATCTGAGAGAAATTCTAGAACTATCGAGAAATCACCAACTTTATTCCAAGCTATCAAAATTTAATTTTTTTGATTTACTAAGTGAATTTATTAGGACACTTGGGGTCAGAACATGGAATCTCAATTGATCCTTAGAAGGTGAAAGTTATTATTACATGGGAGAAACCATGAAATGTTTCTGATATTTAGATATTCTTGGGCTTATAGAGATATTATCACTAGTTTTTAATGGACTTCTAAAATATTTCTTCTCTGATGACCGAGATCACTCAAAAAGGAGTGATGTTTTCTTGGGATGAAAATTTTCAATGTTATTTTGTTGAGATGAAATTTATTTTCACTTTTTCAATAGTGTTTACTCTCCCAGAGGTCGGGTAGGGCTATCTGGTCTTCTAGGAAACATCAAATTTAGGTTTGGATTGTGTCAATATGTATGGTGATCATATGGAAGCATATGGATCTTCCAAGTTTATTCCATACAAGAATAATTATCCGACATGTGACCTTAAACTCATATATGTGATGAATGCACTTAATAATTGGAATCATTAACTTTTTAGAGAAATATTTACCGTGTATATTGACCACAAGAGCTTGAGTTATATCTTCTCTTAAAATGATTTTAATATCTAATAGAGGAATTGGTTGGACTAAATTTTGTCATTTTATTTAGATATCGCCTATACCAATGGGAAACAGAATGTCATTTCAGCAGCTTTAAGATGGATACTTCTGAACCAGACCATAAATGAATCATCAGAAAAGTGGAACCTAATTGATATTTTTTAATAATTGAAAATAGAAGTTCACAAAATAGAGGTTGTTATTTTATTGGATAGTGTTCAATTGAACTCCACACTTCTTTAGATGAATCTTCATGAACAACAGCTTGATGATGAATTTCTTAGCATTAGAGACTCTCATTATGGGGGGAGACCATTGATGAGGGTTCATTCTTTAAGCATGGAATTCTATGGTTCTATAACCAATACATTTTGATATTATCGGTGAGCAAAGCAATGGTGGGTGACTTCAAGAATTCACAGTTGGTTGTGAACCCGAAACCACAATGATGTTTTATGACATGCGATGAAGATTTAGTATCCATATATGAGACAATACATCACTAACTATGTCTCAAATTGCTAAAACTTCCAATAGGTTAGGGCCGATAATAAGAGGCCTTAGGGTTTTTTTCCACTTTTAGTTCCATATTTGAAGTGGGATGAGACCTATATAGACTTTTTGGTTGGGTTTTCATGCACCCATAGAAAAAAGAATTTGATATGGGTTGTGATCAATAGGCTGAACAAAAAGGATCACTTTATACCCATTCATGATACAACCAACATTGAGGAGATGGGAAATATCTATGTGAGAGAGATTTTTCATTTTAATTGTGTTACATCTAACATAGTCTTTGCCAAATATACTCATTTTACTTCTCTCTTTTTGAGAGGCCTCTAGGAGGAACTAGCATCTTAGGTTCAATTGAGTACGGAATACCATCTATAGATGGATGTCCAGATAGATAGAGATATATAGATTCTTGAGGATATACTTCATCCATGTATCCTTGATTTTTTTGGAGCTTGGGATGACTATTTAAGACTATTTTAGTTCTCTTATAACAATATTTTGCAATTCATGATCAGATGGATCCTTTTTAGGCCATGTATGGCCAACCTTGTAAATATATTTTTTGTTGGTCGAAGACCGGCGGAATTTCCGTGGTTGGATAGAACTTGGTTTAAGAGATGATTGTAAAAATTTATTTTATTTTTTATGGATATTGATGGCATAGATCCATTATAATTTTTTTTTTGATCCTCACTTTTGACCAATAACGTTTTCAAATAGTGAACAAGTGTTCTTGAAATATTATCCCCATTTGGATCATCAACAGATTGGGTAGAATGGGAGGATTTCTCCTAAAATTTTGGGAATTTTTTAGGTTCTTGAATATGTCTGCAAAATTTCTTAACATTTAGAACTTCGACCATAGTTTTATTCTATACATAATTAGTTCCATGTATAACAACTATAGGAATATCTTTTTGTTCCATCTCACGTTATAAGCTAGAGTGATACTGATGTTGATCCTGATTAATCTGTGACTGAGCATCTAGTCAACATAGTAGATTCTTGTAGAAATGTAGAACATGGTAGGATGATACCATTGTTCTGTGTGCTTTGAAAGTATAGTTTTATTACACATAATATTCGGGAGAGGGAGGCACTAATGAGAGAGTAGTGGCCCCATATTTCTGATATGCAAACTTCTTGACTTTCTTTCTGGGGAAAAAAGTTACTATAGTGGTTCATTTTTAGCATCATATTACTGGTATTTAAGTACTCTTCAACCGTAATGTTTTATCATTATTTGGTTGGGGTCTATCTCCAGTTGTTTCGGGAAAATTTTCGAAATTTTTGTAAATCTCAGGGATATTCATAGTTAGCATATGGTTTGTCCAAGACATGTTCGCAAACAATGAAAAATGTGCAACCCTGGATAGTGGGGATTTTCTGAATTAGTGAACAGTTTGAAAAAATGTGTTCCCACTTAGTAGAAACTGTGCACCCCAATGTAGGGGTGAATGGTCTTTTTAACCATGTGGCATTTTCCAGCTAACCATTCACATAATAATTTTAATTCTAAAAAATTATTTTCAATTTCCACAATCGCCTATTTAAACATCCTCCCAACCATAACTTGAGGTATCTCAAATTCATAGGTCATAGAGGATCTCAATAACCCTTTTTTCCCCTCTAAACATATTACTTGGTGGATCTAAGTGTGGCATATTTTTTAATCTCTATATGGATAGTGAATCTTCTCCTATACCTTCTCTCCCTCTCTATATCTTTCTTTACTCCATATGGTTTTTTATATCATCATGTGTTTTATAGATATAAACCCCAATGTTTTGTATCCTGATTTTATAATTAATGTTTAGATCTATGTTTCCATCCTTCATCTTTGAAAACACAATTACAGTTGTTGGGTTACGTGATCTCTGTGACAAAGGTTGGAGGTTCCATTTAAGGTTGTATGATCTACAAAACCTTGAATTTGTTATTGTATAAAATTTATTTCAATTTATTTTTTAAAAATTGATTTGATGAGAATTAGAATTTGTAATTAATTTGGAATGATTTTGGTGAGCCCCCACCCCCCCCCATTGAAATGGAATTGGAATTTGGGCCGTATTTTGAAACTAATGTAAATTATAAAATAATTTGAGGATATATTTTAGAAAAAATGGATTAAATTGAATTGATAAAAACTTATGATTGGTTTTATTTTGAATAGGAATGAATTGTTGGAAAGCTCGTGTTTTTGTATTTTAAAGTGAATTGTAATTTTTAAACGGAAAAGTGGGAAATTTACCTTTGAATATGTTTTATTTGAAATGAAATTATTTTCCATTTTTTAAATTGATTGATTGATTAAGCACATATGATCTTGGGTAATTAGTCAGTTATTTGGTACTAGAACACTAGGATGGTAATTCCTTAGAAATGTATTGATGATCAAAACTATAACAAAAATCTAGTTAGGAATATCATATTCATGATGAAATGTTGATGAATCTTATTCGGCCTAATCCTCAGGTACTTGTGTACACATAATCCATGATAACTGATACGAGATGTGTGAGGATCCAATGACTAGAAATTATCATACCGTATGTCAGATTACCATGGTTCTTATTGTGATTGTTTTTATTGGAAATTATATTTATTTGGAAACTAATTTAATCATTCTAGGTGATTTATATAAACTATTTTATATAAAATGGTAATATAATACACTTTTTGAAATGTTTTCCATCATCTTAAAATAAAAAACATGTTTTTTTAACATGAAATTGTATCTATATGCCCTGTTTTGTTTTAAATTGAAAGAATGATTTGGTTTATTATTATGGAATATTTGGTGAGACCCCAGTGGGATTTTTAGCTCACACATAACCTTTGACTTTAGTAATTTGTAGATTTTCTTCTTCTAAGTCAGATAAAAGGGAAACTACCTCTTGGAGGAGGTGGATGTTCTTAACCCCTTGTGGTTTGGTGTGATGTTCCATTGGGACATTGAATTTATCTTTTATTTATTTTATTACTTTTATGATGTACTATTTGGGTTTTGATATACCAACTTGGTTTCTATTACTATCTCCTTGAGGATTTTTAAACATACAAAGATTTATCTTTATCTTCCACTATTTTTTGGAAAATTCATTCCATATTTTTTATTGTATGATTCTAGGTGCTAGTACCCAATCTATAGGGATCAGGAATGACCTTCAGAGAATATAAGTTTTGCATCATGTATCAGGGTACCAGGGTATCTATTCTGATAAGTAACCAAGAGAGAAAATGAAATACAACTCAAAGAAGTCAGAACAAACCCAAAGTAAAATTCTAACCAAAAGAACAACTATATCAAAAGAAAACTAATCCATGTGATAATGTAGGAAACATCCCACTAACTCACCACCATCTACCATACCCAACTAATATAAAAACTTCCATATTTACTATGGAACCTTTCCTTTTCCTACATAAAAAGACATAACCAGATCTATACACCACTGAAGGGGTGTATAGAGTGTGAGATGAGTAGACACTGCAGGACCCAACTAGGAATTTTATATTATGTATCTATATAGACAATTCAAATATTAACATTTGAATGAAAAATTTGGTATGACAAATTAAAATAATTTTACATAAAAATCATGGTAAACATTTCCTTTTTTCTAAAGTTCAAAAATAATACAGTCAAAAAAATTTCAAAGCATAATTTATATAAAAAATTATCAATTTCAAAGAAATTATATCAAATACAAAACAATAAAAAATCCAAAGAATATGTATGTCATGAAAAATAAAATCAAATTAGTATATCATACTACTCATATCACAATAAATGACTAGTGTGCACTGAATCCCCTAGAACAATAGACCTAGGGAGAAAGGAACACCCCATGGGTGAACCAGCCCCCCCCCCCCCCCCCCCCGCAATGATTTTAATATTAACTACATAGAAAATGGCCTAGGGAGTAGAGGGACGCCACATAATTGAACCTACAAATATTAAAAATTGATGATAGTACTAAGAAACTCCTTCCACCTAAGCACCAAAGGTTTACTATGTGCTACATTTCCCATGTCATTTCAAAAGGACTTTTCACAATCGATTTTAAACAACTATTTTCTTATTTCAAACCAACCTTAAAAACCCATTTCAAAATGATTTTAAAATAACCATATTCCTTTAACAAAACAAAAAAGAAAATTGATCTTTTATTAAAAATACATGTATGCATGGAAGATAATAATTCTAATTAATTTATAAGATAATTTATAAAATATAATAAATCGTGGTTCATTAAACAGAGGCTTGAGACTAAACCACTGACCTCAAGATCGGGTCGTACATGGCCACAATGGGATCCATAACAATATAAGGAATCCAAAGACTGCATTGGGGATCAAAGAATAGATTATAATATCTTAGAGTCACATTACACAAGTATAATGTGGCTTGGTCATTTGGCACTCCCAGTTCAGTTGATAGGTATTCATGATGTTTTCCAAAACACTCATCTCAATATTGGCCCAACTCAAAATAGAAGAGGTGTCAAGATGGTACTTATTGAGATGAGTGTTGTGGAAAACATCATGAATACCTATCAACTGAACTGGGAGTGCCAAATGATATGAAACCTGACCAAGCCACTCAGGGACCTAAAATAGTCCAGAATATCCTAAATGTAATGCCTTGACCCCTGAAGTACAGAGTCGGTGCATTATTATGAATAATTTTCATGATCACAAAAGATCAAGTCACGAAAGACCGATTAGTTTAGTAGCCTTGGAAGTACTAGATACATTCATAAGGTTTACATTACATGATAAAATGGAAAACTACAATAACATTGTTTCCATATAAAACAATGAGATCCCATAGACTAACCCTATAGGTCATTCATAATATAATTCTTTGCATCCTCAGAAAAATAAAACATAGAAAGGGGTGAGCTCAGATGCTCAGTAAGGATAACAATACAGCGGAAACTTTCATAAATAAGCATAAATATTTAAGTCAATGTATAAGACTAAAACAAAATCCTTTTAAACTTGAACTTTAGTAAAATATGGAAAATATAAAAATAAAATAATGCCATTTACTTATTCACATGGATATTCTACTAGTCGAATAATCACATGAAATATCAATAGCCACTTTCATAATGATGGAATGCATAATGCCAGACTTTCATAACCACATAGTCAAGAACTTGTGCCAAGACTACAAATAAGATTTTGTCAATGCCTTTTTCCAAGACACTAGTTTGTCTCATGAGACCTACCAATGCATTGAGGAGCTATAGAAGGCTCCAACCATCACCTACTAAGTCCAATGCATTCCTCATATGAAAAGCTTTAAACATAACAAAAACATTCGTATTAAAACTATCATACAAAATGTCAATACTTTATCTATAAACCAGGAATGGTGTAAAAGTAACACATACATAGTAAAACATATCAGAAAACCTTCAATACAATATGGAATCTTTGTATCATAATAAATATACTTCAAATAAGCTTAAAATCCATCAAAGGATATTGACATAGATGAAATCAAAACATTTTTTTGAGAAATATATCATTCTATTTTGAAAACATTTAAAAGTCATGTAATTATAAAAGAAAACATTTATTTTTAAAATATTCTTATAATATTGTAAGGAAGTCTTTGATGATGTTATAACGGTGTAAAATATCCGCACCCACTGTATAAGTTAAAACACCCATTCTTACCTTAAATTTGACGAAAAGGTCAAAAAGTACCTTATTTGGAAAATGAGGAAAAGATTCCTTTCAAAACTATTAAGGTCAAATAAGGGTATAAATGAATTTATCCCACTGTATAGTGAATAGTAAAAATGTTTTGAAATATATTTTTAAGAAACATGGATGTTGATGATAAAGAGGTCCTAGTAGATAATTGTGTATAAAGAACCTCAGATAATGAAGAGATTGTAGAATTAACCCTTACCTTGTACTTTTCCTTGGTCGATGGTAGGTTAACCTAATGTATAATGGTGAATTAATTATTATTAAATTATACAAGAATCATATACATTAATACCCTATCATATATGATCTTTTAACATTAGTTTGTTAATAATATCTTAGTAATATTTTCATTTCGGGTGTTAACTGGTTCATTTTCCTTTATATGATTTGTTATGTAAGTAATGTTTGTTATGGATAGGATGTATCTTATTCATATTAATAATTATATTAAGTCTTTAAACATTATTTTTAATCATCTAATGAAAATTAGTCTTGAATGGATACGATGGGGAATGGATCTCATCGCGTTCGTGGAGACTGTAATCCGTACGTACGCATGAGAGACAATATCATTATTTTGATATTAAAATAATATATAATTGTATGGTATATCATATATAAAGAACCATTATAATGTTATATTTATTATTTACATTAAGTACACATCATTATTATACACATCCAAATATTAATGTATTGAATAACAATTACACCACGGCGTGGAGACGGTAAGTCGTATGTACGCACGTATGGTGACATGTCATTCAAAGGATGGATAGAATAATTAATATGGTTGTACCATATTTATAATAACATCATAGTATATATAATATACTGGAGTTATTATTTTATAATGGAAACAACAAAGAAAGAGGATGTGGAAGAAGAAAGGAATTTGAAACAATTGATGAAATATTTACCTCTTCTTCGGGTTCTTCCTTTCGATTTGATCAAAAGGGATCCTTAGGTTGGCTTTCTGACTAAAGGAAGGCATCAAGGATTAAGGTAGGAAAGTTTAGAGGGTAATTGGGTAGGTTTTGGCCGATCCAAATCGCTTTGATGGTATGAAATTGAGAGAAGGGGGAGTGCCCTTTTATAAGAGGGGTGAGGGGCACCTTATGAAAAGCTAGAAATATTATTTTATAATAAAATAATTTTTATGGTTATAATGGATCCCAAATGGATTATTTAAAGGATAAGGTATGTATGGTTTGAAAACCACTCAACCAATAGGTTTTAGATAGGTTTGGGTCACAATATTAACCTTATCTTTTAGATTTAACTCTTAGTTAAATAGTTTGACATTTACCATGTCTCTTTGTATTTTTATATTATATGGTTAATAAACGTACTATATACATCTAAGAGAATCCCAAGTGGTTCATTAATGATACACCTATCATTATCTAAGTATTTTGGTTGAACCATAGATTTTTTTAATATAATATCAATTAATAATATAATATATTTTTTTAAAACACTTTTATTTCAATTTTGACACTCTTTGGTATTTTTTTTTTTGCTAAATTTATAAAATCATTATTACTTTGAAAAAAATTCATCTAAACAACCCTAATATGTCATATTAAACTATAAAATTAGTGGAATTAATAAAACTTCTGAAATTACATTTATTTGGATATTTATAATATCAATTATTTTAATATTTCATTAATTAGGTAATTACTCCATCATCATTGTGTCATAAATAAATTAAATTATTTAATGTATAAAAAATATAAATAAAATATAATTATCTAGGAAATTGTTTTAGTTTTCTAATAAATATTTATAGTTGAATTTATCTTATGTGTAACCCTATATTAAAAAAAATTAGTTATCAAACTTTGATTTAAACTCTTTTAACTCTTCTTTGAATTAAACAATAATAAAAGTCCTAATCTAATCCAAGTGGACGAAAGAGGTTCATATTTTCTTACTAAGGTTGTTTTTAGTTTAATTATACATATCCAATAGAATTATGACATGTGTTAGGGTAATAATAATATCATTTTTGCCATTAATTACCCTATTTTCTTTTAACAGTGATAAATAAAAGAAAAAAATTACTATTCACAAAAAAATTATTTTCATCTTATTGAACCACATTTTACTTTCTGATATCAACTGTGTCTCTTGTATTTTTGAAATTAAACTCATATAAGTGGTAAAATTTTGTTTTATATAAATTTGAAAATGCTCCTCAGAGGTGGGTTAAAGATGGTAAAAAGTTTAATAAAAATTTTATATATCTAAAATTATTATAAAATAACTCCAATGAATTAAATAGAACTTATATAGGTATTATGTATCTATTTTGACCTAAAATAAATTTAAATAAAATAATAATTATTTAAATAAAAATTCGGTTTTAAACTATAACTTAGTGTTTTTCACTATTCATCAAAAATTGAAAGTTTTCAGAAAAATACAAAAAATTCACCCTAGGCTAATTTCGATCATCTGAATCCAAAAATGAAGTAAAATTTGAAAGATAAAATTTATAAAATTTCAAAAAGTGGGTATTATTATTCATAACGGCTAGTTTGATTGGTTGTGGTGTGTTAGAACTCGAAGTTGCGTACAACACATGCTATTGTATTATTCAAAGAGAAGCGTACCGTGGAATATTGGGGTGTTACATTCTCCCCTCCTTCAAATAATTTCATCCATGAAATTTCGAGAGTGTTATTGCATAAAATGACCCTGGTGGTTCTTCATCATAAGTTCCTCGTGTTCCCACGTTTCCTCTTCCATCTTATGGTTTCTCCATAGAAATTTTACCAGATGAGTTGTCTGGTTTCTCAACACTTGTTCTCTTGTACCAAGAACCTTGACAAGCTCTTCACAATAATACAGATCGGGTTCCAGTTCTAATTTCTCATAAGTGAGTACATGCATTTGGTAAGGCATGTATTTTCTCAATACTATTATTTGGAATACATAGTGAACTTTGGAGAGACTTGGTGGCATTTCAAAATAGTAAGCTACAACCCCAATTCGTTCCAGAATTTTTAAAGGTACTATGTACCTGGGACTTAAATTTCTCTTCTTACTGAAACATATAACACCCTTCCATGGAGATACCTTCAAGAAAACCTGTTCTCCTACCTGAAATTCCAAATCCTTCCTTCGGTTATCATCATAGCTCTTATGTATACTTTGAGCTTCCTTGATGTGGTTTTGGATTACCTTCACCTTTTCAATCATTTCCTCCACAAGTTCTGGGCGTATGAGTTTTCTTTCACCAACATCATCCCAACAGGTTGGTGTGAGACATCTCTTTCTATATAACGCTTCATATGGTGCCATCTGAATACTTGAATGGAAGCTGTTTTTATAGGAAAATTATACCAGAAGTAAATATTGATCCCACATACCTTGAAAGTCATGTGAGCATGATCTCAACATATCTTCTAAGGTTTGAATAGTCCGTTCTGATTGTCCATCAGTTTGGGGGTGGTAGGCAGTGCTCAAATGAAGTTCAGTATCCAGGTATTTCTGTATACTTTTCCAAAATATTGATTTAAAATGGGGATCACGATCAGAAATAATCGATAGGGGTACTCCATGAAGTTTCGAAACTTTATTAATATATAATCTTTCTAGACGTTCAAGTGGTAAATCTTCTCTTATAGAAAGAAAATGTGGTGACTAGCTAAGATGATCAACAATGTCCCATATTGCATCGTTCCTTCTAGGAGTCTTTGTTAGTCCCCTGAAAAAGTCCATCATAATATTATCCCATTTCCACTCAGGTATGGAAAGAGGTTCCAAGACTCCTCCAGGTTGTTTCCTTCCAACTTTCACTTGTTCACAAACCATGCATCCTGACACAAAATCCGAAATATACCTCTTCATGTTGTCCCACAAAAACTTTTCCTTCAAATCTCTATACATTTTGGTGATCCCAGGGTGTATAGAGAAATTGGAGCAATGAGAATCATCCAATAATTCTATTTTTAAATCAGGTATATCGGGAACACAAAGTCTCTTCCCAAATTTCAAAATTCTTTCTTCATCTACGAAGTCACTCAATCTCTTATTATTCACATCTTTAATCTTCTTTTGAAACTCCTCATCATCAGCCAGAGAAATTTTTATCCTTTCTATTAAATATGGTTTGGAACCCATTTTAAAAAGAATTGATGTTTCATCATCCATGGTTATTCCCATATCCATCTTTACTAGATCCATGTATATAGGATCTTTTTCAACTCTCATCTTGTTCAAAATTCCATGATCTTTTCTTCTCAAAGTATCTGCCACCTTATTTGGCTTCCTCGGGTGGTAGTGTATCAATAAATCATAATCCTTGATTATTTCAAGCCATCTCCTTTGCCTCATGATGAATTCTTTCTATGAGAAAATATACTTCAAACTCTTGTGATCGGTATAAATCTCATACTTTTCACCATAGAGATAATGTATCCATATCTTCAAAGAAAAGATTACATCTGTTAACTAAAGATCATGAGTAGGATAGTTTGGTTCATGAATTTTTATCTGTCGTGATGAAAATGCAATAACCCTATCATTCTGCATAAGGACACAACCAAGTCCTTTCGTTAAATCATAACTATAAATAACAAACTCATCATTCCCTGATGGTAGAGTCAATATAGGACCATTGACTTATCTTCTCTTTAGTTCCTCAAAACATTATTCACACTCTTTTGTCCAAACAAATTTAACCCCTTTTCATGTGATCTTTGTTAATGGGTTAGCCAACTAGAAAAAAAATTTGGAAGAAAGGTCGATAATAACCTACTAAACCAATAAAACTGCGTACCTCAGTTATACTTGTCAGTGCTGGCCATTCTTGGATTTATTTGGTCATAGAAGGATCAAAAGATATTCCATCATTAGAGAAAATATGTCCATGAAAAGAAATCTGTTGAATCCAAAATTCACACTTACAAAACTTCACAGATAATTCATGTATTTTAAGAGTCTTCAAGATAATGCGCATGTGATTTTCATGATCTTCATAGCTTTTGGAGTATACCAAGATATAATTAATAAATACAAATAGAATTTCATCAAGATTTTCCTTGAAAACTCTCTTTATAAGTTCCATTAAGATAGAGGTTTCATTAGTCAATCCAAAAGGCATTACTATAAACTCGTAATGCTCGTACCTGGTTCGAAATGCTATTTTCGGAATGTCTTCCTTCTTCACACACAACTTATGATATCCAGATCTAATTTCAATCTTTGAAAATTATTGAGATCCATGAAGTTGGTTGAATAAATCATCAATGCGAGGTAGGGGATACTTGTTCTTTATTTTTATAGCATTGATCTCCATGTAGTCAATGCACAACATCATAGATCCATCTTTCTTCTTAACAAAAAGGACAGGGGCTCCCCAAGGAGAAAAACTAGGGAAAATAAATCCCATATTACTCATTTCCTCTAGTTGTTTCTTTAGTTCCATTAATTCCACAATGTCCATTAATTAAGGGGTCTTTGATATGTGCCTTGATCCTGGAAGTAAATCAATGGAAAACTCAATTTCTCGTTCTGAAGGATGTCCAGGTAAATCTTAGGGAAACACATCAACATATTCTTTCACAATAGTTTTATCCACTATTTTAACAATATTTTCCTCACCCATAGTTATTTCATTCTCTTCCTCCCCAATAATTGAATTTAGTTGAGATACTGGGGTGGATCTTGATAAGAATCAGGTGGTGACGTTTCTACTCTAAAGATAAGGTGTTCTTTATCATCATCATAAAAAATCGTAACCTCCTTCTTCTTATAATAAATTTTTTCATCATGGTCAGAAATCCAATCCATACTGAGGATTATATCAAATTCAATCATGGTTATGACAATGATATCAGCAGATAAAGAGAATTTATATGCCTTAATGGAAACTAATTCACAAAACATTCTTGCGATGATACTTCCCTTAGAATTTTTGACCGAAAACTATCTTGTTAAATAAAATTGGAAATATAAAATTTTCTTAGTAAACTGGGAAGATATGAAACAATTCGATGATCCTATATCAAATAAAGCATTTTCCAAACTTGATGAAACAATTAAATTACCTGTCGCTGCGTCTTTCGAATCTTCAACCTCAGCAGTAGTGATAACATAAGCTTGTCCTTTATCCCTTGGCCTTTTCTGAGGTATGTTCCCCTGACACTTAGGATATTAATTCGCATAATTCCCCCTTTCTCTACAATTGTAGCATTCAACATCAACAGCCTCTTTATTCCCATTACAATCACGAGCTTGGTGGCCTTTTTCACCACACTTGTAACAGAATCCCATTAACTTTAGGAAAGTACTGGGGTGTTTCTTATCACATTTACTGCAGGATGGATATTCAACATTTCCCTTTTTCCCCTTATTTCCATTTCCAGAGTGTTCAGCAGATCTCTTCTTCTCTTTATTTTCTTTAAAGTTGTAAGACTTAGAGAATTCTTTTTTGACTTGATAGCACTTGAGACAATATCTTCATACGGAGAGAAGGATTGTGAGACTAATGTTCCACAGGGAAATGGTTTTAACCCATCAAAGAAACTTTCAATTTTACTTCTTGGGTTACATATATAATCTGCGGCATGCCTAGACTCATACTTTGCGACATTCTCATCCTCCTTTTGCCTTAGACTCAAAAATTGTCTTTCTATATCTGCTCGATGGTTACGAGGAAAATTATTTTTCTTAGAAAATATGTTTAGACTCCCTTCATTCAATATTTGATACTTCATCATCTTCCTTTGTGTTTTGAATCAATAACCACCATTGATCGGCATCTCCAGTGAGGCGGTAAACTTCCATGACAACTTTTTCCCTTTCGATACTCCCCAAGGCCTAGAATATTTTCTCTAAGGAATTTATCCATTCCTTAGCCACTAATTTATTTGTACTCCCATTGAATGTTGGTGGTTTTTTCCTCATGAAGTGATCTAACATTGATCCTCCACGATGTGGATCATGGTGCTTCATACGGGTAAGGTTATAATTAAAAACCTGAGTGAGTTGTCCCATTATGGTGATAAACTGATCAACACTAGTTGTATCACCAGCTCCACTATAATTATCTTGAGTAGGAGAGAAATCCCTACATGGAGTGCATGAATTGATAGAGTTTTCATTCCTTACACTAGGAGGAATTTCTAAATAATGGCATAAACTAGATTTGTTTATGAATCGAAATACATAAATCCAAATTTGTAAAAAAATTAACATAAACTGAACTGTTTATAGATATAATCCATAATCATAAAAAATGTTTTATTTGAGGAAGTATATACTCATAAACCATTCATATGGGTTTGTAAAGAAAATTAGAATTATCATAAGCATATCCCCTAGGAGTGTCATAACCAAGAGCGCAGTAAGGCCAATTGTCGTGCACTAGTTCCCATTCGAGTATAGCTCAAAGCAATGTTTTTGGGTTTTACCCCTAGGTACATCTGTGCCAGAGCATCCTCTACCTGCTTGTATCCACATAGGGATATATTGCTTGGAAAACTCACAAAATCTCTACAATACCAAAATTCGTGGAAGTTAATATATACTTATCCTCAAATCTATCTTAGGGTTATGTGCTCTAATCAGAGTTTATCTAAATCTAGTTTACAAGGTTTTTACTAAACTTCCTCTAATACCAACTATAATGCCCCAACCCCATAATCATAGAGTTGGTGCATTATTACATATCATTGTCATGATCACTAAAGATCATGTCTCGAAATACTGATTAGTTTAGTAGCCTTGGAAGTACTAGATACATTAATAAGGTATACATTACATCATAAAATATTAAACTACAACAACATTGTTTACAAAGACAACACTAAGATCCTATAGACTATCCATGCAGGTCTGTCATAATATAATTCTTTGCATCCTGGGAAAAATAAAACATAGAAAGGGGTGAGATCAGATTCTCACTAAGGATAGCAATATAGCAGAAACTATCATAAATAAGCATAAACATTTAAGGCAATGTATAAGACTAAAACAAAAGCCTTTTAAACATGAACTTCATCATAATATGGCATATATAAAAATAAAAATATTCCATTTACTTATTCACATGGATATTCTACAAGTCGAATAATCACAAGCAATATCAATAGCCACTTTCATAATGATGGAATGCATAATGCCAGAATTTCATAACCACATAGTCAAGGCCTTGTGCCAAGACTACAAATAAGATTTTTTTAAGGCCTTGTGACAAGACACTAGGTTTTCTTAGGAGACCCATCGATGCATCAAGGAGCTATATTGGGATCCACCCGTTACCTAATAAGTCCAATGAATTCCTCATATGAAAAAGTTTAAACATAACATAAACATTCGTATTAAAAATAGAATATAAAATTTCAATACATTATCCATAAACCATGAATGGTGTAAAAATAACACATCTATAGTCAAACATATCAAAAACCTTAAATACAATATAGAAGTTTTGTATCAAAATAAATCAACTTCAAATAAGCTTAAAATCCATCAAAGAATGTTGACATAGATGAAATCAAAACATTTTTTTTCGAAATATCTCTTTCTATTTTGAAATCATTTAAAAGTAATATAATTATAAAAGAAAACATTTATTTTTAAAATACTATTATAACCTTTAAAGGAAAGCTTCGACAAAGTTATAACGGTGGAAAATAGCCTCACCCATAGTATAAGTTAAAAAACCCATTCTTACCTTAAATTTATTGAAAATGTCAAAAAGTACCTTGTTTGGAAAACGACGGAAAGATTCCTTTCAAAATAGATAAGATCAAATAAGGGTATAAATGACTTTATCCCATTGTCTAGGGAATAGTACAAATATTTTGAAATAAATTTTTAAGAAACATGGATTTAGATGATAAAGAGGTCCCAATAGATAATTATGTATAAACAACCTCGGATAATGAAGAGATTGTAGAATTAACCCTTACATTGTACTTTTCCTTGGTTGAGGGTAGGTTAAACACCTTTGTAATGGTGTAATAATTGTTATTAAATTATACAAGAATCATATACATTAATTTGATATCATATATGATCTTTTAATAATGCTTTGTTAATAATATCTTCGTATTATCATCGTTTCGGGTGTTAACTGATTCGTTTTCCTTTATATGATTTTTTACATAAGTAATGTTTGTTATGGATAGAATGTATCTTATTCATATTCATAATTATATTAAGTCATTAAACATTATTTTTAATCATCTAATGAAAATTAGTCTTGAATGGATACGATGGGGAATTAATCTCATCGCCTTCGTAGAGACGGTAATCCGTATGTACGCATGACCGAAAGTATCATTCTTTTGATATTAAAATAATAAATAATTGGATGTTATATCATATATAAAGAATAATTATTATGTTATATTTATTATTTACATTAATTACACATTATTATTATACCAATCAAAATAATAATGTATTGAATAACAATTACACCACGGCATGGAGACGGTAAGTCGTACGTATGCATGTATGGGGATATGTCATTCAAAGGATGGATAGAATAATGAATATGGTTGTACCATATTTATAATAAGATCAAATTATATATAAGATAAAGGAGTTATTATTTTATAATGGAAACAATAAAGAAAAAGGAAGTGGAAGAAGAAAGGAATTTGAAAGAGGTGATGAAATATTTACCTCTTCTTCGGGTTCTTCCTTTTGATTTGATCAAAAGGGTTCTTTAGGTAATATTTCTGAATAAATTAATGCCTTTAGGATGATGATAGTACAGTTTAAAGTGTATTTGGGTAGGTTTTGGCTGATCAAAATGGCTTTTAAGGTGTGAAATTGAGATAAGGGGGAGTTCCCTTTTAAAAGAGGGGTGAGAGGCACCTTAAGAAAAGCAAGAAATATTATTTTATAATAAAATTATTTTCGGATTCAAATGGATCCAAAATAGATTATTTAAAGGCTAAGGTGGGGATGGGTCGAAACCCACCCAAATAATAGTTTTTAAATAGGTTTGGGTCACTATATTAACCTTATCTTTTAGATTTAACTCTTAGTTAAATAGTTTGACATTTACCATGTATCTTTGTATTTTTATATTATATGGTTAATGAACATAATATATACTTCCAAGATAACCCCAAGTGGTTAAATAATTATACACCTATTATTATATAAGTCTTTTGGCTGAACATTATATTTTTAGGAATACAATATAAATTAATAATATAATATTTTTTTAAAAAACTCTTTTATGTCAATTTTGACACTATTTGGTATTTTGTTTTTGCTAAATTCATAACAGCATTATTACTTCGAAAATAATTCATATAACCAACCCAAATATATAATATTAACCTAAAAAATTAGTGTAATTCATAAAAAGTCTCAAATTACATTTATTTGGATATTTATAATATAAATTATTTTAATATTTCATTAATTAGGTTATTACTGCATCATCATTATATCACAAATAAATTAAATTAGTTAATTTCTAAAAAATATAAATAAAATACCATTATGTAGGAAATCCTTTTAGTTTTCTAATTAATATTGATAGTCTAATTTATCTTATGTGTAACCCTATATTAAAAAATGTTTTAGTTTTTAAACATTGATTTTAACTCTTTTAACTCTTCTATGAATTAAATAATAATAAAAGTCCTAATCTAATCCATGTGGACCAAAGTGGTTCATATTTTATTCATAAGCTTGTATTTGGTCTAATTATACTTATACAATAAAACTAGGACATGTATTAGGGAAATAATAATATCATTTTAACCCTTAATTACCCTATTTACTTTTAACTGTGATTAATAAAAGTAAAAAGATATTATTCACCAAAAATTATTTTCATCTTATTGAACCACATTTTACTTACTGAAATCACCAATGTCTCTCGGATTTTTGAAATTAAACTCACAGAAGTGATAAAATTAAGTTTTATGTAAATTTTCAAATCCTCCTCGGAGGTGGGTAAAAGACGGTAAAAAGTTCAATAAAATTTTTATATATCTAAAATTATTATAAACTAACTCCAATGAATTAAATTGAACTTATATAGGTATTTTGTATATATTTTGACCTAAAATAAATTTAAATAAAATAAATAATTATTTAAATAAAAATTTGGTTTTAAACTATAACTCAACGTTTTTCACTATTTATCAAAAATTGAAAGTTTTCAGAAAAATACCAAAAATTCACCCTAAGTGAATTTCGATATTCCGAATCCAGAAATGAAATCCATTTTCAAAGATAAAATTTATAAAATTTCAAACAGAGGATATTACTATTCATAACAGCTAGTTTGATTGGTTTTGGTGTGTTAGAACTCGAATTTGTGTACAACACATGCTATTGTAATATTCAAAGAGAAGCATATCGTGGATGCTTGGGGTGTTACACTAAATATAAGGTTACCTATTCCCTAAGCTGATAGTGACCCAACTGCTCAGAAACACTCAGTAAAAATGCAAAGGGTGGTGTTAACGATCCGCACATTATTTCTTCTGAATCTCTATTGTAATAAAACATCATCATATATCCTTAAACATCATCAAAATATCCTAAATAATACTTAGCCCAAAATTAGAGGCCTTGCCAACCTCTAACAAAAAATAGTGCATATCAACATATACGACTTCACAAAGACTCAAAGGAATCCATTTTGATTAATGATTGATAGGTTTTATTATAAGAAAACTAGACCATACCAAGATGACTATCCCATGATCCACTGAAATCCATGTTATTAGAATAAATATTATTTTCCAAAATATGAATATCACACTCCATCTAACCATCTATCTATGGATGGTAATCTATAATCAATGGAACCTAAGTCTCCATTGCCTCTTGGATACTCTTATAGAATTTGGAAGTGTACCTCCAATACCTATCTAAATCAATAGTAGAGGTAACCCCATGTAACCTTGTGATATTCTCTATATATATATTACCCAAAAATTCAAGCTTACTGGTGTCCTTGATTAGAATGAAATGTGAAGATTTTTTCAACCAATCAACCACCACCAGATAGTACTCTTCCCTTGGGGAGTTCATTAATATACAATAATAAAGACCATGGACACCATTTCCCATTTTAAAACTATCACTAGAAGAATATAAATAAAACCAAAAGATTTTATATTCCATACCATTATCTATTTGTAGGTGTGGCAGTGCAACACATAATCTGAAATGTATTACTTCATATCCAGCCACCAAAATCTCTTCCATATGTTATAGTACATCTTCATAGAACATGGAATAATGTCCTATGAAGAAATATGATAGTAACAAAAAATAGCTCCTCATAGATGTTGGGATGATAAAATAATCCCAAAAGAAAACAACGCCATTGTAATGGAGAGAAAAACAAGAAACGATCTCCCTACCATAAAGGGATTCTTGAATTCGGAAAAACATATCATCCTATGACTAATACTACATAATATAATAATGGAGAGATAATGATAACTAAAAAATATTCAAAACCTTACATAAAGCATCCTCATTTTTTTCCAAAGTCAACTGACTAAAGATTCTCATCAAGTTTCACACTTTAATTTCAAGATAGCATGTGATGGAACTTTCCAACGGAGAGCTTCTGCAATGAAATTCCCAATCCCATGGGTGTAGGTGATGTCAAAGTTAATCATATAGAGTTATTATACCCACCGTCTCTATTTGATATTCAATAACTTCTATGAAAATATTTAGCTCCAACTCTTATTATCATTAAAGACTATTAATATCTTCCAAAATAGATAATTCCACCAATAATTATGTGTATTCATTACTGTGGAAAGATCCAAATCTTGAGTGGGGTAATTCTTCTCATGAAAACATAGATAACGACAACCTTAATCTGCCACAAGATCTTCTTGAATAAGCACCCAACCCATACCAACACTGGAGGCATCACAATATACCATTTACCCCCCATTGGGATCAGGTAAGATTAAGATTGGTGTCGATGTAAGAAGTCATTTTACCTAATCAAGAGAGGTGTGGTACTTTTCATCTCATATGAATTTCACCTCTTTCTTGGTAAGAGTATTCAAATTTCATTCCAAGTTTTAAATGTCCTTGAAGCACCATTGATAGTATCCCACAAGACCAAAGAATCTCTATATCTCAAAGAACCTATATGCCTCCTCCCATGAAAAGACATCCCTTACCATTTCAAGATCGTCTAATAATCCATGTTTAAAAATCATGTTCCCTATGAACTTCACATATTTTTCAATAAATTTCATTTTCAAATACTTCCATAAAGATGGTGATTCATTGATGTTTCCAAAACTATACTATGATGGTGCTCATGCTCACACTCAGACCTCAAATAAAATAGAATATCATCTACAAACAAAAACAAAAAATATTGAATTATTGATGGAATATATGATTTATTTGAGCTATAAAAATAAAGGGATCACAATTAATAGCAAAATTAATCATAAGATATTCATAATTTTTATACCTGCTTCTGAAAGAAGTATTTTTTATATCAAACTCCCAAAACCTAATCTAATAATAACTCGACTGAAGATCGGTATTCAAAAACTACTTTTCTCATTTCAACTGACCAAACAAATCGTCCAAGTAGGGAAAATGATACTTATTCCTAACTATCAGGTGGAAAAAAATTGATAGTCTTTTCACAATCGAAGTGAACCATCAGCCATTTAGAAAAGAGCACTACAACTTCCCAATGTGAAAAAAAAATTCTCCATATGATAATCCAACTGGTTGTTGAGATATTTCAGCTCTTTTGGTGTAATAAGTTAGGTTGGTATCAATATCATATATGTACATTAAACTAGATCAATCATAATCTCAACCTCACTCTATAGAGGAATATCGAATAATTCATCTAGGGAAACAAAAGTTAAGTCCCTAACAACCTAGGGATGGTCATTAATAAAATAAAGGACATCAAGATAAACTAAAACAGCAAATGAATAAAACTTGGGATTTGGGAAGAGAGTTTATCAATGACCAGACCTTAGATCACATTCTCTATGAAACATCCTAGACCTACCACCATTAGCATAAATAGTATGGGAACATATTAATGAGAGGCACTAACCTATATCAAATAAATAAGTATCTATAGAGTATATAACAAAGCCATTACCTCTCACAGTTTTCATAACCACGTTAACCTCTACCGAAAATTCTCTCACACGTAAAGGTTATTCACTACTGAGGACATTGGTTAGAGCACTGTGGGATTCAATGCTTCTGAATTTACCATAGTGGAATTTAGATATGATGATCCTTGCCTATAAAGAGGCATATAAATACCCTAATAGAATATCTATAGATGTACATAGCTTCCACAAGAATTACACACCTTTAAATGGGTGGAAAAATAACATCGGGTGTGTCATAAATTTCCACAAATATTGAAATCCAAGGTCACACTAATAACTATAACTAATTGTTCATAGGATGTATGTTTCTGAAAACCACCTCCACCACTCCTATGATAGTAATTCTTCTTCCCATTATTTCCCTATATGCCACTAAAGCTTCCACTAGGTCAAATGGAAGGGTTATAATGACCAATATTTTCTTCCATGTTCATATCTACCATCAAAACCATGAATATCATCTCCTAATGCATAGAAATATTTATTATAAATAACGATGATCTGATATCTAGTCAAAAACCTAATAGGTACTTCTTTTCTTTTAGCTGATCATTATTTACCACTTCTGGAGAAGAATAAACCACTTCGAAAAACTGAATGGTGACCTTTGTACCAAATTTTATCCCTATATTAAATAGAGAAATGCCAACAAATGTTCCATCATTTGAGACATATGAAAAACAATTGTAATAATAGGGTCTCGAAACCCTTATGGTCCAAGCCTATATGCCTATCTGACGATACCATAAAATTCCACCATCGCTTACTGGGACACTCAAGTATAAATTTCATTCACATTACCTTAATATTCTCAGGTGTATCCAAGAATTCAAAGATCTGATAGATATTTTACAGCCAGTCCTCTACCTTTAAGGGCTTATTCACACCCTTAAATGATTTTGGTTTCTCATCTAAGACCTATTGAGATTGATCCATATCTCTGATATCTCCTAAATATGCCTCAATTGATAGGTTCTAAACTAATGGTATATTTTGTTCTATGAAATGAACTAAATTCATGATAGCCTAGATGATATTATGATCCAAAGACAGATTCCCTTAAAGAGCATCCATTACACCCTCCAATAGAACCCATGGATGACATCTTGAAGGCATATCATTGCACATAAGAATAGGACAAATGATCATACAATTGGAAAATATTATTTGAAACCATAGAACCATAAAAAAATTGATATTAAGATCAAGAAATCAACACAAGAGACAGACATCCCAATATCCCACGGTAACATAAGTATTGTCATGGAAAGACCAAGTCAGGAACTCACTCCAACCTACCTCTCAAGTCCCAAAATTCTTTCTCCTTCCTGCCAACCTCCCATGGTTGAGCATAACTGTGCTCTGATGACAAATTCTCACATCCTAACCATGAATAACCATTCATCTAGGCTCTGAACTAAAATAAAGAAATATTGGAAGGGTTTACTCAATCCCAATGGGCTAGAAACTAAGACTCATGCATCAATAAGAAACAGAGGGAATGATTTCTCATGACATGGAGTATAAAACATGGCATATATATATATATATATATGAAGAAATAGTAGAAAAAAACTATAAGAAAAATATATACTAAAATTTAAAGATGATAGAATAAGTGATATAACTCATAGTAGTCAGAACAAACCCAAATTACAAGTACAATAACAAAGGAAAAAAATAAAACAAATAGAACTACCCCATGTGATAATGTGGGAAATGTCCCACTATCTCACCACACACTACATAACAAGCAGAAATAAAACCTCACTGTTGTACCTTTCCTTAACTTACATTAAAAGAATCAACCAAGTATGCATACCGATGAAGGGGTGTGAAGGGTGTGATCTAAACAGGCTTAGTAGGAACCCACCTAGGTGTTCCATATCAAGTCTCTATAAAAACAATCCAAATAGGCTTATTTAAAATAAAAACATGGCATGATAAATGATAAATTAGTTTATAGAAAAATCAAGGTAAACTTTTCTCTTTTTCTACATTTCTATAATAATCTTGGAAAAAAGTTTCAAAGAATAAATTCAAAAAACCTTTACCAATGACAAAGAATTTATATAACATCCAAAATAATACAAATCCAAAGAAAAAGTAAATCACACCATATAACACAAAATATTAGGATATTATACTACTTATACCAAAATCAATGACTAGTGAACTCTCAATCCCTAAGAGAAACAATCTTAGTGAGTAGAGGAACACCCAATGAGTAATCTTATAAATGATATCAATATCATGTTTCTAGAGAAAAAGGCCTAGGTATAATAGTAAAACCCCATGTGTGAACCCCATCGATTGTAAAAATAAATAATAGACCTAAGAAACACCTTCTACCTAAGTTAAAAAGGCATAACATGTGTTATATATCACAAACTATTTCATAAGTTATTTTCAAAATCAATTTAAAATCCTTTTCTTTTATCAAATATTCTTTGAAACCCCATTTCACAATGCTTTGAAAACACCTGTCTTCCTTTTCCAAAACCAAGTGAAAGCCATATTTTGTTAAAAATAAATTTACAAATGTAAAATAATCATTTCTATTAATTTATAAAATACATTACTAATTAGGATCAAACATGGTTCAATCAATAAAGGCTATAGGTAGAACCACGTACCTCAAACTCGGGTCATACACTCCCGCAACAGGAACCTCAAACAATTAAAGGAATGAAAAGAAAACAAGAAAGTCCCTATAATTTATTATCACATATTATAATCACATTATATATAACACAAATGGTGAATTTGATATACCAAAATATACCCCCAAAAACACATACAAGTGTCACTACAACCAATATGGGAACAATGCTCGGAAGATGATTGCACATCAAATCTCGAAGGAAAAAGTTGTAATATATAAAAAATGATCAACACCGCATTATTTTAGATCATAAAATGTAGCCAACATGTCTACTATGACAAATTCCAACAAATAAAAAGAAATTTTTCATACCAAAGAGAAGCAACATAACCACCACGGAGATTGAATATTGAATGGAGCAATCTGGTGTAACCCCCAACCCCAGAATCCTATAGTCGATGCATTATTTTAATACATTGGCCTGATTTCAAGGAATCAAGTCCCAAAGGACCGACCATTTTAGTAGTTTTGGAAAATAGATTACATAGATGAATGTTACATTACACATTCAAACATAAAACACATCATAAATAATCCATTGATAATTCCATAATTCCCCTAGGTTAACCCTCCATATCAAACATAATACACTTCTTGGAATCCTAGGAAAACAAAACATAAGAAAGGTGTGAGCTCAGATTCTTAGTAAGGTTAAATAATTTAGTAGAAGCTATAAACATTTAAAGAAAGGTGTGTAATCAAAAAAACAACATTTTAAACATAAACATGAACATAATATGGAGAAAATAAATCAAACATTACCATATAGACATGCGCATGGATATTCTACTAGTCAAATAATCACATGTAATAATTAATTTCATGATGAGGAAATGCCTAACATCGGAAATCGTTACAACATAGTCATGGCCTCATTCCAAGACTACAAATAAAATTGTGTTTAAGGCCTTGTTCCAAGACACTAATTTGTCTCATGAGACCTACCGATGCATCAAGGGGCTATAGTGGGCTCCACCCACCACTTACGAAGTCCACTAAATTACTCATGTGAAAATGTAGAAACATAACATAAACATTCGTATTATAACTAGCATATGAAATGTCCATACTTCAACCATAAACCATGAAGGGTATGAAAATTTCACATCTATAGTCAAACATATCATAACTTGTTCAATATAATATGGAATATTGTATTATAATAAATCAACCGTAATCAAGTATAATTTCCAGTAAAGGATGTTGACATAGGTGAAATTGATTAGTAAAACTTTTTGAGAGAAATATCTTTTTTTTTTGGGAAATCATTTAAAAGTCACATATTTATAAAGGAAATTATTTAAAATAGATTTTTTGAATCGAAGTGTCCCATACAACATTTAAACTTTTTAAAGGAATTAACATTTTATAACAATCATATCCTTATAAATAAATCCGTAAAATCATTTTGAAAACCAGAACATTAATGATAAATATATAGAAGAATAAATATATAAAATATTTAAAATGATATTTTAGTTAAAGTGAACCTTAAAAGAATTATTTTGAAATTTATTTTATAAAATATGGACATGGATAATAAAAATTAATAGAAAATACTTACACATAAAAAATATTGAATAATAATGAGATTGGGGAATTAACCCTTACCTTCAATTTTCATTTGGTCGAGGGTACATTTAACCTCTTGTATAATGACCATAGTATGTTATTAAATTATAACATAATAATATTAATATTTATTATATCATATATGATTCATTTATGACATTATACTACCTATGTAACAATGATTTCCATGTTAAATTAACATTTTGAGTAATACTCACATTCTTTATCATATGTGTTTTAACATGTTATTATTGATCATATCATTTAGATCGGGATTTAAATACTTCCATAATATAAAAACTGATTTATATATCATATATATTTAGAATATAAATATCTATAATAGATATATATATGAAATGTAAAACACTGTTGATGGTTATGGTTGGTCGTACGTACATATAAATGTTTTTTCCATCTTCATATCATATTGAACAGAAGTAAGTGAATAAGATATATGTTAGTAAATTCATATATATATATATACATATCCAGTATCATTATTATTTAATATATTACATACTAATTAATAATATATATTTTTATAATCATCGTTGAATGGTGAACATGGAAATGAATCTCATCGCGTTGTGGAGACGGTAAGTCGTACATACACACGAGCGACGATATCATTTCCTTAATGATTAAAAGGTGTGTAATTGGATGGTATATTAATTTTTAAAGAGAAATTATCATGTTATTTTCATTATTTATATACATATTACTAATCATCCAAAAAACATAGTGTTGAATAACAAATTACACCACAACGTAGAGACGGTAAGTCGTACATACGCACGCATGGCGACATTATCATTCATAGTATGGATAGAATAATTAATATGGTTTTAAAATATTTATAATAACATCACAGTATGTATAAGGTAATGGAGTTATTATTTTGGTATATAAATAAATAAATGAAAAATTGGAAGAAGAAAATAACTTTGAAAGATGTGATAAAATAATTACGTCTTCCTTGGGTGTTTTCTTTTGATTGGAACAGAAGGGGTCTTTAGGTTGGATTTTTGATCAAGGGAAGGCCTCTAGAATTAATTGAAGGATGTTGGGAAGATATTTGTGTTGGGTTTAGCCAATCCAATTGGCTTTGGAGGTGTGATCTTGATAGAAGTGGAAGTACCCTTTTATAAGAGAGGTGGGGGTCACTTTTGGAAAGGTTTAAAATATTATTTTATTGTAAAATCATTTTTGGTTTCTAATGGATAAAAATTAATTTATTTAGAATATGGGGTGATTTTTCGTCGAAAAACTCTCTACCAATAGGTTTTATATAGTTTTATGTAACCATATTAACCTTATCTTTGAGATTTAACTATTGGTTAAATAGTATAAAATTAACCATGTTTCCTTGTATTTTTATATTATATGGTTAGTAAAATTAAAATAAATGATAAAAGAATCCCAATTTGTTCCTTAATTACATATATATCATTATATAAGTCTTTTGGACCAAACTTTGATTTTTAGGACTATTATATCATTTAATAATTATTTGTTATAGAAACTCATTTATGTTAATTTTGACATTATTTATTATTTAGTATTTGTTAAAGTAATAAAAACATTATTACTTCAAAAAAATACATTGAATAAATCCTAACATGTCATATTAACCTATAAAATTAGGGTGTGTCATAATAACTTTCAAATTATATTTATTTTAATATTTATAATATCATTTATTTCATTCTTTTATTAATATAGAAAAATACAGCATCATTATTGTGTCATATATAAATATATTTATTTTATGTCTAAAAATTATAAATAAAATATCATGACATAGGAAATATTTTTATATTTCTAATGAATATTTATATTCTAATAGATAAATTATTAAACCTCATATAAAAATTGTTTTACTAAAAGATATATGCTTTTGTTTTCTTTGTATTTATTATAGATTATTTAATATAAAATGTCATTATCACTCCCATGTGGCTCCATGGGGTCCCAAAATCGAATCAAGCATGCGCATGGTCATTTATATATCATTAAATAGGGTTAAGACACATGTTAGGGTAATTTAATATCATTATAATATTATTTTTTTACCCTTATTTTCCGGATTTACTTTTTAACCATGGTAAATAAAATATTTACAGAAATAATAATTCATAATGTATAAAAATAAATTTACCTATTTATACAATTTTGACATATTAATTCAAAATATAAAATCTATTTTTATAAATTCAAACCACAAAATTGGTAGAAATTAATTTAAAATTAATTCTCATTGTCAAAACCAAAAGGCGGGTTTTAAAAAGTAAAAACTATCAAAAGATTGACATGCGTTTATGTTCTATTTAAATATGAAATTACATATAATGACATAATTTGTATTAAATTATAAAAATATAATCTAATTATATTTCCAAACCATTAAAATTCATAATTTAATACTATAAATTATTTTTATTAAAAAAGTTGTTTTTGATTAAAATTTATTATTTTTCATAATTCATCAAAATATGAAAGTTATCAGAAAAGTACCAAAAAATTTTACACACTAAATTTTTATGTCCCTATTCTAAAAAATAATTTAATTTCATTAAATTTAGTATATAAAAGTGTCAAATAATGGTTTTAAAAATGGTTCTCCATTAAAAGGCGGTAAAATTGTATTTTTTGAAAAAATACTTCTTTTATCTGAAGAAAATGAAGTTGTTCTTATATTATGTCTAAAAACACATAATATGGATTATAAAATTATATTTATTATATAAAATTTAAAATTCAGTTAATACTATTCATAACCGCTTTTTGAATAGCTAGCTTAGTAAGTCAAGGTGTGCTCGAACTCGGTGTTGCGTGTAGCACAAGATCTTTAAAGAGATCATGTACTATAAAATTGTGGGGTGTTACATCTGGAATCATGGAGATCACCAAAATTACATAGAAGACTACCTAAGGTTAAATTTAGGGAAGAGGAAATCATATCTGATGATTTTTGGGCATGTAGTGAAAAAAGGTTATAACTCATGAAAAATTCACTGCATGAATCCTTCGATTTTTATATCAGACAAAAAAGGCATAACCTATGCTTGAAAAAACTAATAATCAATTTCATTACATGAATATGTTTCATGAATTAAACCTTTTTCTTAATCTGATTTAAATTATATGCATTTTCCTAGCGATATATTCACATCATGAATTTCATTAATAGTGTGAAGTTTCCCTACATGTAGTGTACATCCCTGGTCTTGCAGGAAGCTCACAAACCAACCCTAATGCCCTCTGAACCAAAAAACATACTTTTAAAAAATTAAATGAGTGTAAATTAATTTGGGATAATATATTTATAAACAAAATACAATTCCTAGTTCCTTTTGAATTTTAGTTTTAAATGTAACCAAAATAAGATGTTGTTTTCTCATATATCCAAGCATATTTTCAATGATTTTATAGAAGATATTTTCATATATTTTGGCTTCATTTAAGTATTTTTATAATTTATTGGTGATAAGATCATATGATACCATCCACATGATTTATCTGGACTTATTATGATGATGTTTTTTATGGGTGATTTTGTTAATCCCATTACCTTCTCTTATTTTAATTAAGTTATGGTGAAATATTTGTGAAACCCATTTCATTTTCATTGGTAATTCTATGATGAATGTATTTATGATATTAAAGAACACTTATATATGGTTTCAATTTTTTGATGGGTGGGACCATAATTATATATCCTTGTAATGCATTGGGTAAATATTGATCTCCCATAAGAAAACCTAAAATATAATAGAGAGTGAATCCAGTTCAATAAGGTACTTTTTCTAATATGATATTCTTTCTAGTGATCCTAAACTAAGAAAATGTTATAATTAGGAGAGAACCCAATTCAATATAGGAATTGTTTCAGTATGATAGTATTGTAAGTGATCCTTGACTAAGGAAATAATGTGTTATGCCTATGTGTTTTGATAAGTTTATTGTATTCATACATTTTAAAGTATTTTTAATAATTTAATTTCTATATTTAAATGATTAATCTTTTTAGTTTTGGAATAGAATGAATTGTATTGTGTTTTATTTCATGATACTACATAACTTTGGAAGATGATCTAAAAGAGATGAATTCTATAGCTTAAAGGCATGATATTGGAATTTTAGGATACAACGGAACTACAAAACGGGAGCATGGAATTTAAACAATTTATATTCTATTTATATGATGTGAGTTTTTTCAGGATATTTTTTTGGAAGAGTTTCACCAAAATTCACAACACTTTCTCCCAAAATGAAAATTTTAACATTATAAGTCGTGTAACGTCCCGAGAGACCTATATATGAGCCTTTGGTGGTATTTATTATGATGAATCTGAAATATTTGACCCTAGGGTCCATAATAAAGATAATTAAACACCATTATTACACCATTGAATGATAATCAAGCCCTAATTAAGACTATATATAAGAGTTCAAGGATCCACTAAAGAATTAATTCAGAATATCCACCACTGGGATCATGGACTGATACTGATGTGATGCATCAAATAGAATTTTTAATTTAATACCCCGTTATGGCTAGCAAGAGGGGTTAGACCTTGTGTGAAGAAATTATAATAAAGGGGTACTAGTTGTTTAAGGTATTTTATTTTTTAAAATTAAATTCATTTGTTTCTTCTACTACAACCCTAATATCCCCAATCTATTATTCATTCTTTCATGCTTGACCATTGCCTGATCGGTGAGGGAGTAATATTTTCATCACATTGAATAGTGAATGATTCACACCATGACCATTGGGTGGACTATTTTCTATGTTTAAATATTGATCTGAGCTATTAATTCCTTGAATACCCAGACTAACTTGGCCATTGTGAAAAGGGGATATCAGTGATTTTTGGGTCGTCTACCATGAAAACTGGATTCAAATAACTCAGTTCTAATACATATTGTTTCTATAAAATTATAATATACTAAAATCAATCATGAATTAGGATTTTCAATTGCTGAGCACATTTTTCCATTTTCTTAAAATCAAAATCAATCATCGTATATTCTATCAATAAAATAGTTAGATTTATTTCATTAAATATTTTGGGTTTATTTTATTTAATAAATATTTTCTCTAACCCTGCCTCGGTGGATTTGACCTAGGACTTCCAATTCCTATAGTACCCTATTGTTTTGTTCTTTGTTTGTTTTGTGTTTTTAAATTTCTAAATTTTGTAACCCTTCCAGAATTAAATATTCCCATGGGATTATCATCTATTCCAAAAACTTATGTATTATTCATATAATATATTCTAATTTTTCATGATTGATTATTGATGATTCCATAGTCTTATGACTTGTGTATTTTATTATGACAAAACAGTATTTAATGAATTGTGATTAAAAATCATTAACTGATTTGGCAAGACATTCATAAGTTATGATAATGTTATAATACCCTTATTGTTATCTTATATAATCTTGTGATCATTGATTAATAACTATATTATTTACTCATACTGAGTATCAAAGCTCACCTTATCGTATCTTTCAATTTCCTTAGGTTGTGAAGAATGTTTTTGAATAATTAATGTTTAATAAGGATACTAAGTGAGAATATATCGTTGGGATTAATTAAATACCCTTAATAAAAAAAATTTGATTACATATGAAATTTCCAAATACACTAAACCTTTACGGTCCTTAGGCATGAATTTTTTTCATATGTATTAAATATTCATCTAAGCTTCGGAAATATTTATGTGTATAATTACCAGGTTGATATCGTTGGTATCAGAGTAGGAATAAGTAATTTTTAGATATTATGATTGGAAAAATTTGGTAAAAACCCTAGAGATAAGTGTAATTACAGGATAATCTCTTAATGTTTTGTTAAATTAGAGATTGTGTGGTTTCTTACAAGGATTTCATGGTCTAGATTCAAAAAATTGGAACCAAGATATGGCACAAATGAATCTAGGGGTAATAACCCCCAAAAGGGTAGTTTGTTATTAACTTGGTCTTCACCTAATTCATGAAAAAGTATACTAATTATACTCCAAGGTTGACACTCTCAGGGGATTTGTTTTGGTGAATTCAAATTTTTTTTATGAAGCATTATGATTAATGAGAGGATAAAATAATTGAAAACTTTCAATAGACCAATGTGAAATGGGATAATACTTAAGTGTAATAGGTTGAAAGAATGTTTCATAATTTAGGACATCGTAATATTGATTTTCATAATCATATGATTTCTTAATATAACTTTTGAAATTTCATACTCATACTAATTTTATGTTTATAGTGAATCGATATAAATAGCAGTAATTTTTTGTACCATGAATGTAATGACCAATGTAATGACCATCCTCATAAGAAACCAAATGAAATAGGAGCTGGAATATAAAACCTTATGATTATGACTAGTCATTTGTCCCAAATTATGATTAAGAACTGGAACCTATGTGAGTATCCTAACATAGAAAATAATAGAAAATTATAGTTTTAGTAAATTTCAAGTGACAGATATCGTTGAGTTATGAAAATTAAGATTCCAACATGTTAAGAAACTAGGAAGAAACGACTAGTAAAATCTATCATAGAAATGTAAAAAAATTAAGTGTGAAAAATAAGGTCATGTGGAAACAAATCATAGACGGAAATGAAGAGTTACATAGAGAGAAATAATGTTTATCTTAAGGTACAATTAATAGTTCAATGTCATAAATGTGGGAAACATAGACACTATCCAATTCAGTGCACTTATCCAAGGAATAAAAAGGATTATAAGAATTAGAATATTACATGAAGAATGGAAGAAAGGAAAACCTATGTATTCAGAACTACTGAATTGGGTCCTAAAAATGAAGTTGGGTTAGACAAACTAATCATCTACTCAAGAACAAAAAATATTTTATTTGTTTCTTGTTTAACCAATTCCTTTGTACCTAGAAATTTTCATAAGAATATTAAATATCTATCTTAATGAATAAATATTAAATTATGAGTAAAAACTTATAGTTGTATGATGATTTCATCTCAAGTATATATCTACTTTTTCAATAGAAGTCTGTGGGAATGTAGTTGTTAAAAATCTTGTTATTCTCCCTATAGTTAGATTTGATATCATTTTGGGAATCGACATTACTTATTTATACAGATCTCATATTAATTATCAATTAAGGGAAGTCACATTGTATATTCCAAATCAACATATGATCATTTATCCATGACAATATTAATATGAACTTATAATTGAAATTACATCAATTATATGGCTTTTAATACCTATTCCTGAAGGATATTTATCTCAAAATGGTTGGTGACAAGATTAATATTGAGGAAATTACTATTATTTTTGAATATGTTAATTTTTTTCTAGGTATAATTGACTAGTCTTCCCTTGAATCATGATATTTAGGTTTCAATAGAACTCATACCTTGTACTATACCTATTTGAAAGACTCTTTATAGAATTTCCCCAATTATGTTACATAAATTTTTGAAGTAACTTGATGAGAATCTAAAAAATGGATTCATATACTCTAGTGCACCATTATAGGGTGAACATACTCTTTCTATTAAGAAGAAACATGGTGAAATTTTTATTTGCAATGATTATCTAGAACTTAACAAGATCACTATCAAGAACCAGTATCCTTCACCTAACATTGAGGACTATTTTGATGAACTTCACAGATATCAATACATTTCTAAAATTGAAACACATTTCGAATATCACCAATTTAGGGTTAACAAGGAAGAAATGCCTAGGATAACCTTCTGTATTTTGTATAGAAATTATGGTTTTATAGTGATTCCATTTGGAAATACCAATGACCCATCTATCTTCATGGATCTAAAGAATATTATCTATAGAGATTTCCTTGATCAGTTAATGGTTGTCTTCACATACGATATTATTATATATTCTAAGAGTTTAGGATTCTATTTAAGGTTATGAGGAAGTATAAATTTTGTTCCAAATTTAACAAGTGTGAATTTTGGTTACATAATGTTTCATTATTTTGTTATATAATATCAATCCAGGGTATGTATATGGATCCTTAAAAGATAGAATAAATTAATCAATGGCCCATACCAACCACAATAAATGAGATCCATAGTTTTCTTTATTTGGATTGATATTTCTAATTTTTGTGAGAAATTTATCATAGACATGTAATCTAATAAACAAGTTGACATGGGATAAATCCAATTTACATTGGATTTTGAATGTAAGGAATATTTCATAGATCAAAATAGAAGTTTGGTTAGTGCACCTTTATTTACACTATTCTATAGTGGATAACGTTTTTCAATCTATAAGGTTTCATTAGAGAGGGTACTAGGATGGGTCCTTAGGAAAAATTATACGATGGTATCTTGCGATATAGACTATTTAAAGGTATATGCAAAAAAATTACTCAATTCAAGATTTAGAGATGGAATCAATATTTTTTACATTGATGATATAGAGGCATTACCTATATGGTTAATGGTGTGACATATATATTGATCATAAAATCTTGAATTTTATATTCACATAAATAGAGTTCATTATATTCTATTGGAGATGATTAGAGCTGAGTAAATATTATGACTACTCAACACACTGCCACCATGGGAAGGAAAACAAGGTGGATCATACTTTGAGTTAGAAGGACCATTATAGTTTTTTAAGGATGAGGATTGGAAAATTTTCAATAGTTATGTATTTGTTGAATATAGATCTTGAAATTATGAGGATATAGGATAGATCATATATTTATCATAGGATTTTCCAACCATCCATCCATGTGAGTATTAAAGAGGCATTAAAATAGGATGAAGAATTGTAGAAGAAGGTGAGAAATGTTACTAATTTAAAACATGTTTATAATGGAAGGAAAAAATTTATGAAATGAGTTTGTGACTCTTTAATTTATAAATTAAATAAGGGTTTATTGGATGAAGCTCACAATTCACCATTATTTATCCATCCTAAAAGTAAAAATAATTATAGATATCTGGAATAATATTTTTTGGTGTGATACCATTTAAAGGGATATTGAAAAAATAAATATCTTGATAAAGGTTATGTCAAAAATTTAATATCTAGAGATAGATGTCTTTATGGATATTACAACCATTACCCATTCCAAAATAGAAATGGGAAAACATAACCATGGATCAGGTAGTCAGAATCCTAAAAACATCTAAAGTTTATAATTTTATTTGGTTTGTAGGTGATTTACTTTCAAATTCGACACATTTTATTACAATTATAGAATATTTATCTCGTTATAAACTTTCTAGGATATACATTAATGAATTGGTAAGGTTTCATTGGGTACCACAATATTTTATATCCAAATTGGATCAAAGGTTTTTAAAAATTGTCGGATAATTATTCAGTAAAAATTGAATACAAGATTGATATTTATCACTACATATCATACATAGATATATTTTTAGTCTTATAGGACCATTCAAACCCTATAAGATATGTTGAGATCTTGGTCAATGTATTTGAAAGGTGTTTTGGATCAATAACTTCCTCTAGTATAATATTTTTACAATAATAAATTCCACTCCATCATTTAAAATTAAACTTATGAATCCCTATTAGGATGGAAATTTCAAACTCCAACATACTAGGACAAAGTCGAAAAAAGGAAAGCTATTAGAATTTGAGAAATATATGGAAATGAAGGAAAATGTTAGAACTATTCAAAGGTACATAATGGTATCTTAGAGTTGATATAAGAGTTATACAGACAATTTTTAAAGAGATTTAGAGTTTGATATTGGTGTCATGGTATACCTACTGATATCCCTTTAGATGAAGGTTGTGATATTTGAAAAGAAATAAATTTATATCCTATGATTTATTATTCCATTCGAAATTCTTGATCATATCAAGATGGTTTCGTATTGTTTGGAACTTCCATTGAATATCTCTTACATTCATGATATGTTCCATGTATCAACTTTTATGAAGTACATAACTAATCATTCACATGTATTAGTCTCACAGGTTGTAATACTAGAGCATAATATTTGTTTTGAGGAAAAACATGATGATATTTTAATTTAAAGAGAGAAATTCTTTTCCAAATAATACTACAAATCTGGTAAATTTTTCTATTGAATTGATTAATTTGAGGAAGCTACATGGGAATCTGAGGATATAATGAGGCTAAAGTATCCTTTATTGTATTTTAGTAATGGAATTTAAAGGGAAAATTTATTATAAGTGGGTATAAGGTAAAAACCTAAGATTTTATAATATATTTTTTTCTTAAATTCATTGTGTTCAGTGGATTACTTTAAACAAAATATTGAGCTTAAATGAACTATGATATAAAATTAAAATATTATTATTAAATCTGAATATTATTTCATAGCCAATGGATTGGAGGGTATCGATTGGACTAACTAAATTATGATAAATTTTTTTTAAAAAAAATTAGTGAATATGTTTTTATTAATGATTAGGAAACAATTACACAATTTTGAATGTAAAAAATAATATATTTTATGTTAAAAGAACAAATTTTCAAAGTATTATATTTTTCTATATAAAATTTATCGTAATTAGTAAGAAAATTGGATTTTGATTAAATATATTTTAATTATAGTAAAAAATTAATAATCATTCATACATTTATTATCAATTGTTTTTAAGTGGAGGTTGAATCATTTGAAGGTAAAGAAAATTATTTTAAAAAAACTATTTTTTATGAGAAATGTATTTTATCTTAATAAATTGAATTAATAGATAAAATTTAATGATTTTAAAGAAATTTTTAAATAATATATTCAATAAAAGTATATTAACATTTATCTAACGGTTGTTACTAATAAAATAATGAGAATAAAATCATTTTTATACATAAAATTCATTTTCTCTAAAAATGGTATTATGTGATTTGTCCATGGATATTAGATCTTCAATTCTTCTAATCCGTAGAAATTTATTTGGTTAAATGGATTCCATATATGGAATCATAATAATACATATTAGTAAATAATTTCAACTTAATTTTTATCTATAATTAATAGTTATCCTGGTAAAAATCTTGTTACACAATAAGGGTTAAAAGAGTGGTTAATCTAAGAGATAGGGTTTAAAATATAATAAAATAATTGATTTAATTTTATTAGTTGATTTTAATTATGCCTCTAAATTCCTATATTTTATTTTAATTTTTAAATTTGGATCCACTTTACCTGAGTAAGTCAAATTTACATAATAGAAATTCAAGCATTTACAAGTTTTCCACTCACCTCACTTATAAAAGGAAACCTCCACTTCTCACTTATACACACAAATTGGGCCATTTATATTGTCCAATATCGACAAAAATACCATATAAACATAATTATCCATTAACTTGATGACGGTTTCTTCTAAAAACACTCATCCAAGATCCCTTGGAATGCTCTTTAAAGGAGGATACCCAAAGAATATATTTATGTTCTTAACAACCTTTTCCATGTTTATTTATCATTAAAACTCAAAAAAATATTCCATAACCATATTAAAATGAATAACTAAGTATATTTAATACAATAAATAATTTTATTTTTATTTTTTTATCCATTTTATATCTCATTTTCATATTATTATAAATGAAAACATCACTCATGCATATGTACGGACTATCATTTCCGTGAAGTGATGCATTTTATTTTTCATCATTATCTCTATTGCATGGTTATATAGATATATTTAATGGAAAATTTGATATTTATAAAATAATTTTGATTTTTAAAATACATTATATTATATACCTTCTTATCATTACATCCTTTGGAAAATGATAACGTTTCTGATGCGTACAAGTGGAATTCCACCTCCACGAAGTGATGTGATTTGTTTTTCTTTTTTGATTTTAATGGATAAAAATAAGAATTGATTTAATGAATTTATATGATAGTTTTAAAATAATTATGACTCTATAAATGTAATTTATTATTTATCTTTCTTTTATTCCTTCCATCGATAAGTGGAAACATCACTTGTGGGTACGTACGAACTACTGTCTACAAGATGTAATGTAATTCATTTTTCATCACCACCCTATATGGATGGTTATAAAAGTGTATATAATTAATAGATTTTATATTTATTAAATTATTAATATTATTTAGATTATTAAACCATGAACAATGTCCAAGGATATTAACCATCAAATTAAAACATGCAAAGAAAATAGACCAGTTCTTGCAGAATAGGGATTCTAGTGAAAATTTATTAATAAAAGGGTAATCATAAATTATAAAAAATGATATATTGTAAAATATATATGAATATGGTTTTTAAATATATTAATAATAAATATATTATTATATTATATGAGTTTTGAACACATAAAAATCAATACAGGACTTAAGGTACGGATTTCTGTTACAATCTCATTTCCTTTCATGATTTTTTATTTTAAATTTATAATGAGGGAAATTATATGATACATATATTTTAAATTTCATATATTTTCTTACACTATTCTTATTTATGGGTTTTCAGTTTTGTTTACCATTATACTCTCTTTGGTTCACAAATGTATCAATAAAATGTTTTTTTAAGAAAATTCGACCCAATTTCTTATTTTTAGGTGAGTAATATTCCCTATTCATGTTCATGTTCTTAAAAATGTTTTATAAAATTATGGATATATAATTAAATTTTTGATAAAGGTAATGTTTTCCCATTTTACTTTCTCTATAATTGATTAAAATGAATCTTTTTAAATATTTCTCATACGAATCACTTTTGACTCTTTACAAAAGGGTAAAAAGCATGTTCTCTTTTAACATATACAACATGTAAAGATTTTACCACCATCACAACCATACTTTACATGATGATTAAATTATAATTTTCAAAAAATATATATTGAAAATACATTAAAAAAATATGTGGTAATTTTAGTTTTAAAGCATTCTAAATGGAAAGGATATTTTATCATGTTTTCAATCATATTTTTATTTCTTTTATAAAAGGCATGTATTATCAATATCATCATCCATTAAAAAAATTTAGGATTAAAGAATGATTTGATTTTATGTTACAAAACACTTTTTCTCTATATTTCTTTTAATGGTTGTTTTTAAGGATAATATTATGAAAATCATTACTTTCCCTTAGGTAAATTAAGCTGTGATGAGAGATTTATGAATTTACATGGTTTATGCTATGATGAATGTTTTTATGACCTTTTTTAAGATATATATGGTAATAATTATGTTATGGGTGGGATATGAATTATATATCCCTCTAATGTATTGAGTAAATATTGATGTCTCTTGAGATAATATGAACTGGAATAGTGAGTGGACCTAGTTTTGTGAGGGAACCTTTCCACTATGATAGTCCTGGAAATGAGACTTGACTAAGGAAATTTTGGAATTGGGAGTTAAAAAATCCACTATTATGAAAAATTTATGAAACATATTTCTTTTCCATATGTTATAATATTATTAAGGTTTTTATAAACTTATTGAATTCTTTTGTAATGTTTTCATTTTTATAGGTGGTATCATAATTATATGTCCCTCTAATGAATTAGGTAAATATTGATGTCTAATGAGATGATATGAACTTGAATGGGGATTGAACCAAGTTTTGTAAGGGAAAATATCCACTATGATAGTATCAACAGTGAACCTTCACTATGTAAATGACAGAATGGTGAGTGAACCCAATCCACTATGGGACTTTTTACACTATTATATTCCTATAAGTGATCCTTGACTATGGAAATTATTTTATATGATTATGTATATTCCGAGAAATTATTTGTTGTGTTTATGATATGTTCTCTTAGCTCATGATCGATTACTAATGATTCCATACTCTTATGGATTATGCATTTTATTATGACAAGGCTTTATTCCAAGACTTATGATTAATGACATTTGACTGATTGGTTATGAATTTTATAAGCTATGATCATGTAATAAAACCCTTATGTTTATCATATAATAATTTATGATAATTGATTGATATCTCTTATGTTCACACTTTCTGACCACATAGGCTCACTATTCCCTATATTTCTATATTCCTAGGTTAAGAATAAAGTTTTTAAATAGGGTATGTATAGAAAATGTACTATGTGAGAAGAGATTTATGAGAGATGTTTCATATCATTCATGAAATAAGTTGATTATGTATATAGCCTCATAATACACTAAATCTTTATGGTCCTATAAAGGGAATTATTATGAGATGTATTGAATATCTATATAAAATGATGTAATATTTATTTATTGAATGATCAGTCATCTATAAGTTAGATGATAGAGGATTATGTGGAATTAACTATATGTGAAGGAGAATGGGGAACTGTAGATAATGAATAAGACACCCAAAAAAGTATACTAGAAATTAGTTATTCATTAATAAAAATTATTAAATGGAAAATCCCTAGAAAGTGAGTATTAAAGGTTTACTTTCAGGAACATCGACTACTCTCATCATAAAATTATATATTAATATTTAATTGTTTGTTTTACACATCAATATATCTATATATAAGAGGAACAAAAAATGGGTTACCTAATTGATGTTCTTATTCATTGAATTTTTGAGTTTCATTTATTAAGTAGGAAGATCATGAGTAATACACCATTAAAAACATATTAGATATTCCTGTTAGATATTCAAGACTATAGTGTCCTTAAAATGTATGGACTATTTTTTATGTTGGAGAAAATTTATCATTCTAGGATATATTTTTATTCACATAATCATAAGGGTAAAACTTACACATTATAACTATTGAATTATAATTGTGGATCGTATAGAAATAGAGGATATTATTTAATGTTAAAGATATAGTAATTAATTTTTAATGGTGAAACTTGTACATCATTGTGTTAAAAAAGTTTTTATAGATTCATATATGTTACTATGAATTTAATTGATTAATTTTATAAAATATAATACTGAAGAATAAAGGTAAAAACAACTTTTTTATCATTCATCCTAACTATTGATGAATTTTTATCAATATGAAATTGTAAAATAATCTATTCCATGATTCACCTTGCCCCTCCCTATCGGTGAATACATGTGGTAACACTCTATAATTATCTCAATCCACTATGAACCAGACACTTCACCTAGCCTATATACAAAAACTAACTCTTCCTAAGCTAAATGGCACTTTACTTTCCCAAAATCTCCCAGAAACACATATCTCACTATAAATTCATTGATTATGAATTTTTAAAGGTAACTCATGAGCCCTAATATATCCAATCTTCACACCTAATAGATCATAACCAAAAAAATAGAAACCAATTGTAACATCCTAACTAAGAACATATAATTCTCTGAGTTTTTTAAATTGAAATATATGTTTGATAGCATATGTGATATGCAACACTGAACCCAAAGAAATAATGATTATTAAAATATGATCATTAAAACCTAGCCATTAAATTTTCTTCATAAATAAAATTATCTACTTTTGGAATTATATATATGTCCTACTAAACATAAATGTATTTATAAATTCTTAATAAATAATCATTTGATTTTTGGTAATGCCTTTTTGTTCTAAAAAATATGCTTTTTGGCAAAAAAAAATTAATACTTTTTATGAAAACAATTATAAGTATTCTAAAAAATAATAATAAAATGTATTTTATAAAATTAAATTCATTTTTTATATCACCATATCAAGATTAACTTAGGGTTACATTTTGGTATTTTTCAGAAAAATTTTATTTTTCAGTGAATAGCAAAAAGTACCCTTTTTATAAAGCCATCATTTCTTTTGATAAATTATTTAATTTAAAAGCCCAATTAGAATTTTAATTTTATTTAAAATTAACACATGTATTATTTAGTTATATATAATCCAATTAATTTAATTGAAATCATCTTTATATTGGATTTAAAATAAGATTACTTTTAGGCTTAAAACCCATTTTTTTTAAAACAGTTTTAAATGAATAATTTTTATATATTAAAATTTATAAAATAAACCATAATGAGAAATAATTTAAAATTAAATTTTCAGATTATATATAAAAATATATGAATTTAAATTCATATAATAAATATTAATAGTTATATAGCTAAAGTAAAATCATCCTTTCATTGAAAAGTCTATTTTTCATGAAACAAATTTCCAACTCCCTCGCCTGTTTTATATTAAATTAAATTATTCCACCTATATGAATTGATATTGATAAAATTTATTCCATATTTTGAATCATAAAAATTAATATTAGGTAATATGGTTAAATTAATTTTTATAAAATATTAATTGTAACTCTTGTAAATATTTATTACCATATTAAAAGGAAAATAGGTTAATTAAGGGTAAAAATAATTTAACGAGGAATAGAAAAAAAGTAAACCTAAGAATATGAATATTTATATTTTAATTTATATATATTAATGATTAAATATTTTTACTTTATAAATTACTAGATAGTGAATTTGATAAATAATTGATTATTGATGAGTTAAAACATAAATTATAGTTAGAGTAATATATAGTTTTGATCAGTGAACTCTTTCTGATTAATTAAACAATTTTTTAAATAAATAATATTTTAATAAAATATTACTATTAAATAGTATATATTAAATAAAAATGATAATATAATTTTATGTAGTGAAAATGTAATTTTTATTAGGGTTAAAAAATTGTTAAAGTCAAAAAAACCCAACATTTTCAATAAACATCTATTCTATTTTAAAACTGAAAATTAACCTATTAGGAAAAATATTTTGATAAACTAAATATAATTTTTGTAATCATTATAATGAAATTATGAAATGGTGTGTTTTTCATAATTTTTTGAGCGACTTGAATTTCAAGGGGGAAATTAAATATGGTATAAACATATAGTTTGTATTATGACTTCATAATGGCCACCAAATTAATATAAAAAATCTATCAAATGTATAAACTAAAATATATATATAACCGTTAAAATAATTTTTTTTAGGTTTTTTTATTAACTTTATAAAGCCTTTATGAATCCTCCAAACCCTAAAATTCATTTTAACGATTTAAAGTCAACTCTTTTTAAACAAAACTCACTTCCACATCACCAATTATAATATTTTATTAATATAGTCCCTTCAAATTATAACATAACAAAAAGCACTCCTATTTTTTAGAAACCGTGATAAAGTTTTTCTTTTTTATTACATTACTATATAGAGTTCAAAAACCAAATTTTGGGAAATAATAAAGAACCCCCCTCTCTTTTCCTATATAAACCCAACCAATATACCAATAATAATCATTAAAACCCTTTTAGAACATTATTAATCTTCTTGCACCACTCTATATAATTCCCTAGCATTCCCCCAATCTCTTGATATGCTCCTCCTAAGATTTTGGAACCACCATCTCAAGGTAAGGGATCTCCCTCTCTTCTTTTTATTCAGGAACCTCTTTTATGTTATGTATCTTAACTCCCATTTTTATTATTATGGTATATTAATATACATACCTATTACTATAGTTTTGATTTAAATTTTATTATATAGCTATTTAACTCTTATTATTACCTCCCATGAACCTTTGTATACACCTTTTATTCTCTTGGAACTATCCTATAATTTTTGTTTCCAAAATTATTGAAACTTTTTATCTTATTTTAAATTTAAAAAAGTTATTAGGAATTATAGTTTTAAGTATCAATTATTTATATTTTAATGAATTTATAAAAATTCGTTTAATATTTATTTTATGTTATTTTAATGAGATACAATTTATCCCCTTGCATTTTTACCTTTACCTAAGTCATTACCATGGCGAAATTTTGTACGGGATTTCTCTATCTACTTTTCCATTCTGGTACATTCTTTGTATTTAAAGATTTAAATATAAATAGGTTTTTTTGTAATTAATTTATAAGGCCTCTGATACTATCTAATTTATTCTCTAATTAAGAGATATCATTTATCCCCTCTCATTATATCATTTACTTAAGAGATTACTTTGCTGAAATTAAGTAAGGAATCATTTTCTTCTTCTCTTTATTCAAGAATATTATTTTCTATGACTTTTATTTCCAATTAATAAAGTTTTTATATGTTTTTACACATCCCTAGTATTATCCATTTTATTTCCAAATGATGATACACCGATGTTTCTCTCATTAAACCATTTTATGAACCTTTATATACTATTGTTATGCTATGAAAATTTCACTATGATTTTTCCCAACCAAACCATTGTGTTATGAAAAAAATCATTATTTCTACTCAATATTGTTCAACTAGACATACCAATACTTATTTTATTGGGTACTTATATGTTTTTGTTTCATATACCTTCATCATAGAATAAAATTTGATGAAATATTATCCTATGTTTAATGACCTCTGTGGAACACTTATTCATGTATTTGATATGAAACAGATGGGTCAACCCTGAATTATATAGTGATGCAATGAATTTCATAATATTTTAGTCTCATGAGGAATCATCTATAGATTAGGGAGTGAACTTAATCCATGATGGTACTTTTTCCATGATGTTATATTGTCTTCATGGTTTTCCTTGACAATTGTTTATGATTTCATGTTTAAAGTTGTTTCCATATTTCACATATTCCATTTATATTACCATGTTATACCTTGTATTATTGTTCATGTTAATGATTATCACCAACTTTAGGTCCCACTAAAATTTATATTGTTAAAAATATAATTATTTCTTCATGTTATGATTTGTTTATGTAAAAACCTAGTTTTTCCTTTATAAGACATTAAAATACTTCTATATGTATTTCTGAAGCAAGGAGCTTAGACAGGGTGTGATTCTGTGGCCTAATGATCCCAAGAATAATTTTATAAGAATATTAAATATATTTAATTTTTCTATTCAGATGATACCTCAAATAAAACTATATAACTCTTACATAGTTTATCGGATCATAAAACTGATACCACAGTTAAATCAAGAACGTCATGTTTACCATAGGTGAACCATAAAGAAAGTCGGTGTGGGTAATTCAAACCCCTCTCTCATTGGTAGTGCATTTAATGAATTAATTATTTAATTAAATAGTTTATTTTCAATGCAAAGAAAAAGATTATAAATATATCACCCATGAAAACTTTTCCAGGGTTAGCCTCATAATTTCTAGAATCACTAGCGAGAGATTTCTTCCTCCTTCCTCTAGGAGATCATCCCAGATGATGATCTCCACCCTTATTATGGCCTATGTATATGGCCATTAAAAAAATTAAATTGTTTCAGTTTTTTTCTAATCTGGAATTTCCATTCTTGATCTATTGGCCACGAATTTTTGGTCCCAATCAAAAAACCCTAATTCTTGTTCTTTTTTCTTTCTTTTCTTCACGATCTTCATAAGTTGGATCCATGTGGTCTCGGATCAACCATTATTGGGCGGTACCAAGCTCAATAAAATGAATGGATTCATGGAATATCAAAAAAATGGATAAGCTAAGAATAGAATATATATGGGATTGTTGAAAGGCTATGATGGCTGATTTGGAAATTTGAGTACGAATCCAAGGTTGTGGAAGCCATTGCATCGTTTGGAAACAATGGTGAAACTCTAGTGATGAATGGTGGTCATTTTCCAGTGAACGATGACCAAGATGTTTGATTTACTAATATATCAAACATTTTCCTCCATGGATAGTGATGAAATCAAATCCAATCGATCATATTCAAGGTGAATTTTTTATCTAGGATTTCTGGTGAAAAACTGAAAAAATATTGTGTTCAATGAATAACACGCGACGTGTAACCCCCTCAGTGGTGGTGCTAGGGTTGCAAGTAAATTTAAGGTGACATGTAATTTAGTACCACTTACACACTGTTTACCCTTTTCCAATTTGGTCAAACTATGTGGTAGACAACATGATCGGGAGTCCATGTAAAGGTAAAAAGGATATAGGGTTTTTAATATGGACATAGTGATCCACACATACCCCATTCTCTGGGTATCTTGGACATTTCATGTAATCCACCTGCACAGTGTGTACTCCTATATGGTTAGGATCCATGTTCCATCTGCAATAATGAAATTTTGTAAAGTAGGACCACATGTCGTGTGGGTCCCCTCACACGTGGTGTACCCATTTATCACTTTGAAGAAAACATTGAACGTTTGTTTCTATTTTGTTTAAATTCATATTTTGGGTGATGAGTGGATTATCCTATGTTTTTTTCATTTTAGAAGGTGATTCTTCCCTCTATTGTAATTTTTTTATATGTTTTCAAGTTTTATGAGCTCCGCACCTACTGAGGAAACCCAGATGATGGTAGTGATCATGAAGAATCTCCATATGAAGACTCCCAAGTGGAACCCCCATTGAGGATGGGCATATATCCTCAATGGATTGTATATTGGAACCCTGCAATTGGACTAGGAATGGGTCCTCAAATTCCTAATTGAAACCCTCATGTGACAACAAGTCATGGGTCCTCAATGAATCTAAGTGGAACCCTCTAGTAGTGCTACGCTTGGGTCCTCGGCCATCAAAGTGGAGCCCTCCGGTTGGGTTGGGCATGGTTCCTTCATTTACTATTAGAGTGGAACCCTCTAGTTAGACTGGGAATGGGTCCTTGATCAAACAATTAGAACCCACATGTTGTAACAAGGCATGGGTCCTCATTGACTCAAAGTGGAACCCTCCAACTAGGCTAGGAATTGGTCCTCGACCATCAGAGTGGAACCCTCCTATTGAACCATGTCATGGTTCTTATACCTATAAATTGTGGCCCCTAGACTGTGCATCATAGTGAAAGGATATTTTTTTATGAATCTTTAGATTCATGAGGAATAAGGACACTTTTCCCACCAAAACATGTTCTTATGGCGTGACCTAAAACCGTGTGGGCGAGTCAATATAGCCCAACACGGATAGTGTTAAGGTATGGTGAATGAGATCCGTAGAGTTGTGTGTTTTGGGAGGATGTGTGTGATGTGGTGCATCATTATTGAACTTTTGGAACTATTGGATTCTATTCTTCCTATGTTGAGATATGATACGGATATCACATTATTCTCTCAGTTGTGCTTGTTTTACTGAGTATATATATCCTTCTTATGTACTCACTAATTGGGTTTTGTTAATCTTCTTCTAGGATAGTCAAAGATGTTTGGGGTATTCAACGTTCTTTCCATGACTATATTTTTATGGTTGGATGAGCCTAATATTATCTTATAAGTGGTGAAGGATCGACAGGTAGTCCATCAACTCATCATGTTTAGCCTCTTGTGCTTGTATGAACTTACCATCACTCTTTGTTGGGTTGACTTGTACTCTTTCATTGTACCTTGTGTAACTAATGCCTTATTTTTTCTTTTGTATATCTTAATTCTAAAACCTCAACAATTATAGTGTTCTAATAGGTATTTATATATACTCACCCATATATGGGCCTTTCCCACAAATTTCATGTATTATGAAGGGAACAGATAGGTTGTCTCTGACTACTGAGGAGCTTGAGGATACTGGATGTTTGGACCATGTACGGTGTTCATATCTTGGTATTCTAGTTATGGGATCTCCTCAACTATTTACTTTTCTTGTTTTTTTAATGTTTGGGACACATTTCAGGTTGTGCATTAATTTTTCCCCTTTACATTCAGTTTACACTACTTTACATATGTATTGCCTGGAGGTTCATGCATGTTTGGTTTACATTATAGTAGTTTTTCATATTTTGTTCTTTTCCTATACACATGTACATTGATTTGTCTATGTGAATGTGCATAGGTTATTAGAAAAAGGCCTCCCTGAGTTTAGTTATGCCTTCTTTGCTTGTCACCACCCCCTGGTCTATAGAGGCGTGCTTGGGGTAGTTATGGCTTGAACCCCGGTTTGGGTAGGGTCATAAAAGATTAGTATCAAAGAAATATCATCTCATGAGATGTTTTTCAGACATATCCCCTTAATAGTGTTGGTTGGGATTAGGGAAACAGTGTCGAGGTTCCTCGAGTGCAGCTCTCAGGCTAGGGAATCTGGTGATAGTGCAGCAGTTGACATAGTCATTCACTAGAATGATGAAAAACTACTTGTTGATTTGGCATGCCTAGACATGTGTTGCATGAATAAATGTTACATGAATCATATAGGATTTAGTCTTTGAATATCCTTTTTTATTCATCTCCCCATTATTATTGATAAATATATTTATATTCTCACCTAATCGCAGTACTCCTTGATGACTTTCATGATTCCTCTACAACGACAGTCATCCAGGATACCAACTCTGGTTCGTGATGATGACCCTATGAGCGATGTGGCATCAATTTAGGTTTTATCCCATGATCCCCATCCTCCAGGTGGGAATGTAGAATCATCTCCCCCTATTTAGAAGAATATAATTTTATAAGATCCAACTAAGGATGCATGTAGGATTAGCACACTCTGCAAGTAACAAAATCAGAGACCGCTAAGGTTTCATGGAGAGTCAGGCACTCATGCAGTAGAGGATTGGAAAGAGTTAGGGGTCTATATCTTCAATATTTTTTTAACCCCAATGGATAGTGTTGTTTCACTGGTAGCTATCATTTTCCTTAATGCAGATGGCCATTGGTGGAACCTTGTTATGTAGATACACACGGAGTTGGTACTCTCATGAGACGTCTTCTAGTATATGTTTTGTGAGGAGTACTACCCATCTTGTTTGTGGTCAGACTAGTTCTAGGAGATTCAGGAGCTTAATGAGGGAGGGATGATGGTGGTAGAGTAAACAGAAAGGTTCAAATACCTTACATGGTACTCTCTTTACATGATCCAGAAAGGCTACTTCTGAGCACAGAAGTCTATGTAGGGACTTAGTAGAGAAATCTAAGCCATTATACTTCCCTTTTTTATCCCACATATAAAGGGGGAAAGATCAGGCACTAGTGACCAAGATTTTTCTATGATAGGTATTCCAAATATATGGAGATGACATCGGGCATTGTATAGTTGAGTCATCTGCAGTAGCTAGCAGATGTCAGGTTCCAGGATCCTGAGGTAGAAGATCCTTCCACGATTAGACTCAGGAACATAGTCAGAGGAATCTGAGAGTGATAGTGAATCTAGGATAGTGGAAGTTATTTACTTCTGAAGGGAGATGTTACACGGAACAAGACTCCACAACCAAGTGCGTAGAATAGCCCAGGAAGATAGTTTATGCTCTTCCATGGTATAAGTAGTGTTGTGATCAGGGATATCCTAGGCATGGATAGGGTGGTCCCCTAGAAGGTAGAGTTGGAAAACGAGAAGGAGGAGATGTAGGTGTAGGATGACACTATGTGGTCATTCCACCACCACCAGTAGGCAACCCACACTAGGTTCAGGGAGCTGCCTACTAGGGTCATGGACACATTCATTCTTTGGGTGTCTATGATCATATATCACACGATATAATCAGAGGTGTGGTCTGTGGTTATTATACTCTTTATTTAGTATTATAAAAAATAGGTGATAGTCATTAATGTATCTCTCTACTCCTGGTGTAAGAGTAGGAGATCCCTATAGATTTTCTTTCACATTAAATGTTTCTTCATGTTTCTATAAGGAATGTTTCTTCTGTATCATTAATTTTTTGGTAATGCGAGATATCACTTGGTAGAGAGAAGTTCATCTAGGAACTTTTGGTCATCAAAATGAGTCATGATAAAATCATCTTGGGTATGGATTCGATTTCCATGGTAAAAGCCCAGATTGATTGTCACCGAAAACTAGTCAGATGTCTATGCACTAATGCGATGAGATTTTACTTTTATAAAGAGAGAGATCTCATGGTTGGTAAAGCAGGTTCTGTGAGAAAGAGGTTTCATCCCATCACCCAGAAGTTGGTTAGTGTATCCCTTAGTGAAACAGTATGTTCATAAATCTGTGTTCCTTATGTTGTCCATGATTATATGGATATCTTCCTTGAGGACGTTATGGGACTACCTACGAGGTGAGGTGTGGATTTTTTTTCATCAACTTGCATCTCATTGCTTCTCTAATATCTTTTTCATCATATTATATGACACCTACCAATCTATGGTAGCAATGGTTTTAGTTGTAGGACCTTCATGAGAGAGTTCTCAGTAAACCTAGTGTGTCCCGCTAGGCATTCCTATATTGTTTGTGAAAAATGGGGGATAGGAACCTACAACTATTTGTAGATTATCATCACCTAAACCAGACCACAATAAAGAACAAATACCCATTTCCATGGATTAATAACCTATTTGAATAGTTTTGAGGCACGATTTGGTTATCAAAGACTAATCATACGTCTGGTTACCACCAATTTATGGTTCACTAGGCTAATGTGCCAAGGTTTTCATTTTAATGTCGCTACGGACACAAAGAGTTCCTTGTGATGCACTTTGGTGTGACAAACTCCCTCATAGGGTTTATGGATTTGTTGAACCAGTTTTTCTAGTTAAACATTGACCATTTTTCTATTGTCTTCTTTGACAACATACTCATCTACTCTGTAATAGAGGAAGAGCATACAGAGCACTTGAGGATGGTCCAAGATTTAATTTGAGAGAACTAACTTAATGGGAAACTCTCAAAGTTCCAATTCAAGATACATCAAGTTCACTTTCTAGGGCATGCCATTACTGAGCGTAATTTAGTCGTGGATCTAGAAAAGATTAAAGTAGTGCTTGATTGGGATCCTCCCAAGAATCTGTCATTAGTATGGAGATTTCTAGACGTGGTGGGTTTCTATATGATGTTTGTGGTGGAATTCTCTAGAATAGTATCCCCTTTGACCACCCTAACACATAAAGGGAAGCCTTTTATCTGGTTGGAGTAGTTCTAGAGGACCTTTGAAGCGTTTTAATAGAGTTTGATGAGTGTTCCAGCATTGAGACTACCAAAGGAGGGTGTGAAGTTTCTAGTATATTGTGATGCCTCAGCAGATGGGCTCGGTTGTCAGTTGATCCAACAGAAGGTAGTTATCACATGCGGGTCAAGGAAGTTAGGACCCCATTAGAAGAACTATAAAACTCATGACCAAGATTTAATAGTGGTATTCTTCACATTGAGGATGTAGAGACACTACCTTCTAAGGGAGCACATTGTGGTTTACTCATACCACCAGATTTCCAGGTACGTCTTCACTCAGAGAGACCTGAACCTGACACATTGACACTAGTTGGATTTCTAGCAGGACTATGACGTCAAGATAGTCTATACTCCTAGGAAGGTAAATGTTGTAGTAGATTATTTTAATAGAATATACTAGGTTCATATAGTGTTAGAAGATTCAGAGTAGTGATCTTCTATGCAGCTGACCCTGGTGGAGTAGGAGGGTAAAATTTTTAATCAGTCAATGGTGTTGACTCCTTCAATTCTTGAGAATTTGAGAGAGTCCCAGCTGGGGGACATCTACTATGAGGTCTTGCATGATTGTATATTCATATGTGACTCACCATATGGATATTATGAAGTAGGTAATCACATCAACTTGTTCTAGAGACCAACAGGGGTTCTAGTTGAATTATGGGAGGAGCTGACGTGAGAGTTCTACACTTCTCTCCTAGTTCTACATCCTGGTGGGGGGAAGATGTAATGTTACCTTCATTGGTATTTTTGGTGGTCTATAATGATATGAAGTGTAGCTGAGTTCTTCTGTTGGTTCCTCACCTATCCACAGGTAAAGGTTGGTCCCCACATTCTAGTAGGTTTGTTGTAGCCTCTTGAGATCCCAAAGTGGAAGTAGGATGGCATATAAATGGACTTATTCATATGGATTCCTCACAAAGTGAAGGTACATGAGTACATCAATGTTATAATTAATAGACTCGTGAATTAAATTCACTTTATTTAAATATGTGAGTAGAGTTTGGTGAAGAGTTTGGGGTAGTTGTACATATAAAAGATCATTCTCATTCATAAAGTTAACTAGACGGTTATCTAATATCATGACACGTGGTTTACATCACGATTATGGATAGGCCAATATGAGTCATTTGATACCAAATTATGGATGAGTACATCCTTTCAACCCTTGACCGATGGGCACACTGAGAGTAAAATCCATGTGCTAGAAGATATGTTGAGGGATCATGTGTTGGACTTCGGTTAGAGATGGGAGGATCACCATCCCTTGATGGAGTTTTTATACAAAAACAGCTACCACTCTTCAATCATCATGGAAGATTTTGAGGCCTTTTACAGGATACCCTTTAGGTCACCCTTGTGCTGGACAGAGATTGGTGATTCATCTATTATGGATCAAGAGGTGGGGCCAGAAACAATAGAGTTAGTGTAGTTCATCTGTGAATGAATGAGGAAAGCCCATAGAAAACGGAAATCTTATGAAGATCATCATAGTAGGCCCTTGGATTTTGAGCAGGGACTCCATGTTTTTTTTAGATTCTCCCAATGATGAGGAATGTGGAGGTTCATCTAGGGAGGTAAGATATCCCTAAGGTTCACCAGGACATTGATATCATTTAGAGGGTCATCAAGGTTGCTTACCTCCAAAACCTACCCAAAAATGGAGCGGGTACATGATTCCTTCCATGTGTCACAACTGAGGAGATATGTGCATGAACCCATGCACATCATTAACTAATTTGAGTTAAATATCGAGGATAGAACCACCATTATGGAGCACCCAGTGGATATTGAGTATCGATAAGATTGGACCCTATATGGACTGACAATACCATTGGTTTATGTGTTTTGGAAACATGGAAATGTTCAAAAGAGTTCCTGGGAGTAGGAGATCCTGGTTTGGAGTCTATATCCTGATTTTGTTTTTCTGGTTTTTATTTTGGGTGATGAAAATATTCAAGGATGGAATGATGTAGAGACCTATTTTTTCCTTTTAATACTTTGAAATATTTTTATATATATTTCCAGATCTAGGTAATAAGACGGCATATCATTCTAAGTCTTGGTGTGTCCAGAATTAATTTTATAAAAATATTAAATCTATTTTATATTTCACATGCTCGATACCTCAGAGAAAATAGGATTAATCTTAAATGTTTGATCAAATTATAAATTTGAAACCACGGTTGGATCTAGAACGTGGTGTTTACTCTTGGCACAACATAAATTCAGTTAGTGTGGGATGTTCAGACCCATCACTCATTGGTGGTGCATTTATTAAATTAATTAATTATTTAATTAATTAGTTAGTTTATTTTAAGTGATACAGACAAAATTATAACTATATATCCCTAGAAAAACTTTATAGTGTTATCCTCATAATTACTCAAATCACCATTGAGATCTCCCTTCCCCCTTCTTCTGGCAGATCATCCTAGATGATGACAGAACTCTGAATCGGATCGGATCAAGATGTAGTGAACTTAAAGGATCCTTCCAAATCATTGGAAAATACGTTCTTCAAAAAATATTTATCCAAAATGTATATAGGACTCATATTTTGGTGGTTTACACCCTTATATTAAATGAGGGAGTAGATCATTTTTCGTTCTCCAATCTAAACCCCTTTTGATTCCTTCTCATGTTCCCATTTATAGAAGTTAAATTATTTTATTTTTTTCTAATCTAGAATCCCCATTCTAGATTTATTGGCCAAGAAAATTTCCCACAATCAATTAACCATTGTTCTAGTACTTTTCCCCCCAGTTTTCTTCATGATCTTCATCTTTTGGATCCCCATGGTCCCTATTTGACAATTTTGGGTGGTAACAAGCTCGATCGGACACCCATATTCACATCTGATCAATGAAACAACAATGGATCGGAAAACATGGAATTGATATGGGATATTTATGAGGTGATGAAATTAAATTTGGCTATTGGTATATGAATTGAGGGCTTTGGAATCGATGGAGGTGTGTGGAACGAACGGTGAAACTCTGGTGATGAATGACGGCTATTTTCTGGTAAATGATGGAAAAGATCCTAGATTTCCAGATATATCCATCATTTTTTCCATATATAGCACTGAGATTAAATCCAATCAAAAAGATTCAAGGAATATTTCTAGATCTTGGATTTCTGGAAAAAACTCAACTACACGCTGTGTTCAATGAAGAACACATGGCGTGTATCCCCCTATGTAGAAGTGCTAGTGTTTCAAAGAAATTAAGGGTGAAACAGTATGTAGTCCCTCTTACATGCCATGTACCAATTTCTGATAGGACAAACTTTGTGGATGATCACATGCGTATGATTTCATTTAAAATTACACAGACACCGGGTCCAATACATGTACATGATATGCAACAAAAGTCCTAGTCTTCAGGTAGCTTGGAAACACTGTGTAGTTTACATGAATAGAATTTGCACCTACAAAGTTGGTAACCTTGTGTCGGACGAGAACACATCTAGGCATTGAAGTGGAACCACACACTATATCGGTCCCCTCGAATGTCATTACCCCTTGAGATCTTCTAATCAAAATACAAACATTCATATCTCCTACGATTAAACTCAATCTTGTCCCACGGGTACCCTATTATGAGTGTTTTGTGGCGTAAAACATGGTGGTTCCTATGGTTGTGTAATTAGAGTTATGATGTAAACTTTTTTGAGCTTTCTGGATTCTGTGGTGACCCCAATGATAAAGCGATCAAGTAGAATCACCATATGCAGCCTCCCAAAAGGAACCCTCCAGTTGGGTTGGGCATGGTTCCTTTATGGATTTTAGAGTGGAACCCTCAATTTGGACTGGGAATGGGTCTCCAAATTCCTAAGTGGAACCCTCCTATGGGAACAGGGAATTGGTCATAAATGTCTAAGAGTAGAACCCTCCAAATGGGCTTGGAAAGGGTCTCCATGGACAATTAAAGTGGAACCTTCAAGTTCAACTGGTCATGGGTCCTTAACATCCCGAGTAGAACCATCTTATGGTAACAAGCCATGGTTCCTCAATGAATCATAGTGGAACCCTCCAGCTAGTTTGTAAAAGGGTGCCCATCCATCAAAGTGGAACCCTCCTATTAAACCAAGGAATGGTTCCTCTTCCTTGAAATTTTTTCTCTTTGATTGTGCGGCAGAGTGACGAGATATGGTTTGATGAAGATTAGGACTCATGAAGAAGAGGGATGTTTTCCCCACCAAGACATGTTCTTATGACACGATTTAAAACTATACATGTGATTCAGTGTCACCCAATGAAAATAGTGACTAGGTGTGGTGAATGAGTTCCATATACTTGTGTGTTCGGGGAGCATGCAAGGTATGTTGGGAAACGTTGTTGGAATTTTTGAAGTGTCGTCTCATATTCTTCTTGGGATGAGCTGTGAGATGGAGATCCCCTTACTCTCTTGGTTGGCCTTAATTGAATGGTCATATATATATATATATATCCTTCTTATGTACCCACCCATTGGGTTTGGTTACACTATATCTAGGAGAGGCGACGACGTGCAGGGTATGCCATGTGATTTCCTTGTCCAGATTCTTGTAGTGGTATGAGTATACTCTCCTTATATTAGTGGGAAATTATTGATAGTAAGTTCATATAATCATAGTTTTCATCCCCTTGTTCTTAAACAATCTTACTTCCACTCTTTTTTGGGTTGATCTGTACTCTTTCATTGTAACCTGTGTATCTACTACCTTAATTTTCTTTTGTATCTCTTAGTGCTCCCCCAGTAACTTTCGATGCATTATACTGTGAGTATATACTCACCCCAGAATATGACATTCCCATAGGTCTCATGTATTATGTAGGCGAAAGATAAGTTGGCCATGACTAGAGATGAGCAAAGGGATATTGCGTTCTTGGACTGCGTACAGTGGTCGTATCTTGGGATTCAGGAGATGGGCTCTCTTCGGCTATTTACTTTTCCAATTTTCAGTCAGGTTAGGACACATTTCTAGTCAAGAATTGTATCCCCCCTTTACATTTAGTTTACACTATTTTACTTCTGTATTGTCTAAAGGTTCATGCATGTTTGGTTAAATTTATAGAATTATTGCATCTTTTCATCTTTCCCCTTCATTTATTTATTGAGTTCAATGTGTTCATGTGTACATGTTCTTAGGAAAAGGCCTCCAAAAGTATAATTATGCATTTCGTTCTTTTCGCCACCCCTTCCTATAAATATATTCTTGGGGTAGTTGCGGCTCAATCCCCAGTTTGGGTTGGGTCGTGATAGTTTATTCCCTTACTGGGATTTATTGTTCACCCGTTTCTTATGTATATCCCTTGGGTATCCCATGTAGTTTTAAGTATGATGGAATATTATGATTATGTTAAGGAAGTTCTCAATAATATCGATATACCCCCTCTATTAAGTTGTTTTGTAATGTAACTAATTACCAAAAGACATTAGACTTCTCAATATACCAGGTTGTATTGTAAGTAATTTTATATAGTAAATCATAAATTAATATGTATTGAAGAAAAGTTTTGTCATTGCTGGTATCAAATGAAGGCCTTTTTATTTTTGAGATTAGGATTTGAAAAATACATAAAAAATATTGAGATAATAATAATAATAATAAGAAATCATCCCAAGGTTTTGGTAAAGTATAAAGTGGTTTCTAAGAAAATACATCCTTTTCGGGATACTACAAGTGGATGTGGATCTAGAACAGAAGCACCTTGGGGTATGAATCCAGAAAACACAGTACTGAGATAGACTTGATCCGGAATTGGTGCATGACAATGGGCCTTATTTCACACCTGGTTTGACACTTTGGGGGGATATCCTTTGGTAAATTCACAATCTCATTATGAGCCAATATAAAGGGAAACATTCTATTTGATTTTTTGTTAGGAAATAGATAGTGGATTACATAGATTAAATACTAGACTTTCATAAGTAAAGGATAATTTATAAGTTATCTAAATAAATTTTTTTATTCTTGAATATGTTTTTTATAGTTTAAAATTACTCATCCCAAATTTTCCATTTATTTCTATCAATAGATAAATATAGGAAAAAATTTATTTATTAAACAATGTGGTGGGAAATGTGATGACTTCTCAAATAAAATACCAATCATGATGGGATATCAAGTAAGACATGTTATGATTCTGGAAAATTATCTATCAAAAATAAAAATTAATAATTGGAAGATAGTTTAATGTCTAAATACATCAAATAATAGGAGTTTGTTGTCTCAGGTAAGTTTATCTAACAAAGGTGATAAATGAAAGAAGATTCAATTTTCTATATGTCAAAAATATGGAAATCAATGCCAAGGGGAATTCCATAAAGGAACTCAATGGTGTTTTAAGTGTGGAAAAATGGGGCATAAAGTTTCTTATTTTTTAAAAAAATGAAAAGTATGATGGAAGGGAATAAATTAATTCCTGGGACACCCTTCGTAGTTTAATGTATTATGTGTTGAAAATATGGGCATTATCTTAGTAAATTTTATAATTGAAGGGTTAAATCCTAGAATAAGTAAATACCTAAGCAATGGAAATCATTAAAGTGTAAGGATTGAAGTGTTTGTGCATTATTAATTGGGAATTATATTGTAAAAGTAGTATATAAATGGAATGTTGGATATTATTTTCTCAAAATATTTATTCACTATTCTAAAGTAGATTTTCCTTAATGACTTTAAATATATGTTGAATGGAACTAATAACCTAGAAAATTTATTTAGTGACATGGTGATATTTTGAAAACACATGATTTAGAGATTGATAACCCTTAATATGTCTTTCATTTTGGGATAACACAAAGACTCTAAAGATTACATTTCTAAGGGTAATCTTATGTTTAAAAGTATTGATACCACTTTTGAAGATTTATTTTAATGGTGTTTAAGGATATTTCATGAAAATATTAAGTGATCAAATATTTTTGGATTTTGAGATTATTTAAAACATTTCAGGAGAATTTTTATTAGGTTGAGGTATATATACCAATTAGGTTTATTAATATGAGGAATTATTTTAAAATAATTTTATTCTATTTTTTGAGTTGTAAGAAAAAGGGTAAGAGACTATGTTTGAGTTAAAAACATTCTTTAATATTGAGGTTATTATTATTATTTGGTATATAGGGGTATTTATTTAAGGAAAGATCGATGTTAATCCTTGAGTATTTTTTCTCGAATTTTGGAGATTAATGTATTGAGGTTTATTCATTTTTGTTTTTTTTTTCAACTTTGTGCTAACAATTTTTGATTTAGTAATGATATGATGGATGTCTTGTTGTTATCTGGTGTATTTTTTTGATCTCTTTGATGATTATTCTAGTGCTTCAGGCATAAAGAATCATCTTTAGTACTCATAATTTGGAGAAAAAGATGAGATTGTACTGAAACTTGATCAAAGTATGAAATTATACTATTAGGAAAGTATATTTCCTTATGTTCCTATTCTATATGGTGATTTAATTCCTTAAATCTAGGAAAAAACTCTTGAAATAAAAATTTTGTCATGTAATAATCATTTCTAATGAATTAATGGTCTTTTCACCCATCACATATTTATGGATTTTTAGTCGTTTACTTTATCCTAATAAGTTTATTTATGACTCTTTATCAGTTCTTGTGAATTATTTTTTTTATCTTGTCTATATTTTTAAATCCTACAAATATTCTCCAACTTGGAAACCTAATTATGTGATGAGCTTTATACTTTCCTTTCTCTCTATTCAAGTGGATGTTTTATTGACACTTTTAATAGTGTGGTTTTTCAAGAAAGATATTTTCTTGTGTCAAAATATTTCTCACCAAGATCAGGTTTAAATTGTAAGGAATAAATTTATTAAAGGGAGGTGAGAATGTAAAGCCCCATTTTTTTAAAATAGAAAATTTTGTTTTATTGCGTTTGTGAAATGCAACACTAAACCCAAACAAACAATGATTATTTCAATATGATAATTGTAAACTAACCATTAAATTTTAAGGTATGAATAGAATTAAATAATATTTAATATATATATCTTCAAATAAAGATAAATTTATTGATAAATTCTTAATAAATAATCACTCAATTTTCGATAATTTCATTTTTTTAAAAAAATTTGTTTTCTTCAAAAATGAATTCTATTTCCTTTTGTGAAAAAATTATAATTATTCAATAGAAAATTTAGAATAATTGTTTGATTAAATGAACATAAATTTTTATATCATTATATCAAGATTAACATCGGTTGAAATTTTGGTATTTTTCAAAAAATATTTATTTTCTAATGAGTAGTGAAAAATACCCATTTTTTATAAAACCATCATTTAATTTGATAAATTAAATAATTTAAAAGTAATATTATTATTATAATTTTATTTAAATGAATAATAATTACAATTGAGTCATATGTAATACAATTAATTTCATTCAAATCATCTTCATACCAGATTTTAGAATTAGTTTATTTTTAGGATTAAAATGCATTTTTCTGAAATTTGTTTTAAAAAAGATAATGTTTATGTAATATAATTTATTAAAATAAACCCTAGTGAAGAATATTTTAAATTATATTTTTATATTATATATATATATATATTTATTAATTTGAATTAATATAATAAATATTAAAAGTTATAGGGTTAATGTAAATTCATCATCTCATTAAAAAATCATTTTTTGAAGAACTGAATTCCATCGCACTTGTGGGTATATTCTGGTGTATTAAAAAAAATTTAGCAGAACATTTCTTCATATCTATTTCTTTTATCTATTTTTTGTTATACATTTTGTTCAGTGTGTTTTTTCAGTCTGTATATTTTCACAAATAGTATCCTGCACTCAAATTGGATAATACATGATATTCTCTCTATATATTTTCTTCTACAAACCCATGGTTATTATAAAGATGTCCCTTTATGTCATGTGTTCTTTTTATACCCATTTATATCTATGGGATATTGTTTAATGCAGAGTAGCTTGTGATCTATTTCCTGTATACCCAATCCATGTTGTGGATTATATTATTGTGATATAATCTACTTAGAAGTGGGTGATTTGCAAGTATAGGGGAATAGGTCTTGTCTTGAGATGTAACCCCACGATTATTTTATTGTGTTTTTGTTTGTTTGTTTTCTTTATTTTTTATTCTTAAAACTACTTTTCATTTAAACTGTAAAAAACCATTACATTGATAGTTAGCCTTAACTAATGTTTATATACGGATATGACTATGTAAATTTATTTCAAAAGGTAAATTAATTTTATATTTTTTTTAACATATCCTTAATCTAGATTTGAGAAATATTTTAAAATATAATTCCTATATCAAAATAATATTTTGATTAGAAATTTTAGTTTTTTAAAATTGGGGGATTTTATTTAAACTTGTTTCTTAAATAAATTGTATTGGGTACTCAATTCATCCCCCCACCCCACCCACCCCCTCTTGAGTTACTCACTCTGAACAACATTTTTTATCATTTTTTATATTAATATCTTTTAACTTTGATTTTAGTTGTGTTTTAAAGATCCAAGATATCTATTGTTTAAAAATCTAGTTCTATATGGATAATAGATAAGAGGGTTATGCTACCAACAAACCTCCTTTTTTATAATGGAACTAATTATTCTGGGTGGAAAACTAAGATAAAACTTTTTATTGAGAGCATGGGTTTTGAAAAATGGAATGCTATTATAAACAAATAGGGAATACCTATAATAGATAGAAATAAATGGGATGTTCCAAGAAAAGATACCTATAATAATAATTTTAATGCTATGAATACTTTTTACTATTATTTGTGTGATAAATAATTTAATTGGATATCAGCATGTATATAAGATTTTTAAATTTGGTACACTTTAATTGTTTCTAACAAGGGTATATATAATATTAAATAAATGTGATTGAATACATATAATAATAAATTTGAGATATTTAAAATAAAACTTAAAGAGCATATTTTTGATATGTATCTAATTTTCAATGAGATTGTGAATAAAATTCACTAATTGGGGAAACTTGTATCTGATAAAGACAAAGTAATGTGACAACATATTTGTCTTCCAAATATATGGAGAGAATCATCGGTCTCAATCAGATAATCGCTTGATGTAAGTAAGTTAACTATTAAGGAGATTATTGTAAAATTGATGATGTACAAAGAATAACGAATATTCATCCAAGAAGAGGAGGCTAAACCAAAAAAAATTATTGGCCTTTAAAAATTCTACTTCAAAACAAAAGGATAAAAATCAAGAAAAAAGTCCAAGTGATGAGGAATAACATTCTGACAATGATGAAGATATTTCCCATATTCCCATAAGATTTGAAAAAAAAATATGAAGAATAGGTTCTTTAGGAAACCAATCTATAAAGTTAATATAAAAATATAGTGGACTAGAGAAAGGATTAGATGAAAGATGATAATTCAAAGGAAATCATTTTCTAAGAGTGAAAAAGAAAATGGAATGTCAAAGATGATTATTCTAATCTGAAAAATAAATATGATGACAAGGATAATAGGTACAAGAAAGAAACCAAATCAACTTTGATTTCTTATAAAGATATATTTGGTGATTAAAACACTACCCAATAATATAAATATGATATATAAACAATTAGTTTTCGAAAAAAACACATCTAAGGTGCGGAATATCATTCCTACTTATTTGGTACATATTTACAATCATTATTGAGATGAAAATAGTGATAAAAATAGTGGTAAAAAAATATTTAATGAATATATATTTTAGTATTGCAATATTCTAAAAGATAAATTTAATGACCCTAAGGATAAAATTATAAAGAAACATCATGATTTGAATACTTTTTTTAAATCTGATCTTCATATAGAAAATGAGAAGAATGCTCATATATTAAAAGATAACAATGAATTGAAATTGTATATGAAAAAACTAATGAATTATCAGGAAAAAAAACCAATGTAAAAAATAATCTTTCCCAAATACATGTAAATAAGACTGTATATAAGTACATTATTAGTATAGGGTATCAAATTGGATAGAGAAGAATTAATAATAACTGTTTCATTCCAAGTTCTAATTCTTCTTCTGGTTTTTACTCTTATGAAAACAATAATGTATATATTTCTGAAATTTTAAAATAATATTATAGGAAACCTATTAATAAAATATGGGTTCAAAATTTTAAATTACAAACATTTCTGGACCCATGAAGATTTGGGTTCCAAAATCATTTTTTGTGTAAAATTTGATTTTTAGGGAACCTACTTGAAGATATTCAGTAAGAACCTATGGTACGTGGATAGAGGTTTTTCAAGACACATGACTGGGGATTATTCATGCCTCAATAATTTGATAATGTTTTATAGTGGACATGTTAATTTTGGTGACAATGAAAAAGGTAAAATTATTGGACTTGGCCAAATCGGTAATTTTAGTACTGTTTTAATTTCTAAAGTACTCTTTTTAGATGTTTTCAAGTATGATATTCGTATCATATAATAGCTATCTGATGAATTTTTTTATGTGAAATTTTAAAATAATTCATTTAATGAATTTTATTATAAAAATATTTTTTTGTTACTACCTTGATAAATGACACTATCTATGTAGTTAATTTAGATTATTTATTTTCTCAAAATATTAATTATCTAAGTGATTTTCATAGAGAATCTTGGATTGGGAATAGAAGACTAGGACATTGTAATATCCACTCAAATATAAATATTACTTTGAAAGGGTTAGTCAAGGATTTATCTATACTAGAATTACCAAATGATAAATTATGTAACCCATGCCAAAAAGAGAAACAACCCAAGATATCATTCAAATTAATAGAATAAGAAAAAACTTCCCAAACCCGAGAGTAGGTTCATGTGGAATTGTTTACCATATAAAGTTTCATGTCTAAATAGAAAGAAATATTTTTATGACCTTATAGATTAATTTTCAAGGTATATTTGGGTATTCTTTCTAGAATAAAAAATTGAATCCAACTCTTATTTTACCAAGTATTAAAAATATGTAAAAAAACCTTAGTGCACACAGGATTAAGTCTTTAATAATTGATCGTGCTTTTCAGTTTAAAAATTGAGACATTGAATCATTTCTCTCACAAAATGGATATAATCATAACATTTCTTCTCCTAGAACCTCGTAGTATAATTGTTTTGTGGAAGTAAGTAAGATAACACTTTAGAAGATTTTTCAGGCTATGCTCAATGAATATAACCTTCCTTTTTTTGGGAAAATGTTATGAATAAATCCTATTATATAATCAATAGATTTTTTATTATACCTCTTTTAAAAAACCCCCTTATGAATTATAAAATATTATAAAGCTAATGGTCTGTAACTTTTGGTTTTTTTGGTTGAGACATCTATATTCTTAAAACTAAGCATAATCTTAACAAATTTTTTTTTGGAGAGTGATGAATGAATTTTCTTTTCTTATTAAACCTCTAGTAAATCCTATAGGGTGTTTAATAAAATAAACAAGACAATGGATGAAACTTTTCATATCAAATTTTACGAGACATACCCACGTGAACCAAAAACTCTATTACAAAACCTTGAGGATGATCTGTCAACTCTAAATATTAATACCAAACCTACTAAGAATTATTTGAAACAACTAAAAAAATAATTCATCTCTAAGGAAAAACCTAAAACTAAATTTTTAGATGATCATGAGATTTCTAGCCCTTCTTTTCCAAAATATTTTAGGACTAACATATATTATCCTTTAGATACTATAGTTTCAATCCTAGATAGAGGTACGTGAACTAGATCTTCTCATATAAATCATGTTGAACATCAAGCATTCTTGCCACCGCTTGAACCTAAGAACATAAATGATAAATTTAATGATTAATTCTTGGTGATGGAAATGAATAAGAACATAATTAGTTTCAATGGAAAAAACTTTGGAAAATTATAGTTAGACCTAAAGACACTCTAACTAAATGAACTAAGTGGGTGTTTGTAAGCATATTAGGTAAGTCTAGAACTATAATAAGAAATAACTCTAGGTTGGTTTCAAAATTATATAGTCAAGATGAGGGGGTATTGACTATGAGGAAACCACTTCACCTATGGCTATACATGAAGTTATTCTAATACTACTTTCCTATGTAGCACATTTGGATTTTAAACTATATCAATTGGATGTCAATAGTGAATAATAAAATGGTTATACAGTTGATCAGATTTTTATGGAACAACCCCCTATATTTCAAAATACTCATTTTCCGAAACATTTTTTCAAATTGAAAAAAGATTTTTATGGTCTAAAATAATATCCTAGATCTTGGTTTGACAGGCTCATCTCTTTTAAAATTTCAAAAGGTTTTTAAAATGGTTTAGATGGTCCTTCTCTTTTTATAAAAATAATTTTGAAAGTTGTTTTATTAGTTCGATTTTATAGTGAAGATTATATTTTTTGATCTTATGGACATTATTTGTGAATTAATTTTAAAAAAATAATGAAAATTAATTTTAAATAAGTTTAATGGGTGAACATAAATTCTTTCTTGTTTTTCAAATTTTTCAAAATAAAGATGTAATTATTTAAAATAAAATTATGTACCCCAAAGATCTTCTAAAATGTTTTGGTTTGGATAGCACTAAAAGTTTTGATACTCCCATGAGTACTACCTATAAGTTATATATTCATAGATCTAGAAAACCAATGGTTCAAACTACATATAGATGTATTATAGAAATTTTTCTGAACTTAACTACTAGCCTAAATTATGTTATTTTTAGTGCGTGTATATGTGGTCATTTTCAATAAAATATAAAATACTCTCATTTAATTTCATTTAAAAAGATTTCAAAAGACCGCAAATATAAAACCAATTTATGACTATTCTATGCTATAGGATAATAATTTGACATAGTGAGTTCTTCATAAGTTTATTTTGGTGTATTAAACATATATATCAAAATCACCTCTAGAATGTGTCATTTTTGGGGAAAGTAACTAGTATATTTGGGTAGAAATAAGAAAAAAATATCACATTGTCTACTGCTAAATATGATTGCATAATTTTAAGGATTTTTCATGAAAATATTTTTTCAATGAACCACATTTTCTATACTATAGATATCAATTCGGACATGTCCCTATAAACAATCAAAACACAAGTGTGATAAATATTGATAATAATATTGTGTCTCATTATAGAACAAACCATATTGATGTAAAACATCACTTTTTTATGGATCATTTTTAAAAGGGTGATATAACTAATGAATTAAAAGAGAAATATCATTATCTTGTTGATATTTTTTAAAAACCGTTGAATTTTGATAGATTAAACTACATGAAACTTGAATTTGGAATGATAAATTTTTACTCATCTTTAATCCCATTGGAAATGTATTCGTTAGAAAATTCATCATTGGATAAGCCACCATTGGAAAATCCACCAATGGAAAATCCATACTTGTACATGCCACCATTGTACATGAAATCGTTGGATATGTTATTATTGTAGAATCCAATGTTGGACCAGCCAATGTTAGGAAGATCTACCGTTGGAATGCTATCAGTCTTTATTTTTCAATAATTCTTTGTTTCACGTTTTTATACTATTAATAATATTAGGTATTATATTTTTATTTTATTTAATAATTTTTATTTTTTTATATTTTAAGTATTTAAATCCCTAAATTGATAAATTTTTATTAAAATCTAAATCTGGGTCAATCTAGCTCGTGCCTTCTTCCTTCAAACTGGATATCCTTCCCTTTCTCTCTAGAACGTCATCATTATTGTTCCTTTACTTTAACCATCATTTCTATACAATGGTGAGAGTCAAGAACCCTTCTATGTATTCTCCTAAGGAATCAAGGTCTATGGATTAGTCTAGAGGATAATTGATCTAATCTATTCTTGAGTTAAGGAACCTTCAACTTGTGAACTGTATGGTAGTTTCTGAAAAGGAGGTGGATATTGAATGGTAATTTTCAAGTAATTCATTAGTGATCAAGGAGATCTAGGACAACAGATGAATATAATGGTTCTCAAAAAATACAAGACCATTATTCCTAGGTTTGTTCATCAATTTTATCAGTACACAATGTTTAGTTTTGTCATGAAGAAATATTTCATTCGGATCCTGATAGATGGTAAAGTGTTTACCTTTTATTCAAATGAATTTTAATAGTGTATAAATGTGACCCATAAAGTATTTTTTTAATACTATTAAGTTATGATACCCTATTATATTTAATAAATTTTTTTAGGATGTTCTACTTGATTGAACTAGTGATCATACTCTAAGGAGGTCTAGTGCTACTGATTTAGGTGGAAAATGAAAACTTATTTTCATGTTTATTCTGTATTTTTTATATCCCAGAAAAGGGGGTTTCCATGCTATAAGATATTAGGATGTGTATCTTCTATTTCTTATAAAATGATGGAATAAAATTACACTTTTTGGATACCTCATGGTGCACATAATACAAATATGTAAGTCATATTCTAGATCAAATTCTCTCATTTACCCTAAGTTTATTTCTGCCATGTTGGAAACCAAGTTCTTTATATATGAGGAGGAAGAAGAAGTAATGTGTGGTGGTTATTAATCAAATAAATATATCAATAAAAGGATGAAAGTGTATTGGAACCCATGTATGAAGAAGTGGGTTAGAGATAATGATAAAATATATTAGTATTTAAACCTATAGACTACTCTACCATACCTAAGAACTTAGTGGATCCTTGATTAGATCTAGATGTAAATTTGAGTTATTATAATAAAGAAGAATAATTTCATGGGGTTTTCTATGAAGTGCATACTTTTTTGGAATATTTAAGTGAACTAGATATTCCTATGATCTTCACCATATATTTGGAGCTACAAGTCCACATGTTTCTCTCCCTGACATAGAAAGACTCTTAAGTGAAAGAGATGATGATGATGAAGTGAATGAGAACTTGGGAAATGATATGACCATGAGTTCTTAAAAGTCTTTCAGAGAAGTTTTAGAGGTCTGAGATGGTTCGTAAGGTAATGGAGATGATTGATATTTTGATAAATGTAGTAATAAAGGTGTACTTGATCATGAAAACACTAATGATGTTGAGAGAACTCAATCAAATCAACCTTCTCATGTTGCTTAATTTTGGTCCATAGAGGGACTTATTTTAGATATATCTGTTTATTTGGAGAGATTGGTTTCAAATAAACCTATTGGAGATGTTTCATTTACTACAGGTGTGTCCAAATTATCTACTGAGGGAGAGAAAACCCCATGTTCAGTTAGATTTGATCACACAGATTTGACTTACTCCAGAGTGGAATTAGAAGCTTATGATGAGGGGGAAAGGTTTTTGGGTTTATTATATCTTGGGTTAGATTATTCATAGTCCCAAGATATTGAGGAATATGTTGGAGAGAATAGAGATGCTCAATTTTGTTCTATTTTGGAAGAAGATGAGGTGTCATCTAAGGGAGATTCATCCTGTAGTTCTAAATTGGTTGGAATATATTATTCATACTAAGATAGTGATGAGAGTGATAATGGACATATAAATCCACCAGATCATGGTGGACCTACTATCTTAGTTATAGTTGAGACAGATCCTAAGGGAACCTTAGTAGAGAATATTGATGTTGTAGGCGAGCGTTAGGCATTCTCTTCAGATGTACCAGTTGTTATATTAAAGACTGAAAAGGATATTGTTCTCAGTTATAAGATAGGTATTGTACCTTCACCTATTTATATTATTGTTCCTTGATATGGTGTATCCATAATATATTTAGACTCCCTCATATAGATTATTCTTTCAAATTTCATTAGATTGTTGAGGTCACATGCACCTCGATTCTATCAACTTAGTGAAGCTGATTCTAGACACCCCTTTGAGTTAATTGTTTTCCATGTCCATCCCAAAATGGATTACCACATTGAGGAAATGAAATTAAAAAAATAAGGTAGTTTAATGAGATGGAGACCATGATATCTATTATAGTGGAATTGAGGACCTCTTTTACTTCCAGTTGAGATTTTTTGTGAGAAGATTGGAGAGTGTTCCTCTTATTACTTCTATATATGATACTCTGCCACCCTCTCTATTAGTTGATGTGGATTTGATTACATCCATAGTCATAGAGGAGCTTCATGCCATTGTGGGTGATATCCATACTTTACATCAGGAAAGGTTGAGCCAAATTTGATAGCATTGTGAGTATATATACAAACTGGTAAAATAATATTTGAATGAATCCTGAATTGATAGGAAAACCATCACCAAGTACATCAAATATTATATTTACTAGATATACACCAAACATGGTTTGAATTATCATTTCATGTTTATTTATGAAATCATAAGGATGGATCCTGTTAATAGGATGTTCAAGGAATATGTAGGCCAACTTACGGTCTTTGGACCTCTTCTCAAGTAATTTATAGGGGAGAATAAGAATATATTTAGTGTTATGTAGATAGAAGGTTACATTATTATAGATTTTTTGAATATCAACAAGACTTTCTTATATGTATCTAGTGAAACAGTTGTTAATCCTAAGGCAATTCTCCTGTCAACCTTCACAACTACTCCTTTTGATCCTTTACCCCCTCAGTTTTAGTCATTCAGAATGTCTCCCATGGAATCAATATGGCACCTCACACCCATGATCATCATAGAGATGCCTCGTAATACTTCAGTTCCTTCATCCACTACCATATCACCATCAACTTCTACATTTATGCCTCCAAACTCAATCAAAGGAAAAACCCCTACTAATCCTACCTCTCAAGAAAAGAGTGATTCAGATTAGACATATTCTTTGATAAGGACTTTATTTTATTTTCCATATTTCTTTTTGGACGTAATACACTATATTTTGTATTAATAATACAAAAAGGGATTGGATATTTATTTAATTATGTAATTTACCTTTAATACCCCTTATCCTATCTCTCCTTTGATACCATACTTCTTACATTTCTGATATGTTACCATTGATAATGTATTTATCTTTGATACTAATTCTTTGATACCAAGTTTACCCTTAAATTTTTAAGCATTACGTTTTAAACATTTAAGTACTTGTTTATATTTCTATTTAAAACCTTAATTTTATTTATCTCATATTTTTAATATGAAATTTTACATAAATTGTTACTCTTTAATTTAATATCTCTATACCTAATATTATTTTATACATGGATTATAAAATTCCATTATTTATGATCATCAAAAAGAGAGATATTTCTGGAATATTATAAATTTAATGCTCACAAGTCATGTTTATTATATTTATAATAAGATTACTATTATATGGTAGTATATTATTCTATAAATCAATTTGATAAAATTTGGATAAGTATGCAAATGATTCACCACCAAAGATGACTCACCTCTATACATGACTTGTTTCCAGACATGAATCAATGCCTAAAAAGACTCACAGCCAGACATGACACAAATCTTAACAGGACTCACCACCAGGAATGAATTGCCATCATACATGACTCACTAGAATATTGAATCCCCAAAAGACTAACTCGCTGCCATACTGAATGGACACTAGAAATGAGTCATCTCTATAAAGTTGTAACTAACAGAAATGAGTCACCACAAAAAATGAGTCACCTCCAAAAATGGGTCAACACTATAAATTATTCACCACTAGAGATGACCAAATTCTAGGAGTTCCACCATCACTACCCTTCCATATTTGAATTAAATACTCCTACTGGCTATTTTTGGGGAGTTAATTCATTGGATTATTTAATGATTATTCCTAACTCCTTTGCGTGAATGAATTGAAGAGAAGTCAGAGTTAGTTAAATGATCTAGAAAATATTTATGATTATTCTTCAATGGGTATTCTAGTATTGATATATATTTATAAAGGGATCCCTTGTGTGCATATGGGAAAGGAATGGTAGTATGATAATCCTGTGAGAACTTACATGTTTTATAAATACTTGGATTAAACTGTGAAGGAGTGGAGTACAAAGAATATCTAGATCTTTTCCTAAATAAAGAAAAGATAAGTTCATGATACTCAATTTTCCTATACATTTCATAAAAATGGTATGAGATCCTCACTAAGACAAATATGATGACACCCATGTATCTATATAATTACAAAATCTGTATCACTTCATTTCTTAATCTCTATTTATTTGCTTTCTTTGTTTTATCTGTACATTTTGAGAAGCATGCTGTTTCACTCTAAATATTAACACACACTGGCTCCAGCACTCAAACTAAATAATACATGATATTCTATCTATCTCTTTTCATCTACTTACCCATGGATATTGTTTAATTCATGGATTGTGTGTTTTTTCTACCAACATATAACTATGGAAGAGGAGATGAGCCCTAACAGCTTGTGAGATATTTTTTGTACGCATGATCTTGGTTTTGGATTAGATTATTGTTATATAATCATCTTGGAAATGAGTTATTTATATGTTAATGGGATTTGGTATCAGCCTGGGATGGAACCCCTTTTTTATCCACTAGTGTTTTTCTTTTTTTTCCCTTGTTTTTAATTCTTAAAAATGTATTTCATTTAAAATATAAACAAAACCTGAACTTTTATAGTTATTCACAACCAGTGTCTATATAAGGATTTTATTAATTAAATAAATTTCAAAAATTTAATGTTATTTCATATATTGTTTTAACTAGAGCTTAATCAAGTTTTGTGAAATTTTTTAAAAGACAATCCATATATCAAACTACTTTTTTGATTAACAAGGTGAATTTTTTCTAATTTTGGGATTTTATATGACCATTTTATTAATATAAATTTTATTGGTCACTAAATTTATCCACAACCTTCTCTTTATTAAATCACTCTCACCAATAACAAGATATTTGAAAAAGATGGTTTCTATAGATTATCCTTGAATATACTATAAAAACAAGCCCATTATTTGTAGATGTGGGAATGTGGCTATGGTATTTATTCACTAAAATATATCTAAACTGAAGATATCACACAGTCTCTCTCTTTTCTACTTAAACAAAATTTCTTGAAAACTATGAGGAAGATGAAATCCTCCCCAAGAAGTGGAAGATTTTTGTAGCTCATGGATACCCTAGGTAGAAGGAGTCCACTATATTCTTCTTGATGGTATTTATCAGTATCGTTTGGAAGAGCTTTGATAGATAAAACAAATAGAGATAATTTTATGTGTTATTCATTTATTTAATTTAGTCTAATTGAAAGGAAATATATTTTATTATAGTCATTTTTGTAATTATATTGGATTCATTTTAAGAAACTTTACACTCTCCAAAACACTTCAATCCTCTAAAATACACTTTTACATCATTTTTAATGATTTTGAATTGGTTAAATAAAATGGAAAAATGGTTTCTCTATAACAATGATGTTTTCTATTAAAAATAGTTGTGATTCTTGAATTTTTTTAAACAATGAACTTTTTTATGAAGAAATTGTGTACAGTTTTATAAAATATATAAAACCATTTATTATTTAATGAAAATGGGTGTAAGATATTTTAGTAAAAAATAAATAACTTTTAAATGATATAATTATTGTGTGGTTTACCAGAAAAACATTAGTGTTAAGTAAAAACCTTTTATTTTCATAATAAATTATGTCATGACTAGGTGAAATTCCCACTGTGGATTCAAATGTATGTATTCTAAAGGTTTGGTTCTATATCTTCACCTAAAAATGGTAGTAAATTTCCCATATAAAGTGTTATCACTAGAAATACTCCAAATTTTGATTTATTAGAAAAATGGTCATGGTTTTATAATTTCAAACAAAATTATTTATTAAAATTCTCCACAAACCGTTTCCAGTGTAAGGAATCGGGGATTTTACTAAATAAAGTGGGATTTAAATCAAAACAAAACATTTTAGAAGATGTCACATAGGTTTAAAGTGGATTTTACAGGAAAACTTTATAAAGGTTTTATAAATTATAAAATAAGGCATATTATAAAACATTTTATGTAACTTTACAAAATTTTCTTAAATGAAAGTATGAAATATTTATATTAAAACATGATTTAGAAATTTATTTAAGCCATAACAAAATTATTTTTTTTGGATTTGATAAAGTTTTAAATAAAATAAAATAGGTTATGTTTAATTTATTTAAAATGTTTTGAAAAATATCAAATTTTTATTTGACTATAAAATTTTTCATAAATATATCATATTTTGAATATAAAAGAGTTCATATTAAACAACACGAAAATTAATAATATTAAATATTTTTTATTGAAATAGTTGTATTATTTTAGTTAATGTGATAAAATATTTCTTATAAATTTTATATAAAGTATATAAGGAGTTAGATGCTATGTATGAAATAAGATTTAGTTACATTCAACAATGACAAGGTTTTTTTAATGGGTAATGAACTATTATGTAAAGTTTGATTCAGATTTATACATATTAGTTTTTAGGATTTTATTGTAATTTAGATCCCTCTTAAATTGTGATCCATGGATAATGGGTCTTTGGTTTGGATTTCTCACTAGCTTGGGGGATTAAAAATTCTAGAAAAAAGTGGAAGTTAGATACCTGACGCACCATGATTTCTATTATGGGGATTTTGGTTTCATATAATTGTAATCCTTTATAAGAAAGTGTTTTATATACCTTGGTTAAGAGAAGAATTTGGTTTTTTTGAATATAATTAACTTATTGTTTTTGTAAAACAAATCAGGAGTTGAACAAAGAGTTATTAATTTACATGTTTTCAATAAATTGATTTGGGTGAAGGTATATGATACTAAAATGAAATAATTAAAATCATGGATAAAATAAGGGAATACATGAGATAATATGGTGAGAATTTAAATACCCTAAAAATATTAAATATTAGGTTCCTTAAAAAGTGAACGCTTGTCAAGACCCCGATCATCCAACTAGGTAGTTTCACGCTAAATCTATGTTCCCATGGATTATCTTTTATAAAGAAATAATTTTATAGGCGATGATAATATTATTAAGCACCCATAATTTGTATATGCACTAGGTTACACACAATTGGGTAAACCTAAAAGTCAAAATACCAAAAGAATGGATTTGATATAATCTATATGATGGATTTTTTCAAGTTGTTATTTTCACAACTATGCATGAGTCATATATGATGTGATTAATGTGGTGGTCTACCTAAATAGATAATTAATTAGATAAATTCCAAATTGAACTCATTACTTAATGAAATATGAATATATATTCACTAATGGATATTTTGTGTTTAAAAGGGGTCTCCAATTAAGTGGGAACACATTTATAAATATTCATATTAAATAATTACAAAACATGATACTCGTATGATTAAGACATTTATTGTAGATAAAATGGGATAATAATCATCAACATGACTTTGAGATAAATACATGAGAAATAAAATATTAATGTTAGGAAAATTCTATACAAATAGAGGAATTTTAGAATAATTATTTGGAAAGAAAGAAAATTCTATGTGTTGGAGAGAAACATTCTTTAAAAATCACTTGCACATGAAGATAGTCAATGAGAGAGAGATGCCTGTAATAATATAATAAAGATTATCTTAACATCTCTCCATTGATAATTTTTTCTATAGATACCAAAATTTAATATAAATATTATAATATATATTATTTGGGAAGATAGAAAACTTGAAAAGGATTTATCAATAACATATTAGACAAAATAGATATGAATTTTCAAAATTAATCATTCACTATAAGATAGTTTTGTTCACTTCAATATTATCTCCTGTACTCAATACATGTTCGGACATAAATAACTTCAAGATTTCAGGTCACCTCACTGCCTTGATATGGCTATAAAATTCATTCCACAATCTTTCAAAGAATAGATATAACAATTTTTTATAAATTATAACTTGTGTGAGTTGAAAAAAAGTGTACCTGATCTCCTCAATATGTTAAGTATTCTTGAGAAAGACATGGGAGTCCCAAGCTCAAGTTCCATGATATTAGTACAACAAAAAAAGGGTAAAAGTTTTGTTTAAAAGGATAATAAGATAGGTTATGGAGAGTCCACCCTAACTATTAAATAGAAAAAATGTGATTTTTTCGGTGGGAAGGGTTTCTCTTGTGGAAAGTATGGGCACTGGAGACGATACAATCAAAAATACTTAAAGGGGTTTAAGAAACTCTATGAATAGTACATGTTAGGTATTAGTGTTATAGAAATAAATTATTTGATTTTGATAGGTATGTGATACCAACTATACATTAAACAATTATTATAGATATGTATCAGAGTTCTAAACTAAAGAATAGTTGATTGATAGAGCATGAAATGACCAATAATATAATGAAGGAACGAGTTGTTACATCATGAAGATAGATTCATTGGATTACTTCAAAACTTGGGTGTATTTAGAAATTATAATGTAAGTGTATTTTTCATCAATGTTTACTCTTATATGATAAGAGGAGTTAATTTCAAAAATGGTTTTTATGAAAAAATAGGAAGACGTTTTGATATAAATGGGTTTTGATTTTATCCATTCTATAACAAACATGAAAAAAACATAATGATAATAAATTGATCTAGAATAAAAAAAATTATCCAAGAAATTTATTAAAATATGAGGGAAAAAGCTCCCACAACCCTTCAGTGATATATTTTTAAGAATAAAATCATATTTTATTATTATTTACCCAAAAAATAAAACACTATATATGATATAATTGTTAGTAGTTTATTTGTTAAATATTCCCCCTAAAATAAGTATTTATTATTTCATAAAGAAATTTGTTTAAATTTTACAAATGTATTTTGTAGAAAATATAATTTCCAAGGTCTAATTAGAGTATGTTTAAACTAAGATAAGTTCAAACATAATAGGAAAAATAATTATTTATGACAGATTATTTATGATGGATTTAATATTCATCGCAAATAACACCATTGATGAAAATTTATAGTCATATAAATAATTATCACTAATAATGTTAATATTATAGAGTTATTGTGATTTATAATCAATCAGCTGTGAATAGTTTTTACATGCTTGTTCATGCTCTCCCGTGTCAATATTAATTGAGAGAAATTTCAACATTTCTATCATAATAAATAAGAAATTTTGTTGTACAGGATAATCCTTCATAATTATTTATTGAATGTTATAAATAAGTAATTTAATTGGGTAACTTAGGACACACTACATCCATTGTAAATTATTTTTGAAAATGTAGAATTATTTTAAAATGGTGCCATGTATTTATGATAGATGACATATATATCATGAATACTTTAAAATAGTGGGTTGTATTTATGATAGATGTATTGTCCATTATAACAACAAGTTTCCAAAAAAATTATTGAAAATTTTCATCATCAAAATATACATTGATAAATACACAATAAATAAGACAAACTTATAATGATGAAATTCCTTCCATCGCTATTGTCCATCACAAAACAAATTATACATACAGTCATGTGAGACCTCCATAATCAATTTCAAAATTTTCATTTCACTTATTTTTAAGGGGAAGTAGTGTTGAGTCCAAATCGAACATTTAAGATATAGTTTTACTCATTTTTTACTCATTAATGAGGCATTTTTTTAGCCATTTATTTTAAAAAAACATATTTGTTAGCTCATTTTATTTTTTATAGTATGATATAATTTATGTAGTAGTTTAGTTATTTTATTAGCATGTTTTAAAAAGTTTAGATTATATAATTTCATAAAATTATATATTTTTTATCTTTTAGTTATATAATTAATGTATTTTAAAGTAGTAAGAAAATATTTTTATAAAAAGAATCAAAAAAAATAATAAAATAGTTTGGTATATTTATAAAAATTATTAAAATATGAAATTACAAAAAATTACTAAAAATAATTTAGAGAATAATAAATTAATTAAAATTATTAAAATAAATTATTTTTTAAAATATTTTAAAATATAAAAAAAATTAGTTCTCAAATAATAAGTACTTATATATTAAATAGTAAATAAAATAATAAATTTTAAAAAAAAACCTATAAAAACCAAAAAAAATATTAAAAATAAAGGTAAATTTTTAAAAATATTAATAAATAATAGTAAAATAAAAAATTAAAAAAATATTATTATTAAAAATTTGAAAAAAAAATTAAAAATATTAAAAATTATATGTAATAATTACTAAAATAATTAATTTTGTATGTGTTCATTTAATTAGAAAATTTTATATATATTATTAAAAATTAATTATATAACAAAAGTAAAAGTAATTTAAAAATTAAATTATATATATATATAATATATAATAAAATATTAAAGATAAAACTAAAAAGAAATTAAATATAATTATAAACAATTAAAAATAAATAAATTGTTAAAAAATATATTGAAATATACAAAATATTCAACATTATTTTAAAAAGTGAAAAAAATTTATAAATAATTTAAAAAAATTAGAGTTTTAATAGTAAAAAATATCAATTTTAAATATTATAATAAATAAAACCAATTAGTAAAAAATATTTACCTAAGAAATTATAATGAATAATGTAATTTAAAAAATTATTTAAAATTTAGTGTAAATTAGTTAGAATAAGAAATTATAACGGGTAATAAAAAATTTATTCAATTATTAAATATTATTACCTTATAAAATAAAAAATATTAATAAAAATTAGTAAAATAATAAATTTTTATCATTATTTATGTATTTGAAATTTTTTATAGTAGTTATTTAAAATTATCTATATAATAAAGGAAAAAATAAACCAAAATTTATATATTTTTAAAAATAAAATTATTTTTATAAAGTAATTAGTAAAAACTAACAAAATAATTAATTATAATTAAAAAATCAAGAAATAATTAAATTTTATAAATTAGTAAAATAATTGAAATATTAAAAAATATTTAAACATAAAAAATCTAATTTATTAAAAAATAGCCAAACTATTTTTATGACTATTTAATGGAAATCTAACAAAATTTATGAAATTGTTTTTAATTAATAATTTATTTTTTTGAATATTAAAAATTATTTAATATAACTAGTTTTTTTAGAAAATAATTTACAGAGAAAATAGATAATAGTTTTTAATAAATGGTCATTGTTACATAGTTCATCAAAAAATCCACACTATTACAGTATTAGTCTAGTTCTTTTTAGGGTGATGAAGCATTTATAGCACTTGAATTTTCAAATATAGAATTTATTTCAGAGTGAAAAATTATAATCCTTGTATAAAATGTGATCTTAGGGGAAATTAAATATTTGTCACAATTGGATCTTATCTATTATGTTTTAGTTTTTGGGAAGATTTTGTTTTTTAGTATCAATATGGTGATGCAATTCATAGAAAATTTTAATTTTTTATGGATCTATAAAATTCTAAGAATTAGTAAATAAGGATTATGATTTTTATTATCAAAAAAGATAAAAAAACTTCAATTTTAATTGTCAATTTTACCAATATTAATTTTATAAATTGATGAAATATTTTTAATTTAATTATACCCCCGATGCATGGTAAGAAATGTATTTGTAGTTATGAAATTTATTGATATTAAATAAATTTGGGAATATCTAATAGTTGTTTGGATCAACTAATTTCCTTAAATGTTTGTTTTCTAAGGGAAATATATTTTCAATAATTTTTTATGAAATTAAAAAATGTAGGCCCATGATTTGGGGATTAATTATCAGAATATCCATTCATGTTAAAATAATTTCGTCTCATATTACTGTGATTATGAACCTTTAGTTGACTATCAAATATTTGTACAACTGAGGCACAAAGACATGCAACATTTAAATCCAAATGTTCTACTATAAAACAAATTATGTGCCTTCTCATAACACCTTTATTAGAGTGTCTCTTTATGTCTAAAACACAAATGTATCTATGACATGGAATCGGTCCAATATTTCAATAAATGTAATCATAAATTATCCTTTTATTGTTGATTCATTGAAGCAATCTAATGAGTTCACTCCATCATTTTCCTCAAAACTGTGTAATTTCTGGTTAAGTATTTATACTAATAGTTTTTTTATTTTGGTTTTTATGATGGTCAATATTCTTGTTCACCTATTTTTATGACTCTATAAAACATTCCTCCACAAATGGTGATAAATGAACCATATATATGTTTTGAGTTATTAATTCCATGTCATCTAATTTAGAATATTGATGTCTATTTGAAACCATTGATTTTTGAACTAAATTAATTATGGAGTGATTTAAGAACTACACTTGTTGTAGTTCTACAATAAACTCGTACACTAAGAGAAAAATTATTATTAAAAATCATTAACTATCTATAATTTTGTGTATTTTTTAAATAGACTATACATTGTTTTAAATCCTTTCTGTTTTTTATTGGTCTCAATAGAACGTTTTTTCATTACAATGGAAATAGTCCTTGTTTTTTTCTCTCAGGGAATAATTATTCTTATGGATCATCATTTTATGAGAAATAGAAAAAAAAATATCATGGAAGTTAAAATAAAATAAATGGACCTCCATAAATATCCTATGGTATTCAAGTGGTAACTATCATCTATTCATTACCACATATTACTTTTAGACCAACAACTAACCAATAAAAAAATATTTGGTTTTGGGAGATATCAAAACTTAATAAAGTGAAATATTTTTGTATATTTACTATATTGGATTGATCCATTAATTTTTTACATGCTATAACTAATGTGTATTGAGAAGAACTACTTGGGTAACATTTTCTATATTTTGTTACACATGAAATTAAAGACTAAATACACCATAAATACATGGTTAGATATTTTCCAAATGTAAAGGTATACAAAACTCAAGTTATTTCTATATAAAAATCACCAAAAAATAAAGAATACAAAGGAAATATATGTACTTTATGAAGAAAATCATTTATTACTCTATTAGTGAATTTCATATTTGAAGTTACCATATGGTTATACTTATAATTCTTCAAATTTTTTCAGTGATGATTTTTTAATGGGTCAAAAAGTCAAGATGGCCATGTCATAATTCAAATACTAGTACCTATCAGTCTCAAAGGGTTGTTGAATTCATCAATATGGGATTTGTTAACCAAAATATAATTCATGAGACATTTATTTTTTAATATCAAACTATTATACATTGAGTGAGGTTTATAAAGATATAATTATATGTTTATATAAATTATGAAAAATTATTTCAACTATCCTACTTTGATTCAATATAACATTTAATATTATATTTTCATCTGAATATAAATATGGAGGGTAGTTATAGTTTTTATGGATGTATTAACTTCAGATACGTATAAAAAAATTGAACAAAAAGTTATATAAAAAATATTAGTTGAAGGGTCAATTAAAAAGTTTACATATAGAATAAAATTTCAAATTTATTATCTTATTATTATCAGACTAATTATTCACCAAAATATAATTGAATGGGTTGAAAAATTTAAAAATCAGATAAAGGAAAAGATAATAAATTATCAGTATTTAAGCAATCTGGGCTTCAATTTAGTGGTGAACTTTAACAATTTTATTATAGATGTAGAATAACACAAATCACATAGATATAATATACCCAATTGTAAATAAATTACACGATTCATACATTAAGTTCTATTGCTACATTTATTTTCTTAATTTTTTGAGAAAGTTAAATTTTAATATTTTTTGTAGATTATTTGATGATTATAAAAAAATATAAAAATTATTTTGGAAACTCTTGAATAATATCAAAAACAGAATTTTCTAGTTTTGATTTCAAATATCGGTAAGAGAAATTTCATTATGAACATATATAAAAAATCAATAAGGAACTTGTTATAATAATAATTAATTTAAAATTTCCCAAGTATAGTGACATTAAAATAGAATTTATATTCGATAATGTGCTCTGTGTACACCTCCATACAAATGAGTAAAATATTATATTTCTTATTGGGTAAATGGATTTAGATTTCTTATACATGAATACGGTGAGTCAAGAAAAATAATTGAGCAATGGGATTTTCTTAAAAGTAACCCATCACAGAAAAGGTAAAATTAACTTTTATCGCCTTTTATAACAAATAATTGAGTCATCTTTTCAATGATATAGTTACGTAAAAATGTTTAAATGACAATTATTTGATATTAATCCATGTCATCACGATTATATGTGGCATATATTCATTGACATTAATCCTAGAATTTATCTTTCATAAAATGAACAATTTATACTGGCACATCAAACAAATTGAGTTAATTACGAAAATTATTATGCTTTATAGAGAGATTTAAAAGATTATGGAAGTGTAATAAAAACTAAATATTATTAAAATTGGTCTAATAAAAATAATATTGTTTCAGTAGAGCTATAGAATATTTAAAACTTGAAATATATCATTGAATTTATCACTAACTAGAAGGTAAACCGATATCAATGTTGAGACATTACAATTAAGGTATGATGGTGTAGATAATGTGGTTTACATAAATACTAAGGAAAATTAAATACTGATAGTTGATGTAATTAAATATTTTATATAAATTAATGATGTTAAGGGATAAGATGAAGATAATTATAATGATGAATATTAAGACGAAAATGAAGAATTACTTCTCGTATTATACTTAAAATCATGATTATTATATAAATATTTTTTAATAAGTATTTATTTGTTTTATATATTTGATTAATGTGTTAAAAATTATACATATTTGATATTATTTTTTTGTTTTACATATATGATCCTGATTTCAATGGCCTAATACATAGCTTTTTTGATCATATGTTGATCCAGCCCAAGCATAACATAAATAAATATTACATCATTTTAGATAAATATTCAATACTTTTTCACAATAATTCTTTCCTAAGTATGGTAATGGATTAGTGTCCTTCATGACTAGTTACATATTCATATTATTTCATGAAATGTATTCAATATCTCTCAAAAGGTTCTTCCCTCTGTGTACCCTTCTTGGAAATTTATTACTTAATACCTGTGTTTATAAGCTAGGAAGAAGGAAACATTAGAAAGAGTGATCTCAAATTCTTAGTAAGGTTAAACATATGTGATATCAATCAAGGATCTTTAGTGAACATAATATTAAGGGTATGATAAAATTATCATAATTTAAGAATATAATACCAAATCAGTCAAATATATTTCCTCATGAATCATGGAATAATACATTGTCATAAAATGAATAATACATAAGAGTGTGGAATCATCAATAATCGACCATGATATAAGATAATATACCATAAGTAATTAAAATAAGTTTTTATCATGAATATAGGCATATAAAATATTTTCATTTGTCAAGATTCACTACCAAGACTATCAAAGTGGATTTGGTTCACTTCTCATTCCATTATTTACATAGTCATGGTTCACTCGCAATATTATCATACTAGATATAGTCACTTACTGAACTAGTTTTATTCAACATTTCATCCTTATTATCTCATGATATATCATTCTTTACCTATTTAATTTTAGGGTTATATAATTTTAGGCCCACCCATCACATAATGAAATCTATACATATGTCTTCTATTAGAACCTAAAAAATTCATCATGTCATCATAGAATAACCCCTGGAAAATAACAAATATTCATAAATATCTCATAATCACACAATCATAATCCATCTAGAGAAAGAAAGTGGATGGTATCATAATAGAATTCATTATCTAATCATAACTTTATTAACCTATGAAAAAAAAATGGGTTTTATCTGATCATCCTTAGAACATCATCATCATAAGTCTTCTAAAAAATTAGATGTAATAAAAGTATCATATCACCAATGAAAAATAAAAATCCTTAAATGATATTGAAATGGATGAAAAAAATCTTTAAAACAATTTTGAAGAACGTGGATGTGGAATAAAAATTTCATCAAACAAAGTGGAAATAAGGTTGGATTTACTTGAAAATGTTATCTTCATAATTTTAAGTAATAAATAAAGGAAACATGTACTCTTATTTTAAAATTTTAGGATTAAACAAATGAGAATAAAATATAAGAAACTTAATGGATAAGATCTGTATAATTTTCTTCAATTTAAATTTATTGTATATAATCTGGAAAAGAAATAATATTGTAATCAAAATCCGTACCTCAAGTCCCATATTTCTTCATACAAATAAAAATATTATGTATAGTAAATATATATTTATTATAAATATATTTTAAACCCATATTAATATATAAATTAAAATTTTTCATTCCTTTATAATTTCAAATTATTCTTCTTTAAACAATGTATACATTAAAATGAACATTTATGTGAAAACGTTTTTGTTTTCCATGAAATATTTGGTTCAATGATTTATATACTTGCACCTTGGTCATGGTTTCATTATCTAAATAATCTTAATGATGGAATAAGTATCATACTTATTCATTATATACACTTTTAGAGTCATTCTTATAAAGTGATAATGAAAAATCAATTACATCACTTCATGGGGACAGTAGTCTGTACATATTCACAATTGATGTTTAAACTTTTTCATTGATGAAATCAAATAAAGGTAAAAAAATAATTCAACTTTATTTAATCATTATTTTATTTTAAATATCATATATATTCATAAAATCTATCCTTATTACCAACCATGTTAATCAAAAATTAAAAATGAATCAAATCTATTCATGGAGGTGGTTGTCCTGATATACGCATGAGCGACATTATTATTTTCCAATGAATTGAAAGGTAATAAGTTAGTTAAGATATTATAATTCTAGAATCATAGTTATTTCAAGAATATAATATAGAAACATTAAATCCTACATAAAAACCAGTAATGAAATATGGTTATGTAAAATTAATTGTATCGCTACATGGAGGTGGTAATGCCTACATACCCACGAGTGATACTATCATTTCCCATTTGATGGAAAAGAGGTGGAAATAGTTGTCCCGTAATAATAATGTAAAGGAGGTAGAAATAGTTTTCTAAAAATTTTAATAACATATAATTATATTTATGATACAATATTAATCATTTTATGAAGAATACTATATATTTATAGTGAGTAGAATAATAAATAAACATTGACAGAGTTTGGTAATATTATTAGCCCTTCTTCGAGAGACCTCCTTTGGATTGAAATTCAATACCTCTTAGGATGGTCTTAGAGAAATACTAGGATATCAATAATTAATTTTATGAAGCTGTGATGGAGTTTTTTCATGAATTTCATGAGTTTTAATACTCAATGTTTTTGAATAATGGTGGATAATTGGTTCCCTTTTATAAGTGATGGGAGAGACACTTATGGAATTACATTAAATATTTAAATAATATAAAGTGAATATCTTATGAAATTCTGTGAAAAACCCCAAGTCATATAATGTAGAATAATATAAGGTTTAAATATATTCAACTAACAAGATTTACCCAAGTTAGAGATGCCTTTTTACCATTATATCTTAGTTTACCACCCCACCCTAGTAAACCCCTCTTAACCATAACCGTGGGAATGGAATTTTATTTTATTTTTACTGTTCATTATAAAAAAATAAGTTGAACCTATTACATTATATAAATTATACTTATTTTAATTATAAAACCTATTCTACAATATTCCATTTCTATAAGTAGAATAAATTAATTTTAAAACAAGTGCACAAAATGCAATGAAACCCATTTTTTAGAGAGAAAACATCATTTTTAAGCATAAAATAGAGTTTAAGTTAATTACTTTCCAATTAAAAACTATTAGTTGAATGTAAAAATACATTATTGAATATATATTATATACATTTATTTACAACCATTAATCAATAGTAATTTATTTAATTTGTCAAGATAAAACCACATTATGTGCATTAAAAATAGATTTCTGAAAAATAAGGCATTTTACCTTTGAATACATTTAGTTTTATTTATAAACAATTTATAAACAAAAAATCATTTTTTATATATTTAAATCATAATTTTTCATAATTTAGTTATCCCTATTTATATTCTTAAATCCTAAAACTATGTGCAAATTTTCACTTAATAATAATTCAATATTTTATTGTGGTTTGTTTAAACATAGTGTTTTGGGTAAAGAAATCTATTAAAGAAATTAAATTTATATAAATAGAACTATTTAATTAAATATTGGGGTGTTACATTCTAACCTCTTTATATTATTTTCCCCTTCTAAATTCAATCACTCAAATATAAACAACTAAAGATACTTCTACCTCAACACGTCCTCTGGTTCCAACATAACTTTCTCAAATTTATAGATTCTCCACAAAACATTGATCGGGTTAGTACACTTATTTCACAAATATTTTTCTATTAGATCCAGAATATCAAAAAAATTTCTATAAATTTGATTCCAATCTCCATTAGTATGAACTATGAGTTTATTATATGTGAAGGATAGTCTATGTACCTCCTCATGAGAGATTCATGGAAGACATCGTGAACTAATAGGACACTCAGTGGAAGCACCATGAAATAATCAACCATAAAAATATGATCAATATTTTTGAAGGGACCTATATATCATGGGATCATATTGACCTTACTTATGAACATAATTCCCTTCTTTCAAGGATATATTCATAGGAATACCTTTTTACTAACTTATAACTCTAGATTTCACATATAGTTGTTATCATAGCTTTTCTATTGACACCGAGCTACCCTATTGTGATTTTGAATAGAGATGACATAATCAATCACTTCCTTAGATTTATCAGGTACCAATAGAATTCATTCTCCACTATCATTCCATCATCTTGGTGTTCTACACTTTCTTCCGTAGAGGGATTTATAAGGATTCATCTGAATGCTTGAGTGAAAGATATTATTATAGGAAAAATTTAACAAATAATGTTTTTGATCATAACCACATTTAAAATCAAATAAAATGTTCTCTTAACAAATATTATAGGTTTTTAATGTTCCCCTAATACTGGATATTTTTATGAGGATTATATTTAGTTATAAATTTCAACTTCATATTCAAAGATTCTTGAATTCTTCTACATAAACTTGAGGTAAACCTCTGATCCTAATCAAATATAGTAGAATGTTGTACTCCATGAAAACTATTCACTTTATTAACATATATCTTATCATAATTATGGAGAGTGAAACATTATATAATCGAAATGAAATTTTATAATTTCATAAGGTGGTCTACTACAACTCAAATAGAATTGATCCCTCTAGATGTTTTGGGAACTCTCATGATGAAATTTATTGTAATGCTTTCACATTTACATTCTAATGTGGGTAATGGTTTTAAAATCCCCTTAGACATATTTCCCTCCAACTTAACTCAACGACATACCTTGAACTGAGATACATATTCTATAATATCCATTTCCATTTTATCCCACCATAAATACGAATTCATAACTATTTATATCTTCATACATTCAAGATGAATAGAGAATGATAAAATATGATATTAAACTAACATCTCCTTATTTAATATGGTATTGATGGGGTTCACACTAATTTATTGAACCTTATCATTCCATCATAATCATGATTGAACTCTAGAATATTACCCACCTACTTTTGTAGTTCCACATCCTCCTTTTACTTCACCTTAATCCTCACATGGATGTATGTTTGAACATTTATCAGAGAAAGATATGATTTATCCCCTTTACTAATTATTTCAAGATATATCTAATGTAAATTAATATCTATTGGATCTCTTTTAATCCTAATCATGGAAAAACAAGAATATCCATTATGACGCAGAGCATCGGAAACTTTTTTTGGCTTCCTAGGGGTAATGTTTTGAGTACTCATACTCCTTAATAAACTCCAAATATCTCATTTGGTGCATATTTAACTCCTTATATGTGAATATATATTTCATTCTTTTATGAGTAGTAAATATATCTCATATTTCACCATAAATATAATTCATTCATATTTTCGATGAAAATATCAATGTTTGCAACTCCAAATCATGATTTGGGTAATTTTTCTCAAGAAATTTTAATTATTGAGTGGCATAAGCTATCAAAATATAATTATGTATGAGGAAAAATATTAGTACCTCCTTTAATGATTCAATATAATTCGTAAACCCTTATCCATTATAAGGTAGTGTAAGCATAGGTGCACTGACCAGCCTTATTTTTGAATCCCTAAAATTTTCCTCACATTTATTATTCCAAAGGAACTTGGATCCCTTTCAAGTCAACTTGGTTGTTGGATTTGATGTCCATGGGAAATCCTTTAAAAAGTTTCGGTAGTATCTATCTAACCTAAGAAATCTATGCATCTTATTCATCATGGTTGGTCTGGTCCACTTCTCAAAAACTTCCTTTTTTGATGGATCCACAGTTATACCCTTTCTTGAAATTATATGACCCAATATTTAAACTTTTTGTAGTAAGAATGTACACTTTATGAATTTGGCATATAGTTTCTACTTCATCAAGGTTTCAACATAATACTCAAATGATCTTAAATCTCTTCCATGATCTTATAATTTATAATATTATCATCTATAAATACTACCACATACTAATCATGGTAATATTTAAAGACTATATTAATTAAATCTATAAATATAGTGAGGGTATTTGTAAGTCCAAATGGAATCACTATAAATTCATAATAATCATACTTGATATGGAAGGTTTTATTGGGTATATAATCATTCTTAACTGTCAATTAATGATATCCAAAATCATGGTGAATCATGGAAATTTATTATTCTATACACAATTGAGCAGAAAATTCATCAATATAGGGTAGATTATACTTTTTCATGATAGTAATCATGTTAAGTTCATGATAATCGATTAGAATACACATTAACACATCTGTATTATTAAAAAATTAATAGGTTCACCACATGGTGATGTTATAGGGTGTATTAATAACTTATCAATATTCTCCTTGAGTAACTTATTTCATTCTCAAAACTCAATTGTGGTCATTCTATTTGGAGTTTTTGAAATAGGTGTAGCACCAGATGTGTGTTATATGGAAAAATCAACTTCACAATTCATGGGAGACAAAAAAAGTCTTTAGAAAATAAATCAACATAATCCTGAAATATTATAATAACTTTGATTTAAAATTTATCCCCAACCATATCAAGTGAATATCTCTCATGTAGAGCATGTAATAAACATACGAAAGATGCAACTTTCATGGGAACTTCATAGTCATCCTCACACTCAAATATGATCAAAAATTGAATAAAAATATCAAATGAAACTTCTCTCACTTGAAAATTGATATGGAACCTACATAGAGAGATCCAATCTAGGCCCAAAATCACATCAAATTCAATTATATAGATAACCATAGGATTTAATAGAAGTGAATTCCCACTATCTACTAGCAGAGAGGACCTATAGACTTGAGATATGATGATCATGTCATTATTAGTTTTTACTTCTAACTCAACATCTAATCATTTAGGTGGTGATGTAATACCCCTAGAAAATTATTTAGATAAAAAGAGTGAGTAGATCTAGAATGAAATAAAATATTAATAGTTCTATATTGAATGATAATTTTATCTTTCACCGCATGGATCTTCTAACCCAATTTAACATTTATGATCACACGAGATTCCCATTTATCCCTTGGATTAAAATTTTGATGACACCAATTTTCATCATCAACCATTATATTTATGTACTGATATAAAAAATATCCATACTCCTTAAAATTATAGTATTGGAGTGTGGGTGTATACTCGGATGAGATTTTTCACTATCTCATCAACTGATTGGAATATCTACAAAAATTCTGAAATATCTTTCTCTATGGCCTTTTTTAATAAACATAAAACATTTACCAAGACCCATAAATACATTTCTTCTATGCTTTACTCTACACTTCAAACATGGAGTATGATAAATTTTATTTCCACCATTGGTTTTATTATTATAATTTTAAAAATTATATATATATTTATCTTTTTGTTCCCAAAACCTTGAGAACATTGAGAGTCTCCATTTTCCTTTTTTTATCTTGAGAGAACATCGAATGATTTCTTCATAGCTATAAAATTCACTTATAGAAATTTTATTTTGGAAACTTGGTCTCAAGAAACTAATTAATCATTCTACTTTTCTTTCAGAATTGTTGATATAACTAAAATCTTTCCTTTCAATTTTGGTTAAATTTTACTCATGTGTATTGTTGGATTCATCTTCTTTCTATATTAGTTCCAATAAGTACATTACCATTTTCATATGAATATATCAGGGAAAATGATTTTTTTTAAAAAATTTAACTCTTTGTGTTCCATGGATTCAATTTCCCACTCTTTACTTTTATTCCTCATAAGATTCAACCATTTATTTGCTTCACCTTCCAAATGATACATATGCAAAATATATTTCTCATAATACAAGAATTACATAATAAATAAAAATGTCTCTATATAATTGATCCATTAATTAGTAATAATTGGATCATATGAACCATAGAAGGAAGTTTGTAATTTCCAAATAAAATGATAAATAGTTATTTATTCTTTCTGTTTTTCATTTATAAGTTCATCATAATTCTTGTTATCATTAACATCTTGAGAGAGTTGGGTGATCATATATGCAAGATTTAGAATCCCAGAACATATTTTATTTGGTTGACCATAAGTAAGGTCATTCAATTTCCTATTAAATTCTTTATTGTCAAGATTTATACTAGTTTCATCCATTGATTAAAACCAAAGATCATAGTGTGAGAAATAATAATCATAGTGAGTAGTCATATAATCCTGAAAAGTAATTCAATGGATGTCTAAATCATGAAAGCTTATTTTCAATCCATAAAAACTTATGTTTAACCTAGATCATTCATATAAAATATGTATTTAAATCCTTTTAAATGGTTCATAAATAAAATGTGAGTTAACTAAAACATGTTTGTAACAACCCGAACCGAAATCCACTATCTAGTTCCCCGAGATGGTGGGTCACAACGCCTCGAGCACACCTCCCCCTACATTTGGGGATTTTGACTAGTAGTGATGGAAAAGGGTGTTCTGGTGGGGATATTTTCCCTTATATCAGAGTGTATCAGAGTGGTAGTAAACATAAAATTTAATAGAAGAAGCAGTAAATCAACCATAGAGAAGATAAACATCAAAGGAAGGAATAAATTAACAATGTCAGAAAAAATAACATATTAAAAATGAAGTGTAATGTTATTTATTTACAAATAATGAATACATCTATACAAGAATCTAGTACAATACATGTATCAAAATTTCAAAAAGACTAAAAATGAACTATCGCAGCTTGCATTATAAGGTAATCTTAGTTCTGTGCTCCCCTCTTCCAAACAGAAAAAAGGGTCATGTATCGTATAGTGGGAATATTCCCCAGTCCCTACTTGCATACTTGAAGTCTATTTTGGTACCCAAAGGTGTCCCAAACAAGGTGTGAGATAACACTCACTTGGGCACCACCAATGGTGTCTATAAAATGTCCAGTCTGTGTGATATAAACAAAAGCAGTGTGCATTATATCACTGTTACAAAAGTACTTAAATTAAAGAGATACAAGTCCATTTATATTATCGTTCCTACTAAGTATCTCTATAAACAAAATTAAATCTCTAATAATAAGGGAAGCTATAAAAAAATAATTGATACCATCTAGTCTACCCTATAGATTCAAATACTCATACTAGGGCTATTTGTAAGAATGGAAAAAATATTCACCATGTGAATATTATATAATAAGTGAAAAATGTAGTCACACCCACGGTGTATAATCCAATATAAAATACCATCATTGATACACTACATAATTAGGTTTTATCCATGATGACCATGTTTTGTAATCAAAAGTGTTATACCATAAAGAGCTGGATTAAAGGTATAGAATACCAAGGCATCCACATAGAGTCCCAAAACCATCTTGATGGAAACATGGTAAAAACCTGGTTGGGGTACTTGGATCATGATAACATACCATGTCCAATGTGAGGATAAGAAATCAGAATCCAAGGCATAGCAAGATCTGAAAAATTCTACGGAATAAATACCCAAAGATGAAAAAGGTCCAAGGAGTCCATAACCACAATCAATATCCATGGGATAAATTCCTATAGCATCATATGGAATGAATATTCAAGGTATAATAATCAATTCATCCACCAACATAATCAAATCATCTCATTTCATTCATCATTTCAAACTCATTCACATTTCCTGAGTCCTTCCAACTCATTTCACAACTCACATTTAAATAGTTTGAAACATTTATTCATCATATATTACATGGAAAAGGTGACACAACCTTCTCCTAACAATTATATTCTATTATCATACAATTTAAAATAAGTTCCCCTCTAAAAATGGGATCTAACACTCACCCAACGATATGGTTTAACATAGGCAGGTAAAAGGGAACACCCAATGGGAGGCCTAGTTTGGGGAAACAACCTCAAAAAAACACAAAGGTGGTAGTGGGAATTCCCAAAACATCCTAATTAATTCAATTAGACCATTCAATTTATTAAAGGGTTGTCGGTGAAAATTTATTTAGGTGGAACAATAGAAACTATGACTATAAAATACCAAACCTATAGGGAAAGGTATTGACCACCTACTGTAGGTATGTAGCAGAGAACTCATCTATTATCATGCTCTTATTCTGTCCAAAACAGAAGAAAAATTTAAAACAGAAAAAAAACCTAAAATGGGGCATATTTTCTTACACATAAATGCTTCCGTCAATATGAAGTTAAATAAAGGAAATTACAATATAATTTAAGAAATCATCGGTATAAATCAAATGAGACTAATGGTTTTTGACTCCAAGTTTGGATGAAGAAATATAAAGAAGAATTGTGGATTGAGATTCAAAGGAGAGCTCCCACACTAAGGTTGTCTATTGGAAAGAACATGAGAAGATAGTTTTTTTAAAAAAAACTTTAAAGGAGAAATGGTCATTTTCCCTCTAATTTTTAGGCTACATACTTGGCTGCATGGTTTGTGAAGTCGCGCACCAACTGTGTATACTTTACTATGTTAAGGTCGACCACGAATGGTTTAATGCACACAGTTTGACAAACCATGTGAAAACAATGGAACAACTTCTGTTAAAACTGTAGATCCCATCACACGGGTGTGTTCCTCAGGATATATAGTTTCCTCAAACTGTACGGCCTCCTAGTGCCCTCTATCTATCCCTCACACAATTAATCAAACTGTCTGGCATGTCCCTCATGGTTTCTACTAACTAAAAAAAATGCTTAATTTTCCAAAATTTTGGTATTTGGTCTTTGAACAATCCCTAGATACCCATGGTGCACTCATGATGTCATTAGATACTCAAAAAATGATAAAACCAATCATTTAAACCAAAAAAAGAAATGTCTCTTCCACATAGAAAAATCTGAGATATTACAATCTTCCACCCTTAAAGTAATCCATCCTCGAATATCATCTCATCGGTGGTCAAGAATTTCCTAAGAATAAGTATGACCACTGAGATCATACATCGGCCTCAAACTCCTAAGTCTCATCCGATAAATGTTTTTTCTTCTATAACACTGATACTAGATTAACTAACCGAACTTGGATAACCTTGGTGATCCTATCAATAACATGAATATGATGCTCCTCAAAGGATTCATTTACCTATAACTCCACCTCATCTAGATAAACAGTGTGATATGAATCTGAATGATAACCGAACTACTGAGACACATGGAAGTCATTATGCATGGCTTTCTACCCCTAAGGCAACTGAACCTGATAGGATATCATCCCAACTCTCTCTGCAATATTAAATGGGATGAAATATAATTGTGAAATCATACTCAGTCACTTGATCCATCTATGTCCTAGCCACTGTGAGATACATAAAAAGACTCAATCCCTAACCTCGAACACTAGAGGTCACAACGAGGATCGATATAGGATTTTTTTTCCTTGGTTTTATGGTATCCATCCATTTCTAAATCAACTGGACCTACTCCAAATTTACTTTAATGTGACAAGTTCCAAGAAACACTTCCTCACTTACCTCTGACCAGAATAGGGGTGATCATAATGAACTACTATACAAAGCCTTATAAAGGTCCATCTGCATAGTCACCTGATAACTATTGTTGTAGTCGAACTCAACTAGGTGATTATACCACTCCCAAGAACACCCAAAACCCCGGATGAAATCCAACATCATGTACTCAATAACCTGAATGTTGAACTATGATAGGCCATATACCTAAGGGTAGTATTTTGTGCTCATAAGAACCTATATACCCAAATCCCTCTACAAAATCAATTAGAAATGAGATGTAGACTGGGCATCCTCATCTAAAACCACAGTCTGAGGAACCCCTTGAAATCATAGTGGCTAACGGATATATAAACACCCCAAACCATCTCCTAATAAGGTCACCTTGATCATTACGAAATGATAAACATTCGGGATCCTGTCCATAGAACCCCATAATGCATCACTACGTCGATGTGACCTCAGTAAACTGGTCATAAAATCCATCGGTACATAATACTATTTCCCATCAAGAATGGGTAACTACAATAAAGTTTTGGATGGTTTCTAATGTTCCACCTTCACCTGCTGACAGGTGGAACACCGCATGAAAAAACCAACTACCACACATCTCATCCCTAGCCACTAGTACTGGTGATGTAAATAATGATACAACTTAGTAACATCAGGATGTAATTCCCATACTAAGGCATGAAACTTCCACATCAACTCCTCATGTATATATACTAGAACCTAAACGAGAAAACGGATAGGAATAATTTCATAATGTCTCATATTCCAACTAAGAGGTGGTTCATCACCTTCCACACTATCCTATAGGACAAGGTCCTCAACATATAAAAACCAACCCATCCTTACTCTATCCAGAGGAATGTAAATCCCTACCAAGGATGAGAGAAAATGATTCCATGGAAGATCTTGCATGTCCAAGTGCATATTAGAGAATTTTTCCATAATACTCCACTTTATACTAGCCTCCTAAACTACCTTTATTTGAGTCATCCTACTTAGTTCATCGGCAACTACATTTCCATTTCTGGACATATTAGAAAACTCGAAGTCAAAAGACTGTAGGTACTTAACCAACCTTTGTTTCCTAAAATTCAAGTCACATTGTGTAAAAATATACTTGAGGATTTTTTGGTCCATATAAACCAAAAATTCTATCCTAGTAAATAATCTCCCCAACAGGGAAAAACATGAACAACTATAGCTTACTTGAGATCATGTGTCATGTAATTCCTCTCATGTGGCCTCAACTAGTGAGAGCCGTACAACACAAATCTATCCCCTACATCAGAACTTATCCAAGTCCAATACCTGATGCACTATAATACACAATGTATCTCCTACCTGGATCTGGAAGTATCAGGATCGACACTAATGTCAGTGTCCCTTTTAGCTCTTGAAATCTTGTCTCAGAAAACATTGCCCATAAAAACTTCACACCCTTCTTAGTCATGTCCACCAGCAATGCAGTTAAGAATGACGAGCCTTGTATAAAATTATTTTAATATCTAGCTATCCCAATGAAACACCATATGTCAAAGAGGTTCTTGGTATTCTCCTAGGAAACTACAGATCCCACCATCTTTAGGTCAATGAATACTCTTGTCTTTGAGATAATATGACAAAGGAAGTGAATCTTATCCATAAAGAAGTGGAACTTTGTGATCTTGGAATATGACTGATTCTCTATCAGTGTATCCAAAATGATCTTATGATTTTTGGAATGGTCATTTCAATTGTGAGAATAAACCAATATATCATCCTTTAAAACCACAACAAAAAAATCCAAATAAGGATGGAAAACTTAGTAAATCATCACCATTAAAAATTCAGGGCATTTTTTAGACCAAATGACATAATCTGATACTTATATAGACTATACCTACTAAAAAGTGTTGTATGAGGTATGTATGTAGGTCAAACATGCAACTGATGATAACCCAAACTCAAGTTAATCTTCTAGAAAATCCAAGCTCCTTAGAGATGGTCGGAGAGGCCATCTCTCTTCGGTAAGGGATATCGGTTCTTAACCATTAAATAGTTCAATTTATGATAATCCTTTCATATTCTAAGGGTAATATCATCATTTTTTAAAAAAAAGGTATCGGTGAACCCCATGTATAAGTATTAGTTATTATAAACCCCTTTGCGTCCAAGGCCTTTATATGCCTCTTGAGGTCCTACAACTCCATAGAATCCATCCTGTAAGAAGGAATGGATACCATTGCACATCTTAGTGCTAGCTATATGGACAACTCCACCACTCTATTAAGAGGTAAACTAGAAAAGTATTCCAATAAAACATCTATGGAATGATCTACCACTGTAGGGAAATATGACTGATAGGTTTCTTGATCATCCCGATTTAAACTAGCAATATTGTTGTCATCCTACCCATCCCACAATGTTTTGGTCCATATTATCTCTCCTAGACATCCCATTCACCCTTGTGAAAAAAAACTCTTCCCTTTGGTGATATGAAATCCACCCTACAGTGATAGAAATCAACATAGTCTTGATAAGAATCAAGATAGTCCATCTATATTATTATGAGATAAAACTAGGTCATATCATGGGAAAAAAGATCCCATATGAAGTGACAAAAACCTATCTCAAGAGGGAACTCCCTGTACTAGTTTACACCCTCTACTAAAATCCCTAATGGAGTATCCATGGTCATAAAACCATTAGAAAACTGAACCACAAGACCAAGCCTCTCCACAATTGGTAAGGATATAAAATTATGCAATACACCTATATCGAAATGTGAAGATTTTAATATAGAGGTGAATAAGATCGTACCTCTCACCATAGATGGATAAAAACTCTACTCTTTAGGTATAGGTTGTAAAAAATATATCTGGCATGAACTAAGACCCTATTAAATGACCTCACTATCCGAAGTAGGCCCACTCTACTTTCCAGTTACAACTGGTGTCTAGCTACCTCATCCATAACCACCACCTCTTCCTAAACTACCGACACTATCCTATCTCCGAACCAGATTTAGAGCTATTAATCCCACTCCTAAACTAGGATTCGAAGTTTATCCCCTTACACTAAATTCTGGTGGGAAGGTCCTGCAAAAATTCTCCACACAACTCATCCTACCACATACTCAGTTTTTGACTAGGTCTCGATCACACTAATTCCTCATGTGACCTCATTATACCAACTGATTATAGAAAATGGAGCTACTATCACAAAAATTTTGTCTTGTTCTCCCCTCACGAGAAGCCTAAAAATGGGGCTTCCTGCCCAAAGTTTCTGAACCACCAGTTCAATAGGCTAAACTGCCCTACTCTTAAACCCTAGATTCCCTCAGGTTCAACTTTATAATCAGCTCTTTATTCACTATTTTAGTAATATTCATCAATATAAACACTTTGAACTATGATTTAATGATATTTTTAATACCTTCCATTAATAATATCTCCCTTGATGTCCCATAAACCGGATAAAAAGGTGAAAACACTAAATCTCTATAAAGTGTGTTGAATATTCCATAATAGTAATTCCACACCACTCCAGATGAATAAACTCCCTAGCCAACTCCTCTCTCAGAATCTTAGGAAAAAAGTATAAAATGAACCTAGTTTTTAAATCCATCCAAATCATATCTCATAGTGTATAAAACGGGTTTGAAACATCCCACCAGTTCTTAGCTACTCCCTAGAACATATATATCATGAGATTCACTCTCCTCTTAGGAGGTGATTGAAAAGGCTCTAAAATCAAAAAAGTAGTCTCAAGCCACATCTTAGTATCTTGTGGAATTATATCCCCAAAAAACATGGTTGGATGATTCTACTGGAACACATGCTTTAACTCTTTTAGAGAGGGGGAAGGATAACGTGTCCCGTAAAAATTTTGTATATAGCATAGGAAATACTCAGGGAATTTAGTGTCAAAAACCATATCCATAAAAACTAATTGTTCCTCATCTACATCTATATAAGGATCTACTGGTAGCCCATGGTCAGACACCTTAGAGCATAGTTATCACCACCCACCTAGAATACAACTAGAGGTGGTCATGGGGGCATTTATCTACAATGCCAAACACATACCTTAGATATGATCGATAGCAAGAAGATCATAATTTAAAAATTTAAGATAGGTCAAAAACTTTCATATAAACAAGCCTCCCCATATACCAACTCCAAAATCTAGGATTATATAAAAAGAAATTATCATAAAAAATACCAAAGGCATTGCCTACTACCGACTCTAAATCCAGTTCTAGGTCGAGTTCCTTGTTTTCACAATTCAATTTCATATTTATTCACAATTCTCTTTATATGATTAACAAAATGGATTCCCACTTTCGATCTGTAAGGTCCCATACACCTCACGAACCAAAATATGGTGTCTTCTTAATCCATTACATAACATGTTCCATTCCATGTGACCAATGATCCATGAATCAATGTTCCATAGTTGACTTCTTAGGGTGTCTACTTTAGCCTAATCTAAAAAACTATTTATGTTATGTAAGGAACTCTAAGTACCTACTATGTTTCTAAATTACCAGTAAGTACACTAACATTATTACCAATGTATCACACAAGGAATATATCACAAGGTCCTGTGGTTAAGCAATGCATCATATATGGCATGGAATAATGCATGGAATTTGAATTCTATAAGGATCTTGAAATGATACATGAGATTCATACCATCATCTCATTAGTTAATGGTAAAATAGATCCTCAATAATATTAATGATAACATCTCATTTCAAGTGCATCATCTAATGATGGAATCAAATTAATTTCAATAATAAAAATTCAGAAAATTGCAATTTCTATCCATGCCAATTTGGAATTTATCTATACATGGGTTAACTACACCTAGGAACAGGTCATCAAAAAATTCCAAAACATTAATAATATCCAATATATTGATAAAAAAATTATGGTAGAAAAAAAATCTTTGATACTACTTTGTAATGTCATGAACTGGAATCCACTATCCGGTTCCCTAAGCTGGTTGGTTATATGGCCTCAACAGTGCCTCCCCATAATCCAGTGGTTGCCAACTAGTAGCAAGGGCCAATGGGGTTTCTGTGGGGATACAATTTTCTCATGTAATGGTGTTTCAGAGAGGTACTAAACATAACAGTCAATAAAAAAATAAGTAAATCAGCCAGACAAAAGAAAGAAATATAAGATATGAACAAATAAATAATTCCGAAGAAAATATTGTATTCAAAATGACTTTCATTTCATGTCTCTACAAATTATGAAACAAGTTATATAAACATTTAGTATAATACATTTATCAAAATACAGAAAAAATACAAAAAAGAAACTATCACATCTACTATCACAAGCCTATCTTGGTCTTGGTCTCCCCAACTCCTAATAGAAAACAAGTCAAGCATCGTACATTGGGAACTTGTCTGAATCCCTACTTACATCCGTGAAGTATTTCAGGGTACCCAACAACGTCTTGAACAAGATATGAGATAGAACTCAATAGGCCTCCAACAATAGTTTCAACAACCTTTCTAGTACATGTGATAAAAACAAAAGTAGTGTGCAGTATATCATATGTATAAAAGTACTAAAATTAAAGAGATATAATTACAGTGATACTATCCAGCATACCATGGCTCCCTAAAAACAAAATTCATGCTCTCTTAATAGGGGTAACTATGAACAAAAATAAACAATTGATATCTTCTAGTATACCCACTTGATTCAAATATCCATACAAGGGATGTCTACAATCATATAAATAATATTCACTCCATCCATGCCGTATAGAAAGTGTAAATATCCCCAAAACCACACTATATAATCTAGTGTATAATAACATCATTTCCACACCATATAATCAAGTTTCATCCAATATGAAAGTGTTATATAATCAAAAGTGTCAATACATGAAGGATCATATCCAAGTTATTAAAGACCAAGTCATCCACATTGAGTACTAGAATAATCTTGATGGAAATTCGGTAATGACCTGGTTGGAGTCCTTGTAAATTTTCAAAAGCCCATTTCCAATGAGATTACAAACAATCCAAATCTAAGGGGTAGAAAGACCTAAGGAATCCTATAGAATCAATACCTCAGTAGAAAATAGTCTCATTTTTTCCATTGACACAATACATATCCATCGGTGAAACATCCATGGAATCCTACGAAATCAAGATCCAAGGTATACCAACTGAGGAATCCAGTTCTATAATAAAATAATATCATTTCATTAAACATTTCATAATCATTCACATTTTTTGATAACTTTGAACTCATTTCTCAATTACCATTCCAAATGTTTAAAACATTCAAAAATCATTTATCGCATTCAAAAGGAAGAACAACCTTTTTCTAACAATTCAATTCAATTCTCATTAAATATATAAGAAGGCTCCCTCTAGAGAGGTGATATCACACTCACCTAATGGGGTGGTATGACAAAGGATGGTATAGGAAAACACCCCATGGGTGTCATAGGATGGGGAAAACCCACCAAAAAACATAAAGGTGCTATTGGTCATCTCTAACAGGTCCCAATTCATTCAATTCAACCATCTAATTAATTAAAGTGTCACCACCAAAAATTCCAGCATGCGGCATAATAGAAACTATGCTGATAAAACACTAAACTATGAGTTAAAATATATAAACCACATAATATAAGTCCATATTAGAGAACTCTTCTAGTATTGAGATATGATTCAATCCAAAATGAAATAAAAACAAAGAAATAATGAAAATCCGGAAAATAGTTCATATTATCTTGAACCTAAATGAATTTATCGATATGAAGTAAAATGAACAATATCATAAGAGGAGAACTCACCTTTAGAAATCCAATGAGAATAATGTTTTTTAATTAAAATTCCAGATGATGAAACGGTGGCCAATCCCATTGATTGTGCCTTAAAGGATAGCTCTCACACAATGGTTGTCCTATTGAAAGAATTGGAGAAGATAGTTTTAGGTTTTAAAACATTTTAAGAGAGAAATTTCCATTTCACAAATAATTATTGAGTCTCATGATTATCCAAACCATGCACCAATCACGTTAATTTCACTTTGTTAAGGGATACCCCACACAGTTGCATTCACTCAATTTGAAAAATTATGTGCAAAATATGTAACACCCACTATTAAAAACATCATATCCCCTTACATAGGCACGCACCTTAGGAGTAATTGTTACCTCAAAGTGTGTTTCCTCCTTCATCCCATTGTTCAAGGCTCACATTAATTGTCCAACCATGCAGACTATCCCACATGGTTTCTATTAACTATTCATCCCAACGGAATATTCCAACAAGTTGGGATCCGAGCTCTGAAAAATCCCCAAACACCTTCATTACACCCATTATCCCAATGGGTACTCAGAAAATTAAAAATCAAGCATTTAAACTTAAAAAACAAAATATCCATACCGAATAGGAAAACCCCAGATCTTATATTGCTTCCAAGGAGTTTCAAGCCATGTGTCCAATCTTAGGCCAACTCATTGTTCACCGATGACATTTGAGTCAAAACCCAATCCACACATTTTATATTTATTACCCATAGGATCATTTGAATCATCACTTCATATACTTTATAGTATCTAGATAGGGATGTATTTTCTAGTAAAACTACATATTCTCTGTATTACCAAAGCTTCAGGATGATATCCTATACTTGGGATTATCCCAAGGGTTTTCAAAAAAATTATCTTATCCAAATATTTAAAATAACTTAACCCAACTTTGAAACCAACAAAGGAGATCCATGAATTACATACATAATTATTAAATCATTTTAGATGAATATTCAACAAATTTTATAATTATACACACCCAAGGATAATAAATAGTTCGTGCCTCTGAATCCTAGATACATAATCATCTTATTTCATAAAATATCCTCAACATATCCCACAAGGTTCTTATCTCAAAGTACCCTTCTTAGATATTTCTTTGTTAATATATTTATTTATAACCTAATAAGAAGGAAACATAATAAAGGGTAATCCATATGATCAATAAGTGTAAACACTAGAGATATCAATCAGTGATCATAATTGAGCATAAGTATAATGGTATGAGAACAAGATCATAACTAAATAAATCCATACCCAATTAATCAAAAATAATTAATCACTAATCATGTAATAAGGTTTTTCTTAAAATACATAAGATGTAAGACTATGAAAACATCAATAATCAATCATAATCCATGAGAACATATCATAAGAATAAGACATAAGTTTTTTCCATACACATAATCATAATAAATCATTTCCTTAGTGAGGGATAACATCCAAGAATACCATTTTGGATTAGGTTTAGTCTCCATTCCATTATTTCCTTAGTCGTTGTCACTCCCAAGACTATCATAATGTATATATTCCTTCACTGAATTAGGTTTACTCCCCATTCAATTCCTTATTATCACATGGTATATCATTATTTTCCTAACACATTAGAGTGATATATAATTCTAGGCCAACTTTTCACATAATTAAAACCATACATTTGTGTACCATAATATTATAAAACATTCATTATATCATCATATCATAAATAATAAACAATAAATAGGTTTCCTAAACATATCATCATCGCGTAATCATAAACCATCTAGACAAATGAAGTGGATGGTATCATAAAATAATTCATTATCTCATCATAACTTAATTAACTCGTGGGAAATAAATTGGTTTCTTGTAATCATTATAAAAATAACAACATCATAAATAATTTAAAAATGGATGGAATCATAAGTAAATAACCCCAGTGAAAAATAACATTCCTTAAAGTAAATTTACAAAGATTAAAAATACCTTTAAAATAACATTTTAACCTTTCTCTAAAAACATGGTAAAATTAAATTTTTCTTATGATAAAATTTTAACGTAAAAATCCCATAAAATTTTGAAAATTATTTTATTTGAAAATAAAAATGGAAAATTGTAAAGAAATATTCCAAGTAAAGAACATACATGGTGGTAGAAATATCTACTCATATTGTTTACAATAAAAGATAACATTTTTTCATACATTTGCAAAAAAGTCAAAACGACTTGTTAAAAAATAAATTTCTTTAAAAAGATTCCTTTTATACATTTTTAAATAAAGTAAAATCTAATTTAAATTAATTTTTAAAAAAAAATTAAAGTATATTTAAAAACTTTTATATAATATTTCTTAATATCATGGACATGGAAGAAAAATTTTATTGACCAAATAGTAAATAAGGTTGGCATTTATTTAAAAACATATTCTTGATCATTTTGAGTACCGAAGAGAGGAAAAGATATAACTAAAAAATGCAAGGAATTAATAGATTTTAAGAAAATATATTTATTCTAATGTATAATAACTATATAGTTTCCCTAAATGTAAATTTATCATATACAATTCCAAAAGGAAATGAGATTTTAAAATAAAACTATACCTTACGATTCATCTTTCTTCACACGTGTTCAAATATATTGCATAATGAATATTGATTAATTAAACATATATTATATAAAAATATTCGTATATAAATTAACATGTATCATTAATTTATAGTTTATTATTATCCTTTTATTAATAATTTCTTCCACAAAATGAACATTTGAGTGAAAACTGGTTCATTTTCCATGCATGTTTCAATTTGATGGATCTCATAATTGTACCGTGGCCATGGTTTCATTGTCTAGAGAATATTAATAATTACATAACTATAATATTTATTTATAATATTAACTTTTATAATCATTTACATACATTGGTGATTAAAAATTAATTACATCTCTTCATAGAGATAGTATCATGTACATATGCCCAAGTGATGTTTCGAATTTTCAAGGGATGGAACAAAAGTCTGGTAAACAATAATTAAACATTATAGAATCATTATTATATATTAAATATAATTTATATTCATTAAATATATCCTTATTACCATACATGTAAAGGGGAAATGAAAAATGAATCACATTTCTAAATGGAGGTGGTAGTCTATATGTACGCACGAGCGATATTATTGTTTTTAATGGATTGAAAATAAAGAAGAAAGAAAATATCTTATAATTTTAGAAACATAATAATTTCATGAATATCTTATATATTAATTAAATAAATCATTATGATCAACCATTAAATAATTGAATGGAAAATGAATCATATCTCTATTTGGAGGCGGTAGTCCACACGTACTCACATGAGAAACTTTCATTTCCCAATTGATAAAAAAGAGGTGGAAAATTATCATTCCATAATTTTAATAAGATATTATAATATTTATAATAAAAGATAAATAATTTCTTTATAGATAAAAGATATTTTTAGTATGTATAATAAATATAAAATTTCTAAGAGTCGAGTAATATAATTACCTCTTCTCTGAGAGACCTCATTTGGCTCACAGTATAAGCCTTCATATAATGGTTTTAGGGAAAGTCCATAAGGTCAAGAAAAAAGGAAGTAATATTGTATGGTATTTGGGTAAGTCTTGAAAAATATGTAGTTCTCAAATTTTTTTAATAATGGAGGACAAGTGGTTCAATTCTATAAGTGACCGGATGGACGCACATGGAATTACTTAAAATATTTAAATAATATAAAGTAATTTTCTTGTGAACTGATTCCAAATGGAAAATTATTCAAAATTAGTATAATATAAAGTCTAAATATCTCCAAAAAAACAATTTTATGTCTCATTTTTACCCTTATAACATAGTCTAACCACCCCCACCCCCACCCCTAGAGAATCCTTTTTAAGCAATACTGAGGTAATAAAGTTTTATTCTTTTTACTATTCATTATGGCCAAAAATTATATAAATCCAATTAAATTATATTAATTATACATATTTAAAATATGGAATCCATTTTATAAGATTAAATTTCTATAAGTGGAAGATATTAATTTAAAAATAAGTGTCTAAAACACAACAAAATCGTTTTTTATAAAAATGCATTTTAAGGAAAAAAATGAGTTTACCTTTATTATTTTCCATGTAAAAATTATTAGATGAACATTAAAAAATATTATTGAATATATATTATATAAATTTAATTGAAATAATTAAATAATAGTTATTTATTTAATTTATTATGATAAAAACATAACAAAAACATAAAAATAGTTTTCTAAAAAATAACATATTTTACCTTAAAATGGTTTTATTTTTATTTATAAAAAAATTATAAAAAAATTATTTTTAGACTTGTCAAAACAATTATTTTTCATAATTTAGTTGGTTATATTCATACCCTTCAATCACATAGTAAGATGACATATGTCACTTAATAAGCATTCAATAGTATATCATGGTTCGTTGAAATTCGGTTTCATGTGTAAATAAAGTTTTCAATCAATCTAAATTTATTTAAAGAGAAATATATAAAAAAAATATTTAGTTTTTACATGTGTTTTCACGTTATCAGCCCCATATTTCATCATTTTAACCATAAAGTGGTGATGTTTCCATTACACCATTGACTAAGATAGGTCGAGGTCCGGCCAGATAGATTATTTCTAACCCTAATCCTCATCAATGTCAAAATCTTGATTTAAATTTATATTCAAGGAAATATGTTAAAATATATAATTTTTAATTATCATTAAATTATATCATATATTATTTTTTTGATTATTCTTTCTTATTTTCATAATTTTTATTATCTATGCATTGGTTAAGTAGTTTCCATTCAAACAAATTATTTTTATTATCCTTGGGTGTTAAGGGAACATCTCCCCATCGATTTGTGTTATCACATATTTGATCATTGGATGGTATATAAATAAATATTTTATTTTGTTTAAAATTTATTAAATTTATAACTTACTGTTGTAAATTATTTTCAGGTTTTATAAGATTCTATTGAAGGTATCATAATACCCTCCACATGGGAAGCGTGGGAGGGTGGTATACATGATTCTTTTAATCAATTATTACACAATATTTCAAAGATATATGTGCAAATAGCTATTAAAACTATATTCTATGAAACTTGTGTGCATCATATACTTTACTACATTACCCCTCATAATTTGGAGGTATTTTTCACCTTTTAGATATGGGAGGCTTTCAGGTGGAGATCATTTTCAAGATGACAAATTTAGAGAAGCAAGATGTCCCACAAAGAGTTGGTAGTCTTATTTTTTGTCCACATTGTTGGGTGATGGTAAGTAAAATTGATTATTAATTTATTTATAGTTTAAATATTAAATTCATATGTTAAATGTACATATACTTTGGTTAATCATGATAATACAATGTTTAATATATACAAGAGGATATACACTAATAATGCTACTAGGCATAATTCTACTGAGAAAAGGTGAAAAATCATTGTTATTATTTATTTATTTTATTTATTTATTTATTATCATAATACATTTTTTAATTTTCAAATTTCAAATTACACATTTGTAGGAGATGTTTCAATTAGACATCTATTCTATATTAAAGAGTCGTGATATTATTTAAAGAATGTCAATAGATCATGTGAGTCATGATTAAATGAGGAGGATTGGCTATATTTGACTATGTGTGGTATTGAGATTGGTTAGATGATAGGTATTAGTTTTTTGTCAACATAGACTAGTTACTATGGTTCTGCAAAGATGAAATTGGAAAACTCAAAGGGATATTATATATGATCATTATCCTTTTCTATTTTAGAGTATGAGAATAGGTTGAAAGATTAGTATGAAACTAAATAGTAGTTATCCATAGTATAAGAAGAGCATAAATAAAATGAGAAGATGTTTGAATGTGTGAAATGACTCAGACATGGTTTTTTAGTATGCTTAATGAAGTTTAGTAATATTAAATTTATCATTTGGTATAAAAGGTAGTTTCCTCTTTATCATTTATTCATGTAGGATTCATATGTTCATTAAGTGAACGGATAATTGAACTCTCAAAATTTAACTATGAGTTATCCCTAATCGATTATCTTCATAACACATTATAGTTTATGACGATAAGTGAAGATAATAATTGGTTTGGTTTTAGATATTGAATTATGATTCACTCATGAGGTAGAAAATGAGTTTTGTGTGATGGATGACCCACAATGTATACCACGTAATGTATTATACACTATTTATTTATCATACCATAGTTTAATGTATTATATTAAATCCTTGTACTTGATGTAATGGATTGGGTATTTTGGTGATGTGATTTGAGTCTAATATTGACATGATCATGTGTAATTAGGAATTTTTAATGTTTCGTGGGGTGTTCGGTGAAGGCTTGGGGTCAGTTTTATGAAGATGGTGTCAATTGTTAAAAATGGCAGGCGTTACATTGTAGATATTAATTTTTCATACCATTTATTATATTTATGGATTTACTTATATTGTTTGATAAATTAACTATGAATGTATTGTGTTTTATATTATTTCTATCATTTATATTATAGTGAAAATCTCCCCAGTATCACCTCTTAGACCCTCATTTCTAGTTGGTATCCTCTGGAATTCTAAGAGGTGCACATCAGGTTGGTGTCACTCTAACTTGGGTGTTATTTGGGAAATCTGAGTAATAGAAACAATAAAAGTAGAAACAAAAATACATCAAAAGTGAACATAGAACAATATTAAGAGTACATATAGAAATATAAAACATGATATGAAAAATAAATATTAAAAAATCAAATAAATCATACAAAAACAACATAGATCACCCATATGATTATCATATAATAAGAATTAAAAAACAAAAAAAAGGAAAATCCAAATTCATACTGAGGATATATATATTATTACCCAAAAATATATCTATTTCCCACTATGAATAAATTGAACCTTCATCTAGATACACATCATTCTTAAGGACATTTCCCTTTCTTATTTTATGTACTATAAAGTTTTCACATGTCTTGTAGTCCATATGCAGGCTATGAGAATGAACTCAATAAGCCACCACCAATGGGCCCCATATATAATATTTATATGTATATGAGTGTATTAGAAGTTAAAAAAATTTGACAACCAATATAATCAACTCAACAAAAAATTCTTTATGCTTGAGTAGACATGGGTGAAAACTCTACCAACTTTAGCTAATACTATAGTGGTATGATTCACCCATTCTCTATAAAAACTCTAAGGGAGAATGATGCATCATCGCTCATTTCATAACCAAGAAATATTTCATCCTTATACCCATGGTCTCATGGTGAATTAGGAATACCCAAACTAGTGTTAAACAACCAATTTTACACACTTCTCAACTCAATATCCCCAAAAAATACCACACACAATGAACATTCCACTTCCAAAAAGTAATTTTAATTGCCCATCAATTTTTATGGCCACCTATGAGATATCCCTCTTCTAGTTAAATAGTAAATACCATCAACCTAGGAAACGCATATACAAAGGATAATGAAAAACATACAGTTTTCAAGACCGCCATAGGGGGCTTTATCTATATGTACATTAAATCAATTACCTCAACCATATGGTGAGAAAAATCAGAAACCTTATATATCCATAGCAAGGTGAACATTCATTTCCACACCATTAATGAATGAGATATCTCCATCACATATATTGATGAACCATATTACCCCATATTCACATGGGTCACTCCCATGAACAACCTCTTTTAAAAACATGACAACTTCCCATGAAAACCCTGAAGTCACCAACCAATAAATAAAATTCCATACATGTTCATTCCCATCATAACCCACATGATACTACCCCCTAATAATCCCTCACACATAATGGAAACCATAATGTTTTCCATTTTTTCTTCACACATGACCCTACCCATTACTAAAAATCACACAATGCATAAATACCCATATAAAAATGAAAATATATAGGCACCACCAACCTAGTACTAGCATAAAAATACACATAGAATAACTTTAAGTGATTCAAATTTTATCCAAATAAATTGAGAGACCAAATAACAAACCATAAAATAGTTATTTTAAATAAAAAACTGCATAATTTTGATAAAAATGTCATACAACTAGGTCTATATACCCCTTCCCACAGTGACTCCCCATGAAAGGCTTATCAAAAAAATAACAAAAAGTATAAGAGATCGACCAAGTTGTAATAGAGAGTGAGAGATAAGGGAGTATGGAATGGTCCCTGTGTGGATGGCCTCAAATTAGACTCCCCCTCTCATTTAACAAAATTATAAAAAAATAATTGATTTAACAAATGACACAGGTAATAATTAGCTAACCAGATTCCATCAGGTACCCAGTGTACTAGTACTAAGTACTTAGAGGGCCTAAAATAGTGGGGTGGATATTTGAGGTCTACCAACCACCCATTGTACTTATAATAGGTAATAAATTAAAGTCCATTATGTACCTAGGTATAACAAACTATACGTTACTTAAATTGATATTACCTCAGAATTGAATTATATTCATTACAACAAATAACAAAACTATAACAAGACCATATAGGTATGGTTTCTTTAGAAACAGGGAAACATAAACAGATGGTTCATAACACATCGACATTACTTCCTGTTTTATTCACCATAACTAGACTCATTTGGGCATATCATACTTAATAACCTTCTTCGTGACCTGGGGAAAATAAACATATAAAAATTTGATCTCAAATTCTCATTAAGGGTAAAAAAAAGATATATTGATCATATCATATTCATAAGAACATAACATTTGAAAATATTCTCCTACATTTAAAAGATCATAATATAATGTCATGGGATAAATCATAAAAGTGACACGTAATCCCAATATTCATAACATAAGACATGAAATTGTGTGTAATACACACATAAGAATAAAAAATCTTTGCATAATAGTCAAGTATCATTTCCAAGACCAAAATAGAAGAAAAAGTCCATTACTGAACCGATCTCACTCCTCATTTCAACCTTGTATTACTGAACCAGATTTACTTCCATTTCCAGTCATGTCTATCTCAAGAGATATAAAACATTACCTAATTCATTGGAGGGAGATATAAGTCCCACCCATCTCATAATGAATCCATTATAACATTTTTCACAAAATATAAAAACATTTATCACAGCATAACCCATAAAATCAAATGGGATTCTTAAATATCATTGAATCATAATTGATATTAGACAAATAGATTTCCTAAATAACATTTCATCCTAATAAAATCATAGAAATAATAGGGTTATAAATATAACCCTATTTAAATAGTTTCATCTTATATACAAAATTATTTTTGGAAAACAATGGAAAGTAATTCCAGTGTAAAATATCTTTTCTTATTCAAAAACTTTTTCCTTCCTCAAAATTCCACACCATTTTAGAAGAAATGATTTTATTTGAAAATAACCTTATAATATTTTAGGGGAATCTCCAAGTAAATAAGTTATTAGGAAAGCGTAAAAATTTATTCATGTCATACAAGTAAAAAATATTCTTCCCATACGTTTTCTAGAAAATTCCAAAAGTACCTCGTACTGAAAATGATAAAATATTCCATTCATACCATTTAGAAATTTACAAATGGGTAAAATTGACTTTTAATAATTAAAGAAGGATATAAAAAATATTTTTAAATAAATATTTATAAAACATGGATGTGGATGATAATTATACCTCGGTGAATAATTAATAATAACCAATCTCAGATAAAAATATGATTTTCAATGTTATCAATTACCTTAGGTCTAGTATGCTTCGTATGTATCCAAATATCCTCTTCCTTGACATCTCTCCTTTAAATTTCCTCTTAGGGAACTAGAGTTGGTTTTTTCAGAAGACCAGTACCTCTAGAATGTAACTAGGAAAGTTGATAAAAGAAATGGGCATGGTTTGGCCGAGTATGAAGACTCAAAATGGAGTTAAGAGAATAGGTAGGAGGTGCCCTTTAATAAGAGAGGAGAGGGGCACTTTTGAAAACTCTCTGAATATTAATTTATTATATAATAAAACCCCACTCAAAAAACTCAAAAATGTCTAAAATTGGAAGATGATATTTGATAGAGATGTAATATCATCAAAAAAATAAATTTTAGACTAGTGTTTATGTCAATTTAAGCATTATCATTTTCATTAACACATTTTTATTCTATTTAATTTTAATTATGGTAATAATATTTTAAATTTTTAATGGTTATAAATATTTACTTATACAGTGTTAGTTGAACATAAATGGATATTTTATGACCTTTTTGACCTTATAATTATTACTTTGTAATTTTTAAATATTTTTCTGATTTTTAAATAATTTAATAAAATATTATTTTTATAAAATGCCAATAGTGTCAATTTTGACACTATTTATTTATTTGATTTTAAATAAAATAAGAATATAAGATAAATTCAAAAAAAAATATTTAATACACTTATAAAATTTCATAGTCACCGATAAAATTTTTGGAGCACTTTAATTAGTTCGTATGATATTTATTTTAACCATTTTAAAACAATTTATTTGATATTTCTATTAATAAAATAATTTTTACATTGTTATTGTGTCATCATTAATGGTAAATATTTAATCTCTAAAAATTATAAATAAATTTCTATGATATATTTAATTCTTTTAGATTTCTATAGACTATCTATAGTCTATATTATCTTATTGTTACCCATATATTAAAATTAATATAATTATATAAAATGAGATTGTGATATTTTGTCACATTCATTAGTTTTTATAACATTCATGTCATATTCATAGGTAAGTGGCCAAAAAGTGATTCCATTTTGAGAAAAAAGATGATAAGGGTCAAATTCAATAATCCAATAGGATTTTTACAGGTGTTAAGATAATTTTATAATATTATTTTTATCATTAATTACCAAATTTACCATTAACCATTGTAAACAAATAATTACAAAAGTTACTATTAATAATTCCCAAAAATAGAATTAGCCAATTAACATAATTTGGACCTACTGATTCCAAATATGGAAAAAAAATTAAAAATTTAAAACACATAAGTTTAAATAATTAATTTAAAATTAATCCCATTGTTGAAATAAGAAATCTGGTTTTAAAAGAAAAAAACATTACAAAAGTTTGAAATGTTTTTACCTATGAATTCAATGTAAAATTAATGATAATGAAATAAATTATTTTAAATGGTAAAAATATATTATATTTATACTTTAAAACCATTAATTTTGATAATTTAACCACATAAATTATCTTGATGAAAAGAGTTGTTTTAATAAAAATTTATTGCATTTTTACTATTCATCAAAACATGAAAGTTATTAAAAATATATCAAAAATTTATCGAAAGTAAATTTTAATATCCCACCTCAAAATAACATATTTATGTTTTCATATAGAAATTACTAATGGGTAAAAATCTTAATTTAAATTGGGTTCTCCATTAAAAGGTAAATATTAAAAAAAATAGGTTTGTTTACATGAAATAGGGTTTTATTCATACCCTATGACTAAAATATCCATTTTACGAATATAAAAAAAATTATTAAGTATATAACACATATATATCTCATTAATTTCAATACCAAAATTAATTCACTCAAAAATACAAATATATAATTGATTTATATTTTTCATAAATAATTAATAGCCAATGAATTCATAATGCATTTCCATAAGTTAGTTATAATTATTCTCGCTAACCTAATGACTAGGCTATAATAGTAATTTTATGTTAAGGGAATCTCATGGTTCATTTAAAATAATTATTGTGGAAAAAGTAATCTACTAAAGAATAAAAATTATTCAAAGAAAATATTTCATAAAAACATCCAAGTGTTACACTAGGGGTATTTGGGCTCTTTTTAAGGTTTTAAATTAAATTATTGATTAGATTAATTATTTAATAAGAGGGGGTCTCATTTAGTCCTAGTCATATAGGGTATATTTTCATAACTTCTACCTCTATCATTTTCGTCTCTTACTATAGTTTTTGTCACCCTTTTTGATTAATTCTTCATGAATTCTATCGTAGATATTTGTTCTACGTGAGGATCGAAATCCTTCAATATTTGTTTCTGGTTTTATCATCATTATAGTAACTTTTAACTAAAATATGTATTTTTTGAATTTTTCTCTATTCTATTGATATCTTTCTATTAGATTCAAATATGTTGAATATATTTAATGTGTGTGATAAATTTAGTACTATTTTGATGGTTCCTATATATTTTCATTGTTATATGTTTTTCATGCATCATTTGATTTTTAGGCATGGGTAGGGTATTGTGTGTGACCGATAATAGATCTGAATACAATTTTTATTGCTCTTGAGAGATTCCTAAGGTCAGTATCATGTGGTAATTATGATCTAGTTCATTTATGTCTTATTATTTCAGGGTTAGAATCTTTAGGTATTTCCTGTAAATTTTTCCCATTTTTTAAATTGGTGATTCATAGGATGGATTTATTAATTTGTTTCCTTGGGAATATTGTAGGTGTGACCCATGTGACTATGGGGTTATGTCTCATATAAACAAATTTCATGGTGATATATCATTCATCGATGGTGGTGAAATTTTGGTTCACTCTGTTTTGGATAGAGTAGGTTAGTGATTCCCATCACCATGGGTTTGATTTCGTTAGGGTCATGTGCACATAGAGAAGGGACTATAAGGTGGTGTTAACCAATTGATATTTGGTGATAACTTTCATAGATGAGTGACCTTTGGTGATTATTTTGACTAAAAACATGGGAGGGATATGTCATATGTGGCCATTCAAATTTAAGGGTTATTGATATCACTAGATAGGAATGGAACCCTCACTAAATATTGAATTTTACTAGTCCATCAATCCATAAAGTATTGATGAGAGTATTATAATTTTTTATATAGATTCTAATTCAAAAAATATAAATGGGATGGAAATAGCATTTTCCTTTTTTTCAGATGAGGGGTGATTTGTTTTTCTCTATAGGGGTGTCAATAGACAGTGGGTACATCATCCAAATTCCACATTTTCTATAGAAAGTTGGGTGTTCAACCATGGTTGGTCGAGTACGGAGAAGTGTTAGTTTTTTTGACTAAATTTTTTGTTCTATATTTCAATTGTCATGCACTCATATTCATATATATATTATCTTGGGACATGTTTCCTACTGTGTTCATACTCACACCTTTCATTTTCCCTCCTAGATGTGTAAAAACCTTATTTTTTATGAAAAGGGAATGGAAAAGGGCTCGATGATCCGTTTGTAGCTGGATATAGGTATAGTGGATACAAAATTGGAATTAAAAAGATTCTGGGGAAATATTTAGCGGATCCTTGTTGTTGAGTTAGAGTTTTAACTTGTTTTTTTGGGACTAGTCAGTTTATAACCAACCAATGGGTGATCCATTTTAGTTTTGTATATATCACATGAATTTGTATATATTTATTTTTTATATCATGTGTTATATTTCTAGTAATATTCTTAATATTTTTTTATTTTATATTGATATATCTTTTATTTAACATTAATTACTATCATTTATATCAAAGGGTATAGTATCACAATTATCACCTCTTAGGCCCACACTCCTAGCTGGTAGCCTCTAGCTTATAGGGAGGTGTTATATAGGTAAATAGAACACCAACTTGAGTGTTTTGTGGAAGATTTGGGTTTGGGATGCTAAAACTGAGGATGAAATGAAACCTGGTATGATAACATTTATATTGTGATAAATTTATTATGGTATTCTTGAGGTTTAATTAATGAGGTTGTGGTTGGGTTTGTCATTGATCATGTTTTTGGATAATGTTTAACTAAGATGATATTTTCCTCTCATATAATGAGTATGGAATTTGGGTCCTCTATTGAAATAGTCTGAGAAAGTGTACAAAAATACCTAGACAACTTGCATGTGATGTTCTTAACAATTTGGGTGAGTGGCATGTTATGTTCCCATCAATATGGGTAAATTTTCTATGATATTTTCAACCATATGGTTATTCTATACTTATAGGATCATGAATGTATCAATTGGAAATATGATATTGAGATAATTGTTTTCTCATGGTTACTTTATAGATTTGATAAAGGGGTTGTTGGATTACTCAAGCTTTTATATGATGTATCAAGTGGAAAAAATAAAGAGATACATGTTCTTAACAGAGATCCTATCAGATCCCTTTGTATCTTGAGTAGAATTGATTCTTTTATAGAGTTCACTCATCAAAAAATTATTAATTATGGAATTCATGATAATTATAAATTCTAAAAAGTCCTTTGGGGTCACACATTGTGGTCTTGTTAATGATGATTAATTTTGTTTCATATTTTTTTGTATAAAAATTTTAGAGATAACCCGAAACTGTTTTGGAGGTTATCCAAAATAATTTTTGCATATATTTTAGTAATTTAATACATATGATGTAGCATGTGGTAAAAATGAATGATCTATTTTCCAAAAATGGTTTTTTAAAGATATCAAAAAGAGAATTTCTATGGGGTTTAAAAAGTTATTACATATGATATAATATAAGGTGTAAGTGTCATAAGACTTTGTTGTTTTAGTGAAAGTGGGATATTTTCATAAATGGTCACTAAATATAAAAGTATTGTGTGATGGTGTAAACAAAATAGTGTTTTTAGATGGTGTACACCACAATGTAGTGTGGGTCACTATGATGTGGTTTGATTCATGGAACATCTTGAATTATATGATAATGCATGGTGATTTGTTGTTTATTTCTGTATAAGAAATCATATTTAGTTTTATAATAGTATAATTATGATTTGAGTAATTATAATATTTAAATAAATTTTTTAAACATTAATCTATTGATCAACATAAATGATTCAAAGTTGTGAAGTTTTCTATCTCTATTCAGTGCCTACGAAAAGTCTTTTTGATATTCAAATGTTTGAGAAAAATTTGGTTTCAAATTAATTTCCTTTGATAGCTTATATAAATAGGATTGTGGTTTATGAGTTTGGATGTGTGACACCATGATTGGTCACTAAAAATACTACAAACTGAAAATATTTCTATTTATTTATTTTCTCTTTAAAAAATATTACAACTGATTTTATGGAAAAGATAATTATTCCCAAGAATAGGAATATTTTCATAGTTTGAGAATACCCTTGGAGGAATGAGTTCATTGGTTGTTTCTTAATGGACTTTCTCAATATCATGTGGAAGACCTTAGACATACCATATCTACATAACAAAATGCATACATTCTTTAGTTATTTTATTTGGTACAAATGAAGGAAAAAATCATGTGTAATAATTAGTTTTGGTGGATTATTTTATCTTAATTTTGTAAAATATTATCTTATATAAAACCTTACACATTTTAGTCATGATTCATAGATAATTGGTATCCTAAATAAGTTATAAAATGATTTATATAAAGATTTTATATCAGATTCCATTTTTCTACATGAGTTTTGATTAAAATAGATTTTTATATTGATACAAATTTTGTTCAAAAAAATAGATACATCTATTTATCATCCAAACCATATATAATGATCATCCATATTAAAAAAATAATTTTTACTAATTAAAATATATATATATATATATATATATATATATATATATATATTATCTTATAACCATCAGAAACCTTTATTTTAAAAAAAATTATACAAATATTTTTATTCTTTTATTGATTAAAAACTATTATAATAGATGACAATTTTAGTAGAAAACTATATTTTTATGTATTTGATTATAGTTTAGTATTTTTCACTGGATGCTTGATTTTTTTTTAACGAATTTATTAAAGATTAAATAAAAATGATTTCATTGAAAAAAATTATTAATATATTGACTAATGATAGAACATATCAACCTTATTTTATACCTTCTAGATATCATAATATTATTACATAATATTTTTTATAGAATTGGTACTGGAAATATTTTTGTGTGTTTTAATTTTATTGTTTATTCACATTCACTGAATATCACAATTTATCCACACTATATAATAAAATAATAAATATATTTTTTTATTTATCAAAAAATATTGAAATTTATATGACTATTTTATTTTAGATCCATTTCCATGAAAATTTGACTATAGTTTAAAATTTTTATAGGGAAAATTGATTTAAATTTATCAATTATTATATAATTAAATTAAAATGATTATAATTTGAATATTTCTAAAATATTAAAAAATATGAATATTTAAAACTTCTTTTGTAGTAACTAATTACAATAAAATCATAGAAAAAATTCTATAAACATTAAAAGATAAAACTGGTTTTCAAATGTTAAAAGACACCCTTTATGTATTTTTACTAAAATAATTAATAAAACAATTCACATGATTCTTATAATTTAATGTTTAATTAATAAGGAAATATTTTAAGAAAAAAACCATTCAATGAAATATAAGGATATTAGAAGGATATCATTATGTTATTATAATTGAATGATAATTTAGGTAAAATGTTTTGAGAAACTTAATTGTGAAGATTAAATATATATGACAAGAACTTTTAATTTGATTTAATGATTTCATTTATGTGAATTATAAGAAGAAATATTGATTAGAAATGACTTAGTAATATGGTTGTCTTCTTATATAACTATTATAAAAATAACATTTGGGGGCAGGGTTTTAACAGCAGATATTATTATAACCAATGTTTAAAAAAATTAAAAAAAAAATAAAACACACCAGAAAACTCATTCTCCTCATTATTTTAATGCCTTGATATTCAAAAACCCTATGTTTCATGAGTCACAAATGGAATACCTCTTATCATTTCATTTTAACACTTATCATTTTGTATCATTTCATCCAAAAATTACTTTCTATTTGTTTCATTATTGTTCCACTATTATTTAATGCATTTCACCAACTTATGATACATTCTACATCTCTCCTTTGAGTTAAACCATTATCGTTGTTGATATTGTTTTTCAACAGTGCTCCGACAAAATTTTGTGTAATCTAAGGTTTTTTTACTTCTATTTTAATTCTTTTCATCATTGATATATTGTATTCATCAATATTTTTGTGAGGTTATTTTTTATTTTCTTTTTTTATAAAATTTATTCCATTTTTTAAATTGTATTGATTTATTTATTATTGACCACACTTTCATTTGATTATGTGATAGTTGAAGTTTGTTTACTATTTTTTCCCTTTGTTCATCGTTGATATACATCCTGTATCAATATTTTTTGTGAGTTAAATTTCAATTTTATTTTTTAATTAAATGTTTGGGATTATTAATTTGTATTTATTTATTTATAATTAATAAAAATGTTTTATTAATTAATTATATTTTATTCATTTATTAATTGTATTAATTTTTTTATTCGATAATTTTTTTATTTCGATTAAATATTTATGAATAATTTTTTAGTTTATTTCTTGTTTTGGTTACATGTTTGTGAACAAACGGTTAGTACATTTATTTTATTTTATTCATTTATATATTACGTTAATTTTTATATTATATAATTATTATTATTTATTTAATTTTTATAAAAAATTGTCGGTAAATTGTTTTTTATTGCATGTTTAAATTTTTTTAAATATGTATATATTATTTTAAGTAGTATGTTTATATATTTATATTTTTATATTTTTATATTTTTATATTTTATATGTTTAGATTTTCACTGCTAGAAAGCAGGGATATAGGCATAGACCTTTAGCCACAGTTTTATAAGTCTATGGATATAGATTAGTTTATAGCCACACTTCTATTAAAATTTTGGCTAAATCATAGTTTATAGACATGATTAAAAAACATTGTATCTAGGTTTTTTTACCATCTATCGGGCTCATCCTCCCCACAGTCTGTGATGCCCTATTCCTCTCCTCCCCCGACCCCTCAAGACCCACCTTATACCCACGACCTATTCTCTCTCAGCGACCGTCTATTCTCGGTGTGACTTATCCTCTCGTTCGCCCCCCTCCACCCTCGCGACTTATCCTCTCCCATCGGCGACCTCTAGTCTCAGCAGCGACCTCTCCTCTCGGTGGAGACCCTTCTTCCCCGAAAGCCTTGGCGACCTCTCCTCTCCCCAATCCTCACCCTCTGATGGTTCCCAGATGGCCTTTGAGAAACTTCCCCATCCTCATCCCCCTCATGACGCTTCTCATCGCAGCCATTGAACGAAGAAACTTGGCCGCCTTTGTGGTAACATATCACCTCTCAACCTTGACCAAGTGAAATTCAATCTTGAACTTTGATAGTCTCGTTCTTCCACAAAAATCCTTCCTGCTCATGATTCTGGGAATGTTCACATCCCGCATTCATCCATTATTTTCTACAGCATTCTATATCATTTTGAGGTTGTGAAAATTGTTTATATATCCTCCTATTTTTGGTTTAGTTTGATTTGGAGCTTACTTCCAGGTATGGGATTCATATTCTCTATTATTTTTTGCACCTGTGCAACTTGCATATTTTAGTTTTCATTTAGGTGGATGGAAGGATTAACTAATTAAGGAAATTATATAGAATTAAATAAAATTTAAGGGGATGTAGTGCTTTTACATGATTTACTAGTTTATTATTATTTATAAGTGATGATTCTTTCTCTGAATTTGAAGGTTTTATTATGTGAATGTTGTGAATTTTTTGAAATAGTTAAACACTATGGATGATTTAGAGTCCTTATGAACTGGTAGATGGGAAATTCATCTTTTAGTCATTATGTATAGATTCTTGCTGAGGTTGATATGGCTTCCACCCTTGATGAGTCTGATCATATCCATGCTACTACCAATACTATTGTCATGGTGTCAAGTCAAGGTGTTTTTTACACTGCGTCGCTCACTAATTCATATCTTATATAGGGTGTCAATCTAGAACCTGAGCATGCCACTACTTCAGCACTTCTAAAGTATTTCGATGATATGGAACCTAAGTTGGCCAATACTTCAGTACCAGTTAAGGATATCATTGTTATGGAACCTGATCGGATCACTGTTTCACTACCAGTGAAGGTTCCAATGAGATGGAAAAAGGAAAGGCCAGTACTTCAGTACCAAATAAGGATTTATATGTTATGGAGCTCAATAAGGTCTTTTTTTATCACCATGTAAGGCTTCATGTGTTGTCTATGATGAGGAACAAGCACCTACTTCGCTTACATATCAAGCTGATTATTCTTGTCCTAATCCAGATTTTGAGTAGGATCTTATCTAGATAATTGCCTTTGTTTTTGGTTCCATTGGATTTAATGAATTCTCTACTGATTAGGCTAATTATCTTATAGGATTGCAATGAGATGGTTATTAGCAAAATAGTGATTTATCAATAGTTCCTTAATCTAAGATTCCAAGGAGGAAACAACTTGGAAGCCTTCATTTGACCCCTATTTAATTGGCTAACTGGTTCAATTCCCTCAGTACTAAATCCTCTATGGGAGAAGACATGGAGATTTACCATCTAAACAGGACCTCTGTGACCCCTCATCTACTGATGCAATAGATGATATGGGTGAAGAGGTTTTGGAAATTCTTGGTTTTGATAAAGGACACAATGTTATGATAGGCCTAGTACTAGGCTATGGTCTGTTATGTAATTAAGGTCATATTTTGGAACTTCTGAGGTATTGTAAACTCCATCAGGGTTAAAAACCTTAGGCAAATTATTGTGAACAAAAAACCTATACAGATTATTCATACCAAGAAAATATTGAAGTTTGACAATTGGATGGAATTCAAATGTAAATCTTTCAGTTACACATTTTTTTTAATTAATAATTTATTTTTCCACATGGTTCTTTTTGTATCTTAATAATGATAGTGTCGATATCAATTCCTTCCATAATGATCATCATTCAGTGACCATCTCCTATTACATTGGTAACACTACTATTTCTGTGACTTTTTTCTATGCCTTAAGTTTATATACAAGACGAAGATATCTTTGAATAAATCTGGATCCATCTCAAAGAATATTTCTAGGAGTTGTATTTTTCTTGGTGACATTAATATTATTTTGAGGCATGATTAAAAAACTAGTAGTAATTTCTATAAAATCCCACCTAGTGAATTTTTTTCCCATATTGATAAATGTGGCTTAGCCAATGTTTCCATATCTGGAGTTGATTAAACATGGAGTCGATATACTTAAAATGGAGGTTGGAAAGTAGATTAGATAGGTTCTTTGTGTAATTAGATGAGAGGAATAGTGCAGTTGAGATATCTGTACTTACCCTTCCAAGATTGAATTCTGATCATAGTCCTCTATTAATTTAATTCTGTTTTAATAGATCAAGCTCAACCCAACATCCTTTCAAGTTTAACAATTCTTGGCTTGTTGTGCCGGGCTGTAGATAAATCATTTTGGATTCCTGAAAGATTGATTTTGTGGGAAGTCCTCTATATATTATAACTTAAAAGATAAAGATTGTAAAGGCCAAACTGAAAAAATAGAGTAAAGCATCCTTTTTTAATCTAGATAGTGACATTAAAGAGGATTAATCTCATCTGATTATTTTCCATCCAAAAAAACAAGCCTTGGGATGTGCCCTCTTAGGAGGAGTTAAAATCCATATCCAAAATTTATATTATCCTCACTCTAAAAGATAACATTTCTCATAATCAATTTAACATTAGATTGATGAAGGAGTGGGATCTAAATTCAATTTTCTTTAATAGCATGCATAAGGATAAAAACATGAGAACATGTCTCATTTATCTATAAATTAATAGTAATATGTTTAAATCTATGAATGAAATGACAAATGTCGTGACTTTTTATTTTGAGGATATTTACTCAGATAATGGAGAAGGAAAAACTGAAAAACTGATCAAATGAAATGAACTAATAATTGATGATATTCATAATAGAAGGATAGTTGAGGCCCCCAGTGAAAAAGAAGATTCATTCATCTCTCTAATAATTAAATACGGATGGTTTTTCTGGAACATATGTATTGAAAAAACGTTTTTCATATTTTAATGGGACATTCTTCATCTTGGGGTAATAAATGATGTGAGGGAACTTCTTTATTCTTTAATCAATTCCTTTAATCAATGCCTTTTTGTTCTAACCTGTGCAGTGCTAGGATCTCTATTCAGGTTAATGTGTCCCCAAGGGGTTTCTTCTAGTGCTCAAGAGGAGTTAGAAAGGGAGATCTTTTATATAGGATTTTATTTCATATAGATGAGGATTATCTTAGTTCGTATTATATTGATCTTGTTAATATTGGGCTTTAACAGCAGTTGGGGTTTGGGAGGGATTTCTTTGCACCATCACATTTGTTTTATGCTGATGATATTTTTCTCATTATCATTTATTGTTATCATTTTATTATATATCATTCATATATACTTCTTCTTCTATTTTATCTAGTTATTTTAAATTGATATGATACTATTTTTATAAGGTTTTTTTTAAAACGTAGAAAAAAATTATTGATAAAAAAGGGGGGGTTAGACAAGTCTAAAGTAAGAAATTTTGTTGACATCCTGAGCATAAAAAGGGATTAATTCAAAAGGGAGATCATCCATCCAATGTAATTCGTGAGTAACTCCAAGGTTGGAAATCCCATCAACGATCATGTTGGATTCATAGAAGGTGTGAGTGGAGATAAAGTTAAGCCCAATAAGAGAATTCAAACAGTCCATCCAACGGGTAGTAAGAGGCCAAGCAAGGTGGATGGTGCCATTCCAAATGGCCTGAATGATTGTAGTAGAGTCGCTCTCTATCCAAATATAGTTCCAGCTGTGTAATCTGGAAAAGGTGATGGCATGGATGACGCCCATCATCTCAGCTTCTAAATAGGAAGAATAACCTCAAGAGCCATAGAAGCATCCAAGAATCTAATCTAGGTGATTTCTAAAGATGTCACCACAACCCACTGGTCCTGGATTGCCTCTGGAGGATCCATCCACATTTATTTTAATCAATCTAGGAGGGGGAAGGAGCCAAAACACATCAATAGTATAGTGGGGGAGAGGGTAGATCCCCTCCACCCCAACACGTCTAATGATCCCAAAGTCACAGATAGAATTGTTGTAGTGATCTTTTTGGATAGAAGACGCTTCGCGAATGACCATGAGGATTCTCATTTTTCTTGAATTAATTTTAAAAGAATTATTGTGGAAAATTATTTCATTTCTACCATACCAGATAATATGAAGAAGTTCTGTGATAGCTGCAACCAAATGTTTTTTGATTTTCTGAGACGTAGACAACTCCAAGAAACTCTGAATCTGCATGTTGATAGTATCAAAAAACATCCATCTGCACTCAAAATGTCAAGAATATAATGCCAGAGAGCAGTTGTTGTGTCACATGAGAGAAATAGATAATTAATATCCTCTCTATGCTGATTGCACATATGATATTTAGAACAAAGAGTAATCTCAAAAGTTTGTAAGCAATTATCTATGGGGATTCTTCGATGGGAATCCGCTACACTAAAGTAAATATTGAGGGTTTTATCCAGGCTTTGTTGAATTTATCTAGCCAGGTGTGATTATTGTCAACATTGAGTAAAAGGTACTTATAATATCCTTTGAGTTAAGAATCCCATTGTGTGTAGGATCCCAAATAAGTAAATCATTGATATTAAAAAAATTATAATTATCAACAATTTGAGTAATATTCTCAGGGAGATCGAGGTTATGCATATGGATGATCGAGTCAATTGAATCCTGGAGATGTGGAGGGTATTGGTTATTATCTATCAAGGAGATCAGAGAAACTTCGGTCCAGTTATCAAACCAAAATATTAAGTTGGATTCCTTAGTGGTCATCCTTCTAGAGTTAGACAAAATAGACATGAAAGTACTTTTGATGGAGGACCAAATGGAGGACTTAAGTGAGTAGGAACGATTGTTTCTAATCTTGTCAAGGAAACGAGCCCTGAGGAAATTCATTGAAGAGGAAGTGTTTTGAATAATGTTCCACATAAGTCTAGCTTGAAGAGCCTCATTGAACATAGATATATTTTTTATCCCAATCCCCACTTTATCAACAGGTTTTCAGTAAGAGGTCCAGGGGATAGTCACCAGTTTTCTCTCTGAAGTGCTACTATTCCAAAAAAAATTGTAATAGCCACATTAATGCATTTTAAAAGACATTTTTGGCCATTTATATATCATCATGGAATAAAAAAGTTTAGAAACAATCATGTATTTCAGCAACAAAATTCTCTCATCCATCGAATGGGACTTACCCTTCCAGGAGGAAAGATGTATAAGTGTATGGTCCGTAATGTGAGAGAAATAATATGCTTTAGGTCTACCCCAAAATATAGACACACCATGGTAGGTAAAGGGGAGAGATCCTTCTTTGAAGCCCATGATATTAGAGATTGAAATTTTTCCCCCCGAAGGAAATTATTTAACGAAAATGATAGAAGATTTATTCTGGTTGATGTATTGACCAGAGATTTCTTGATAGTGGAGAAGTATATCTTTATGCTTGAGAATGTTTCTTTTTTCTCCCAGGAGATTTCTAAAAGATCCATAAAACCTATCTCTGCCTCCAGAAATTTACAAGTTCCTTTGGCTTCCTTTGACATATGCGGTGGCACTCTTGTATCCATGTAACCAACAATCTTGGGGATCTATTTAGTGGCTCTTGGGTTGATAATTTACAAAGTGGTATACGAGGTTTATTTTTATATTATCGTGCAATTATTTTATATTAGATATAATTCTATGAATGTGTCCGTTCAGGGTAAATAATCATGTCTTGGAGTGTTCAACCCATCCAAGAGGAAAACAATAAGTGTTCAGGGATGAGACTATAGTCTTATTGATAGTTATTAAAATGGATTTTGATTTCACCTTGAGTGATTGATTTAAATTATTCTACATATAGATTTATGATATTAGGGTATTTTATTTCCGGGTTTCATGGAATGAACATGTTGTTTCATTAATCATTCTAGGAACATATAGATTGAAAGGCCTTGAATATGCCATGAAATGTGGGTTCCATACCATGATTTTATGTTATATATGATATTTTCCTTAAGTGATTTTATTAATTGATTCATGATAATTTATCATTATTTGCCTATATACCTTGATTTTGTGGTTTTTTATTTATAAATCAATATTATTTTATAACATGTGATATCATTTCTTATCAATCCACTGGTGCATCAATTTTTGGCTCCCTTTGATGAGAGATACAGCTTTTTGTCAAATTTTATAAGTGCTTTTGTGTTAGGGTTTCCTGGTTTTTTATTGAAATAGTTTTTTAATGTGGTTATGTTCTTTAAATTTAGGCACTAGTGTTTTTTCAGAAATAGAACACACCAGTTATGTTTCAAACTACTTATCATAAAGAGAAATTATTTCAGGGTTCTATGCTTATAAATTTTCTCACCTCTAATAAATGCTTCGGTATAGGAGTTTTTATATTTCTTAATTAAGTTGTCTTTTAGTGAATTTTAGTGGAACTATTTTTCTTTGAAAAAACAAATTCCACCTATTTTTTTAACTGTTCAAATTTTGTTAAATGAACCTGAATTATTTGCTTGACATCACTTATTGTGAATTGATTAAATTTATTACCTCTATATAAGATTCTATTTGATGGTATTTATTGAAAATTGTTTGTAACACCAAGTGTTTTTTTGTAAGCACATATAGATTGTGTATATAAAAAATCTTTTTGAAATTTATCTATGAGGTATTTATTAGGACTATGAGTGTGGAGATAGAGAGAAAATTATCCTCCCTATACACTAAACTGGTATAAACTGTACAGTCACTAACAGAGAACTACAGTAGGTAAGAAAAAGATATAGGAGAAGAGATAAAAAAGAAGATCTCAGCGGAAGAAGACCACTCATCTGTAGTGCCAAGGCTGACACCACTGACCCATCCAACTGCCAAGATGAAATCCAGAATAATTCATACCCTCCCCCACAAATCAACCCCCCAATTTAGTCAGTTTGGCTTGGCTTAGTGAGGAGGTGAAGACCCATATAAGCACTCATATTCTGGATTTCAGCAATCATGAATGTGTTTAGTGATATTCGTTTGATTCTTGATCTACTATGCATTGATAACTGACAATATATGAGTTAGATTGACCTAGTTGATATTGTAAATATGACATATCACATTGATCGGGTTGATGTTCCCAAGATGTTCAGGTGTTTTGATACACTATTCATCCTAGTTTTTGTGTTTGTCCCAATTTTAAAAAAACATGTGATCGTGTATTAGAGGGGGGCTGTCCAGAAGGGGGTGGGAGGTGGGGGCAGGGTGAAGGGAGAAGGGGGTGTGGGGTGCAGTGGGAGGGGGGCATGGGGTGTAGGGGAGGAGGGCTACCCAGGTGGGGTGTCTGGGGTGGGGGTTGGGGGGTAGTGTGCAGGGGGTGTAGGGGTGCACGGGGGGTGTCCAGGGGGGGAAGTGTGCAGGTAGGGGGGAAAGGGTGCAGGGGGGTGTCCATGAGGGTGGAGGTCGGGGCAGGAGCAGGGGGTGTAGGGGGTGTGGGGGTCCAAGGGGGAGGTGTGTCTAGGAGGGGGGTTCTAGGGACAGTGTGTAGGGAGGGGGAAGGGGGTGCAAGGGGAGGGGGTTTTCTAGGAAGGGGTTGAAGGGGTATGGGGGACCAGTGTCCAAGGGGTAGGGAGGGGTAAAGGGGTGTGGGTTTGCAAGGGTATAGGGGTTATCCAGGGGGTTCGAGGGGCTTTTGAGGAGGGAGGGGTGTCTAGGGGGTGTCCAATAGGGAGGGGGAGGGGTATCCATGAGGGGGGTGCCCATCAAATAATTCTATAAAAAACATAATAGTTCATTGTTCAAACATCCTGGTTTTAATGTGGGTGTTGAAGGTACACCAAAACAATCTTATTTGGTCATAGAAAGGTGTGACTATTCCTGAGTTTTTATAATTTGAAACATTTATGAATTCTATTAACCATAATATTTGTTATTATTTTTTTTATTGACATGTTATTGATGGTTACTTATTATCTTATCAATCAATACATATAATATTAAGTCATTTTCTTTAATATTTATTTAATGTATGTTTATATGCCTCAGAATGGAAAGATATTGGATGTATGACATTGATCAGATCACTGATGAATTTTAGAAGGAGTTATGACATTTCTTGGACTTTGCATTCACTAATGATTCAGATGGCGGATTGATTCGATGCCCATGTTTTGATTGTGTTGGAAGACCATGGTTAACTCACGAGGAAGTGAGTTATCATATCAGAAAATAAGGTTTCCAAAAAAAATTATCATGTGTGGAATCACAATGGAGAAAAAGCACAAGTGGTGAATGAAATCAATTCAGTGGAAAGGATTGGTATGAAAATTATGATTTTTGATCAATTTCCTTTTGTTTCTGAATCCATCTCCTCATGTAGACCAGTGAAAGAGGAAATGAATAACATGACACAGTTTTCATCTATTAATCAGGATAATGACATTAAGAGTGTTAGAAAGATGATGGAAGATGCAAATACCCCAGTATATCAGGCATCTGGAAAAATGATCAACCATGAGTTTTTAATGCGATTATATCATGGAAAAGCAATGTACGGATTTAGTAATATTGTGGTCGACTATCTCCTTACATTTATTAAGGATTTACTGCCTAATGATTCATGTATTCCAGAAAATAATTACACGGCATAAAATTTCATTAACAATTTTGGATTTTCATCTATTAAGATTCATTCTTTCCCCAAATATTATTGACTGTTCTGGAAGGAAAATACAGAGTTAAGTTAGTGAAAACAGTGTGGCACATCAAGGTGGAAGACTAATAAAGACAGAACAGAATCTTGCATACTAGAGAAAGTGATGTGGAACTTCCCTTTAATTCCTAGGATTCAAAAACTTTTTATGTCAGAACAAATGGAAAAGAATATGAGATGGAAAGAAGATGAAAGAAATAAAGATAATGATGAAATAGTGCATCCTACAGATGGGTTGGCTTGGAAGAAATTTGATAGGTTACATCCTGATTTTTTATCTAACCCACGAAATATTAGATTGGGATTATCCTGTTATGGTTTCAACCCATTTCTCCAAATACACACTACACATAGTATTCGGCCTATTTTAATTCACATTTATAACTTTCCTTCAAGGATGTGTATGAAGAATTCATTTACTACCATGAGTATATTGATATCTGGACCCAGTGATCCTGGAAATGATATTGATATATACTTTCAGCCATTAATAGAGGATTTAAAGAATATTTGTATTGTTGGTGCACAGGCGTACGATACATTCAGGAGGGAGTACATTATGTTTCGTGTTGCTTTATTATGGATGATAAATTCTTTCCCTGCCTACATAATGATGTCTGGTTGGAGAACAAAATGGAAATTATCCTACCCTGTTTTTAAGAAAAATACATGTTTCCAAAGATTAAAGTTTCAACGAACTTTCAGCTTCATAGGGCATCAGTGATTTCTACCGATGGATCATAAATACAGGAGAAATCGAAGACAGTTCGATAATGCCATCTAGATAGATGAGACGCCTCAAATAATGTTAGGTAATGATATTATTAAAGAACTTTATGATTTTAATTATGTTCTTGGAAAAGGGCAATCAAATATCAGAAAGAGAAAACATGTTAATTCAAATTCCAATAACAATTTGAGAAAGAAATTCATATTCTTTGAGTAGTTGTATTGGTCATTGATAATATTGTGTCATTTTTTGGATGTAATTCATATCGAGAAAAACGTTTTTGAGGTGTTACTTGCTACTATTTTAAATGTCAAAGGCAAAACAAATAAGATTTGCGGTCTCTTCGTGATTTGATGGATTGGGGTATAAGAGTAAAACTTCATCCTGAGTTAATTGGAAAAAATAAGTGGAAAGTCCCTATTTCATGTTATTCGATGAACAATGTGGAGAAGAAAAATATTCTTTAGGTCTTGGAAAGTTTTAAGGTTTTAGATGGTTATTCAAGTAATATTTCGAAAAGGGTGAATACCCAAGATGTGAAACTAAAATCTCTTAAACCCCATGATTATCATGTCTTGCTACATGAGTTGATTCCTATTGCCATTCGACATTTACTTTCACATAATTTTTGAGTTGTTGTGATTAAGTTATTTCATTTTTACCAAGACCTTTGTGTGAAAATACTAAGCACAAGTGTTGTTAAGAAATTGTAGAGAGATGCACTGATTATTCTTTGTGACATGGAGAAAATTTTCCCACCGTAATTTTTTACATGTATGTTACATCTGACTGTGCATATTCCCACAAATGTTCTTTTTGGTGGTCCTATTTTGAGTCAGTGGATTTGTCCTACAAAAATAATTATGTTTACATTGAAGTCTTATGTGAGAAATAAATATCACCCCGAAGGCTATATTGTGAAATTTTATTTAGCATAAGAATGCATGGACTTATGTTCATCGTACTTGGATAATGTCACCACGTGGTCTAATAGACTTATGAGAACTGAATATGAGAAATTTGATTCCATTTAGCCTTCATTTCCTTCACTACAAAAAACAGGGGGGATATTTGGATCGTACTCATTGTGTACTTTAAGCAGGGAAGAGTGGGAAACGTCTCATCGTACAGTATTATTAAACTGTGGTGTGATTGATGATTATATCAAGTAAGTAAACTAATAAATATTAATTTTTTTCATTATGTTATTTCTTCATATCATCTGACATTTTTAAGATTTCATATTTGTAGAGAAACTTTAGAAAATATAAAAAAAGATACATCGCTCACTGTCTATTAATTGTAAGGAACTGCTGCACAGCAAAGAATTTGCTGCTTGGTTAATATCAAAGGTAATATTTTTTTTCTTCTCACGACATAATCACATGTCTCTATTTAATATTAAATATTGGAATCTTTTAGGTTTTAACTCTACCAATGAATGAAGTATCATATGAAGTAAGATAGTTATCTTTTGGTCTAAACGATGTGGTACGTGATTGTAAAGCAATGGTTGTCAATTGATTTAAATTTGTTATAAATAGCTATGCAAAAAAATGGAAAAACAGCATGATGGTGTCACAATAAGCGCCACAATAGATTGTTATGTGAGTGCATCAGATAGACATCCTCAGTGAGAAAATATATCATATTATGGAGTTGTTGGAAGAATCATTTTATTATATTACTATGCACATGGTCACGTCACAATGATGAAATGTAAGTTGTTTGATTCAATGACATGACAAGGAATTCATATTGATAATTGTGGATTTAGAGTGATTGTTATGAATTTTTAGTTTCACCCCAATGAACCGTATATTCTTGCATCACAGGCTAGATAGGTTTTTTATGTAACAGACCCGTTACAACAACAATTTGGTGTTATTGTTTATGTCATTCCTAGATATATTTTTGATGAGGACATGGATGATAGTGATGTTGTGGATGAACCTATCAGTATTTATTCGAATGTTTAATTTGATGACACAGAAGACTCAATTTCCAGAATAGATTTTGAACCATAAATTATCACAGACCACACAGAATGTTGACACATTTGTAAGTATTTACTAGACATTACTGTAATATTGTATGTTTTTTTAAACTTCCATACATGATATCAAATTAAATAGTATATTTTATACCATTTTTGAATATAAAACTATTTATAGTCTGACCAATTTTTGTTTAAACACATCTATAGTAATTCTTAAACATAGAAAAGTCTCGATATTTTATCAATATAAATATCACATTGAAAATGTATCTCTTTGTTTTATGATACAATCGTATTATTTAACATTTTGCATTATTTCTATTTATTTGAGAATGTTATTTTAAATTTACAGGTCAAAATGTCTGAATATGATGATATTAGAATAAATAGAAGAATACGATGAAATGAACAACATATTTCTCATCTACCAACATTGTAGGTACAATTTATATTTGAATATTATGGTCTTTCATATTATTTATCTTCTTATCGTTCATTTTATTTTATCATCTATGTTATTTTGGGATACTTCATCGAGGAGACGGTTGGATTATACAACCGAGCCTGACAGTATGGTGGGGGTATTGATTCTACAGTTCATCCTACTACTATACCGCTTGAGTCACTAGAAGTTCATCCTCCCATTATTCCACCTCCATATTATCCATACCCACATTTTCCATATCCCTTTATGCCCACACCCACATTGGAAGGTAGTTCGCAGACTCCCTTCCCTTCTTATTTTCCATTCCCACCATCCATTGTACAGGGCACTGCGCCCCCATATATTCCACCACCATATCTATATCCATATCCACCCCCATCTATATAGTGTTATCCATATACTATACAGAGTACTCCTATTGTAGATATCCCACCTACCAAAGAGGCTACTCCCCCTCTAGATGATGCACTTCAGGGGTCAGCAGATCCCCCATATACTAGTATGTGTTTAAACATGACTATTAGTTATTAATGATAAATTCATATATATTATTATCCTTTTTTACGTTTTCCCATGATTAACTCAAGTCTCCACCAAACAACGAGGCCGCACAAAAATATGAGAGGTTTGGAATCAACACATGTAAATCATGGTTGAATACAATGAGGATAGAGTTATAATTAAAAAAATGGTATGGAATGTAAAATATTTATGGGAACACCTGATAAACACAGCAATATGATTCTGGTTCAACCAATAAGTTTGAGGGAAGTTGGAGAACAAGTAAAGGACAGTGCCTGGGTAGATATCTGGGTAAGTAATGTTAATCACCTTTTATATATATTAATTTATAATATTTTCTTAACAAATATTTTTTTTATTGTAGCTCTGATATAATTTTCCGGATGGAAAAAATTCCAAGGATGCAAGATTAATGGATTTATGTGAAATGTGGTGAGCGTACAAGTATAAATTATATCTTGGTTGGAAAAAGAGAGTTGGCACGGAGCTTGAAGAAGTACCGGTGATTCATGATTTCCCAATATCACAATACAAAGAGATGATCAGCTATTGGAAGAGTCAAGATTTTAAGGTATTTGTTAAATTTATATATATATATATTAATTTATTTATATGAAATTGAGTTTTATTTATGTTAATGAAACAATATAATTAGTTTTTTATAGGAGAAATCAGACAGAAATAAAATAAATAAGAGTGGAATGAAACATGTTTATACTCGTGGACACACTTCACTCCCAGATCTTGAGCTAAAATAGGTAATTTAATATTTAAAACATTTATCTTCGTTTAGTGTAATTTTTTTGACTTCCAATTTTGATTTATTTCTTTGTTTTTTCCAGATAAAAGAATTGAATATCGAGGGTCTTGTTCCTTGCTCTACTTTTTTTTGTATAAGAAGAGAAAAGAAATATGGTGTTGTGCCAAAGATTGACACTGAGAAGGCAATTGTAAGTATATTTCAGTTTCTTTTATTTTAACTGAATTTAATTCCTTATATAATATTATCATTTTAATTTATGTTATATATCAATCAAAAGAATGCTTTAGAGACATTGGCAGAAAAAGAACCTGACAATTTGGGCTCGAACGATTAACTACATCAGGTATTAGGAGATGAGCATTAGGGCAGAGTGTGTTTTCGACCTAGGAAAAAGATTGTACCATCACTATATTGGTCTACTAACAACGTTTCTTTGAGTATCGGTTCTCGTTTGGTCACAGTGGAAAAGATGAATTCCACAATCAAAGAAGCAACTCAAAAAGTAGAAAAGGCTATATTTGAAAATATGAAGAAAGTCATGTCTGCCATTTCTTCTACAATTTCACTAGAAGCAGCTGCAGTAGTTGACGCATGTTTGATGTCGATGAGTTCTGTTGGTGGAGTTGGAGCTGTCGCTAGAGCCGGAGCTGTAGCTAGAGCTTGAGCTGGAGTTAGAGCTGTAGCCGGATCCAGTCCCAGTGTCAGTGCCGGTACCCATGCAGATGTCGATAATGATACTAGTGTCATGAGAGGTGTTGATGGTGTTTCTGTAGGAGGTGTGGATGAGGGTTATCATGAATCTTATTATACAGATATTGAGACTCACTATTGATGTGAATTGTATATTTGGATTGTTAATATGTGTAATTTTATTATGCAATGAGGTTTTATTATTGTAATACTAAATTGTATTGCGTTGTTTCTGACTGTTTCTACAAATATTGAATTATGCTATTATGAGATATGTTTGTTTATGTAGTAGTTAAGTTTTATTATTATTATATTGAGTTGTATCCTCCTCCGACGCAACCATCGTACCTCCTTGATGATGCTGCTCTGAGGCGGACCCTCTATCTCCTCTAGAACACCTCCAATGGTATATAGTCCAATTTTCTATTTTTTTTCTTGAGGAAGCCTCTCAATTAGTTTCACTGGTCATATTTTGAGTTTGATGGCTTGTACTGGTATGTCGACTAGCGATGCAGGCTATTCAAAGAACCAACAAGAAAACATAGCTGGTGCAATTGATTTGCTCCCACGACTTGCAATCGGGATTGACGTGAATATAAAATTCAAGTGGTAATGATTATTTTATACTATTTTTTCAAGACATTAGTAACCATTTGTTGTGTTATTAATAAAATTTACTTGGAATACAACATGCTTTCAGAATTTATGATTTCGATTTTACTCTTGAGTGTGCAATATTCAATCTTCTAGACATTGGTTTATATGATGGTTGGATAGTTGATCCCCAGGTATGCACTTTTTGAATCATGTACCTTTATATTTTTTTATAACAAATGATACATTATATGCATACCTACATCATATATATTTAATTTTCAATTTCTATATTCATATTTGGTTGACTGAGTGGTGGTTCTCAGCTCACTTCAAATGTTTGTGATCAGTTTTCGTTATCCCATATAAGTAGTGGGAAGACTGAACTCACTACTATGTTTAAAGGGACATGATTCCATTGAAATTGTATTGATGACCTTTATGTTTTTGTTTATATAGGTGGAGGATATTGATGAATAGACATTACTTCCATCTCAAAGAATATTTCTAGGTGTTGGATTTTCTTGGTGATATTAATGCTATTTTGAGGCCGGATTAAAAAACTAGTAGTAAGATCTATAAAATCTTAGCTAGTGAATTTTTTTCTTGTATTGATGAATGTGGCTTGGATAAAGTTTCCATATCTAGATTTGATTAAACATGGAGTCGATATGCTTAAAAGGAGAGGAAGTTTCCATATCTATTTCCATCCTCTAGAATAGCCATAGTTCTATACTGTGGCTATAGTGATATTACCACAGTTTGAACCATGGATGTATACTTATAGCCATCGTTTGAACCATGGATATAGAACTATGGCCACGGATCCAAACCATGGCTATAAGTCTATGCCTATAGCCATTCCAAACTTAGCCACATTTTCTCAAACTATGGCTATTACATATATCCACGGTTTGAGGAACTATAGCCACGGTTTTAAACCATGGCTATAGCATGAATTTCCAGTAGTGTTTTACATGTTTATATGTTTATATATTTTAAATTTACCTATTTATATATTTATTTATTTATTTATTTATTTATTTAAATGTTTACCAGTTTTAATATATTCATATATATTTTTGTTTTTTTAGGTAATTAATTGATTATAAATTGATAAATAAATCAATAACAAGTGATGCATATTAGAAATGAGTTGATAATTTCTTCGAATTTTATATAAAAAATATTGAAAATAAAGACATTTAGATCTATAAATGCTTTAAGTGTTTGAACATAAATAAAAAATTAGGGTCCGGAGAAATTAGAGACCATATGATTTTCTATGGTTTTAATAATAGTTATACACACTTTATCTGCTATGGTGAAATAAAAAAGATCAAGAATAAAAATTAATAAAGATGTTCATTATGAGAGAGAGGATCTTTGTAAAGAATGTTTTCATGACATAGGTGTTGAAACCATTAAAAATAGTAATTTTTAGAGACATTATAAAAATATTGTTCTCTTTTCATACTAAATTTATGGTGATATCAGTAGTGTTGTGATTGTTTCACTTAATAGAAAAAGATGGATGGAGTGAAAAAAGTTTTATTGAATTGATTGAACTTTTAAAAGAGTTAATTTTAGAAGGAAATAGGACAACATATTCCAATTATGATACAAAAAACTATTATGTCTAATGGGGAAAGGGTATAAGAAAACACATGCTTCCCCCCAATGAATGTGTGTTGTATATAAAGGAATATGAAAATTTATCATAATGTCCAAAATATGAGGCAACATGATATAAAATGGATAGGATAACCAACTATGATTCATTTTTAAAGATAAGCACCAAACTACCCACTAAGTAAATAGGGTATCTTCTAATAATTCATCATTTGAAGTGTTTATTTTCTAATTTAAATGATGCAAAGAGGATAAGATAGTATACATATTAGATAATGTCTGATTGAAACCTCTATCACACTATTGATTCACCATAGTGGAAGATACTTGATTAATAATATCCTAATTTTGGAAAAATGTTATAAATCTCATAATAGGAATGTGAATAGATAGAATGAATAAATAGTAGAGTCTTTGTAGCCAATGGAGTTAATTTCCTACTATATTGGTAGTTCACAACCAATATCTATATATATGTATAAAGGTAAAATAAGTTATAATGATCTTGATGGTTTCTAGACCAAAACAACCTAGAAATGATATTCATGTTTATCTGTTACCATCTATTAATGATTTCAAACTTCTTTGGGAGGTAGGCTTTAACTTATTGATTCATAAAATAAATTGTATTTCCTTTTACGTGTTATGGTAATGTTTACTATTAATAACTTTCCAATATGTGGAAAATCAACTAAATATAGTTTGAAGGGAAATAATTCGTGTATAATTTCTGAAAAAGGGACTTTATATCATCAATTCTAAAAATGGAATAAGGATTGTGTACTTGGGTTATCATATATTTTTTCAAATAGATCACACTTATCAAGGATTAAAAATGCATTTAATGGTCTATAAGAGTTTATTTTTACTCTAAAAAAAATTCAACAATGAAATATTATAATATGGTGGAAAATATCAATGTTCCATTTGGGAAGATAAAAAAGTTACGGTCACTGTAAAAATATATAGAAGAAATGGACCATATTATTTAATTAACCTAATTGGTTATATTTTAAGATAAAACATATCATTTATGTAATGCATGTTTAGAAAAACACATGTGGAAAATTAATTAGAAATTTATTATAAATAAAAGGAAAGAAAAAATGAGGTATTGAATTCTATATTAGAATTAATATCTATTGGAATATAGTTGGAGTTGGATCCCACTATTAAAGGGAAAAAAGAAAAAATTTAACTCCTATATATCAGGAGTTAAGTAAAAGTGAGAAGATAAATTTCTTTCAATATATGCATATTATTAAAGTACCAAGTGGGTATTCTTCACAAGTGAAATAATTACTACAAATGAAAAATTTGAAGTTAATGGGGATGAAATATCATGATTATCTTTTATTTATGTAGTATCTACCACTAGTTGAACTGTGTGGAATACTGCTGATTCTTCATAGAAATTTTTTCATACAATTGTTTTTCTTTTTCAATTCAATTTAAAGTAATGTTATGGATCCAAATTTATTAGTTATGATAAAGAATGAATTTCTAATTTTACTTTGTTAACTAGAGATTGTAACACTGTGATTTTTTATGGACATTTTTTTGAATAAATTAAAAAATTCATTTATAACATACATTTAACTAAGTAAAACATTCCATTCACATGGAACCAGCTTCGAGTTCGTTACACGCAACATCGACTTGGCGTACAATACTCACAACACTGAGTTTCTACAAAACATATCTTTTTATTATTATTATCTGAATGTGATAACTATAATATAGCCGTTAAATATAGTTATACGAATATTAATAACTTATTTTCAAATATTGATAATAAAAGATATAATTAATGGTAAATTCCTTCTATGTTTAAAAATATAGTTTTCAAGAATATACCACTTTTAATGTCCATTTAAAGATAATTTTAGACACTTATGATAATTTATTTTTGTAAAATAAACATCATTTTTTAATTCAGTATATCTAAATTATCTTAAGGTGAATTTTTGGAATGTTTCAGAAAAGTTTAAATTTATTATGAATAATGAAAAATAATACATATTAATGAAAGATCAACTTTTTCATTTAAATAATTATTTTTAAATTAAATTCAGTTTAAAGTCACAATAGATAAATAATATATATATTAATCCAATTTATGTCATTGTAATAATTTTTACAATATAATTAGACAAAAAATATTATTGAACCTTTGACCGTCTCTTTTACCCGCCTTCTAGACACATTTTCCAGATTTGTAGTAAACATAATTTTACCACTTATATGAATTGAATTTAAAAAAATAGACATACATGGTTGTAATTGGGATGAAAAATGTGATCTAATAGGAAGAAAATATTTTTTGGTGAAAAGTAACTTTAAATTTTTATTTACCTTTATTAAAAGTAAATAGTGTAGTTAAAGGTAAAAATAATATTATAATAATATAAAATTATCATAACACTTGTCCTAATTTCATTTGATATATTTTTTTAGACCCAAATAGACCTTAATTAAAAAATATTAACCTCTTTAATCCATTTGTTTAAGATTAATACATTTATAATATTTTATTTAAAGAAGAGTTAAAAGTGTCATATTCAAAATTTATTAACTAAATCATTTTTTATTCAAAGTTATCCATAATATAAATTAGTCTAAAATTATTCATTTTAAAGATAATAAATTTATATTAATAATTATAATTTAATTTTAATTTTTAGAGAAAAAATAACTTAATTAAAGTCTTTTACAATAATGATTCAATAATTGCTTAATTAATTGAGATATCAAGTAAATGATATTAAAAATATTACAATAAATAACATTTTTCTTAATTAATTAAATCCAAAAAAATTATAGATATCATAGACATGTTAGTTCCATATTGGAAGTATGTTTTTGAAGTTATCATGTTATTGGGATATTTTTTAAAATGAAAATATTGAATAGTATGAAAATTGACATAAATGATAATTTAAAATAAATAATATTTTATTAAATGATAGAAAATTTATTAAAATATATATTTTGTACAAATAAATTTTATAGTGTCAAATATATCATAAATGATCCAATTGGTGTTCGTTTTTCATTTCATAGTAACTATATTAACCCTATATTGCAAAAATTCAAGCTCCCAAGGTAAAAGTTAAATTGTTTGACTAAGGGTTAAATCCAAATGATAAGGTTAAATTTATAACCTAAATATATATAAAATTCAATTTTTTATGATATTTTCACCAATCCTCGTCTCATCCTCAAATAAACTCACTTTTATCCATTTATAATTGCAAATTAATTTATATTTATTTAATATTTTAAGATTTTTCTAAAGTGTCCATCCCCTCTCTTATAAATTGAAACTTTTCCTTATCTTTAATTCACACCTCTAAAAACATTTTAATAAAACAAAAACTCACCATTTCCTCTCCCATATTCACCCACTACAACCGAGATTCAATAATTTGGGGAAAAAGACATCCTAAGGAGTCCTTTTCTATAAATCAAAAGGAGATACCTGAAAAGGAGGTAATAGTTTTGTCACCTCTTTCAAAGTTCTTTTCTTATTCTACTTCCTCTTTCTATGTTTTTTCTAAACCAAAGTAATAAATCTATAATATAATATATTTCAAGATTTTTTTTATGATTATGTGACTACCATATTCCTCCTTTTACCCATCCAATGAAAAATAATATCACCATGCATGTGTGTGTACGACTTACCATCACCACACCATGGTGTAAACTGTTTTTCATTTTTGATTTATTTATATGGGTATGAAGATGAATATAAAGAATACAAGTAATAAATATGACATAATATTTTTTATTTATAATTCATTTTCCATCCAATTCCCTACACATTACCAATATGGAATGATATCATTGCTTGTGTGTATGTACGGTATACCGTTTCCACGACGCGATGAGATTCATCTTCCACATTTACCATTCAAGGATGATTATAAAAAATATATATTATTAATAAGTATGAAATATATATGATATAATAATGATATTGGAATAATTATATATATATATACATACATATATCTTTTACATAATTTCTTTCATATGACAACTAAAACAGAAATAGTGTTCTTGCATACGTACGGCTTACAGTCTCACTGAATAATGTATTCTATTTCATACATATTATGCTAAATATTATTATAATATACATATATTGGATATAAAAGATATTTATATCATGATTTACATTCTTAAATCATAATATAAGTATAAGTACCAATGATATAACCAATTAAGATACATGCAAAGAACAAAGCGAATATTACCCAAAGTGAAACCTTAACATAGGATCATTAACAATTGGGTAATATAAGGTCATAGTAAAACCATATGTGGTATTAGATATATGAATATGATTCTATAAAATATGTATAATAGACTTATATTTGTTATACAGGAATATTTTTCAATTATTAAGATATTTAAGACACAAGGTAAGGGAATTTCATCTCACTTTTAATTTTTATAAGATACAAGCTATGTTCGCCACCCTTTACTTTTGTATGGTGTATGTACTACCCATGATTGTATCCAATGATTCTTATAATTAAATTTATGGGTTTTTAAATATCCATTTTATGATCTTTATTTCATGGGTTTTATGTTTCCCAAGGTTTTATGTTATAAAAATTATTTTTCAAAGAATAAAGGATATTTTACACAAGAAATGTTTTTGAAATATCCTTCAAAATTATTTTCATTCTAAGATAAAATCCTTTGGTGTTACTCAATAATTTATTGGGAAATTATTCAATATTAACATTCATATTATTTCTATAAATGGATAACATTTTTAGGGCATGATGTTTATGAAGTTTATTTCTCTTTCACAGGTTATATGCTTTTAAAACCCGCTTATTTTTGCAACTTATATTTAATATAAAATAATTATCAAGCCTGAATCCTTCCATAGGTTGTGATATGTTTAAATTTTTTTGATACCCATTTCATTTATAGGATTATTTTATTATTTTTAATAATCTTATGGCACATATATTTATGATTTCATTATGAGACGAGTGGGACCTATATCTCCCTCCAATGTATTGTGTAAATAGTTATATCTCATTAGATAAACTAATATGGTATTAAGAGTGAACTATGACTACAAATATGGCCTTGGGAGTGAACCATGACTACTAATATGGTATGATTAGTGAACTCATGCTACTAATATGGTATGGGGAGTGAACCCATACTACTAATATGGTATTGGTAGCGATGTCTTGGTTACAATTTAAATCAGTATATACTTATGTGTTTTACACACTTACATGTATTAATCCTATGTTGTGTTTTCACGGCTTATTCTCTTTATTTAATTATGAATTATTTTCTATGAAAATATAATCTTTGTTCAATGATTTCTGTTATGATATTTGATATGTAGTATATGGTTTTCTTATTTTTCATGATCACATTCTCATACCCTTATACTAATGTTTATGCTTATATATCTCCCTTATTTTCTCATACTTAGCATCTGAGATCACCCATTTTATGTTTCTTTCCCACAGGTTATGATGATATGTACTATGTTTGATGTCTCTAAGTAAGGTTCTAGTCAAGAATAACCAAGTGGGAGATTATGTAGTTTATTTATGTACTAGTGTAATGTTCCCATGTTTCCAAAGGCACTAGAGCAATTAAGGTCTTTGGGATTCTATTTATATATTGTTTAAGTATTCCACAAAAGTTTTGTAATGTTAATGTTTGAAAAGTGATCATCACTATAGTTGGTATCATATAAAAGTTATAGTTCACCTTTGTAAGCTAGGATGATAAAACCGTAGTGAAAATCATAAGGTCGTGACTTAGCATAAGTCTAAGGGTAAGGGAAAGTATAGGAAAATGTCCTCTAAATTTAGTGAAGGATAGAGTGAGTGGTTTCCTAGAAATACATCCTTTTATGGATAATAAAATTGCATGTGGCTCTGGAACAGATGTACCTATGGGTAACTACTTCGACAAGATGTTCTGAGCCTGACTCGGTGTAATCTGGTACACGACAATAGTCCTTGTTTCACACCTAGTTTGAAACTCCTGGGGGGAAAGCTTTTGGAATTCATAAACTCTTCATGAACCATTATGTTGGATTTAAATATATATTGTCTATGAATAACCTAGGAAAAAACTAAGGTGTCATAGATTAAGGAATTTTTCATAAGTTATACATCCTATAAGGGATTTTTCATGGTTATGTGGTTCCTCATTATGATAATTATTTCTTAATTTAGGATTTTAGTTTTAGTCAATGGTTGGAACCCAAAAGATCTATGTTAATGGTGATTGTGATGGAAAATACAACAAATTTCCTCCTAATAAACTGAATGTTTTCTGATCTAGAATGAAAATCATCATTGCAATGATCACATAGATTTCTCAATCTATGAATCATGGTGGAATTCCAAATGATAAAACGAGGGAACAAACTTCTGTTGAGAATTTCATGAGGAAACACCCACCTTCATTTATAGAGTCTTCTGATCCACTTATTACTAAACAATGGATCGGTACTACTGAAAAGATATTATTTGTTCTTCAATGTTTTGAGCAAGATAAATTCATTATAGTTGTACATTGGTTCGAAGGTGAAGCAGATCAGTGGTGGACTCTAATCAAGAATACGAGGAAAAAATGAGATTGAATTCATGGATTGGGAGGAGTTCAAGAACTTATTTTTTCATCAATACTTTCCTAGGATTCTTTGTACCAAGATGTAGGAAAAGTTCCTTGAGTTGAAGCAATGGGATGATGAATTTTTTGGTACCTATGTGGATAATTTTACAAGACTTTCAAGGTACACTTCAGGAATAATAACCCAACCTAATAGTAAATTTGATAGGTTATTAAATGGATTAAATCCAAGTCTCAAAAGGGCATTGTCCATAAGATACTTTAGTATCTATTAATATATTGTGCATTGTAAAATCAAGGTTGAAATTGAGGTGGGAGTCACCAATCAATCTCATGGATTTGAAAAGAAGAGTAAGATAGAGTGTATAAGAAACTCTAAAAACCATGGACAAAAGAAGACGAATTTTCTTTTATGATCTAAATGTGTGAATAAACATGGAGGAAATTTCCATAAGGGGTCCAAAAAATGTTTTATTCATGGAAAGAAAGGTCACTGGGTAATTGATTTATAAATTCATGAGAAGAAGTTAGCTAATGTTGTGAATTCAGAAAATGTGTCATAGAATGCAACCACCACAATTCACAAGAATGGTCATTATGATAACCACTTCCCAAACCCAAGGGATGGTGATGATGATCGAACTCAGAAGCATCTTAAGATGAGTGACATAGGGAAATCTCATTCAGTCACTATTTATGATGAGGGGAGTGATAATGATGTGATGAAAGGTAAACTTATCATCCACTATAGAACTGCTAATGTCATATTTATTTCTAGATCTACCCACGTTTTCATATCTAAATAATTCTTTAAGGGTGTTAAGATTCCACCAAAATAGTTAGATATAGAATTATTATTGCAAACCCCTAATGGTACAATGATTTCACCTCAGTTCTATGATTCCTCTCCTATTGATGTTTTTTGGAATATGATTTTTGTAAATATCTTCATTCTTTTTTTAGTCAAATTCGATGTCATTTTAGGAATGGATTGGCATTCTATGCATAAATACCACATCAATTGTCGAGGAATCTAAGTTACATTTGATATTTTAAACCCTCATATGATCATCCATCAATGTGATGATATGTATAAACTTCCTATAGAGATTACATCCAGTGTACAAACCTTAATTCCCATTTAAAAGGTTTCTTCATATCAAATGGTAGGGAAGAAGATCGACATTAATGATATTCCAATTGTTCAAAATTTTATGGATGTATTTCTGGTAGAGTTTCCTGGTATTCTACCAAAATGTGAAGTTGAGTTCTCAATAGAACTCAAACTTGGTTCCCCACCAATTTCAGAAACTTTTTACATAATGGCCCCGATTGAGTTAGAGGAATTGAAGAAGAAACTCCAAAAAATCCTTGATAAGGGATTCATTCAACCAAGTGTTTCACCTTGGGGAGCACTTGTTCTTTTTTTCTTCCATGTCTCTTTCAGTCTTCTCGTTTAAGGATGCTTTCTGTGGAATCCATCGGCCTCTCAAAACCCGCTCTTCCCTCACATTCCTATGCACCTCTCCTGGTTGGAGTCGAAGTGGTGGAAACAAGGAGGGTTTAGGATATGTGTTTTTGCAGTCAACGGGTTTTGAGGTGCTCCTGAAGTCGGATTTCTTTTGTTATGTCAGTTACTGGTGTTCCTCTTCATCGATGGTGCCTGTTCCCAAAGCCCTCATCCACCAAATACCCTGCTCTGGCCTCGCGTTCCTCTGCACCCCTCCAAGTTGGATCTGGATCGGTGGATATATGAGGTTTTTGGGATGTGGGTCGGCGGCCGACGGTGCTCCATGCATGACATGCGTCTGTGTTCTCTTGTGAAGGCGATTTCTTGTTTTGTCAGATCTGTTTGATGTTTCTTCCTCATAGACATCGAAGAAGGTTTGTTAGGTTGTTCTTCGGGATCATGATCTGTTATTCTCACTCGATGAAATTTTCGATTTGTGTTCTGGATTTTTTTATTTTCGGTTCTAGTGTGGTGTCGAATGTCGACATTAATGGAGGTGATGAGGGTGAAGTGACGACGATGTGGGTGATTTCCACAATGGATGTTGTGGTGAGTTCTGTTTCGGTGGGAGTTTCTCCGGTCATCGGTCTGGTAGTGAGACATTGGATCCGGCGACCAGTTTCCTCCGGGTTTATGATTCAGTGATGAATTGGTGATGATGATGAAGTGGTGTTTATTCAGCAATGATGACGGTGGGTACGGCGACGATGATGGACGAGGATCATGATAGTTACTTCGATTGATGCGAGCATATCCCAAAAGTGATTTCCTCATTTGGTGTGTCTGGATTTTGAATTTGGCTTGCAGCTGTGAATCCTACTGGATGTTTTCTATGTGTTCTGGTTACCGCTCACCTGAAAGTGGTCTTTTTCAAAATCAAATAAAAATTTATTTGGATGGATATTTATGGATTTAATTAATAGATTCTTTAGCAATTACCTCAATATGTTGGTGGTAGTCTTTATAGATGATATTCTTATCTATTCAAAGTGAAAGGTAGAGCATGAATATCACTTGAGAATTTTACTACAGACCCTAAGGAAGGAAAATTTATATGAAAAAATTACAATGTGTGAATTTTGGATAAAAAAAGTTTCATTTTTGGGTCACATAATCTCAATAGATGGTATATCAGTAGATCCATCAAAGATAGAGGCTACTAAAAGCTTGCCTAGACCAACCAGAGTGACTAAGATCCACAGACGTCTTGGTTTAGCAGAATATTAATAACTGTTTGTGGATAATTTCTCATGACTATCTAATCCTCTGACCAATTTAATTTGGAAGGGTATCAAGTTCCTCTGGTCAGATGAATGTGGGGAAATTTTCAAGGAACTGAAGAGAAGTTTGGTCAGTGCACCTATGATTACATTACCTTGTAGTGTAGAAGGGTTTATAATATATAGTAATTCATCAAAGAAGGGATTATAATTAGTTCTTATGAATAATAAAATGGTTATAGCTTATGCCTCATTATATTTTAACATTCAAGAGGGAAATTATCCAGCTCGTGAATTGGAGTTACCAACAGTAATTTTTTCAGTAAAGATATGGAGGAATTATCTTTATGGATAAAAGTGTGATATATATATTGATCACAAAATTTTGAAATATATATTCAATCAAAAGGATTTTAACATACACTAGAGAAGATGGTTATATTTGATAAAGGATTATGACTTCTCAATGCATTACCACCCTGGGAAGTAGAACACAGTGGATGATGATTTGAGTTGAAAAGATCATGTTAGCTTATCTATTGTGAGGATCAAAAAAGATCTAATATTCCTGGATTTGAAAAGGATGGATCTAGAAATCCTGAAGAAAGAGGAAATATCTTATATTTCTCAAATGAATGTTCAACCCTCTATCCAAGTGAATATTAATGTGGCACATGAGGAAGATAAAGATCTTCAAAATAAGGTTTGAAATGTTCCAGAGTTTAACCATGATCTGGATAAAATGATGAGGTTTAGGAACCGTGTATGAGTTCCTTCCAAACTAGATTTTAAGAAGGTGCTGCTATAGGAATCTTATAGTTCTTCATTCTCTATTTATCCTAGAATTATGAATATGTATAAGGATTTGAAAGAATACTTTGAGTAGGATGGAATGAATAGAGATATCACAGAGTTGGTATCTTGATTTTTGGTATTTCGGTATGTTATAGATGAAGGAAAAAAGTCTAAAGGGATGTTACATTTATTACATATACCAGAATAGAAATGGTACAACATAACTATGGATTTTGTTGTTTGACTACCCAAAATCTATAAAAGGTTTAATGATATATGGTTGGTAGTCGATCGCCATATAAAGTTTGTACGATTCATTGCTGTTAGATAATATTTATCTCTGGATCAACTTTCTAGGATATATGTCAAGGAAGTGGAAAGGTTTCATGGGGTACCACATTCCATTTTATCATATCGAGATTTGAGGTATACCTCAAAGTTCCAGCGAAGTCTTTAGAAAGTATTTGATACATAATTGAGTTTCAACACTGCTTATCATCCTCAAAAAGATGGTCAGTATGAAAGAACAATTCAAACCCTTGAGGATATGTTGAGATCTTATTTTATAGATTTCAAAGCCAGTTGGGATCAACACCTTTTTCTAGTTGAGTTTTATTATAACAATATATTTTACTCAATCATTCAGATGTCTCCGAATAAATCCCTATATGGGAAGAAATTTCAAGCACCAACATGTTGTGATGAGGTTGGAGAAATAAAGATATTAGGACTTGATATTATTGAATAAATGGTTGATAAGGTTAGAACCATTCAACATCATATCAAGACATCTCAAAGTCGATAGAAAAGTTTTTATGATAACTATCAACGTGATCTAAAATTTGAAGTTGGTGAAAAGTGTTCCTATGAATGTCACCTTGTAATAAAGTTATGATATTCAGGAAGAAATAAAAACTAAACCCTATGTTTATTGGTCCCGTTGAGATTCTTGATCATATCAGGATAGTAGCCTATCATTTGGAACTTCCTCCAAATCTATCTCAAATTCATGATGTGTTCCATATATCTCTCTTAAGGAAGTACATAACTGACACTTCATATATACTGAAGTCAAAGGTCATACCGCTGGAACCTGATCTTTCTTAGGAGGAGAAACATGTTGAAATTTTGGACAGATCCAATAAAATTCTATGAAACAATACCACTCGTCAGGTTAAATTGTCTTGGAGAAATCACATGTTAGAGGATGCTACGTGGGAACTTGAAGATATGATGAAGCAGAAGTTTCCGCATTTGTTTTTACCCAAGTGATAAGTTTCAAGGTTGAAATTAATTTTTAGGGGGGTATAATATAACACCTCGAGTTTTTATGGACTTTTTTTAAAATAAATTAAAACATTCATTTGTAACTTGTATTGAACTAATTCTAACATTCCTTTCACATGGAACCAACTTGGTGTTCGTTTCACGCAACACTGACTTGGCGTACGATAAACACAACACTGAATTTCAACAAAATGTATCTTTTTATTATTATTATGAAAATGAAATAATTATAACCCAGTTGTTAAACATAGTTAAATGAATATTAATAACTACTTTTCAAATATTTATAATAAAACATATGATTCATGGAAAAAATTTCTATGATTAAAGATACTATTTTCTCAAATGAAACGCTTTTAATATCCTTTTAAAAATAATTTTAGACACTTATGAAAATTTATTTTGTTAAAATAAACATTTTTTTAATTTAGAATATGTAAATTATCTTAGAGTGAATTTTTGGTATTTTTCTGAAAAGTTTCAATTTTTAATGAATTGTGAAAAATATTGCATAGTAGTTAAAAAATGACATTTTCATTTGAATAATTATTTTTATATTAAATTGATTTTAAAGCCACAATAGATAAATAATATATATATTAATCCAATATTTGTCACTAGAATCATTTTTACAATAGCATTAGATATAAAAAATTATTGAACTTTTGAACGTCTCTTTTACCCGCCTTCTAGCCTCATTTACGGGATTAGTAGTAACGATAATTTTACCGCTTCTGTGAATTGAATTTCAAAAAACAGACATATATGGTTTTAATTAGGATGAAAAATTTCATCTAATAGGATCAAAATATTTTTTGGTGAATAGTAACTTTTAAATTTTATTTACCACTGTTAAGGCTAAATTGGGTAATTAAACGTAAAAATAACATTATAATAATATAAAATTACCATAACACTTGTCCTAATTTCATTGGATATGTGTGTTTCGACCCCAATCAACCTTAGTTCAAAATTATGATCCTCTTTAAGCCACTTGTGTTAGATTAATACATTTATTATATTTTATTTAAAGAATAGTTAAAAGACTCATTCAAAATTTAATAACTAAATAATTTATATATAGGGTTGTACATAAGATAAATTATACTATAATTATTTATTTTAAAGATAATAAATTTATCTTCATCATGATAATTTATTTTTAATATTTAGAGAAAAAATAACTAAATTAAATTCTTGTACCATAATGATGCAGTAATTGTTTAATTAATTGAGATATCAAATAAATGATATTAAAAATATTAAAATAAATATAATTTTACTTAATTAATGACATAAAATAATTTTATAGATAAATTATACATTTTTTCGAAATATTTTAAGTATTTTTTGACGTTATAATGTTGTATTGGTATTTTTAAAAATGAAAATATAGAATTGTATCGAAATTGACATAAATGATAATTTGAAATAAAAAATATTTTATTAAATGATAAAAAATTCATTAAAATCTATATTTCAGACACCTGACTTGGATAGTGTCATATATAACATAAATTATCCAATTTGTTTTATTTGGGTATTTATAGTAACTATAGTAACCCTATAGTTTAAAAATACAAGTTTTCACGGTAAAAGTTAAATTGTTTAACTAAGGGTTAAAGCCAAACTATAAGGTTAAATTTATAACAAAAACATGAATAAAATTCCTTGGTTTATTCAATTTAAACCCATAATCATCTCATCCTCTAATAAACTCACTTTTTATCCATTTGTAGTTGAAAATTAATTTGTATTAATTTAATATTTTAATAGTTTCCTAAAGTACCCATCCCATCTCTTATAAAAGGGAACTTCTCCTTCTATTTAATTCACACCACTGAAGCCATTTGGATTTGAAAAACCCTTCCCATTTCCCCTCTAAAATTTCTTAAATACATCCTATATTCCAAACATTGGGAATAATTCCATCCTATCAAGTCCTTTGATATAAATCAAAGGGAGATACCCGGAAAAGGTAATTGTTTTATAACCTCTTTCAATGTTTTTTTATTCTTATCCTTCCTCTTTCTATGTTTTATACGTAACAAATTATTAACTACAGTATGTAATATATTATGATATGTTTTTATGATTATGGTACAGCCATTTTTATCTTTTTACTCATCCTATAAAAAACAATATCATCATGCATGTGTGTGTACGGCTTACTGTCTCCATGCCGTAGTGTAAACTATTTTTCAGGTATACTTTATTTTTATGGGTATCATGTTGAATATAAAGAATTTAAATAATAAATATGATATAATATTTTTTCTTTATAATTCCTATTCCATCCAATTCCCTACCCTTTACCAATATTTAATGATACCATCGCTCATGCATACGTATGGCTTACCATCTCCACGACGCGATGAGATTCATCTTCCACGTTCACCATTTTGGGATGATTATAAAAAATATATATTATTAATAAGTATAAAATATATATATGATATTATAATTATACTGGAATAATAATATATATATATATATACATTTTACATTTACAGAATTTCTTTCCATACGACAATTGAAACGGAAACAACGTTCATTTGTACATATGGATTACCCTCTCCATGAATGGTGTAATCTATTTCAAACATCTTCATGCTATATATTATTATAATATATATATAATGGATTATATCTTGATTTACATTCTAGAAAAAAAATATATAATTATAAGGACCAACGATATAACCAATTAAGACACAAGCGATGAACAAACTGAATATTACCCAAAGTAAACCCTTAACATAGGATCATTAAACAGAAGGTAATATAAGGTCACAATAAAACAATACATGGTATTAGATATAAGAATATTCTTTCATAAAATATGTATAATAAACTTATATTTATTATACAGGAAGCTTGTTTGAGTATGAATATAGTCAAGACACAAGGTAAGGGTATTTCATCCCAGTTTTAATTTCATTGAGATACAAGATATGTTTTCCACCCTTTCCTTCTGTATGGTATATTTACTACCCATGATTCCACCCAATTATTATTATAATAAAATGTATGGGTATTTACATATCCGTTTTATGATCTTTATTTCATAGGTTTTAAGTTTCAAAAGTTTTTATGTTATAAAAATCAATTTTCAAAGAAGAAAGGATATTTTCCTCAAGAAATGTTTTTAAAAGATCATACAAAATTATTTTCCATCTACGATAACATACATTGGAATTACTCATGCCTTTATGAAAAAATTATTCAATGTTTCCATTAAAATTATTTCTCTAAATGGGTTATATTTTTATGGAATGATGTTTATGAAGCTCATCTCTCTTTCACAGGTTACATTATTTTGAAACCCACTTCTTTTAACATGTTATGTTTATGATGAAATAATTATGAATCCTTTCCCTTTCCACAAGTTTTGATATGTACACGTATTTATGATACCCATTTCATTTTAGGGCTTATGTAATGATTTTTAATGATCTTGTGGCACATGTATGTATAATTTCATTATGAGTGGAGTGGGACCTATATCTCCCTCCAATGCATTGGGTAAAGATTTATATTTCAAGATAAAAACTAATACGGTATTGGGAGTAACACTTGACAACTAATATGGCCATGGGAATGAACCATGACTACTAATATGGTATGAGAAGTGAACTCATGATACTAAGATGATATTGGGAGTGAACACATACTACAAATACGGTCTTCGAAGTGATGCCTTGGCTACTATAGAAATGAGTATATACTTATGTGTTTTCCATACATACATGTCTTACTCATATGTTTTTTTCATGGATTATGATATTTATTTAATTAATAATTATTTCCTATGAACTACAAATCTTTAAGCCATGATTTTTGTAATGATATTTGATATGCAGGGTATGATCTTCTATTTTTCATGATCACGTTCTCATATCCTTATACTCATGTTTATGCATATATGTATCCCTTATTTACCATTACGGAGCATCCGAACTCACCCTTTTTATGTTTCGTTCCCCCAGGTTATGAAGATATGTACAATGTTTCATGTATTTAAAAATATTACTAGTTAAGAAGAACCTAGTGGGAGATTATATAGTTTATTTATATACCGATGTAATGTTTCCAGGTTTCCAAAGGCACTAGACCAATAATGGCCTTTGGTAGTCTATGTGTATAATGTTTAAGTATTCTAGAAAATTAATATAATGTTAATTTTTTAAAAGTGATGGTCACTATGGAGATGTATTTTCCACCATTAGTTTTTGATGTAATGGTCCCTATGGTGATTCATTTAGTGTGAGAAATAGTGATATATATTCCAATATGTTTACATTTTATGTATCCATTTGAATGATATTTAAAAATTATGAAGGGATGTTTTTAAAATAAAAATCAAATAGTGGCCGCAATTTTTCAAAAATATATATCAAAGGATTTCTTTGAATTCTTTATAGACTACTTATATAAACTAGATCACCTTGATCTCCCAATATCTCAGCATCTAGTAATAAATTTTTGAAGTTAAGGGGATACGTGGATTAAAATTAATGTTAATTATACATAATATAGTGACATAGGAAAATTTATATATTTTTAAAAACATATTTGTAATTCAAACATATATATTAGAATATATTTCTAGATTGAAGGAAAAACAATTGAAAATTAATGAATATAAATGATGAATAATCATATAAATAAATTTGTTTCAAGTTTTAAGGATAAATTCAATAATGAATCTTTTAAATTTAAATCCTTTAGATGTTTGGATGAGATATAATTTTTTATTTTTAGAACATGATCTAGTTTTAACATTAATAGTTATAAATTTTTCACAAAAAATTATGATAAAAAGATTAATATTCAAAATAGTGAAGTAATGGTTGTCCCTGAAGTAATTCATTTTTTGAGTGAAAAAGATAAAAAAAAACCCAATTTCTATATCAACAGAATATTTTGGAGTTATTGAGGATATATACAAAACTGATCATAGTAAATTTCCAATTATCATTATTTAATTATAACTGAGTTAATAGAATTGGTGATGTGAAGTATGAAGATTGTGGATTTATACATATTGATTTGAAAATATTTAGTTTTAAAGAGGAACCAGTTATCATAGTGACACTTGTGAAGTAGGTATTTTATGCAATTTTCTCATCAAATGATATGTGAACCATCATTTTACAAGGGGAAAATTAATTTTATGGTGAATATATTTAATATTTTGTGGATTTATATGAGGAATCATTATTTATAACATGATTACCTGGGGATAAAAATAACTCTGATATAGATATATTAAAAGCTATAAAAAATAATTATGTAGAATGGATATGGTAAAACACTCCATTTGTATCTTAATTATTTAGGTAAATATCCATTTTTTATTTATTTTTGAAACTTTCACAAGTAGAAAACACTATTTTTTAAACATCTATTTTTAAATCTATATACATTGATTATTTCTATCTTTTTTACATTAAATTTTATATTCATCTATTTCAACTAAATATTTTTTGTTGACGAAGACTAACATCATTATTTTTTTCTAGAAATTACACATGTAAAAAAATGGGTTTTTCACTTGGATATTTAAATTTATATATGTTTATAATTTATTCTATTTTTGTATTAATTTTTATATTCATCTATTTTGGTTTCAAATTTTATGGTCAAATAATCCTAAAATAATTATTTATTTGTGACTATTTATTTGTATTATTTTTTTTAATTATTTACTTTTATTCGGTTGTCTTGGTTCACATAATAGATATAATTTTCTTTCTATTATTAAAAATAATTTTTTTAACTTTAATCAATCATTTAGTTTTAATAAAATAAAGGAACACAAAATTTCTTAATATTCATATATTTAAATGTTTTGAATGGAGAAAGTGGAATGTTTTCTAAGGTATGTTTATGTTTATTCATATTAATATATATATATATATATATAATTAAATTATTTAATTAAATTAAGAATTTTTTCATCAAAATAACGTACACCTCGAATGGTGAGCCTACTATTATGGGGTCTTTTTCTTCCCCAGAGAAGATGATACCCAGAGTTAGTAGACATGGGATTAAAAATTTTCAAAAAAAATCAATTGACCATAGTAAGTAGAGATTTTCAATTGAGTTTGATAACAATAATAAACAAATTATCCTGAATTCAAATATTTTTAAAAGTTATATGGACATATAGGGTTGTTGTAAGATTATAATGTTATATCCTAATTAGAGGATATACGACTAAATATAGAAATATCAATTGTGGGATTCTGTAACTATAAGATATATCAAATTATTTATTTCTTTACTATTCTATAAATATTATATATTTCGCAAGAATAATATTTATTCTCTTTAATTAAAGATGAAATTCTACTTTTAGGATAAGAAATAAATTAAAAAGAGGTGGCTATATTTAATGGAAATTACATGCAGTTTTTTTTAAATAAAAATTGAAATTAGTTTATATATTTGGGGTATAACATAATGAAAACCCATGCCTAAAATAATAGTTTTAAAATTTTAGAGAAATGGGAGAAGTGTTTCACCAGTCTATGGGAGGAATCCTTTCTGGTATGATAATTATTTTGTATAAAATAAATTCGTAATATTATATGTAAATTATTTTATGACTAATTCATTTATTATTATATATAAGTCCTCTGATATATCTCATCAATATATCCACTCATAGAGTTTATACCATCGTACTTTATCACATTAATGGTATCACTTTCTTTAGGATAAATTAATTACCATAAAGTTTAACGAATTAAAATCTAAATTAAGTAATGGATCCTAAGAGGTTCATTTTGCCCCTTAATCACCCCCCACTTGGACCATCAGGAGAGATGGATGTCAGGTACTTTTATCCCTAAGGTTTAGATGGACATTTTGACAAATAATTTTCAAGCTAAATAATTATAAGTCCATAAAAGTGGATATGATGTGAGTATGGATATTAAAAAAAATTGGTTATCCTAGTATGTCATTGAGGGAGGAAGAATATAGCGGAATAAAAGTTTTGTTGATAGATAATATTTGATATATGAATTTGATGATATATTATTTAATTAAATCATCTATACATGCTATGTCTCCATAAATGGGGAGACAGACACAGCGTACCTACCCAGATCCTTCACCATCTCATTCTGACCCGATGGTGTACCGTAAGTTGCATGTTAGAGATCCCCATTTATATATTGTATCACACTTAGTCATATATAATTTAAGTGAAAATGTACATCATCGACTTTGTAATTTGTTTCAGGTAGGATTTTTAGTATATGGTATTATTAATATAACAACTCCAATGTTGTTGCTTACCAAGGATGTGGTAAGAGTTTGATATAGTATGAGTAATTGTTTACATTGGTATACTATCTATCTTTATTAGTTGAAATATTATGTATGTTTTACTTTATATTTTATCTTGATTTTGATTTTAAGTTACTTTTAATTATTTCTTACAATTACCTTCTATTATAGTATCTAAAAAATGAATTCCTTTAAAATAAACCTATGTTTCAGGAACCATCGCCATTAAATACAGCTCAGTTTTTAATAAGATAAAAAATTCCCCTATATTATTTTATGTTGGTGTCATATAAAGATTTTATTTATAATAGTGATAGATTTAAATATATATCTGAAAGATTATAAAATAAATATATTAAGTGTTAGTTTTTTCTATTCCATGACTGGTAAGAATACTTATATAATTATGACCAATTATTCAATATAATTTCATTAATGTTAAACTTTTTATATTTTAGTGGAAATTATAATTTATTCATATTCTTCCTAAATGAATGTATTCTATATTGGTTATTATATTTACTGGGAATTCATGAAAGGTCCATAAAACCCTCAATTCTAAATTATGTTCTCTAGATCCCCCTAATACCAGCATGCATCATGGTGAATGTTGACAGTACGGCCTATGGCATGTCAGGACCCTAAAGTTGTGGAAGTGTCTTCCTCACCCACTATAGATTTTCAATGGTTTATTTCCTCTAGAAATTGAAATTAGAAATGCAGATTAATCTGATATATGGTCCAAGATGTGGTCCCTTTGTTCCCTTAAATATTCTGCAACAATTGTGGCTTTGGACTTGTGGGGAAAGATTCACTTCTATCTTTGGAAAATCCCTTAAATAATTGAATGATTTTCCTAGTTTTCATTGATAAATTTTAGGATTGGGTCTTCCCAGATCCTGAACATTTTGGAAAAACAATCTTGATAAATTTTCATATATATATCTAAGAGTTCATTTATGTGTATTTTTCTTTTAGTAAATGATTTTGTATTAATATTTCCATTTTGAGTATTTTTTTACATGTTTATTGAAATTTTATTCTGTTTTTTTTCTATTTTATTTATAAGAATTATGGATATAGAACTTAGGTTTTTTTATTTTATTATATTTAAAAACAATATGTTTTAACATAAATTATTTTAAAAATAGTTTTTTAAATCACTTTTAACATTGGTTTTCAATAAAAAAGGATGTTGAGAATCCAATTATATTGATATTTATTAAGTAATTTCAACATCTATTATCAAAAAAATAGTTTTTGAAAGCCATTTTCAATTTCAAATTTCATTAAAAACTAATATAGAAATTCCCCAATAAATATTGATATTTATTTCAGATTTCAACATCATTTTTTTATAAAAGTATACATTAAAAATCCTTTTAACATTGGTTTTTACAAAAAAAATGTTAAAAGTCCCCCTATGTTTATATTTAGTAAGGATTTCAAAATCTTGAATTATAGTAACCAAAAATTAAGGTTATTTTAATATTAGTTTTAAATAACCAATATTAAACCTATTATTTTAACATTGATTGTATTCACAGGTATATATGTTTTTATTGTAGAAATTATTAACAAAAGAATATATTAATTTTTTGAAAATAATTTCATTAATAAATATTAAAGTATAATATTTTATATTGATAATATTAATTGGATAAACTAATATTCTTAATCCCCAATTATATGGATGAAAACTGTTTAGGAAAGATATAATTTAACGGGTCATCTTTTCTTTTTAATATATTGATATTTGGTTTCATTTTCAAAATTATTAATTAGTCATATAAAAATTTAAATTAAATGATATTAACAAAGTGTAATTAAAATTTATAACATCCTTAAAAAATTTGAGTACTTGTTGAATATTAAAATTGTTTGTTCATGTTAATGTTAACTAGATAATTGTTTTTAAATATAGAATTAAAGAGAATCATTGAGATATTTCATCAAATCTAGGGTAGCGATATTTATGGATAAAAAATAATTTATGTCACTAGAATTCCACATGGAAACATTTTGTGTGATGAGGTGGCCTGATAAGTCTCATTCCTATATATAAAAAAGGAGTTTTATGGGTTATTTAGGGTATGAAAATCAAAAAACATTGATTGTAGGAAATAATTATACATTTTCTGGTGCACATCGCTTAGTTAAAATAGAAGCAGAATGGCCATTAAAACTGATTAGTTAGAGAATAAAATGTTTTCCCTAATACTCTTTTTATAATATATATATATATATAATTTTTAGTTTTATTTTAATTAATAAAAAATTTATTATATACTCATAGGTGATAATAATCAATAACATGATTCAACTAGAGAGCTGTAACATTACTATGTAGGCTTTTATGTTTTTGGATGAGATGTGGTCATAAAAGTTCATAGTAATTTTTATTTTTTGGTTTGTGAATTGATTTTTTTTAATGTTTATAATTTGATGATTATTCAAATTTTATTGTGTTGTACCTTTTCTGAACAAAACATAAGTCATACCCATTAAAATATATACTCTTCCCAACATATTTTTAAATACCCTAACCTATAATAAGGTTATTTTTTCTTTAATTTTAGTTTTATAAGTCATTCCATATGGTATTTACTAGGTTTTTATAAGATTAAACTAGTTTAAGAAGGTTTAGAGGCCATTTTTTGGAAAATGAGCTGGGAGTTGAGAGCTTTTTCAAGCAGCAGCACTCCCACTAGAAGTTTAGTTAGTGTTAATCAGAATTCTGATGGGGGTTGTAGAGGCCACTACCTCTACCACTAAAACTCCACTAGGGGTATAAAGTATTTCTTGAAACCCTACTTAATTTTTTAAGAGACCACTACCAACACACAATTGTTTTCTCCTCATTCAGTCATGACACCATGTCTCTCAAGATCTATACTCTCCCCTTTACTACTTAGGTGGATCTTCTTAGATCCTTGATTCCTAGGACTATGGTTGGTCATAAGGGTTCTTCCTTAAAAATTTTATCCTTAACCTCTATTCAAATATCATTATTTCCTATAGTTTTAATGAAAATAGATTGAATCTTCATTTTTTTTGTTTTAGGACTTATTGAACATCTTATTCCACATTAGTTTCCTTTGGTTATGTTTGAAGTGGGATTTGATCTTAGAAAAAACAAAGTTATTACCTTAGTTATTTTTTTTAATTTTTTGTTTCTTTTCAAGAACACCCGAAGAACTAAATTTTGTTACCTTCTAGGTTGGATCAATATTTTAAGTAGTGTCCTAATCATCTTCCATGGACCCCAATGAGGTGTTATTAAAAATAAATTAGTTTTCATGCCCCTTCCTCCTCAACTACTCTTCGAATGTTTTCCAAGATACTGTTTGGGATTAGTAAACCCAACTAAAACCCAAGTTTAAATACTAATAGATAGTTTTCAATAAATATTATATGGATTACAAGAATTATAATACTTTTCTAATTTTTTCTAGCATGTTAAGATTATTTGTTTTACTTTACAAATAATATTCCTACCTCATTCTTTGTTTATAATTCCTATTGGTTACATTAAAATTTTGAAATATGTTAGGAATGATTTCATGCTTATATTAGCTATTGTTATTAATTAATTAAAGGTAATTCTTGATGACATTACTAGTTATACTTTTATAGAATACTAGAGTTGAATAATTTAAACCAAATTGGGAATCTTGTTATGGTTAATTATATCTATATATCAAGTTTTACAAACATGAGAAAGTTACACTGAGGGAGTATAAGTCAGATACATGGGGCGTTTGTTAGGACATGGCCAGTTATACATGGGATGGTCTCATGATGACTAGACTCATTATACCCATCTCCCTTATTCTATAGGATGAGCTGAAAGATTTCTCTAACTAGATCAACCTCCTGATTTATATATGGTAATGGTTGTTAGGATCCTAACTTATTTTTATATATCTACCCATATATGTGGGTGTGTATGAGTATATGTGTAAGTAATATAGGAACTTATAATGCCTCTCGTATAATATGGATTAAGAATTTATCTCAGATCCTAATCCAAGATCAATGTAGGTAACAAGGTATGGATCCTCCTTGGGTAGGGAATTATTTTTCTTATACCAAAGTATATGTTATTTGTACTTGTTATTTACCTTTTCCTAAAGCTTAAAATTATTGTTGGAGTAAACTCTAGTTTATGACATGTTGTTAGGGGTGGGGTGGATATGGATTACTAATTTCTCACACTCATGTCCGGTAAAAGCCCCTTCTAGGACGTGTGTAGACTCGCTTATCCACAATCTAGGAAATGAAAGGGTACTAGATTTTAAAATCTATAACCACATGAGGACCATGTTGAATGGGTGTATTTTTTTGGAAATTTTTCTTCTTAGATGGTTTAGACACACATGGACTATCCTTATCACCTTTGGGAGAGGATTCACAACTATGGGCACTCATCTAGGATCTATAGGCCTTATTTCACTTTCCCTTTATGTATATATAGATTTTTGACAAATATTCACTTGCTTTGTTTCTAGATGGTCACTTTTTAGTTCTTTATTAATGTTTAATACATGTTCATTTTATGTTTTTCTACTTCTATCTTATTTCATACTCGCACATGCCTCTATAGATATTATACGAGGTATTTGACTAACTAAGACCTAAGGGGTAGTTCCACTTATAGAAAATAGCATCATCTAGTTATTTCATTGTCTAAAGTTGGATAATAACCTCCCACTTGTGTTATTCTTGACCCCCTAATCCTTATTCCACACTTTGGTGATTAGGTGGTGCATCTGAGGTGTCGTGGTGATGTGGCATGGGTTTTTAGGTCATGAACATTATAGAAGCATGTCCCACTAACAAAGTGGGTACCTAAAACTTGGGACTTGGATGTCTCTTATGTAGACTAATTAGATAAAACAATCCTCCATATTTTTTTATGAGCTTAGAGTTCTTAAATCAATAAGGTGTATAATTATGATGTTGAGGCATAGCTCATGGGAATCAAACACTCAACCAGAAAGACTGAGAGCCCAAATATTTTCACTGAACCCCCCTGGACTAATTATATATATTTTTTGAATTTTAGGATCATTCCTATACATGTTTGATATATGTTATTTTTATATAATAGTGTGTAAAAATTTATATACACTTTTTGAAAGTTTGTTTATTTTTTATGTTTCTTATGCACAGTTATTTTAAAATTTTATTTTTCTAGATTTTTATTTTTAAATAAATTCATTATTTTGAAATATTGGATAAAATAATGAAATTAAATTAATATTTATCATATTATTTTAAAATAACTTACCATTATCATATCTCAATGATGGTTACCCATATAGGTTTGAGAAACCGGTAAAAATAGTCAATAATTTATTAGTTTTTTATAAAGTAAATTTAAATACTAAATGGAATACTCAACGAATTGGAGGCCACTTCTAGTCATGAATATATTTTTGGTAACACAATCTAACAAAATAGTGTAGATATTTATAGGTTTACTACAACATATCACACTTTTATCAATTCAGTATCTTGTCTATATTAGTGCTAAAAAGCATTGATGTTTCCAGTGCTAGTAAAATCTAAGATATTTTTTCAAAACTAAATAAATAATATATAAAATTATTTGTCATCATTGTAAGAGTTGGGGATAATAAAAGATATATTTTATTAACATTAAAGATGTAATCAATAAAAGTCCCCAACTACATCAATGTGCTTCAATATAAACAACACTCTATAGTATCCAAATAGATATAAAATAAATAAATTTAAATAAAAATAAATTATAATTACAAATAAATTTTCATTATAAATATTTTAATACTATATAATTAAATTGATATATAAAATTGGTTACAAAAATTTACAATTTCTAACCCACTCAAAAATTATCTAACTCTTATTGGAGACTGGGTGGCCCTATATCCCACTTCCATTGGTACCCCATTCCAATAGATATTATTCAGGCCACTATTTCTCAAACACTCCAAACTAAATATAAGTAAAAGATTAGTGTATTTATAATAGAAAACAATTCTCATTTTGGTCATACTGTAAAGAAATAAATAAAACATAAATATGACATAATAATTCTTGAATAAAAAATAAATAAATAGATAAACAAGTATGAAAAAAAATAAAAAAATTTAAAGATAACATAAATAAAAAATAAAATAAACAACAAAGTAATACAATACTCCCGATGCATTTTCTTTATTTTGAGTATGTGACAGACTTTCAATCATACCAATCACATCGTGTGTGGAATTTAAATACAGATAATTATTATACATCACAAATGGATAACTAATAATTTTCCTAAAATATCATGAAAATCCAAAAAAAATATCTATTTTGTAACACCACCATGGTTTTTTAAATAAATTTAATATAGAATTTAATGCATAAAACACCGATTCTCTCTAAAACAACACTTTGTTCTTATAATTATTTAAACAAGATAATTATAACCTATCCATTAAACATAATATATTCCCTTCTGTGACTTTAATTTTGTAAAAATTTACATACATGGTTGCTTTTAGTTATATATATATTGTCTGATATAATCAACTTAATTTTTTTAGTGAATAGTAACTTGACCCTTTGGAATAGTAATATACCCTTATGAATAGTAATATGACACTAATGAATAGTAAATCAGCCAAATGAATAGTAACATCATCCATGAGAGTATAAATAAAATTCATACACCTTATAAAGAAAGTATGATATAATTATATCATAGTACAAGTAAGTGAATATTTTAAAAAAAAAATTAAGTGTTGGTATTTTTGTGAGTAATAAATATTAAAACACAATTTTATGATTATGAAATTGATTTAAAAGAAAATTAATTTTCATAAAATGTACTCACAAGTAAATATTTTATTGTTCTATGATTTAGGATAATCTAATAAGTCCTTTGTTAATTTTTTAGGGTGTTATAAAATGAGTTTTAACTTTAAAAACTGTATTTTTCGTGTAAATGATGATTTTAATTAAAAATTAAATTTATCATATTTAGAAAATGATTTTAATAAAATGGAGTTCTTATTTTAATTTTACATGTCAAAAAATGGTTATGGTGAATTTTTTGGGATTTTTATGAAATGTAGGAATTTTTAGTGAATAGTAAAATACGATAATTTATAGTATAAATACATTATAAGATGAATATATTATTCCTTGATTAATGATAGATGTAAGAACCCTTGGTTTGAACTAACATGAAAATATTACTGTATTTAGTCACAAGAATCAATAATATTTCTTATCTTGAGAAAAATAAGAAAATAATGAATAAAATAATGGGAAATTACCACTCTCTTACACTATAAATACAACCCCTCACCCCCTCTTCGAATCACACCTCTAAGCCTTTAATATTGTAATATTTCTAACCAAATCCTCTTAAATAGTCTCTCCCCACATATAGGAGATCTTTTTATTTTCAAAATACCAAAACCAATCCACTTAATAAGGTTCTTAATGAAGAGTATTCAAGAGGTAAAGTCCTCTTCCTTTTCCTTTTAGTTTCTTTTCAAGTTATTTCCTTTTATTATCCTCTCCTCACCTCCACTGTCTGAATGATCACGATACCTATAATATAGTCTATATAATGGATTTATATAAGTTTAATGAAATATTCTTATTCAAACCCCTTTAACCCTCTCTTTTAATTTAAAAATGAAATCATCGTCCAAGAGGTGGTGATTTAAAACCTTCATGGACAACATATTTTCATTCTTCAATTTCTAATTCAAGGATGGTAATTGAACCATTTTTATGGTTAAAACACCCTATAATATATGTATTATAACCTTTAATATTTTTTGGAGGTAATATAATTACATAATACCAAATGATAAAACAAAGTAAGTTCATTATGATCAATAACAGCTATAATAATCCAAATGATTATCACTAAATATATTATCTAATAATTCATCCTCATATCATATAAAAAATGATATATATATATATATATATATATATATATCCATTTATACTTTTTTATGTTCATTAATATCATATAAATTCAATTATGTATAATTATACCAATTCCACATGAACTTTCGTACTCATATACAATTGTACTGATCATGAAAACCAAAGAAATGAACATTCCCGAGCAATAAAATTATATATTATAACTCATCAAAAAGGCCATAATGAACTTAATAGAATTATTATAAATAAAATACATGTATATAAGATTATTAATTAATTAATAAATGGATTTAATTTTATTATAAAGGACATTAAGGTCATGTGAAGAACATATTCAAACATAAGGTAAGGGTTTTCTCAACTAACTTTCATTTCTATTTGATATTCCTTACTCACCACTAATTCTTGTGTGTGGTGTATTTATACTTCCATTTGATGAATCATATCATTAAAATATTTATTTTATACAATTAAATTTATCATTTGATGATTACTAATTTGGGGGCATATGATTCGATTGACTACAAAGTGGTAACGGATTCTACCAGAACCCCCATTTTTCCTTCAGGTAACACTTTCTCTATATTTAAAAAACTTTAATGCATCTTTATTATTTTATATTTCTTATAAAATAGGTTTATATATTCCAAAAACATATATCTAGTTTATATCAACCTTCATTTGGGGGATATACATGTTTTAAAAGGGTTCTCTTCATAATTTTACCCAATAAACAGGCTCGATTCGAGGGAACATTCCGATTTCTTACCCGCTTTTCAGTGCACCCCAAAATCAATTTTAATCCACTAATATTTTTCTAAAATAAATAATTTTATTATGAAAATATATCTTGGGTAATTTCTGTTTCTATTAAAATAAATATTCTTTTCTACTTTAAAATCACTTTAACATTTTCCTTAAACCACACTAAAATGCATTACTTATAATTTTTCTCAAAAACTCTTTAAATGATTTTACTTAAGTGGGAAATCATTTATGCCTAAAATATAATATCCTTACCTTTTATTTTCTCAGAAATACATGTTTAAAATTTTAATTGATGACAAATACAAATGATTTTTCAAAATAACCCTTCTTTCCAAAGTAAAAAAGGGTATTTCTCATCTCAAATTTTTATTATATGAGATATATACCTTGTTCACCGCTATTTACTTGTGTGTGGTATATATACTTCCTTTTAATATGTTATACCATGAATTATATTATTTTCATCATATTCTAAGCTTCATTTAATGTTAAAATATATTAATATTTAAATGTTTCAAGGTGGTATGGGACACTTTAGAATGTTTAAATATTATTTTCTTTAAAGAATTCATACATGATTTTATTAGAGTATTTTCATCTTTGATTATGATTTATATATTTAAAAGTGGTATGGGACACTTTGATATCTTTTAAAATACATATGAGAAATACATTGGAGTTATAAAGTGATGGATGGGCCTGTTATAACCTCTCGATGCATCGGTTGGTCTCCTAAGACAAAACATAAATGGATTTTGGTTGAGGCCTTAACCATTTATTTTTAGAATTCTTGGTCGAAGCCTTGATGATAGTTTTATGATGTTTTAAAAATTCATTCCCTAATTATGATATTATTAATTGATAAATCATGTGATTATTTTTCTAGTATAATATCAATGGTTAATTTTCATGTGACTATTTATATGGAATTATTTATTCATCTTTTATTCCTACCATATTATTCTAAAGATTTTATTTTAATGGCATGTGTTATTATTTATCCATCATGCCTAATTGGTTATGTAATATTTTCTTCTATATTTTTTACCCTAATTGAGTGTCTGATCTCACCCCATTAATATTTCTTTCCCCATGATGTGAAGAAGTATATTTTGAATGACTTCTAGGGATAATCTAGGAGTTGTGGATGTTTCTAAAGGAATTTCTATACTGATTTTCCTTTCATGTTGTAATGTAAAAATTATGTATGAATATTGTTTTCTAGAACTACTAAACTATTCGGTCCTTCAGGATTCATCTTCCTTATAATCAAACCAATGTAATAAAGAAAGGCATCATCTTTGTGCAACTGGGTATGGGGTCTTCATATATTTTGACTATGTGAAGTGTGTTTTGAACTAAAATTATATTTTTAAATTGAAATCACACAGTTTCAGTTATACCAATCACACCATTTATCATATTTATGTGATGTTATTTCTTAAATATCACAAATTAATAATAGATCATTTTCATGAATTATCATGATAATTCGATTGTTTTTTCTCATATTTGAGTGTGTGATGCGTGGTTTGAATTAAATTGTCAATTTTAAATTAAGAAACGTACTTTTAGTCATACCAAAAACACCATGTGCCAGATTTAAATTAGGTTAATTCTTATACATAAAAAATGAATTAAAGATATTTTTCAATGATTTGCAAGACAATCCAAGAATTATTACTTATATTTGAGTATGTGGTGTATTTTTTGAACTAAAATGTCCCTTTTAAACTAAAAATAGGCACTTTATATAATACCAGTCACACTACATATTGGATTCAAGTGAGATTATGTGAATTCTCAGGCCCAATTCACTCCCAAGTAATTAAAACTGGTTGTTTTCATGGCCTCAAGAATGTTTCCCCATAATCCAGAGGATACTACTAGTAGTGAGGTACTAGGGTGTTTTGGTAGGGAGGATATTCCTGCAAGTTATAACAGAGAACAGCAGAGATAAAAGATAAATAAATATTGAAAATAGTATAATAATAATATCAGAAGCAGAAATAAGCATAAATATCCAGGTAATAAATAACCATCTACTCAATAAGTTAAAACTATATCATGTAAAAATGATGATGGAATGTCTTTAAAAAATTGAAATTAAGAATACATAGCAGTAAGCATATATTACTATACATGATGTACAAAAGAAAAAAACAATCTAAAAACTATCCAAGAATCTCGATCTATGGCTTGGTAATCTTATACCAATCTCTCATATTAAAGAAATCAAGTCAGGTGCCCAAATCATAACGCTTCCCCTTGTACACACCTAAAATCATATAATTTATACGGTTATCAATGGAGTCTCAGATAGGGTTTAAGATAAATATTAGTATTCCACCACTAATATCATCAATAAAAATAAAATCATTAAATATAAAATATAGAATATAGAATCATTTAATAGTGTAAATCATTAAAAATATACAATGTTTACCTACATTATCCTTATCTGGTGTCTAAACATGTGATCATTAATTAATTATGATTCAATTTATAATAAATAGATCATATTTTAGGAATCAGTTTTAATGTAACAAGATGTAATATTAATAGAGGATCTAAGGTGTAACTAAAGAATCCTTAACCTCATGGGTTGACCGATCTCATAACAGTATCCCATAGAGTGTGGATATAAAGGTTATGATTGTAATCTGAGGGGTAAACCCAAGACATTCCACTAAAAATAAGTCAAAATAAGTACAAGTATCTTATCCACGATAATCTCGGGCTAGGAAGAAATGGGGATGATGGTGTGAATCCATGGAACCACATGTCCAAAGAAATCAAATTGAATCCAAGGAGTATATAAAAGGAAATATAATATCTGGATAATATATTAATTGAATCATGAGTACTACACTGAGGCATTCATGTAATAAGACAAAACCATATCCTATTGTGGGTATCTCCCATTGCAGTTGGCTTAAGGAATCATAATGGATTCCTCTAAGTGCTCATGGTATTCCCTTAGGAATCTATGTCTTTCTCATGTCTAACCATTCCAATAAATATAAAAATTTCTTAATCAATAAGCACCTTAAACCTGTTCCATTCATAACATATGAAATCATAGGTCAAGTAATACCCATTCTAATTAATCATTTAGTAGGTTCATTCCATTACTTTTCATTAACACAACAAGGTGAATTAAATAAATTAAATCAATATCAATTCAATTACATTATCATTTAATAGGTCTATTCTATAACCTTTAAATAAGCATGAAAAGTTGATTTAGGGACATGAAACTAGTTTTAAAACAATTTATAACTAAACTGGTTCAAGTGATATATATAAATATACTTTCTATAGAAAGCATTTAAGTCCTTATTAATTATGAAGGAACTGTTACCTATCAATTGTCCAGTAAGACACGCCCGAATAGTGTCGAAAATAATCCCAATATAGGTCTATAAGTAGTAAATGAATAAAACACCCAAATTGGGTGGTCTGCATTGAGGTCTCAAAATCCAATGGTGTCGAGGGATAATATTCGGTTCATAGTATATAGTCTAGACAGTTTAATTCAAGACAACTGAATTTAATAAGTAACACTCAGTGAAATTTGTGTGCGCACAAGATGATTGAATCTAGATTTAGAGTTTGGATGAAATAATTACAAATGAACCTTGCATAAGAGTCTTGAGAGCTCTTAAATGTGAAGGAAGAGGAAAAAAATTATACTAGAGTAATAATGAAATAATATTTAGGTTATAATAATTTTAAGGAAAAAATAGACTTATCACTCCTTAAAATATGTTCTACATGGTTTGGTCACGCCATTTTACAAATTGTGCACCTACCATGCTAGGCCTATTATCCAATGAGCGAGCCCATATGGTTCATACACATGGTCTGGGAAACCACATGAAAACCACGTTATATGGCTATGCTAAAAAAATGCAAAGTTTTTGTGCGAGCATGTTTCCTAGGTCAAACGATTAGGGAAAATTGTGTGACCCACTACTGAGAAAGTAAATTCCAAACAGATTTAGGAGAAAACTATGGAATGGGATACATGGTTTATACTAACTATTCATCATAGTATTTACTTTAACTATATTGGTTTTCAAGCTTTGATTAATCCTCAAACACCCTTATTTCATCCATAGCCTCAGTATGTATTTATATTAGGTCAAAAAAAGAGTTAAACATAAATAAAAGGAACCATACCCCATAGGAAAATATGGGTTCTTACAGTCTTTTCCCCTTAAAGGAACTCATTTGAGATTTTCTCTTCCAAGGGTGGGAGAATTATATCTAAGAAAAATATTGGCCATTGGGAATGCACATCGTCCTCTTGCTACCAAGTCACATCTTGTACACGGTTATGCTGCCATAGAACACGTACTAAAGGGATTTACTTCCCTCAAATATCATTTGTACTTTGATCAACAATGTGTATCAGATACTTCTCGAAAGAAGCATCATCATTTATCAAAACATCCTTGGGTTCAAAAGTATGACATGTGTTAGCATGGTAATGGAAAAGCAATGAAACATGGAAGACATAATGCATGGAACAATATCTCTAAGGTAGTATTAACTAATAGGCTACCTTATCTACTTTATCCAAGATCTCAAAAGGCTTGAAAAAATGAAGAATTCTCTCCCCTTTCACTATATCCATCTGTGACTAAGATTTTGTGATACATGTAAGAAAACATGATCCCCACCCTCGAACTCCAAAGGTCATAAATGGTGATAGGGATATGATTTATATCTAGAATAATAAGTAGACATAAGTTTATTGATTAAATGCACCTAATCTATAGTCTTATACATGATACAAGGACCTAGTATCATTCCTCTCCAATCTATAACCAACAACAAGGGTAAACAAAATGGCCTACCATTCAAGGCCTCATTTGGATCCATCTAAATTGTTTCCCAAAATCTATTTTTGTAGGTTAAATAAATGAGAGGGATATGCTTATCCCATGAAACACTAAAATCAAGTATCTATTCCTAGACCAAGTCCTCCAAAACCATTATCATCCATTCCAACTAGCCATTGGTATGAGGGTGAAAAGTTGTACTCGGAAGCACCAGTGTACAAAAAACCTATCTATAATTGTTTCCATAACCTTAATGTGAAACAAGAATTCCTATATGAAATAATAGTATGAGGGGCCCCATGTAGTCATATGATCTTAGGAATATAAAATCTTCCAAAATCATTAAGTAATAAACTCTCTTGAATATGAAGTAAGTGGACTAATTTCATTTTTTTGATCCACGACTACCCAAATCAGATAACTACATCATGGGGACCATGGTAAACTAAGAAAAAAATACAATGCAACATCTTAAAATTTCTATTTTGGTATAGAAAATGACTATAAAAAGTTGGAAGGACACTAGTGCTCCACATTCACCTATTAACAGGTGTAACATCTATTGATAAAACCTAGAATAGGATGTTTCATCCTTGGCCCCCAATATTGGTGGCACATTCCAGGATAAATCTTGGAGATACATGGGTACACTAACCACTAAGAAGCATGGGAATATCATATCATATCCTCACTAATGTCTGTGGGAACATAGATATTTTTGTATTCATTAATAGACCAATCCAGAGGCGGGTCCTCACCAAAAATACACTCTTGTTGGATGAAACCTTGAAGATTTGAGAACTGTATTCTCTTCACCCTATCTAGGAGTGGACTGGTAATTGGTTAGGCTATATGAAAAGGTGTCTCATTACTCTCATTAAAATCTATATTCAAATCATAAATAAGTTCCATCAATTTCCATCTATCTCTAGATTCTTGAACAACTTGTTCATGATTTTTCTAACTAAACCCATCGGCGACTACATTGCCCTTTCCAGGTATATAGGCACATTCAAAGTCAAAGGACTAAAGGTATTTTCCCCATATTCTCTATATATTATTAAATTCATGTTGTATAAAGATATATTTGAGTCTCTTATGGTCTTTATACACCAAAAAGTTCTCTATGAACAGATACTGTCTCTAGTAATGTAATGCATGGACAATAGATACTAGCTCAAGTTCGTGCATCGAGTAATTATACTTATGAGGTCTCAGCTAGGGTGACCTATATATAATGAGTTTATTATCCTAAATAATTATCTCACCCACCCCAATTCCCAATGCATTATAGAACACTGTATATCCTATTTCAGGCTTTGGAAGATTCTGAATTCGTGTCAAAGTAAGCCTTCCTTTTAGCTCGTAAAAGGTATTCTTGCACTCTTCAGATCATAATAACTTCACACCCTTATAAGTAAGACTATTCATAGGTGCAAAAATTCATGAGAAATACTATATAAAATTTCATTAATATTCATCCATCCCTAAAAATATATATATATCAAACACATTATTGGGAATCTACCAAGAAACTACAGCACTCACATTCTCTAGGTCAACTAATACACCTGATTCCAAGATAATATGACCCAAGAAGTGATCTTTTTCAATCTAGAAGTGGTATTTTATAATTTTATCCTATAAATATTGTTCAATTAATGTATTAAAAATGATCTCAATATTTTTAGCATGGTAGCTTCAAGAACGATAATATACTAAGATATCATCCACAAAAACCACAAAAAAATCCATACAGGGGTGTAAAATTATGTTCATCAAGGCCATGAAAACATTAGGCGCATTTGTAAGACCAAAAATCATAAAAATGTACACATATAAATCATGCTGACTATAGAAATTCATATATGGTATGTATAAGGACCTGACTCACACCTGATGATAGCTCAATCTAATGTTGATCTTCGAGAACACTCTATCTCCTCATAGCTGGTCGAAGAGATATTATATTTGAGGCAATGGATACTGATTCTTCACCATATTCTAGTTTAAACCTGGGTATTCCACACATAAATGAATGGATAAATCAACCTTCATCGATAAAATCATGGGTGAACCCCAAGATGAAGTACTAGTTTCTATAAAACCCTTTGATTCAATATCCTCCAATTTTCTATTCATCTCCTAGAGATAAATAGGCATCATCCAATATTTAGGAATATATAAGTGATCTTCTCTTATAATGAGCTCAATCGTAAACTCTATCTATATCATGAGAGGTATTCCAAATAAGTTTTTTGGGAAGGCATACCTAAAATGATCCACCAGTAGAGGAAAATATTTCTGACGCATCATTCGATAATTCAAGAAAAGGATAGAAATATGTGTAGTAATTATAGATATCCCATGATTATATGGTCTACATATACTATCCTGGACATTCCAATCACCCTTATGAAGATAACTATCACCCTCTAGTGATATAAAATATACCCTACAGTAATAGAAATCCACATATGCGTGATAGGGAACCAAAAAGTCCATGATGATAATGAAATTAAATGTTTTTATCTCAAGGATTGAGAGGTCCCCTAAGAAATGACAATTTCCTACATCAAGGTGAGAGTATTTAATTGGATTAGACACTCTAACCACACACACAACAATGTTTCTAGGGTCATCACCCCATAGAAGTACTTAATTTCAAGCCTACGACTTTCCATGATCGTTAAATAAATAAAGGAGTGATAGAAAGAGTATAATAGAATAGTGCCTTGTAAAGTTGATGGTCTTGTACTCTGTTCCTTGGGTATTGGATGTAATTCAAGAAACTGGCATCATTCATGGCCCTAAGATACATATATACTACCCTGAGAAGATATGAACTTCTATAACTGATAAAAAAATTGGCTACCCCAGCAATGACCTACTCCTCACCATATTTGATTGGTACTACTTTGGAATCCTACCTGACATGGTGCAGCTGATCCCACTTATGAAGGTGGAGCTAGGGAAAATCCTCTTCCACTAGAATTAAATGGAAAGGTCTAGAAAAATCTATTAAGAAAATCCATCTAGTAAAAAGCATGACACTCGAGTGGGTCTCTATCACAACGAGGCTTTACATGCCCCTTTCATCCACATCGATGGCATATAATGGAGCTTCTAGTGTGTATACCCTAGCTTCCACTACTCGGATGAGAAACCTCAAAGCTACACTTTGTGCTACTAGAATAACTACTTCCCTTCCTCAACACGAAACCTTTGTACCAAGTACTATCATCTTCCCTCGAGTTTGGATCAGTAATAAGATCTGCATTCATGATATCAGAAAATGTAGATACAGAAAAGACATTCACCTATGATCAGATGGCATACATGATAACATCCTCAAAGCACCTCACTTATGATATATCATAACCAACCATAAGTGGTGTAGAGAATTGAAAGTTAGTCAAACACACTGAATAATCCATGATGGACATAAAACCCTACTCCATGTGTAAAAACTCCTTGGATAGGTCATATCTCAGCTTCTAAGGGAAAAAGTAATCATAGAAATCTTTCTAAAAGTCCACATAAACTATGCCTTTATGATAACCATGCTAGGTAATAACATCCCAACACTGCTTGGATGAATCACGCAACATGTAGGTGGAGATATTGACCCTCATATTTTGAGGCGTATTTAGATTCTTTAAGATAGATAATATAGCCTCTATCCATGACTTGGCATAATAAGGACAACCATCCTTTAAAATGATGGGAGAATACTAATTCTAGAACTCAAAAGTCAGATAAAAAATAATAGGTGCGGGTTATGGATCACCCTAAATAGTCTGAATATAGTGTAGGAAGCCCTCTTGAGGCAGATCATTAGTTCTCAATTCAGGAATGGAAGGTGGTGACACATGTGGAACTATTAGAGGTATCATTGGTGGCTCAGGTACCACCACCTACAAAAAAATATCATTTCCACCCTCTTGGAACATGCCTAGAGGATGTTGTGGTGGAATAGCTCTACAAATGCCAAGCACATGCATCATAAAAATATTTAAAGAAGATAAGATCATTACGGCAGTAGAACATAAGGATAAAAGGCTAATAACCCAAAAAACTACACACAACTACCCACTTATAAGGTCAGGGTATTGGTAAGTCTTCAAGTTTAATTTACAGAGGTTTCATTATATGGAGGGAAAATGAAAAATTAAGGAGGAAAACACTCATGAAATTTCACTTGGCCTCTCCATTCATTGGAAATAAATAAATTTTTAAGTCAAAATTTACATTTTATTTTTGTAAGTAATTAGCTATACATGTAACAAGGATCAATTAAATGGATTTTATTTTCCAGCTAATTAAGTCCCATAAAATTTATAAACTGAAATCGATACCCATTTAATTCCAATCAACCCTCATACAATTTGGTCTCAAAATGTAACGGGAAAAATATGATTGCTTGACTTAGTGATTTACCCATTCCAATTGATAAGGTCCCACAAACCTTATAAATTGAAAATGTTAGTCACTTAAAATAAATCCAAAGACCAACTCATGTAACTAATTTTACATTGATTAAAAGTGTTGAAACTATATATCTTGGATTTCATCCTAAATATATATTTGAAAACATTATTTAGGTTAATTAAGACATTTTAAACAAACAATTTCATTTACATGTAGAATATGATAGTCTTATAGGAATATGTAACAACCATGTCCCACTCAATAGTCACAAGCAACACAGGTAATGCAAGAAATGAAATACACCTATATGGCATGGAACATGCATAGAATGTGGATTCTAGGAGCCTATAATGATGCATGTAACAATTATATTTAGCATACCAGGTCAAGGTAAAATATCCATAAGGCATAATAAATACCAAAATTCATGTGCATAAACTAACGGTGAATGTGTATCAACTATAATAAGAAAAATAATGAATGATAATATCCCATTCCCAAGAAACTTGGTTTTTACCCCAAATATGGTTTAACTACTCGCAAGTATTTTTTATGACCGAGTTCGAATAAGTTCTTAATCTCCTATCTAAATTTCATAAAAAATAATACAAAAGAAATAAGACTCCTCTCATACCAAACTATGACATCCCATACATAATTCACTCTCAATTAACCAAACATTTTCATCCACATCACCTTAGGAACACTTCCCCATATACTAGAGGTTTTTGAATTGCATCAAGGGATTAGGGTGTGTTAGGTGGGAGATTATTCCCTCATGCCCTCATATTTGGTTTACTCTTTCTACATAACCCACCATGCCTGACCCCATCTTGGACAAGTGTGATGGAACCACTGGTGGTTTGGGATTGTGACGGCTGAAGAGTTCAACCGTGTTTCCTCATAATCCATGTTATCCTGGAATCATTGAGATTCTTGATGTAGAATGGATTCATTTTGGTGAAGGATTTGGTTTGTTCTCGGTGATTCCCATTGGATTGTGTTTTCTCCTTATCCTCTGGATAGGGTGTTTTATTGTCTTTTGTATTCTATGTTGATGAGATCAATGGTACTATCGATGGTGGTGTGGTGTTCATCCATTGTGGTGTTGATTACAATAGCGATGGAATTGTCAGTGACGAGAAGCGATCGATGGTGATGGGACGATCTTCAGGTGATGCAACCTTGACCTCCATGTGAGATAAATTCTGGAGACATGAATGGTGATCTTTATTGATACCATATAAATGTTTTTTAATTTTTAAATATTTAATTTAAACTATGGCCGGTGGTTTTCCAAACTGTGGTTGTTTTGGATGTTGTTCGGTTTGGACTGGTTCCCACTCAACCTAAATGTGGGTTAATTCTAAAATAAAAAATATGGATTTGAAAAAAAACAATAGTAATATGATAGGATGTAATAGTAACAGGGTATCCAAGGTATAACCAAGGAATACTTCACCTAATGGGTCGAGCCAAATCATAATAGTACCGCATGAAAGTATAGATATAAATAGTCTACGTGTAATCCAAGGAGTACACTCAAGGAATACCATGATAAATGAGTCTAATTGAGTTTATGGAGCTCATCCATGGTAATCTAGGGATAAAAATGGCAGCACCCAATGCGGTGAATCCACAGAACCACATGTCCAAATACATCAATCCAAATCCAAGGACAGTAACAAAGACATTTTAATATATAGAAAAGATGACATGTAAATCATCAGTACTATGTTGATGCATTCACAAAATAAGATAAAGACCATAATATTTGGTCGGTATCTCCCATGCAAATCTTCTTAATGAATTGTAATGGTTCCCTTTGAGTTATTGGGGAATTACCTAAGGAATTCAAGGCAGAATAAAGTCTAACCATTCCTATAAAGATGAAAATTTTATAATAATAGAAACTATATATTTTTTATTTATAACATATTAAATCATATTCCATGTAATAATAATGAAAATTAATCATTTAGTAAGTTAATATCATTACCATTCATTAACATGACAAGGTGAATTAAGGATATGCAACTATTGTCAATTCAATTACAAAATCACTTAATAGGTTAATTTTGTTACATTTAAATAAGCATGAAAAGGTGATTTAGGGACATGAAACTAGTTTAAAATCAATTTATAATTAACCTAGGCTAAGTTATATCTATAAATATACTTTCCAAAACAAGAATTTAAGGTTTTATTAATTCTGAAGGAACGCTTTCCTTATCAAAGGTTAAGTCAGACATACCAAAATGGTGTCCCAAATAATCCCAATATAAGACTCTAAGGAATAAATTAATAATATACCCTAATTGGGTAGTCTACCTTGAATAATCATCCTCCAATGATATCAAGTAGTATTTTTAGGTTCATATAATACAATCTAGAAAATTAAATTCAAGATAGATAAATTTAATAAGCAACGCCTGGTGGAACTGGAGTGCGCATAATGAAAGAAATTTATATATGTCAAGACTTTAATGGATGATCCATAGACCACCTACTTTATTCATGTAGTGGATTCCTTGTCTAGTATCATCCCTTAGTTTGGCCTGGATCAGAATAAAATATGATAATAGAAAAATTCCTTAAAAATAATGCATATGATATCGAATCATAATAGCATCATTGATAGGAAGAAGAAGGAAGAAAGAATCTAAAGCCTTAGGGAACTTATTGATGGATATCCAATGATATAATTAGTCTCAATTTCAAATTCATATGGAATAATTATCAATGAAAATATATTAATAGGATTAATATATATTTAGCATGAATTAGGAGGAATAATTCTACTCACTGGAGGACAAAGGAAATAAGATTTAGGTTATAAAATATTTAATGGAAAAATACACTTTCCACCCCTTCAAATCTGAGTCACATAATTTGGATACATTGTTGGGAAAACCATCGGACAACCATGTTTGGCATAATATCAAAGGAGGGAGCATGCGTGGTTAATTATCAAGGTCTAGTAAACCATGAAAAAACCATGTTCTATGAATTTGTAAAAAATTGAAAATATTTCATACAGGGATCTGTCCTAAGTCACACGTTTAGAGAAAACTCCTTGACCCACTACTGAGCACTAAAACACCATGTATAGTTTGGACAAACCGTGCGGACTAGGCCGCAAGGTTTACACTAACCATGTAGGCTAGAAAACATGGTTTTTACAAACTGTAAAGCCTAGAAGTTTCTTCCATCAGATGGAGTTTTGAGCTCCAAACAAGCCTTGGACACCCTTGTTTCCCTCATAGCCTAACTAGGCATTCATATTAGCTTAAACCTAAGGAGTTAAACCGAAATGATATTATTTTTATCTCATAGTAAAAACTGAGTTCTTACCATTTAATTCGCATACATCAAAAATAAATTATTGATATTTTACATCAAATTTTAAGTCAATCAAAGAATGTTTGTTTAGTTTTGATTATGTGACATGTGTTGTTAACTAAAATGTCACTTGAAATGAAAACACACACTTCTAGTCATATCAGACACACCTTGTGTAAAATTTATGTGGGCTTAATTCCTACTCATAAAAAATGAATTATATATTTCTTAAATAAATAAACAAGAAAATATTAGTGTTTTATTGGTTTTGAGTATGTGATGTGTGTTTTGAACTAAAATTTCACTATTAAACTAGAACCATGAACTTTAAATCATATCTGTCACACACTTTGTCCAATTTATTTGAGGTTAATTAATACATGTCAAAAATAAATTGCATATTTTTAAATTAGATATCATGAAAATATGATATTCTTTTTTTGGTTTTGATTATGTGACAAACATTTTTAACTAAAATGACAATTTAAATTCAAAACATTCACTTTCAGTTATGCCAGTCACACCACATGTCAAATTAAAAGTGGTTAATTCAAATAAGTAACAAATAAATTAAAGATAATTTTACTAAATTATCAATACAATTGGAGCCAGGTTTCTTGGATTTGAGTATTTGTTGCACATTTTTAACTATATTATCACTTTAAATAAAAAACATTCCCTTTGAATCATACCAGCCACACCATGTATCGGATTAACATGAGGTTAATTACTATATGAAACAAATAAATTATAAATATTTTTCCTAAAGTATCAAGATAATTTGAGAAAATTTTCATGATTTTGAGTATGTTATGTGTCTTGAGAACTAAAATTTCACTTTTAAATAAAAGCATTCATGTTCAGTCATACTGACCATACTACGTGTTTGATTGATTTCTAGTTAATTATTAAACATCAAAAAGGATTTATAAATATTTTTATTTAAGTATTAAGAAAATAAAAGTGATATTTCTTAGTTTTGAGTATGTGATGTGTGTTTTGAAAAAAAAAATCCCTTTGAAACATAAAATATGCACTTTCAATCATACCAGTCGCACTCTATGTTAGATTGATGTGAGGTTAATTCCTATAGGTCAAAAATGAAATATTGATATTTTCATTTCATTATCAAATTAATCTGAGTACATTTTCTTATTTTCTCAATATATTCTTCATGTTGTGACCTAAAATATCACTTTAAAATGAAAACATTCACTTTCTATTATACATGTTGTACCATGTGTTCGATTGATATATTATTAATTCATATACATGAAAAATGAATTATAAATACTTTATAAATTATTAAGATAATATGAGTACTTTTTCTTAGTCTTGAGTATGTCATGCACATGTTCAACTAAAATGACACTTTTAAACTGAAAGCAGGACCTTTTAATCACACCAGTCACATCGCGTGTCATACTAAAATGAGATTAATTTCATTACCTAAAAAAATTAGATTTTTCTTGAAATTTTACTGAAAAAAATGAGCATTTTTCCTTAGTTTTGTGTTTGTGACATTCAATTTGAACTAAAATTTCAATTTTAAATTAAAACACACAATTTCAATCATACTAGCCACACCCTGTGACGAATTAACATGTGATTAATTACTAAACATAAAAAAATTAATTAGTGTAATTTTCCAAAAAAAAATACTAATATGAATATGTTTTACCTCTTTTAAGTATATGATGTACATTTTCAACTAAAATGTCACTATAAAACAAAAAACATGAACTTTCAATCAAACTGGCCAAACCATGTGTCATATTGATGTGAGATTAATTCCTATAAATAAAAAAATGAATTATAAAACTTATATATATATATTATTTAGACAATAAAAGAATGTTTTATAGGTTTTCAGTATGTGAATCATGTTTTTCACTAAAAAATGCATTTAAAAAAACACAAACTTTCAGTCATATTGGTCATGCCATTTTCGAGATTGATGTGCGGTAAATTCCTAAACATCACAAATGAATTGAAAATATTTTTACTAATGTATCAAGATATTTGAAGTACATTTTATCAATTTTTTGTATGTGACATGTGTTTTGAACTAAAATATCCATTTCAGTCTACCACTGTTCTTTTTAATAAGTTAATTTTTTATCAATCTTACCGATTAATTGATGCATCCTTGGGACTTATAATATTTTAAAACCATGTAAATCTAGTCCCAAAAATTTTATCATCAATTTGATCCACTCCAATTTTATCTTGAATCCATTCATTTCTAATATTATCTATCTTAGTATGCCTATATTTCCATCTTAAAATGATAAAAAATAACTAAATAAACAAAAGATAAACCAACTTTTCATGATATATAAGAAATAAAAAAATAAAAATTTGATAGTAAATCACCAATTTATGATGTCTATAAACTTTCTAACACCAGATTAGATTACCATTTATTTCAAAAAAAATCAATTTCTTTTCTTGAATATGAAAATTATCGATAATCCTAGTAGTATTGTAAAAATATAAAAACTAAAATAGTTGATTAAAATTTAAAATGAATACATTAAAAAATACCAGTTTGGGGATACAATTTTATGGATAGAATATGATATTATTTATAAATTTACAAATATAATAATCAAAATTGTTATCATTACTTTTTTATAGACACTGTATAAACATTAAATAAATTAAATAATTTTTTTTGATATATGTTTTGATAGTGAAATATTATAATATATACCCTAAAAATAATTTATTTATAGAAATATATAGGTTTATACTATGAATTTACAATCATCATAACATGGTTTTGATTAAAAATAAACATCGTTTTATAATAACAAAATGCTTGTTAAACTAAAATATAAAACATATAATTCAAAGTTCCATGTTAAAATTTTAGTGTAGTGTGTTAGAAATTCATAAGGGGAATCATTTGTGGTGTATTTATTGTATATCCATGCATTGTACCTAATATATATATATATAGTATCCAAATTTATCATAATGATCATAGAGTGATTTTTAAAAGACTAAAAGGAATAACTAATTAAATATATAAAAATATATTTTATATGATTATAAGTGTAGATTTGTACCCCTACATTTTATGAATTATGAATATACGATAATATATTATTTTCTTTTCAAAACATCTATAAACTAGGCACTATATTGCTAAAATTTTATCTGAATCCAATGATGTTTTTTATAGAAGTGACATGTGGACTAATTAATCAAAAAAAATCTTCTTATGGTCTTTCATTCAAATTAGTGTGATATAAACGCCTGTCGAAAATATAAATAGTATTAAACTATAAATAACAGAGTATATCAATTAGTAAAAAAATATTATAAAATTTTGACTCATGTATAAGTTCACATTCGATGCTTTTGGTCATACATGCTCAAGATTTTCATTTACATGTAAAAGACCAATCATGTCAATAATGGCCTCTCCATACATTTTTTCTTCATATTTAATATGAGAGATATTTTTATATTAGAACATTGAATCTATATAAAATTGTAACTTTATTAAATGTATCAATGGAATTTGTGGGGTAAAGGTACTCTCAGAAGGCTCTATTGATCTATTAGTCTATCCTTTAGATTATATTAACTCAACCTTCCATTAACCCTTATGTTTCTCCTTTTGTAATAATATATATTAGTTTAGAACTTATTCATTAATTTTAAGAAAAAATTCTTATCAAATAAATAAGAAATTTCATACCACATTATTATCATGTATCTTTATAAGATTATATAGATATACTATGAAATTTTCAATGAAAAGTTTGATAATGTGAAAAGTAAGATTATCAAGGGGAACAGGTAACTTACTGCTCAGATTGTGTAATAAATGAATCCTTACACTCATGTGACCTTTTTAAAGTTCTTTATTATATATATTATCAATTTATATATTTCCATTGTACCTATCACAACAAGAAAATGAGTCGGTGATGAAACCTATAAATCACTATCAATTGCCCCCTTCATAATTTTAGTACTGTAAATGTAATTGTAGTTGTTTGATTTAAATTTAATAGAAACTAATATGAAAAAATATATTACCTTAGGTAAGGTAGGGATTTAAGTGGAATGGATAGCCTCAAAACTATGGGGTTTCTCATCATGTTGTGGTTACTGATGTGTTAATTCTTCATATTGATCCTTTCAAATAAATTTTTTTATTACATCCGCCTTCCAATTAACTTTTTCTATTAGAAAATCTATTTATGCCAATATATTTTTCATTTTCTCATCTATATCCTACTTTTTCATTGATTTATCAAAGTATTCTTAGGGTAAAATTTCAAAAACTACACCTCTAATGATTCCATACTATTCGGGATACTTAATATCTATTGATGGTAGTTTTTCATTTGGTACAATAGATGAAAATTCATGTGTCTAAACCATATAAAAAATATAGTAAAATAAGTAGTCATTATTATGTAATACTGTTTTAAAGAAGAAGAAAAATTCTACTATGTCATACTTGTTTTTGATTCCCATACTTTATGTTTTTTCATCTATTATTTTTTTATTTATATTTACACAATACTCCTACCCTAGCACATGACGTGGATGGAAGTGGCTTGAGATTCTTAATAATCAATCTATATATAAAAAATAAAATTACTATTTTATTTTTTAAAATGAAATAAATGTTTTAAATTATATTTAAAATTTATTCCATTACTTTCAAGTGAATTGTATACTATCCTTAATTAATGGTAGGGGTATAGTGGTTTTGATGTATGTAGTTTATTTTATCTAATTCTTTTTTTTTCATAAAATTAAAATTTTGAATCAATTTGATTAATACATGTAATATCAAATAAATTAATACTAATTAAAATGACCTTAGATGCTTCATCCTCTTGGACACCAATGAAATCATCTTAGGTTTTCCAGTTTATGATGTGTGTATATATATCATGTGGGTGGGGTTTTAATTTCCACTCATTAACCCTAAAATTATGTTTTGAAAGAAGTTTCTAAAGTGATCTTTGATCCTTTACAACAACCATCCATTCAAATTTTATTTGAAATTCATTTAATATAGATGTTCTCTTCAAGGGAAAATGAAGAGTGAATCAATACTTTGTTATTTAATTTATATATGAAATAGAGAAAATATATCCTAATGTTACCCTAATGTCTTCTCAAATTGTTTCCTTAAATGTAAGAACAATATTATTCCATATATCTATATCAATCAGTATGTACATTAAATTATTGACTAGAAAGTAACTAATGAAAATGAACTTATTAGGGTCAATAGGTTGAACACATTCATTCTATAAAACCTTTAATTTTATGCCTTTACATGCCACCTTAATAATTTTTATTAACCCTTTTGCACTATATCGCTCCAATTATTTCAACCATATGTTGTTAACTTTCTAAAATATGTTCATTTTAAAAATCTCTAATACATTTTTATTCAAAATTAGTTCCATCAGTAGGTGGAGAATCCAGTAACGCAAAAAATAGTTAAACATTAAATTTAGATTATGTAAGTACTATAGTGAACACATAATATTATGATGAATCATTGTGTATATAAAAAAAGTATTAGATACATTTGATATATTCATTTTACTCTATTTATTCTTTTAACAATAAAGGGATTCTGACCCTCTTTCAAGAATTTGGATCCCCTCTTTATGATATCATTTGAAAAACAAGACACTATCTATATTGGTACAACTATAAAATGATTGTGACATCCCATTAAAAGTGTTATCATCAATGGAATTTTTATTTGACCGCATAGTTTTTTAGATGAGGATATAACTATTGGATATTTTTTGTTTGAGAGATCTAAGATATAACATACATATATTGTATGGGATTTCATTATGAATGGATTATCCTTTTACTCTTACTTACTTGAAATCAACTTTCATGAATCCCAATTCATTTATTTTAATAGAACTCATATTATCAACCAGTTTTCATTGAAAAATAATCACTTCAAATGTTATATAATCTAACTCCCAAATTTTCATGATGATGAAAATTTATGAAATATTCATTTAAATTAGATTTCTATCCTTTGTATAATATACATTCATTAAATCCACCATAAGATTCACTCTAATATTTTACATCACACTATGATCATCATGTTATTTTTTTATAGAATGTATAACCATTAATTATATGAAAATTTTAAGATAATATAGATACACTTGGTCTTTCCTTTATCTATTGAATTCATTGTGAAATTGAGTTCATATTTTTAGATAACTCCTTAAAAAATATGGTCATTAAAAAATCTAATGAACTATTAATTATGTATATTTTATATCTAGATTTCATCTCTTGAGGGACTCAAATCCTAAGAATTAATTTGTGAGTTTTAATATTTGGGAAAACCACTATAATATTATGTAAAATTTAAATATGGGACTACTCTTACTATATAATGGTAATTGTGAAAGAATATCTTCTAGAAATTCCCTCATGAATAAAATTCCCATTGTTATAAGATTTTGGGAGACCAATGCTATCCACATTGGATACGTGGTTAATATAGAATTCAATTTCTTCCTCACCAATAATTCACTCTATAATATAACCTTTTATATGAATTTAATTTTCTATGTTTACTTTCAAAATCTTCATATATAATTCATTCGGCTAAATCCATCTATAATGTGAAGGACCAAAAAGTATGGTCTCTCTAACAAATTGATCCATGAATTGAACCATTAAATCAAATAATAATGGTTGAATGAACATTTCCAATTCACATAATATCAAAGTAATTTCCTTTTACATAGCTCTAAACTTCATTAGGTCTGTAACTTTACTACATATAGCTTTTAAAAATAAGAAAATCATAGTTAATGTGTGTTTGATTTTTTTTTAATTTGAATTCATTATAAATCTATAAGCATTAAGTAGTGCGTCAAAACAAAAAAAACATGGGATTTTTATCCCATTTACTTTAAATAAATCATCAACAAGATATTCTTGAAATTTTATGAATATCCCTCTCAAACATTTACACTATAAAGTATGTTCCAAAATTAAAATCCCTCTTTCCTATAAAGGGTGAAAGTCATTGGAGGAAGGAAAGATTATCTTTCACCCTTCATGGGCACCAACTCTTCTCTTATCCCAATATAAATCTTGTCTAACCAACCATTAAAGCCATACTTTATTCCTTTCTTACCCTCTTTCACCTCCTCTCGCTATCTTCCTACTTAGAAATTTTTTTTCAATTCATGATGATGCCGAACATTTATTATTTCATGGTAGTGAAACTATCTTGGTGTACATATCGTAGGAGGATTTTTTTAATCCTGCCAAAGGCAATTACTGTTGAAGCCTCTAGTTACTATAATCATACTCTAATCTCATGTTCGACCAATATGATTCAGTTCATATTTGGAGTGATGGTAACACAGTGGTTTTGGGTTAAGTGGATTGGTGGTAATTAGTTATTTAGGTGTTTCTGTGTCGGATCGATCTTGTTTTTGGCTGCTCATATCAGTCTCATTGTGCTTTCAACATTCAGAGACCTTGGTTGTTCAAATCCCTACCATGGGCTCAAGTCCCACTAATTCTCTCTAGGTCATATTTGAAGCAATTGTTCGACAAATGTTTTGGGAGGTGGGGTATGGTGGATGATATTGCCCGTAATGTGGTTTGTTTTGGTTTTTAGTGAAGTCTTTGGTGGTTCATGATGGTGTTATTTTTGGACTCTAGAATTTTCTATTGACTTGTGTGATTTCTATACGGTGACGATGGTGGAAGTATTGGGAAACATTGATAGTGGTGACTCATGATGATGATAGTGGTGAGGGGACTCAGTTGTCGCTGGTGAATCCTAAAAAATAATCATCTCAGTTGTTGTGTCTCATTTTTTTTTTGAATTTTTAACTTCTTAGTGGTGTATTGGTTACTAGTCAACCAAAAACTGACCTTCTGAAAATCTACTAAAATATAAATTTCCAGTTAGTCAATGGAACTATTACATATATTTTTTCCATGTGAATGAAATCAAAAAAATATCTAACATAAAATCAATTCCAATATATAGATTTAAAAAAACTGATCACTTTTTTCAACCTATTTTTGTAAGGCCTTTAAAAAAAATTTAGTAAAAATAATGGAAATATCCTTTAATTTCTCAATGTTTTCATCACCTATTAATGTAAAAAGTGTCATACCTTCTTATAGATTCCATTTAATAATGTTGTACAAGATTAGTATTTGTGTCTTTGAAATAAAAAATTATAACTTATTAAAAAAATTATCTTAAAATAATTTTTCAACCTAACTATGTGGGTACCTTCTCTATAAATGGGACACCCTAACATTACATTAATTCTATTTCCAAAAAATTATATAATAATGAAATTCATTTATGATACTTAGAAACATGGTTATCAATGTAAACAATTTATTTCTATGAGAATCATATAAGATGACAAAAGAATCCCACATCAGTTTTATATCTTAGATCAGTAGAGCCAAATAAACATTAATATCATTATGGGGTTGTTTTAGTTATAATATATGAAAATAGAACCTAAAATACTTGTGTTGCGTTCATAATCACAAGTAAGTATTATAATTTACCAACATAATTATCCGTGTACTATGAGGGATACTCATTGCACCAAAAAGATTAATTTCATCTATATATAGAATAATAGAGATGTTTCTCAGATCATTTTCAAATTTAGGATACTTATGATCAAGATTATTCCACTAAGGAGAATCCACTAGGTGATGAAGCTTCATATCTTGAATTTTTGTATTTTTATGTCATGTCAACTATCTTGTAGTCACCTCACATATATATAGCTATCTAAACCTTGTAATTATTGGAAAGTACCATACAAATTTTGAAGGACTTGATTCATATTTTTTATATAGATATGCACAACACTTAAGAAACTTTTTAAGTGATTAATGGTCCCCAGGAAAAAAAATAAATTCGTTTTTTATAGGCATGTATTCTTTTATAGATTATACCCATTGAACTTAAAATTCATTTAGAATCATATATTCTATAAGGAATATCATTATATTCTAGTAACATACCATTCAAGTGAGAAATTAGTTCTATAAAGTTTGTTTCTATCCATCTTTTTTACCTTTAAAATTATATAGATTCTATATAGGTTGTGATATTGCATATTTAGTACAAAAAACATACAGGGTGTCTTTTCATAAATCTTTAACTTCTCAAACTTATTTTAATAAATTAAAATTCCATATTCAACTATCATTTTCAATTCATTAATACAATCCCTGTTATTTTTTATAATTATACTCATATTATATGATCCATAAATCATAGTGTTATCCCAACAAATAGATAAAATTAACAATTCACCATATTTAGTCCAGCATTTATAAATTTCTCTTATTTAAAAAATCAAGTGTTCTTACAACTCATCTGGATAAATTTTTCTTCAATAAATACAACATAAACATGGACAAGTGATTTGAAAGGTGTTATTTCCATGCTCTATTGAAAACTTAGTGAACTCTTCATCCCCATCCTCATAGTCCTTTTTTATACAATTGTAATCTATCAATTTGGTAATTATATTGATCCTATTTGGATCAATAATATTCAGATTTAAAAATAAATAAATAAACACACAAAAGGTGTGATATTTGAATAATAATAGGTTATTATTTATATATAAACACTATTGGAAGTTCACTAAAATATATTTTTATGATTTGTATGCCTTAAGGATGTGAAATTAAAATGTATCCTTAAGTTCAATCTTGAGAATACATTGGTGCCAACTTATCTTGTTGTGCATGCGATGTAATATATGACTATGTTTCACCAAACATAATGTGTTCTATAGACTATCACTTACATTACATTAACCCTGCATGATTTTTATCAATTAAAATCTGTTTTGAATGGATTAAAATGGATTAAAAAATAAATTGAAAGAGTTCAATGGATTTCACTAATATGAGGTAATATTCATTCAACAACTGATGCGTTATATATGGTTGTCATGTTTTCTTTAAATTAGTAGAATTGTAGTTATCTATAAAAAGGTATGTCATCCCTTCTGTTGTGGGTGCGGATGATCATCAGTTTCATGAATATCTTTTTAAAGATAATTTCCTTCCTATACTGTCATTTTTCATGTATTGTGAAGGGGATATCACCCCTCTCAGTGTATGGGAATCCTCATGATACTATTATGGTTCCTCTAGCAGGTTGATTAACCTTATAGGAAGGAATTCTTGTTAATCACTTTGATGATTACTATCAAGTGTGATCCCTCAAGATAGAGTCTATATCTATAATCATACAAGTAAATTGTGTTCTTAATTTTTCGTGTATGCTAACTTTTTATGGATATATCAGACATATATAGGGTTTTTTCAACTGGATAATATTATAGTATGATCCCTTAAAATCCATTACTGGTATCAGATCCATATTCTTTACTAAATTATAATTTTTATTCCATTTTTATATGAATAACACCTTTTATGAGACATAAACTATTTTTTCCCTCTTAAAATTACTTTATATGATAAATTGTGGTTGATACCTTCACTTGATATTATGTTAAGTGGTTAATGTAATTAGGAATGTGATCATATTGTACGTTATAAGGATAATGTAGCCTACATCATAGCCATGGAAAAACAGAGCATATTTTTTTATGCTTATAAAATTGAGTGTCAACATAATGTTGGTAGTGGGATTTGTATTACATTGTGGGAAAAAATAGTGTCGATAATAGAATTTGGTGCAAACATTTAATGATAAAAAGTGTCTGCTACTGAGAAAGTCCCACGTCATATTTTAACTTGGTATCACACTCCTTCATTAAATAGAATGCTCTATTAGGTTACTTGAATTCCCATACAGCTGCCACGCTATATGGATAATGTCTCCCTGAATGTGACACCTAATAACATAAAAATCCCATAATTAAATAATGTATAACAATTGTTATACATTATTATATTTTAAGAATATTTTTGTTTTATTGTTTTAGATAATTATAAAAAACAATTAAATATCAAAGCCTCACAAAATAAAGTGGACCCTTCTACTCAAATTCTATTCTTCACGCAAAACAAATTCATATTTTTACACTCATGTTTTATTCATGATACTTTTTCTTTATTCAATGCATGACACCATTATCCTTTCGATATTCCCAACACATTTTTAATCCCTTTGAAAAACATTTCAAAATATGGGATGAGTACAAAAAAAATGTAGGGGATATAGAAATAAATGAAAACTATTAATCCATTTAAATTCATGAAAATTTACAATGAAGTTTTCATTTTTATCTTAATAATATTTTTATCTCAAAATAAGAACATACTTACTCATGAAATAAACTAAAAAAATTAAGTTCTCATAAAAGAATTTGTAACAAATCATGAAGGAAAATAATATTAATTAAATTTACTTAGGAAAACATTAGAACTCATGAAAATAAACCTTTCACCTTTATAATAACATAATCTTTCCTTAAATAATTATTTAATTTCATACATTATAAAACAAAAAAAAAATCCATTTAAAACCGATATAAATCATTTAGAAAACCCTGATGATTATATGGGAAATTATCATTACAGTACACATTATAGGGGAATCACTTAACCAAATAATTATCACGTCTTTTAGGAGTAACCTAAAAATATAAAACTCTATCACTTTACCTAATGCATTGGATATATATATTAGGTTCACTTGTCATCAATGTTATTTTAGGCTCACCCTTCATTCACATAAAATTCTCAATAAACATAACATGAATAAAACACAAAATAATTATACATTAATCATAAAAACCATGTGAATTGGAAATGAATACTATAGTAGATAATTCTTTCATTCATCTCATAAAGATGAGAAAAATTATCTATTTTCTTAGAAAAGAAATTGAAACTAAAAATTCAAATAATATTGGAGAAAATATATTTTTTTTAAATAACCATAGAAACTAGTAACATAATTTTGATAACATATAATGTATATATAATTAGGGAAGGGTTAAAAGTTGTATATATTTAAAAAACATACTTTTTGTAATTTTTTAAAAAGATAAAAATAATCTATCCAAAAAATCTTCTAAATATTCATTTTTAGTCCTTTCTAAATAATGGAAAAAATATCTAAAAATGTAATTTATGAAAATTTTAATAATAAATAAGAACATTATTGAATAATTTAAAGTTACCTTGTCATTTAAGAAAAATGTTTAGCATGAAAATTTTAAAATAATATTTTTTTAAAAAATATACCTTACCTCAAGTCCAGACTAATTTCATTCATTTGTATACCCTCTGAAGTAATAAAATTAATTTTTTTTTTTAATTTCTTAAAACATTTTTCAAGTTCATAGCATTATAATTATTATTTTTATATAATTTTTTAAAATGTTTTATTTATTTAAAAAAATTTATAAATTTATATTATATGTTTTAAGGATGTTCAATTTATAAGTCCAAAATGAATTCGTTAGGTTAACTATAGTCAAAGGTTTCAGGGTTATATCATCTATAGAATATTAATAATGAAAATATTAATATATATTAAATAAATTTTTAGAACCATTTATGGAATTTGGATGTGAAAAATGAAATGTGATGTATATTAGAGGTTGTAGTTTGCACGTGCACATGAATGGGGTTTCCATTTTTCTACCTAATTCAAATAGAAGTCAGTTATATAATATTTTACTTTTATATAATTATTATTATGTTTTATATGACATATTTCTTAATTATTTCTATCCTTATGTCCATCCATATGATATGTTAATGAAAAATTAATCACATCGCTTTGCAGATGTGCTATTTCACATGTACACACAAGCGACATTATCATTTTCCAATGGATGGAAAAAGTAAAAAGTTAAGAAATATATTATATTTATAGAATCATAATATTTTTATAAAAATGTTATACATTCATAAATTAAATCTTCATAATCATCCTTGTGAGGTTGTGATGAAAAATGAAACACATAACTTCGTCAAGGTGGTAGTCCCCATGTACGCATGAGCGATGTTTTCATTTCTAATAGGATAGAAAAATAGTTGAAAATGGTTTGTACCATAATCATAATAATATTTAAGTTTATTTTATATACTGATGTTTTTATTTTAACCTGGTTAAATAACATTTTAAGAAATTATAAGAATAAATAAACTTGAAATACTCAACTAAGAAATATACAACATCTTTGAAAAACCCTCCCCTAGATTATTCTTTAAGCCTTCTTAAGTTGGTTTATTTTTGAGACAAAAACCTCTATAAAATGGGGAGGAAGTTTTTTGAGGTATTGTTTTTGATATTTTTCTAGATAAATGGATCAATAGAAGTGAGTAATAAAGGATATGAGTTTTCCTTTTATAATTGTGGTGGGTGACGATATCAGAAATACATGAATTATTAATATATAATGTGTGTATAAATATTGTAAAATGGATAAAAACTAATATATATTTGATTATAGATAGTATAAGGTCAATATAAATTCAACCATTAAATTTTCTCAAGTTTAAGTGTCATTTTAAACCTTATCTTTTGGTTTAACTTGCCCATTAACCTTGTTTAACCTCATTTGTTGTAACAAATTTATCAATTTTTAAGGGACAAGAAAGTAATTTTAAAAATATAAAATGGCACATAGATTAAATATTAATGATATGATCTATAATTTACCATCCATTTGAGTTAATATAGGATTTTTATAACTTTATAATTATTTAAAAATAATTTTTAATCATTAAATACCTTTATAATTCATTTTAAGAACTTTTCAAAAAAAAATTAAAGACATCATGTAAATAATGAAATTATAATTTAAATAAATTAAATATCACTAACACCTTATAAATATCCAACAAATTCATGTAATACTATAATTAATCCAAAAAAAATTACTTTTTAATGTTCTAAAAAATTATTTACTTCATTTTTATATTGCTTACAGAAGCATTCAAGGAAATTATTAAATCTCAAAAAATTAAAAATAAATTAATATCATAAAAAATATTATTTTTATTTAATTTAATAATATATATTTATTCATATAGTATTTATACCTTGATCCTTATCATGACAGTATAATAAGTGATATAGGGTCACGATAAATTTATTAATATAAAAAGGGATCCATATTCAGGTCAAGTGGCACCAAATTCAACAATTAATGAAGATAATATCCACAGAGGTAGATAATATCCCCATGAATCCATTTTAAAATAATTTTCAATGATATTATAAGCATTTAACTATTGATTTAACACTTTTAAACTATTTTATCCTTTATTGTGGTGATAAATTAATATCATGGTTACTATTTATGATAACTAAAAATAAAATTGAACTTATAATAAAATGTAAACCATGATGAGACAAAAATATGTAAAAAAAAATTAGGATTAAACTTAGATAAGTTTCAAAAATTAATTTCAATATAAGTTTGTGAAATTCAATGAAAAACGTTTTTTTTTTTTGAAAAATTCTTATTTTAAGAATAAAAATGATTTTATATCAAAATGAAGTATAATATTGATTACCGTGGCATTAATTTAACTATTATTAATAAAATTAATCTTATGTTACATTAAAAATAACCAGAAAAATTCTAAAATTGGAATTAATTTTATTAAAATTAAATAAAAGATATATTTTTGCAAAATCAGTATTTTTACTATTTATCCAAAAATAAATTATTTTAGAAAAAATAAAAAAAAAATATTAAGATTATTTTTACATGATAATTTCATAAATTATGCCCATAAATCAATTACCAATTATAAAAGTGGAAAAAATTAATCATAACATTTATACACAAAATGCAATAAAATCCATTTTTAAAGAAAATGTATTTTTGATCTTTAAAATTAATTTATAATCATTACTTACCAAATGACCATCACTTTATTAATGTTGTTTTATTTAATATATGATATTATTTAAAATTTAGTTTTAATTTTATATTAATTAATCATTATATTTTTATTAAATAAAAAATCCTCAAATATATTTCATAATGTGGTTACTTCTATTCATATACACCAAACAAACGGTTAAGTTATAATGGTAATATTTCAATAATAATATTTTAATAGTATATCACAATTTATTTTAAGCTATGTATTATATGCAGTATATGAAATCATACATATTATTCTTTTTAAGCTAAAAAGTTTGGGTGTTACATTCTCCCTTACTTACAAAAATTACATCATAGAAATTTTAATTTTATTATCACAACATGAATTTATTATAAGATATTAATAAAATAAGATATAGATTTTATCCTGAAATTTATTTTCTAGGTCAAGTCCCGGAAACTTATTGTTTTATAAAATAATATAACTCTATAATATTTATACTTTCAAATGAGTTTCTAAAATTAAACTTTGATAGTTTATTGTTACTTTCTATATATAACTCAAAATATTTGAGAAATTATTTTACTATAAAGATTGAGAATTTAATAGAATATATATACTTGATTTATTTCCACATCATAAGTGAAATTCTATTTATCATTTGTGATTTGATTAGTTTCCACCACTAACTCTTCTCTTATTACAATCAATGAATACTCAAAATGAATTCATCATGCTCAAAGCACTAAAATCAACATTCAAAAGATCAAAAGATCTAAAAAAGGAAAAAAATTTATTCCTACCATTTGTATCCATTAACCAAAACTAAAAATGGTTATAAAAAGTTAATATAAAATCTAATATGAAAAAAAACTTTTTTAATCTGAAAAGCCTCAACAATGACACCCAAAGTTTAACTTAAATCATTCCATAAATAACATTAAAACTATTAAAAATATTCCAAACTAAAACCAAAACCCAAATATTAGAAATATTTTATCACATATTCTTCAAAAATAAACTCAACATTTATATCTAAATAACACAAATCACTCATAAATTCACTTAACAGAAATTTATATGCCCTAAACTTATAATCTAAAAAAATATTCCAATATTTTCCTTAACTACCCCAAACCACCATGAAACCATCACAAAATAATATATACTTCCAAAAGATAATTCAACTTTATTTCTCAAATAAAATTCCATCTTAACAATTAATATTTCTATTTAATGTAATCATACAATGTTATTAATATAGTCAACTTCTTCAAAAATAAGACTAATAACTTAGTCACCAAATTACTTTTCAATCTCATGGTTATTTATACAATAAATCATATGTTCCCAAAATATAAAAACTCATTTTTCAAAATAAATTATAATTACCTCAATATCAATGATTAACCTTAAAGGTTATTAATACCTTTTAAATTATGTCCAAAAAAATAAAAATCATTCTTCTGGAAATGACATTTTTACTATAATATAATTTAAACTTAAAGGTTAACTATACCTCAAACATTTATTAAAACTCAAGAAATGTTTCCCAAAATACTACCATCACAAAAAAAACATAAAAAACTGTATATATTCCTTTAAAGTTATGATCAAATATAGAATTATTATCCCATAATGGTAATACAAACACTTAAATTATCCTTACTTGATAACTTCATAAACTATAATATTAGCTAAACATTTCCTTTGATAAAAAATATAATACTCCATAATTTAAACAACCCATAATTACATGAATTATAATAAGGGTTTCACTTTCCTACATTTTGAGGATATTTTTTGTTTAGAGTTTCAGATAATTAAGATAAACTCTTTTATATAAAACCCTTATAAAACAAAGTGAATACGTCCACTCAAATCCTTTTTCACCAAAAAATATGTTTTAATTTTTAAACTTCTATTTAATTTATGAAACATTTTATTTATTCAAGACATGTCATCATTGAACTTGCTATAATCTTAATACAGCCTTAATCCCTATGAAAAAACATTTTAAAATATGGGATAAGAACAAAATATTCCAATGTGGGATATAAAATTAAATAAAATTCCATAATTAATATTAAATTCATGAAAATCCATAAGTAATTTTACCATTTTACTTAATAAAATTTTAATTTAAATATAATAATTTACTTACTCATTAAATCCACTTCAAATCCAGGATTTTAAATAAGAAAATTTACTAAAATGTAATTGAAAAATCATAGTCCTGAAATTTACTTAGGAAAACATTATAACTCTTGAAAATAATCCTTTCACCATAAGAAGATAATATTTCCTTAAATCATGAGTTTATTTAAATACCTTATATATTCAAAAAAGTACTTTAATCCTCATATAAATCACTGAAAAATAATGTAGGTATCATGGGAAATTATCCTTAAAATCTAACTTATAATTAAATCACTTATCCAAATAATTCATATATTTCTTAGGAGTAATCTATCACTGATAAACTCTATCTCATTACCCAATTCATTGGAGAGATATATTGGGCTCACCCAACATCAAAGATATTTAAGGATCACCCTCTATTCATAAAAAAAAATTCAACAACTATATAATGAATAAAAAGCATATATATTTAATTTTAATCATGAAAATTATTTTAATTTTCATTCTAACCCATTATCAATAACACTTTCTATTGTCTCATAAAAATATGAAAAGGTTTCTATTACCTTATAAAAACTTTTTAAAACTAAAAATTCCAAGAATATTGGTAGAAATATTTCATTGAAAATGAAAATGGAAACTTTTTAAGTAATCTTGATAACATATAATGGTTATTAAGGTGGTAAATTGAGTTCAATCCATATATATTAATGAAAACATTCTTTTTATACTTTTATAAAAAAATTACATTAACTCATATAAAAAGCATAAAAATGATTAATTTTTAATAATTTATAAATAATTTAAAAAATATTGGAAATTTTACTTTATCAACCTTTGAATAATAAATAATAACATTCTTGAAACATTTAAAATAACCCCAAAAAATAATAAAAATAGTTGGAATAAGGACTTTAAAAAAATTTAAAAGAATGTCCCTTAACTCGAGTCTAGACTCATTTCATTTGTATGTCCACCCTCATGAGTAAAACAATTATAAGATTTATAATTTATTAATAAACTTTTTCTTGTTAATTCAATTATAAATATTCCCTTCATGTATTGTTTTATAATTTTTTATTCATTTATTAAAATATTAACTTCACATTGGATGTTTTGAGGACATTTGGCTTATATGCCCAAAATTATGTTGGTAGGTTGAAGATGGTCAATGTTATAATGGTTAACTCATATAAAAAATCTTCATCATGAAAAGATTATTATTTTTATACAATAAATAAATTTTAGAACCATCCATTGAAGGTTGACATGAAAAATTAAATACATCGTATTATAGAAGTGGTAGTCAGCACGTACAAACAAGTGATGTCCCTATTTTTCTAACAGATGGAAAAATAAATAAGGTATATAATATTTTAATTACTATTAATGATAATTATTTTATACATTTCATATTTATTCATTATTTTTCTCATATGATCAACCATTTTAGATGATAATGAAAAATGACTCACATAGCTTCGTGGAGGTGTTATTCTAAAAATATGCAAGAGCATCATTATATTTTCCAATTGATGGTAAGGTTAAGAAGGTAAGTAATTATTATAATTATATAATCATAAAAATTTCATAAAAATTATATATATGTGTTAATTTCAACTTTATAACCAGCCTTGTGAGGTGGTGATGAAAAATAATACACATCAATTAAGGGAGGTCGTAGTTTACACATACGCATGAGCAATGTTGTTATTTCCCATAGGATGGAAAAGTGGATAAAAAGGGTTTTAAAATAATAATAACACAATTTAATTATATGGATTATATTTATGTTATTATTTCATCATGGTTAAATAATTTTTGAATGAGGTAGAATAAGAAATAAACATGAAATACTCAGTTAATAATTATACCTATTATTTGGAAAACCTCCCTTGTCTTACACCTTAAGCCTTATTAGGTTGGTATTTTGGTGGTACCAAAACCTCTAGGAAATTTATAGGATGTTTTTAAAGGTATTTTGATATATATTAGTTGAGATAAATATATCATGAGGTGTTAGGAATAGGGGAGAGGATGTGACGTTCTATAAGTAAGGTGAGAGACAATCTTATAAATAATTGAACTATTAATATATATTATAAATATAAATCATTTAAAATATATAAAAAGTAATATAGATTAAATTATAATTATTATAAGGTAAAAATAAATTTAACCATTAAAATTTATCATGTTTAAATGTCATTTTAAATTTTATCTTTTGGTTTAACCACCTTATTATGATAGTTCAACCTTAACTATTGTAAAAAAATTTTAAATACGTAAGGCTCATGAAATTAATTTTAAAATTTCAAGTGGAATATATATAAACCATTCATGATATAATTTAAAATTTATCATTCATTTTATTTAATAATGTATTTTTAAGATTTTAAAATCATTTAAAAATAATTTTTAATCATTAAATACTAGAAAAACTAATTTTCAGGGATTTTCAATAAAATTGACTTTAAATACAATAGTTAAATAATTAAATTATAATATAAATACTTTAAATGTCACTACTACATTATAATTATCCAATAAATTCATTGAATTCCATAATTTATCCAAAACATATTACCTCTAATGTTTTTAAAATAATTTTATTTATTTTTATATTTCTTGCACAAGAACTATCACAACCTGACCTCAATTTAACAATTCCTTTTAGTTATTTAATGATACATAACCTCATTATTTAATTTTTTGTTGAATTGGGTTAAATTTTGTAAATTTTTTCATTTTATGCATTGGTTCATGGTTGGTTCCTTTTTAGTATAAATTGTTTGAAAACTGTGTGAGTGCATTGGTAATCGTTATAGAACAAACTTCATTTTTGGTGCACAATCTCCCTAACTATGTTCCAATACAATGAGAGGTGTTCTATATAACGACCCATACTTTACATAAATTTTTAATACTTCAAAATTAAAGCACACTTATGACAACATATGAAAAAACCACAAAGGACCGTATAGGTATAGTGTCTTTAGAAACTGGGAAACATAAACAACTGGTTCATAAATATTCTACAGTGTCTCCCATTTATTTCATCATATCTAGGGTCCCTTTTAGCATATTCTACATAATATCCATCTTCCTGACCTGGGGAAAAGAAAACATAAAAGGGTGAGCTCAAATGCTCAGCAAGGGAAAATAAAGGAAATAAAAATCATATCATATTTTTTTGAAAATCATAACCTGCAAAAGAGATCATAATATCTTAACATGGAATAAATCATAGAAGTGAAAATGAGATCCCCATAATCATAACATGAAACTTGAAACTTTGTGGCATGCACACATAGTCATGGAAAATCATTTCTTGTTAGTCATGACTCATTCCCAAGACTATCTTAGCGGACAAATTCCATTTCTGAACCGAGTTCACTCCTCGTTTCAGTCCTGTTTCACTGAACCAAAATAACCTTCCATTCCAGCCATGTCTATCTCATGAGATATAAATCTTTACCCAATGCATTGGAGGGAGATATAGGTCCCACCCATCTTATAATGAATCCTTTCTTATGTGTGCCACATAATCATAAACCATACATCATAGCGTAACCCATGAAATAAAAATGGGATTCTTAAACAACATGACATTATAAAACAATTCATATAAGATAAAGGAATTCATAAAAATATTTCCATCACAACATAATCAAATCCATGTAATAATAGGGATAAAAACAGAACCCTTTTATTAACTTAGATGGAAAATAATTTTGATAAAATACTTGAACTTCATTCTTGAGGAAAATATCCTTTCTACTTCAAAAACACTTTTCTTTTCTTAACATGTCATACAATTATAAACTAAAAGAAGTTGATTAAAAATAAACATGAAAACTTATAAAGGAAGATTCTTGGAAATAATGTTTTAAAAATCCATTCTTGTCGTATAAGTTAAAAAAAACATTCTTCGTACTTTTGTCGGAAAAGTCAAAAAGTACCTCGTACGAAAAACGACAAAAGATTCCTTTCATACATATTACTAAAAACTCACCTATGGGTAAAAATGGATTTAAACAATTGTAGGTGGATGGAAATAATATTACATATTGATGAAACATGGATGTGGATGATAAAATACACCCCAGTAAATACTTACGAATAAATAATCTCGGATAAAAATGAGATTGTGATATTTTCCCTTACCTTAGGTCCGATTTGCTTTGTACGTTTCCGAAGCTCCTGTATAATGGTTTAAATAATGTTATTGACTTATTCCAGAATCATACATATTGATATGGTATCATATATTTTCATATTCTTAGCTTCTTGTTAGTAATATTTCATTGTTACTTGTTACTCGGATCTTTATTGCCTTTTGTTCTTATGCGTGTTTTGTCGAATAAATTCTTATTCTTCTTTTAAGGTTATAGATACCTTATATCCAGAATGGTATTAGTGTAACATATATCATATTTATTCATTCAATTCATTTATATAATTACTATGTAATGATGATCATGTAGAACGAGTCGCATCACATCGTGGAGACGGTATTCCGTACGTACGCACGAGTGATGATATCGTTCCTATGATCGTGGAATTGTATTTGAGTATATATATATTATTTCAGTATCAATATTACATTATAATAATCATAAATAGTTACTCATTACACCATTATACCCATCCTTGTAAGGTGATGGTGGAAAATAGATTACACCACGGCGTGGAGACGGTATTTCGTACGTACGCACGCGCGGTGATTTCATTTTTCCGTAGGATGGATAGAAGGTGAATTAGGGTTGTTTCATATTTATAATAACATATCAGTATGTAATTAATACAGATGTTATTACTTTATAATGAAACAACTAAAGAAGAAGAAGTTGAAGAAGAAAGAAATTGAAAAGATCGGTAATGGATATTACCTCTTCTTTGGAAGGCCTCTTTGAATCCTCCACTTAGGGAACTAAGATTGGTCTTTGAAGAAGACCAGGACCTCTAGGATTATTCTAGGGAAGTGTAGAGGAGAAAATGGCAGTGTTTGGCCGAGCTTGAGTGCTCAAATTGGTGTGAGTAGGAGGGGGGGGAGGTGCCCTTTTATAAGGGAGGAGAGGGGCACCATAGGAATATCTCAAAATATTATTTTATATTAAAGTCAAAATCGGTTTATAATGGTTCCAAAGGGTCTTATTTTGAAGCTAAAGTGGGTATGGGTAGCAATCCTATCAACCAATAGGATTTAGACAAGTTTAGGGTATTATTTTAACCTTATCAATTAGATTTAACTCTAAGTTAAATAATTTATCTTTTACCATGTCTTTTTGTTTTCTTTCACTATATGGTTAATACACTTACTATAACATGCCAAACGAACCCCAAATTGTTTATTATTAATATATATATCCTTATCTAAGTCATTTTGCCGAACCTTAGATTTTTAGGAATAAAATAACAATTAATAATATAATATTTGATTTAAAAACTATTTTGTGTCAATTTTGACACTATTTGATATATGATTTTTGTGAAAGTCATAGCAGAATTATATGTTCGAACCAAGTTGATTAAATCAACACTAATATATCATATTAACCTATAAAATTAGTTTAATTCATAAAAAGTCTCAAATTATATTTATTTTGGTGTTTATAACATCAATTATGTCAATATTTCATAAATAAGATAATTACTGCATCATAATTGTGTCATAAATAAATTAAATTATTTAATGTCTCAAAATTATAAATAAAACACCATTATGTAGGAAATCTTTTTAGATTTCTAATGAATATTTATAGTAGAATTTATCTTATGTATAACTCCATATTAAAAATGATTTACTTATTAAACTTTGATTTTAACTATTTTAACCCTTCTTTAAATAAATTAATAATAAATTTCCTAATCTAACCCAAGTGGGCCTAAATGGTCATATTTTATTCCTAAGTTTGTTTTTGGTCGAATTAAACTTATCCAATATAATTAGGAAAAGTGTTAGGGTAATATTAATATCATATTTACCCTTAGTTACCCTATTTACTATTAACCGCGGTAAAAAAAGTAAAAAGTTACTATTCACCAAAAAATTATTTTTATCTCATTGAACCACATTTTACTTACTGATATCAACCGTGTCTGTCGGATTTTTGAAATTCCATTCACAGAAGTGGTAAAATTAAGTTTTATGCAAAATTCAGTTTTTAACCTACCACTTAGTGGTTTCACTATTCATCAAAAATTGAAAGTTTTCAGAAAAATACCAAAATTTCACCCTAGGCTAATTTCGGTATTCCGAATCCAAAAATGAAGTCCATTTTGAAAGATAAAATTTATAAAATTTCAAAAAGTGGTTATTACTATTCATAACGGCTAGTTTTAATAATATTTTAATAGCATATCGTTGTTTAGTGAAACTCGGTATTGCGTATGACGCAAGCTATCGAGGAAGGTCGAGATTGCGTGTAAAGTAAGCCAAGCAAGTGTGTAGTGAAAGATTCCTTTGAACAAAATATTACTCATAAAAATATCGGGTGTTACATTCTACCCCCCTTAAAAATAATTTCGCCCTCGAAATTCGTCACTTTGTAACAAACAGATGAGGATACTTCTCCCTCATAATATCCTCAAGCTCCCATGTAGCATCTTCTAATTGGTGGTTCCTCCATAAAAATTTCACCAATCGAGTGGTCTTGTTTCATAGGACTTTTTCGCTACGATCCAGAATCTCTATCGGTTGTTCTTCATAAGAAAGATCTTGCTCCAGCGGTACAACTTCTGAGCTGAGTACATGTGAAGGATCTGGTATGTACTTTCTCAGGAGAGATACATGGAACACATCGTGAACTTGAGAGAGATTCGGTGGAAGCGCCAATCGGTAAGCTACCTTCCCAACACGATCCAGTATTTTGAAAGGACCGATATATCTAGGGCTCAACTTCCCCTTCTTTCCAAATCTCATAACCCTCTTCCAGGGAGATATTCGTAAGAACACTTTATCACCCACTTCAAACTCTAGGTCTTTTCTTCGGTTGTCGGCATAAATTTTCTGTCGACTCTGAGCTGCTCTTATGTGTTGTTGAATAGATCTGACCTTTTCTGCCATTTCATCAACGAGATCAGGTCCTAATAGCTTTCTTTCCCCAACTTCATCCCAGCAAGTTGGAGTCCTGCATTTTTTTCCATAGAGAGCTTCATAAGGAGCCATCTGAATACTGGAGTGAAAGCTATTATTATAAGAAAATTCCACCAAAGGTAGGTGTTAATCCCAACCTCCTTTTAAATCCATAGAGCAAGCTCTCAACATATCTTCTAGGGTTTGAATTGTTCTTTCAGACTGACCATCTGTCTGGGGATGATAAGCAGTGCTGAAACTCAACTCTGTATCCAGAGTATGCTGAAGACTTCGCCAGAACTTCGAGGTAAATCTCGGATCCCGATCAGATATAATAGAAAGTGGTACTCCATTCAATCTTACCACTTCCTTTACATATATCCTGGCAAGCTGATCTAGAGAGAAATACTCTCTAATAGCAATGAAGTGTGCAGAATTTGTAAGACGATCAACTATGACCCAAATAGAATTATTGCCTTTGGATGTTTTAGGAAATCCTCTGACAAAGTCCATAGTGATTTTTTCCCATTTCCATTCGGGTATGGGTAATGGTTGTAACATCCCCTTAGACTTTTGTCTCTCAACTTTAACTTGTTGACAAACCAAGCATCGAGAGACATATTCAGCAACATCTCTTTTCATGCCATCCCACCAGAAGTACTCTTTCATGTCCCTATACATCTTCGTGCTTCCAGGATGAATAGAGAATGATGAACTATGAGCCTCATCCAGCAGCTCCTTCTTTAATTCGGTGATGGGAGGAACACAAACCCTATTCCTGAACTTTATTATCCCATCACAATCAAGGTTGAATTCAGGAACATTTCTCACCTTCTTTTGTAACTCTACATCTTCTTTCTATGCCTATTTAATCTTCACATGTATAGATGGTTGAACATTCATTTGAGAAAGATAAGATTTTTCCCCTTCCATTATAATTCCAAGATCCATCCTTTGTAAATCCATAAATATTGGATCTTTTGTGATCCTCGTCATGGATAAACTATCATGGTCTTGTCGACTAAATGCATCTGCCACCTTGTTTGCTTTCCCAGGGTGGTAATGGATTGAGCAGTCGTAATCCTTAATCAGCTCCAACCATCTTCTTTGACGCATATTCAACTCCTTTTGTGTGAAAATATACTTTAAACTTTTCTGATCAGTATAAATATCACACCTTTCACCATAAAGGTAATGCCTCCAAATCATTAATGCAAAGATTACCGCAGCCAACTCCAAATCATGAGTTGGGTAATTTTGCTCTTGGATTTTCAACTGTCGTGAGGCATAAGCTATCACCATATCTTTTTTCATAAGAACACACCCCAATCCCTTCTTGGATGCATCACTGTAGATCACAAACATTTCTCCACTACAAGGCAGTGTGAGCACAGGTGCACTGGATAACCTTCTTTTCAACTCCTTGAAATTCTCTTCACATTCTTCCATCCAGAAAAACTTAACTCCTTTCTGAGTCAACTTGGTGAGTGGATTAGATAATCGTGAAAAATCCTTTACAAAACGTCGATAATATCCAGCCAAACCAAGAAAACTTCGGATCTCAGTTACTGTTGTTGGTCTTGACCATCTTTCGATAACCTCTGTTTTTGCTGGATCCACAGATATCCCCTCTTTTGAGATTATGTGACCCAAAAATGCAACTTTTTGAAGACAAAATTCACACTTGGTAAATTTGGCATAAAGCTTCTCCTTTCTTAGGGTCTTCTATATAATTCTCAAGTGATCTTCATGCTCTTCCTTGCTCTTTGAATAGACAAGAATATCGTCTATAAAGACTACCACAAATTGATCAAGATAGTCTCTAAAGACTCTATTCATTAGATCCATGAAGATAGCAGCGGAATTAGTAAGACCAAATGGAATCACTATAAATTCATAGTGTCCATACCTTGTACGGAAAGCCATCTTTGGTATATCCTCCCTTTTGACCCTTAATTGATGATACCCTGAACAAAGATCAATCTTGGAAAAGTATTGAGCTCCGCGTAGTTGGTCAAATAAGTCATCAATGCGTGGGAGAGGATATTTGTTCTTGATAGTGATCTTGTTAAGTTCTCGATAATCAATGCAGAGTCTCATTGATCCATCTTTCTTCTTAACAAATAGAACAGGTGCTCCCCAAGGTGATGCACTAGGGCGTATGAATCCCTTGTCAAGATTCTCCTGGAGTTGCTTCTTCAATTCCTGCAACTCAATTGGGTCCATTCTATAAGGTGTCTTTGAAATAGGCAAAGCACACGGTACGAGTTCTATTGAAAACTCAACTTCACGGTTTGGTGGAAGACCCGGTAATTCCTCCGAAAAGACGTCATCAAACTCCCGTACAATGGGAATATTCTTAATCGTGAGTTTCTCATCAACCATTTGAGATAAATAACCTTCATTTAGTGGAATCAAGACCCATAAGATGGAAGAAATTTCCACTGGAAGGTTATATTCATCCTTGCTTTGATAGACGATCGTAGATTGATCTGGAATATGAAATGTGACTTCCCTTATTTGGCAATTGATATGAGATCCATGTAGATAAAGCCAATCCATGCCAAGAATCACATCAAATTCCACTAAAGGAAGGATCACAAGATTTGCAGGAAGCACTTTCCCAAAAACTTCGATCAGAGAAGAATTATAAACTTTTGATGCGACTGTTGTGCCATTAGGTGTTGTCACAGCTAACTCAACATCTAATTGTTGAGGTAGTACGGTGATACCCTTAGAAAATTTTTCAGAAATAAAAGATTGGGTGGATCCAGAATCAAATAAAACATTTTCTACTTTAGAGTGGATGGTAAGTGTACCTTTCACCACTTCGTTATCGTACTCCACATCGCTGATAGAAATTGCATGTGACTTTCCTTTGTCTTTAGCCTTAAGATTTTGTTGACGTTGACCATCATCATCAACCCTTGGATTTGGGCATTGATTGGCATACTGCCCCATCTCCTTGCACTTGAAACATTGAAGTGTATTAGGTTCATTATGTGTATCCCTTCCTTTGTTTGCATCATTAGACATCTTCTTCCCATTATCGCGGCATTCAAATGCCCGATGACCTTCCTTTCCACATTTAAAACATTTACTTGTACCTTTAAGACAACTCCCTCCATGTTTCTTTCCACACTTTGAGCATAAGGGAAAGATCATCTTCTTTTCAGTGTGCTCTTTAGATTTTCCTTTGAATTCCATCTTCCTCTTCTTATCAAACCCATGTGACTGATGGGTTAATCCAATCTCCATCTAGACTTTGAGAGCACATCGAACGATTTCCTCGTAGCTATTGAAGTCCCTTATGGCTAACGCCCTTCGAAGACTTGGTTTTAATCCACTAAAGAATCGATCGATCTTACTCTCAGGTTGGATAATAATACCAGAAGCGTACCTTGCAAGTCTTGTAAAATTTGCTTCAAAGGTACCAACAGATTCATCATCCCTTTTCTTCAGTTCAAGAAACTCTTTCTCCATCTTTGTTCGGAGAATACGAGGGAAGTACTTATTGAAAAATAAGTTCTTGAACTCGTCCCATTCCATAGACTCAATTTCACCCCTTTGCCTCGTATTCTTAATAAGATTCCACCATTGATCAGCATCTCCTTCCAAACGATACACTGCTAGGATGACTTTATAATGTTCGGAACATTGAAGAACTGAAAATATCTTTTCAGTAGTACTAATCCATTGTTCAGCAACTAATGGATCAGTAGACCCACTGAAAGAAGGTGGACGCTGCCTCATGAAGGATTCAACAGAATGTTGCTCCTTCCTTTCCTCGTCTGGAAGTCCTGCATGATTCATAGCTTGAGAAAGTTGTGTGAGCATGGCTACAAGATTTTGAATTCCAGATCCCATATCGTTTGGTTGCTTAGGGGGACAGTCATTGCATTTCCCATCGCATCCCGCATTAACACGGTTCCTTCGGGTTCCAGCCATTGACTAAAACCAAGAAGAATAGTGTGAGAAGCACTAATTATAATAGGAAAACCACATAATCAAGGATAAAATTTCACACTTAACGTCTTATCCTAGGGTATTCATGGCCATTTCTAAAACACTAAGATTGTGTTCTATGCTTAGACTTATCCTTAGGGTTCTTACTAAGGCTTTCACATCCTAGTTTCCAAAGGTTGACTATACCTTTCCTCTGATACCAACTATAACGACCCATACTTTACATACATTGTTAATACTTCAAAATTGAAGCACACTTATTACAACATATGAAAAAACCACAAAGGACCGTATAGGTATAGTGTCTTTAGAAACTGGGAAACATAAACAACTGGTTCATAAATCTTCTACAGTGTCTCCCATTTATTTCATCATATCTAGGGTCCCTTTTAGCATATTCTACTTAATATCCATCTTCCTAACCTGGGGAAAAGAAAACATAAAAGGGTGAGCTCAAATGCTCAGCAAGGGAACATAAAGGAAATAAAAATCATATCATATCTTTTTGAAAATCATAACCTGCAAAAGAGATCATAATATCTTAACATGGAATAAATCATAGAAGTGAAAATGAGATCCCCATAATCATAACATGAAACTTGAAACTTTGTGGCATGCACACATAGTCATGGAAAATCATTTATTGTTAGTCATGACTCATTGCCAAGACTATCTTAGCGGACAAAGTCCATTTCTGAACCGAGTTCACTCCTCGTTTCAGTCCTGTTTCACTGAACCGAAATAACCTTCTGTTCCAGCCATGTCTATCTCATGAGATATAAATCTTTACCCAATGCATTGGAGGGATATATAGGTCCCACCCATCTTATAATGAATCCTTTCTTATGTGTTCCACATAATCATAAACCATACATCATAGCGTAACCCATGAAATAAAAATGGGATTCTTAAACAACATGACATCATAAAACAATTCATATAAGATAAAGGAATTCATAAAAATATTTCCATCACAACATAATCAAATCCATGTAATAATAGGGATAAAAACAGAACCCTTTTATTATCTTAGATGGAAAATAATTTTGATAAAATACTTGAACTTCATTCTTGAGGAAAATATCCTTTCTACTTCAAAAACACTTTTCTTTTCTTAACATGTCATACAATTATAAACTAAAAGAATTTGATTAAAAATAAACATGAAAAATTATAAAGGAAGATTCTTGGAAATAATGTTTTAAAAATCCATTCTTGCCGTATAAGTTAAAAAAACATTCTTCGTACTTTTTTCGGAAAAGTCAAAAAGTACCTCGTACGAAAAAACGACAAAAGATTCCTTTCATACATATTACTAAAAACTCAACTAAGGGTAAAAATGGATTTAAAAAATTGTAGGTGGATGGAAATAATATTACATATTGATGAAACATGGATGTGGATGATAAAATACACTCCAGTAAATACTTACGAAAAAACAATCTCGGATAAAAATGAGATTGTGATATTTTCCCTTACCTTAGGTCCGATTTGATTTGTACATGTCTGAAGCTCCTGTATAATGGTTTAAATAATGTTATTGACTTATTCCATAATCATACATATTGATATGATATCATATATGGTCATATTCTTAGCTTCTTGTTAGTAATATTTCATTGTTACTTGTTACTCGGGTCTTTATTGCCTTTTGTTCTTATGCGTGTTTTGTCGAATAAATTATTCTTCTTCTTTTAAGGTTATAGATACCTTATATACAGAATGGTATTAGTGTAACATATATCATATTTATTCATTCAATTCATTTATATAATTACTATGTAATGATGATCATGTAGAACGAGTCGCATCACATCGTGGAGACGGTATTCCGTACGTACGCACGAGTGATGATATCGTTCCTATGATCGTGGAATTGTTTTTGAGTATATATATATATTATTTCAGTATCAATATTACATTATAATAATCATAAATAGTTACTCATTACACCAGTATACCCATCCTAGTAAGGTGATGGTGGAAAATAGATTACACCACGGCGTGGAGACGGTATTCCGTACGTACGCACGCGCGGTGATTTCATTTTTCCGTAGGATGGATAGAAGGTGAATTAGGGTTGTTTCATATTTATAATAACATATCAGTATGTAATTAATACTGATGTTATTACTTTATAATGAAACAACTAAAGAAGAAGAAGTTGAAAAAGAAAGAAATTGAAAAGATCGGTAATGGATATTACCTCTTCTTTGGAACGCCTCTTTGAATCCTCCACTTAGGGAACTAAGATTGGTCTTTGAAGAAGACCAGGACCTCTAGTATTATTCTAGGGAAGTGGAGAGGAGAAAATGGCAGGGTTTGGCCGAGCTTGAGTGCTCAAATTGGTGTGAGGAGGAGGGGGAGGAGGTGACCTTTTATAAGGGAGGAGAGGGGCACCTTAGGAATATCTCAAAATATTATTTTATATTAAAGTCAAAATCGGTTTATAATGGTTCCAAAGGGTCTTATTTCGAAGCTAAAGTGGGGATGGGTCGAAAGCCTATCAACCAATAGGATTTAGACAAGTTTAGGGTATTATTTTAACCTTATCAATTATATTTAACTCTAAGTTAAATAATTTAACTTTTACCATGTCTTTTTGTTTTCTTTCACTATATGGTTAATACACTTACTATAACATGCCAAACTAACCCCAAATTGTTTATTATTAATATATATATCCTTATATAAGTCATTTGGCCGAACCTTAGATTTTTAGGAATAAAATAACAATTAATAATATAATATTTGATTTAAAAACTATTTTGTGTCAATTTTGACACTATTTGATATATGATTTTTGTGAAAGTCATAACTGAATTATATGTTCGAACCAAGTTGATTAAATAAACACTAATATATCATAGTAACCTATAAAATTAGTTTAATTCATAAAAAGTCTCAAATAACATTTATTTTGGTGTTTATAATATCAATTATGTCAATATTTCATAAATAAGATAATTACTGCATCATAATTGTGTCATAAATAAATTAAATTATTTAATGTCTAAAAATTATAAATAAAATACCATTATGTAGGAAATATTTTTAGGTTTCTAATGAATATTTATAGTCGAATTTATCTTATGTATAACCCCATATTAAAAATGATTTACTTATTAAACTTTGATTTTAACTATTTTAACCCTTCTTTAAATAAATTAATAATAAATGTCCTAATCTAACCCAAGTGGGCCTAAAGGGTCATATTTTATTCCTAAGTTTGTTTTTGGTCGAATTACACTTATCCAATATAATTAGGACATGTGTTAGGGTAATATTAATATCATATTTACCCTTAGTTACCCTATTTACTATTAACCGCGGTAAAAAAAGTAAAAAGTTACTATTCACCAAAAAATTATTTTTATCTCATTGAACCACATTTTACTTACTGATATCAATCGTGTCTGTCGGATTTTCGAAATTCCATTCACAGAAGTGGTAAAATTAAGTTTTATGCAAAATTCAGTTTTTAACCTACCACTTAGTGGTTTCACTATTCATCAAAAATTGAAAGTTTTCAGAAAAATACCAAAATTTCACCCTAGGCTAATTTCGGTATTCCGAATCCAAAAATGAAGTCCATTTTGAAAGATAAAATTTATAAAATTTCAAAAAGTGGTTATAACTACTCATAACGGCTAGTTTTAATAATATTTTAATAGCATATCGTTGTTTAGTGAAACTCGGTATTGCGTACGACACAAGCTATCGAGGAAGGTCGTGATTGCGTGTAAAGTAAGCCAACCAAGTGTGTAGTGAAAGATTCCTTTGAACAAAATATTACTCATAAAAATCTCGGGTGTTACATTCTAGGACATTTAATGTTGGTCACATGGTTGGCACACAGTTTTCCCAACCATGTGTAGTACCAAATCAATTAAAATTTTATATTTTTTTTTCCTTCTCTTTTTTCCACTAAATTGATTTAATTCCTATCCCCCTCCCCATTTTCCTTTAATTAATCCATACGGGTAGATTCCTCACATGTGGACTCCCTCATCCCTCTCCCTACAGTCTTTGATTTTCTTGTCATTTCTTTGTGTGATCTCTTTATGTAGGGTTTTCTTCTCCTCCACCACATCCCTCATCACATTTGTTCTTGGTTTCTTATCCTTGTCACCACTACTTATTCTAGTACAAACCCTAATATATATGGGGTCTTATTTTTGTAATTTATTATTTTCTAGGGTTCTTTAGCCTTGATTGAGGCTAGTACATATTGAGTTTTAAGATCGATATTTCTCCATTAGATTGAGGTATAGTTTCTTCCATTCTTCATCTTATGCTGAATTTATGTTAGGAATTTTGTGACATTTAGTTTTTTTATTTGGATTTTAATTAAGTTATTTAAGGTTAAATTATTCCTCTATACTCAAAGGTAGTTAATTCCATATAGGTTTTCCCCAGGCTTAACCTTTTAATTTTAAAACCATTAAATGCTTGGATTTTAAATTAGTATTCTTGATAATTAATAATTTTAACATGGATTTTTAGTAAATTTTTTAAGGATGAAATTATGTTTCAACTTTATTTTCCATAGTTTTTCTTTTCAGTTTCATCTTCTTTTGTAAAATGTGCTCTTCCTTTGCCCAAAAATTAATTATGAGTACTTTTTAGGTAAATTTTGGTATTTTAATGCTTCATGACATATTTATAATGTGTATATGAATTGTTAAATGAATTTAATTTAACTCGCTAACTTTATTCAACTCTGGTTTAATTCTAATTTATTTTAAAAATCCTTTATATTATTCCTTTATAATAATTTTCTAAATATAAATGTGAGACCCGATATATTCCTTATGTGTATACAATGTTTATGATCATATACATGAGTAGACATGCATACATATATAAATATATAAAATTATAAAACATTATATGAATGCATGTGAATTTTTGAAATAATATGTGTGTGTGTGTGCCAATTCATATAGAAACTATTGGAATGAAGGGTTATGAATTTAAAAAAAATCAAACATTATTTTAAATAGGTTTTTAAATTAATTTCAAAATAAATGGTATCAATCTATTCAATACTTTCAAAATCATTTCAAAAAAGTGAGGTGAACTGTAATGGAAGCCCAAACTTTTATGTTACCTTTTGGAGTTGAATTTTATATGATTGGAATATTGTTATGACTCTAATAAAATTTATTATAATTATTATTGTTGAGGAAGAAGTGGAAACATTAGTGTATATAAAGGTAAACGATCCTCAGAGTAGTGTCAGACTCTCTCTCACTCACACTAGGATTCTCATCAAGAGAGATCCAGATAGAGGGAGGATTTTGTGGCCTATCTGGTGTCTTCCCTCTCCTCTGCCTCTTTTCTCATTTCCTCCTACTTTCTCTTCCCTATCCACTTGGCTCTCTTTGAGTCTGATCTCGCTCATATGGTGTCTCTCAGCGGTGTGTTATGGATGAGTCCTCTCTAGGTATCATGGTTCTTCTTGGTGGAAATTTTATTAGGGATGTATCTATGGTCCCATCATGGTTTCCTAATACTGTAACCCCTAGTTTCTCAAACCTACCTTGACTTCACATTCCTCCACACCTCTCCAGGTAATATCTGTAGTGGTTGTAACAAACTGTCTTTGGGTTTAGTGGTTCAATGGTCACTCGGTTTTCCAACAGTTCTTGTGTTGACTTTCTTGGTTTATGGGTTCAATTTCATCATCATCTAAATACCGAATCCACTTAGGTCCCTACTCTGGCTTCAAGTTACTACACTCTACTAATAGTAGAACCTAGAGTGGTGGTAACCTAGAGATTTTGGGATGTAGGACTTTGCAGTCGATGGTGCTCTGGGAACTTCTTGATTTGGTTTCTCTTATAGAGATGTTGTATTTCTCTTCCCCTTCTATGTTTCTGACTTTAAAAGGTGACAATGACGTTGAAAATGGTGATGTTTTTTATTTTTAGGATTTTGGTTGGTGTTCCATCCTCAAATCAGTGGTGAAGGTCTATTTTTTAATTTTTTATTTTGTTTGATCTATTCAATTCCTTTCAGTGAAGGTTTCATTTTTTCCTATGTTTTTATTCATTTATTGTTATGGTGTTGTATCGATGTTGTTTTTCTTTGATATGGGTCCTTGATCTACAATAGTGGCTTTATGTTGTGGCATATGATGGTTGGTGCTCTATTTTTTTTTGGTATTTTTTGGCAGTGATGATAGTCTTCAGCTGTCAGTTTTTCTGAAATCTAGTATGGTGATACAAATTATGGTTGTGAGAGGATGGCTTAATGATTATAGGTCTCATAGTGATGGTGGTGGTGACCTGACATGACTTTATCTGATGTGGGTACTCATAGCTCAATATTTCCTTGGTTCTTATGGGTTTTTTTTTAATTTTGAACTTTTTTATGGATTATTTTAATCTATATCCCATGCTTGAATATTGTGGTAACCACTCAACCATAAAGCGGATTATTTGAAAATCAAGAAAGATAATTTTCAAGAATTGGTAGTGCATGGAGGTGAGGTGATGTTTTATGTTTTCCTTTCATTTCTCTGTGATAGAATTTTGGATTTTATACTACACCCCTTATGTATTCCAGTTGTGGGCATAGAATAAGGGAACCCTAGGTATCTTAGAAGGAAGACTAAGAAAAGTATAATAATTGAGGTAGTAGTTCTTTTGACTATCCTCCCAAGTAGGATTACACTATAACACAAACTAAACTACCTGATATTGGTATGGATTGGTTATGGATCAAGAACAGGAAAGAATCAGTGGATCCATGGTTCGATCACCAAGATCTTGAGGATCCAAGGTCCCCAATTACCCAAACTACTTAGGGTGTCCCATTGTTCTTTATCTTATTTATTTTTGTTTCTATGATACTATATTTAAATTATCTTTTATTTATTTTCCTTCTTTATTTTAAAATAATAAAATTCTTATTCTCTTTACTTTCTTATATAACGTTTCACTAACATGCAGTTCCATACTATTAGATCTATTATGATGTTTGATTTGTGTCTCCTTTTTTCATTTTTTTTAATCCCTTCATATTATATTGGAAACCATTTTATTTCTCTCCTATTGGTACTTTAAATAAATTTTCAACTATTTTAGAAACTAATTATAAAAATGGATTTTATAATATTTTCTAAATTATCCAAAAATATTATTTTAAATTATTGTATTTTCAAACTAATATGATAATGGATCATTAATTAATGGTTAATCATGTGGAAAGGTGGGTGATGGACTAATAGGATATATATATATATATCGGTTTCAGGTTCAAATCTTAATCGCTCTCATAGCGTTTGATGTTCTAGTTCGGATGGAGAGTAATCAAGGGTCATTGGGGATAGTTTGTTTTGGTTATTTTAGTTTTTTTTTTATTTTATTTTCTCACATTGGACATATTGTACTTATTATTTATTTCTATTTATAGTGGGCACAAATAACAAATGGTGGTTGAAGCAAAGGCATCTTGTGTTAGATTGTTGGGTATCTTTTCCTTGTAGGGGAGGATGACTGGGGATCGTTTGAGTGTTTTTTTTTCTTTTATTTTTACTCATATGTTTTTTTATGATTATTTACTTCTATAATGGTCGTCCAAATTATGTATGGATGGTTCCAATTTTTTATTGGAATTTATTCTTCTTATTTACTTAATGTTATGGGAAAAATCATTCCCAAGTAGTTCTATCTAGATTCCCAGACACTTGCACCATCCCTTGGGGATTATGAATTCCCTTTGGGCCTTAACATGGGTTTAATCTGGTGTTTAATTGAGGTAAATCATGGGTAGGTTCATGAAAAAATGGTATCACATCCTATGTTCTTTATAGGACCTAGGTTTCTAAATGCCCTTTGTTATTTGGGATGTAATGTAATATAAAGATAGCACTTTCAAGACACATAAGGTACATGTCAGAAGAGTATACAAAGATATTTCATCTTTATATCCCCGTGTTTTTATGTGAATTTAGGCTTTTAGTCTTGTATTTTTTGAGTTTTTAAATTATTCGGTGATATGGGGATGACAAGGGGAGTAAAGTGGAGGCACACGGTAAGCTCATAGGGCTAAGAAAGCATTTTGGAGCCCATGTACATGGTCCATGATAACTTCTATGTCTAATTGTACTATTTTGAAATAGTTTACCAAGCCATGTTAATGATCTATGAACTGATACTAGTCCCATCTTGAAATTCTTTATTGAACTTTTTTTTGTTTTGTTTTTATTATGTCATGTTGTATAATTTTTGTAAAAATTAAAGTTTTCAATTTTTAAAATCATAATTCTAAAAAAGTGATGTTTTATTTCTAAATGGGAAAAATGGGATTTCATAAATTAATGAAAATAAAAAATCATTTGTTGGATTAATGGTATATAGTTTTCCTTAATCAAAAAAGGATTTAATTTATATGGGTGGAATTTTTTTTAAAAAATAATAAATTTAAGTTTCTAGAAAGGTTTTAATGTATCTTTAAGGAATTGTGTGGGTGTTTTAAAATATAAAAGTGGTTTTGATAATAAATGACTTGTGTTAAAATTGAAAATAGGGTTTTTAAAATATTTTTTAATGGTTGTAGTGTTTTTTATATTTAATCACAATTTTGATAAAGGAATTATGGAATTTTAAATAGATTTAAAAGAATGAATTTAATCTAATAAAGAATAAATGTTTGATTTTAAAATTAGAATGGGTTTATAATTTTTAAAATTCTTATGTGTTTTAAATAATGTTTTAAAAATTTTGAAACAATTTAAAGGGACAATAGTGTTCTTTTCATGTTTTTTAATTTAAAATAGTATTTTGTTTCTATGTTTTATAATGTTTTACTTTAAGATCCTAGAACAATTTTGATGAAAGGGTATGATTTTTTCCTATATGATGTATTTTTTCTATAGCATTTTTATAATCCCACTCTAGATTGGTGAGGGTTGTCTATTTTGGAGACTTTTCTTTATTAATCCCAATCCTTATCTATATTGGGTTTCTGGTAATTATTGGTGGATCTAGTCCTTTGGGTTGCATTTAAATTCTCTCTATGAAAGAAAGATTGCATTTTTCTATGATTTTGTAGTGTCCAAATGTGTATTAATGGTGGGATAGGATTATAGCCTTTCCATGTGATCTTCTTAAGAAGGGTTGGGTAATTGGAGGTTCCGAGTGTATTCGGGGAGGATTAGGATGGGTGTTACCCCAAGCATAGGTCAACCCCAAGATAGATCATTGATTATTCATATAGTTTTATAGAGGTTTCTATGTTTCAGATATGATACCCCAAGTTACCTTCCCCTTCTACCATTGTCCTAAATCTATAATTATTTATCTTATTTAGATAGGTATTTTTGAAGTAATTGAATCATTCCTTACTTACCCTCATCGGTTCATCTCAAATATTCTTGTTTGAAATGAGGATTGTACCTAGTTCTTGGATATGTATCTTACTATGGTGCCAGTGGATTTTTTTTTAGTATCCCATATAAATCATATTTATTGTGCAATTATTTTAAAAATACATTTTTATATTAGGTTTTCCACTTCTTTGTAATGATTTTTACTTAGATATTAAGTGTTTTAGTGGAACTATATTATGTTGAGAAGACCACTATAGTTTTGACCTTTTTAGATATAACGAATTTTTATTTATTTTCCAACCTCCCTAACGGAAGGGTTATTTTTATATTTCCTCTATCCAATATGACCATTTTATTCAATGTTTTCTTTAACCTATAGAGTGGTTTTTTAAGGACATGACCCTCTCACTTAATTATGGAGTATCTTGTACTTTGAATTATGTTGAATTATCCTATTAGAATCCTTCTATGGATATCTATTTTATTGAAATTATGAAATCGGGGTATGCCCTGATTCCATATTGTGGATGACGTTGTAAATAATTAGTGTTAATTTCTATAGGTATTTTCATTTTCCAGATCTTATCATTCATTTGAGGCTTTGACTCACTTCTCTTAGGGGGCACATGTTTCATCTAAAGGATTTATTTGTGAAAACATTATGGTGGAGAGAATAGTCACACCCTAGCTTCAATTTATTAATTATTTTTAGTTATCTAGTTATATTTAACCTCATTCTTGAATTTCAATCTGAACTAGGTTAAAAAATTTAAAATTTTGGATTTTTACCATAGGCCCACAGTTGTCACACATTTTGTAGAAACCATGCGCAAACTATGCATGTGCATTTTAAATATTGATAGAGTTGTCCAAATGGTTGGTGTGTAGTTTCCTAAACTATGTTCCTAGACCATGTGAAGTACTCTAGGACATCCAGTGTGGGGTGTGTAGTCGGCGCATAGTTTTTCCAGTTGTGCAAACAAAATATGCACATTTCCAAATCAATTAATATTTTGGATTTTTATGTTTTTCCACAGAATAGACCCAATATCTCTACCCTTAACCATTTTCATTTGACACATACCTAGGATGGGATCCATCACATATAGAATCCCTCTTATCTATCCCTCCAGTATTTGATTTCCATTTTGTTTCCTAGTTTGATCTCTTCAGGTAGTGTTTTATTCACATCCTTCTCTACCTCCTTCTTTTCTTGTGTTCTTGGTTTCCACTTCATATTTTTGTTGCATGTTCATGTCTTAAACCTAATAGATCCAGTGTCTTCATTAGGATGGTTCTTGGTTTCTAAGGTTCTTGAGCCATGATTAAGGATTGTTCCTATTGTAGTCATTGAAGGCAGTGAGTTCTCAATCAAATTTAGGTATAATTTCTTCCATTCTTTATATTCATCTAAATGTGAGTTATGTATTTTGTGACCACTAGTTTCCTTTTTGTCATTCAATGTGTCTTGAACTTATTTGAGGTGAAATAACACCTCATTCACCAAATGAATTAAATTATGTGTAGTTTTTCTCCATGCTTAACATTTTAATATTAAACCCTCTGATTTCATGGATTTTAAATTATTATTCTTGATACCGGATAATTATACTATGGATTTTTATAAAATCTATAAGGTTGAAATTGTGTTTCAAATTTTCTTTCCATAGGTTTTAATTTTAGTTGATCTTGTTTTGAGAAAATAAGATCTTCCGTTTCCCAAAAAAATAAATATGGTCTTTTTCAAAGTGAAATTGGGTATTTAAATGTCACTCAAGTTATTTATAATTTTCATATGAATTTTTAAAGGAATTTAATTTAATTAATTAGATTTATTCCTCCCTAGTTTAATTGTAATTTATTTTAAAACTTCTTTGTGTTATTCATTCCCAATACTTATATAAATATGTGTGTATGTGTGTTTAAATATATATATATATATATATATATCCAAGTATTTATAAATTTCTTCAATAATAATTTCATATAAAATAAATTTGAGACTTTGTATTTTCCTCATGGGTACCAAGAATTTATACTCATATGCATGGGTATACATATAAATATATACGTAATCATAAAAATTTACATGGAAACATGTGAATTTTTTAAATAATATATGTGTGTGTGTGTGTAATTAAACATGGTAACAATAGGAAGGAATCCTTATAAATTTAAAATTGTTTTTCAAATATGGTTTCAAACAAGTTTTTAAATAAATTTCAAAATAAACTGTATATGCTCGGTTGGAACTTTATAAATCCTTTCAAAAAAGTGAGGTGTGATCCAATGGAATCCTATTGTTTTATCTTATCTATTAGACTTTGGTTTTATATTATTGTAATGATTATAACTCTTAGAAAGTGGATTAAAATTAGTAGTACAGGGAGGTGAGGTGACATTGTATATTTTCTTTGAATAGTTGTGTGATTGAGTTTTGGTTTTTCAACTACATGTAACTTTTTTATTTCAGTTGTGGGAATGGTACATGGGAACCTTGGGTAACTAATTTAGAAAACTAGGAAAATTACTCTATATTAGGTAATAGCGCTTTCGATTTTCCACATTATACGGATTACACTACAACACTAACTAAACTATTTGATGACAGTATGAATTGGTTATGTCTAGAGCATAGGAATGAATCTGTTTATCCATGGTTTGATCATATATATCATGAGGATCCTAGGCCCCTAATTACCCTATCTTCATTGGGTTACTTATTTTTCCTCCTCTTACTTATTATCATTTATATGATACTATATTTAAATACGCTTATTTTAGTTTTCTTCTTTATGTTTAAAATAATAAAAACCTTATTCTATTTACTTTATTATGTGAGTTTTTTTTCCCTTTAAAAGGAAATTTCCTATGTGTGTCCTTTTAGAACCCTCCACACTAGAAAACCCCCCTCCCCGAAAAGGTAACACTCCAGAGAGATCCCCAGTTTGGAAGGAGTCATTGCCAGCCGTGATGGTTGAGCATCTTAGAGGGTGAAGACCCAAGAAGTGATGGTTCGTCATAGAAATCCATCAGAATAGGTGGGTCATGACTCATTTTTCCCAACTAGTCAGAAACTGGGTGACCCAGAATGGCGAGTGGACCTTGAGGGAGAGGTTCACCCCGAAAGTGGACTCCTAGGATTTGAACCCTGAACCTCCCAAAGAACGACATGGTTATACCCCTCTCCTTCACCACATGTAGTTTTATACTATTAAAACTATTATTATGTTTGATTTATGTTTCCCTATTTACATTTACCATTATTCCCTTCATATTTTAATAGTAAATAATAGATCTCTCTCATTTTTTTAGTTTAAATAAATTATAAAATTTTGTAGAAACTATTGGTAACAGTTGATTTTATATTGTTTTATAAAATATCAAAAACCTTATTTTAAATTAATGTATATTCAAACTATCATGATAATGTATATTTAATTAATGGGTAAGCATGTGGTAATGTGGGTGGTGTCCTACTGGGCATTTTTATGCACGTGTCTATATGGATATATGTATTCATTTTTAGGTTAAACTCTTGATATCTCTAAAATTAATTTATGTTCTGGTTCTGATAGAGATTTGCCTCAGGTTATAGTGGATATCTTGTTTAGGTGTATCAATTATTTTATTCTTAGTTTGTTTTCTTGAATTACTTATTTCTTTCTATGGATGGAGGGTAAAAATAAACTTTTGGAAGGAAAAGAAAATGAATCTAATGGTGGATTTTTTGCAGACTTTTCCTTATAAGGGGGGGAGACTATGGATGAGATGAGTGTTTATTTACTTTTTATTTTTTTTTTGTATTTATGTTTATCAATTTCTGGCGTGGATTTCTATCTTACAAACAGGTCATGTGGGATTTTTTTATAATTTGCACAACTTATTTAGTAAATGTTTATGGGTGAAATCATTATCAAGTAGTTCTTTCTTGATGCCTATAAACTTTGTATATCCACTAGGGATTTATAATTCCCTTATAGTATAAGGCCCCAGCCTTAAACATTACTTAATCTTGAGATATTTCAAGAAAACACCTTGAGGATCTTTTCAGGTTTATAGTTTTAGAGAATTGTATCATAAAACATGCATTACATGCCACATTTAAACAAAGTGGTTACAATAAAAGATAGTATTAATTTTTCCCATCAATGGAAACATATTTATAATAAAACATGGATTCTTTCTTGACACTTCCTTGACACTATCATCATATCATTTACCTTTCCCTTGACCTGTGAAAAACATTTCAAAAACTTGGGATGAGCATAAAAAGCTCAGTAAGGGATATAAAAATATAGAAAGGAAACCTGAGTACATGTATACATAAAAATGAATGAAATCATACTTTACTCATAAAACATAAGCACTTTTACATACCTCATCAAATCGGGAATAAATCATAGAAATCATAAGACATAAAGGACACTTGAGGGATTCATAACATTCTTACATAGGGAGTAACCCTCTTGGTTACGTTTGGAATACCCATCATAGTATATTCCATAAATATCTTCGGAGAAACCTTAACGTTTAACTCCTTCGCATTACCCAATGAATTGGAGAGCTATATCGCGCTCACCTGCCCTTAGTTTATCACGGAACCACTCGTCTTCATAATAATCTCCAAGAACCATAACAAAATCGTATCACATAAAACATGCATAAAGGGAACATAACATTTCCACTTTTCAATCACAAGATATCAATACAACACATTGATATAAAAACATTATGAAAACCATTTTCAATACCAAAATAAAATAAAAGTAAAACATGCTATTTATTTTTCATTTAAAAAAAGGTATGGCTTGTAGAGGAATCCAAAACTCAAATAATGGTCACGGCGGCGGAGAAGTCATTGTCGCCGCACACGTACGACAAAAACATTCCCTTTTTTCGTTTAGTAAAACACTTCATATAAAAAATATTCCTTTTGGATAAACTTAAAAGTCAAAGGGGTTTATACACCGTATAAAAAAGGTTGTGTATAAAGAAAAATATGCCTCAATGAAAGGAGATTGAGATGAAGTCCCATACCTCGGGTCCGACTTGACTCGATCGTTCTTTAATGTCCTGAATAATAAACTTGAGTTAATTTCTACTTGATTAAGAACCTTTTTCAAGTTCATTATTCCTTTTATATCACTTATTACCATGTCATGAACACTATGTAATTATTTAAGTTAACAACGGTCGTTTTAACAATCATTGGTACTTGAGTCAAAAATAAACTCTTTATAATTACAAGTTGTTCATGTATCCATTATATCCAGAGTTATACTCATGATGTAGATATCATATATATCATATATATCCAGTATATATATGCATTTATAATATTACATAACATTTAGAGGTAAGAAATGAAATGCACCTTTCATGGAGACTGTAAGTCGTACGTACGCATGAAAGCTACTTTCATTTATATTCCATATTTTATGGAATGGAATCATAATGATATAAAGGTATATTATAATTCCAGTATAATATCATATATAAATCATTAAATCTATCCTTTATACGTACCACATATGGTATTAACGAATCAAATCACTTTGAGGGGGCGGTAGTCCGCACTTCCAAAAATGAAGATATCGCGTTTATCCATACTGGAAACCATAAAGGTATCCCATAAATGAAAAATACATAAGCTTAAGGAAAACATAAAAATAATATATATCATATATAAATATAGTGACATCTTAATTTCCACCATTAAATGTGTTAAAAAAATATTGAACAATCATCGTTTTGTGAGGAAAATATTCGCCAACCACAGAAACAGTGTGTTCTTTAACCATTAGACGGAGGTGTTTGTAAGTGTAGCTCGAATACTTCTCATAAAAACATCCTAGTATATTAAAGATACTGGTCTTGTTACAAAATAAATAAATAAAAAAAAATTAGTGGGTTGGAGAAGCAAAATAAAACAAAATAACACTAGGCAAGACATTACCTTTAAAACGGGTAACTCTTTTTTATTTGAGCTCAAAGGCTTCCTTGGGAAGACTTCTACCCAAAGTGAGGCTTCTAGGAGTAATAGAGGTATATGGAGAGACAAAATGGGCAGATTTTGGCCGAGCCAAAGGCTTTAGAGGTGTGGTAAGGTGGTATAGGTGGGGGACTTTTATAAGAGGAAAGGAGGGGCACTCTTGGAAAGTTATAAAATGTTACTTTATTATAAAATGATTTTCGGATTTTAAAGGTCCAAAAATTATATATTTCAATTTTAAGGTGATAATAGTTCTAAATAAACCCATCCAATAGGTTTCTTAAAAGTGTAGGTCTTATATTTTTTCATTATCTTTTCATTTTATTTAAATCGTTAAATGATGAGGTAATCGCTGCATCATCATGGTGTCATAAATAATTTAATTTATTTAATGTCTAAAAATTATAAGAAAACTTTCATGATGTAGGAAATCGTTTTTTATTTCTAATGACTATTTATAGTCAAAAATATGACTTGTATAACCCCATGTAAACATTATTTTAGTAAAACAATACATGTTTGTGTCATTTTTACTTTTACTTTAAATAAAAGGCATTAATGTCATTATCTTACCCAAGTGGCTCCAGTGGGTCCCAAAAATATACCCATGGGTTGTCTTTTTCGGCCATGACTCATCAAATGGGGTTAGGAAAAGTGTAATGTTATTTTCATTTTATTATAATATCATTTTTACCTTAAACTACACTAATTACCTCTAATCGCGATTAAAAACTTAAAAGTTACTATTCACCAAAAATTATTTTAATCCCATTGAACCACATTTTACTTCCTAGTGACAACCATGTATGTTGGATTGTTTAAATTCAAAACACAGAGGTAGTAAAATTTCATTTAAACGAAAAATCAGTTTTTTAAGTACCACTTAGTGGTTTCACTATTCATCAAAAATTGAGGTTTTTCAGAAAAATACCAAAACATCACCCTCAGCTATATTTGATATTCCGAATTCAAAAATGATTTCTATTTAACAAAATTAAAAACATATAAGTTATAATAATTAATTTAATAATTAATTCCTGCTGTCAGAACAAATAGCGTGTTTTTATGAAACAATATATATCAAAAGATTGACACTAGTTTAAGTCCAATTTCAAAGTGAAATTAATTCCAATGACCACTATTGGATTAAATGGTAAAAATATATTCTAATTTAACTTTAAAACCAATTAAAAATATAATCCAATCATATAAACAAATTAGATTAAAAATAGGTTTTGAATTAAGATACAACATTTTTTACTATTTATTAAAAAAAAGAACATTATCGGAAAAATACAAAAAAATTACACAAAGTAAATTTTGATGTCCCGATTCTAAATAAGAATTTTATTTGGTCCAATAGAATTTATAAGGGTGACCAAAACTATATTTAATGAATGTTCGCCATCAAAAGACGATAGGTGAACCTTTAGTGACTATTGGACTATATATTCCTAAAATTGAATTCTTTTCGCATTTTAAGCCTTTATCCTTCATTGGATAAATGTAAAAACATTTAACAAACATATCTAATAATATTTTAGTTATCTCTATTCATTCCCTCCAATACAACGGATACATGTTAACTACCATTCAAAATAATATTATTTTATTACTAGTGTGCAATGTAAGATTTCAAATAATCTCTTTATTGGGTATCGGGTACGCTATTGAACATAGCAACCCCTTTAAAGTAAAATTAATATTTAATTCGAAAATATTAATAAATATGAAAATTTTTTATTCTTTATTTACCTGGGAAGTTACATCGAGCCTTATCATATGTTAGATTTGTTGTTATATAGAGGATCGTCTTGTGTTGGTTCATGATAAGCTCCACATCGGTATTGCATAACCATTCAACAAAATAGTTCCATATATAAAAATTGAAAATAAATTAATCTCATAAAAATAGTTTATTTATCTTTAATTTTAAAATTTAGATTCATTAATATATTATTTATATCTCTATCTGTATCCTGAATATATAATAAGTGAGAGAGAGTGACAATTTTAAAAATATAAATTTATTAATATAAAAAGGGAAGTCATATTCATGGAAAGTGGCTGAAAATTCAACCATTAATGAACAAAATATAAAGTTAGGCATCGAATAACCTAATACACCCATTTTAGGAATATTTTTTTGTGATATTTCAAACCCTCAATCCTTGATTTAACACTTTTACACTATGTTTTCATCTATTATGGAGATAAATTTATATGATGGTTATTATTTATTATAAATAAAAATGAAATTTAACTTATAATAAAATTTGAATATAATGATACCAAATATATAATCCAATTCATAGGATTCAATTTATATAATTATTAAAAATTACATTTAATATATGTTTTCGAAATTCCATGAAAAAACATTTTTAGAATAATGTTCAGTTTAAGAATAAAAATTATTTTATATCAAAATCAAGTATAATGTTGACTCCCATATAATTAGTTGGATTATGTTTAATAAAATAAATCTTAAATAACTTTCCAAAAATCAAAAACCAAATGGAACAATGATATTAATTAGATTAATATAAAATAAATGGCATTTTTTACAATGTGAGTATTTTCACTATTCACCCAAAAATCAACTCTTTTTAAAAATATCACAAAAATTTATCTGAAGATTAATTTTACATGATGATTTAAAAAATTATGTCCATTTTATCAAATAAAAATATTAAATTAAAAGATATTAATCATAATATTCATGCCCATGATGTTATAAAATCCATTTTGGAATAAAATATATTTTTTAAGTATAAAATAAATTTATACTCATTCTTTATCTAATAACCACTATTAGATGAATATTATTTTAAAAAATATATTATCTTATTTAAAATTTCGTACTTATTTTCTTGAAATTAATTAGAATATTTATATTTAAAAAACTTCTCTCTAAATATTTCATAATGTGGTTACTCCTATTCATACCCTCCAAACCAATATAAAAGTTATAACAATTATTATTTAAGAAATAATATTTTTTTAGTATATCATAGTAATTTTTAAGTTCGTTATTGTATGTAGTGCATGAAATCTGATGTTTTTTATTTTTAAACTAAAATCAATCGTTATTACAGGGTCGCCCCACTACCCAACCATTGCCATCGTGCCACCACGCATAGTAGTGCTCTGCCCCAACACTGCCCCATGCTCTTCCCATCTATTCCAACCTCTGCTAGATATCTAAATTATGAAACTACATTAAAGTTCAATTTAATTTCAATTGATGGTATAAAAAGATAAAATTTTATATTTTTGTTAATTATTCTTATACTTTGTAAAAAAATAAAAATTATAAGTGTTAGTTTTTTTAAAATGTGTTATTAAAAACCTATTGATTAGTAATTTTTTATTAAATGTGATTATTTTGTATGAAGAATTTAAGTCATAAATTTATTCTATGAAATAGATCCTTTCATTTCATTCTAGTCATGATTTTATCATATTTAGTTTGCATCTACCTTGACCTCAGTTTGTTTTTAGAGTTATTAGATTGAATTTTATTGTTGGGTATAATTTTTACACATTAGGTTTTAGAGTTATTAGGAATTGTATTCTCTCTTGAGTAAAGTATCCTCATGTAGAGGTGCTTTAGGTTGTAATTCCCACTATTCGGGAGAATTCAGCCTTTTTCTAGAAAGGTGGGGTTTCCTATCTGTGGATCCATGTTTAATCGGGTGGATTTATCAATCTTATATAGTTTTAAAACTTTACAAGAAGAGTTAATGTATCTTATGCATAAGATACATTTAGATATGTAATAATATGTTTTTATTTCATATTTGGGTGAGTAAAAAAATCTTATGGGTTATGTAGAGATTTACATATTAATGTGGTTTGAAAAAATTAATTTAGTTGATGAAATAGTGATTCTAAAACTAAATTGTTAGAATCATGTAAAAACAAAGGAATAAAATACGAGGAGATAAAAATATCATGAGATAAAGTAGTTATGAATTTATTATCCGTATGATGTATACTAAATTGGTGGTACTTTAAAGTAAAATCCATCAAATATTAAGTTTTAGATTCCTTCCAAAGTGGCACTTACCATGACCATAACCATTAAACTAGGTAGGTTCTACCAAATAAGGGTTCCAATTAATTATATTTTATTGGGTAAGTAAGTAATAATGTTACCCTAATGATTAAGTTCCTTATTTTTTGTGTTTTATTTAGGATACACTATCTAGGGAACCCTAATGGTTATGATACTAAAGGAATGGGGTTTTTATAAATCTAGATAATGGATTTGGTTAAAGATTTTATATGCTTATCTATATAAGAATCATATATGATATAATTGACAAAGTTTTTGTTTACTAGATAAATTAATTGATTATTTAAGTGCTAAAATTGGTGTAATTTATGATTAAAAAGGGATGTTGTATCACGATATAGATATGATGTTTGGGTTCATCATTTTCAATGGGAGTTATTTCATCAAAATTCATTAATGAAAAGATATAATGCATGATACTCATTCCTTATATATTTATTTATAATAGATTATAGATTAATTCATGATAATAATATTAGCATCCCCTATAGGTATGACCAATAAAATAGTTATAAATTCATATCTAGGGTTAAGAAGTGTTCTTAAGAAAAATCATTATGATAATTTGAATAAAATGTTATAGTGTTCAATACCACCAAATCTAACACACAGGTATTAGATACTAGGTGTGTATTGTTGAGTGGATTATTACCACTTCAATTTAATAATGTTTTTTTAATTAGAAAAATCGAACTTTATTTGTTTTTATTTTGATAAATTATTAAATCATTATTTTGTACATGAGTTTAATAAAATTATTTTCTTTATTTGAACCTTTCACTGCTTGTAGAAGTAAAGAATAATATAACAATAATTTCTTATCATTTTATTACTTACATAAAGTCTTCAAGATTTTTGTGGTTATTTTTAACTATTGTTTAGGAAAAATACATCTATGTATGAATTAAATAATGGCTCATACATTGAAGGAAATTATTATCATATAGGCTTCTTATCATAAGAATTTTATTATATCTTACGAGATTTTAATATATTATGAAGATTCATTATTTTAAAAAAATTTCTATTATACTATATTTCCTACAATATGGTTTTCCTATAATATATAATTTCTTATCGCATGGAATTTTCTATCATATAGAACTTCCTATCATTTGGAATTTCCTATCTTATTATACTGTCTATCATACAGGGCTACAAAAAATTATTATAATACAAAAATTCCAATCACATGAAAATCAATCTTATCCTATGAAAAACAGTTTTTCTCACAAAAATTTATATCTTATGATATTTTATATCTTACAAGAACCTCATTCTTATGAAAATTTTCAACAAATATAGTTTTTTTATTTTTCATATGATTCAATAGGCTATTTTTCTCAAACTAAAAATATGATTTTTCTTTACATAATTTTGTTTTTCTATAATAACATATTAATTATCTAGATTATATGAAAAACTATATGAGTGTTTTGTATATAGAATTAAATATAAATCACAATAGTGGATGTGTGCTCCAAATTAACACTTAATATTCTCACTAGTAAAATTCAAAATAGGAATGTAGTTGGTTTATGTTACAATATTTGTTTCCTAAATTTAATGGAAATATTTAAATTATTTAAATTTATTAAACCAATTTTTAAAGGGGGTATTTAAATATATAACTAATAGTTTGATAATTTATATTAACAAATTATTTCATATACCTATTTTTGTTCACACAAAAATCAAAGTTTATTCCAACTCTGAAGTAATTGATTATTATTAGAGAGAGAGATTTTAGGCTACTGCTCAGGAAAGATAAAGTGACATAGCTAAAATATTATAAGTTTTTGTGACTACATGAAATTTTTTTCAAGATGGAATGCATGATGAAACTATATAAATAGATTTTGATAGATCCAATGAAAAGAGTGATATTGGGGATATTTAAACTATATTGTGAGGCATGTTTCTGAGATCACATACTTCTAGACTTTGGAAAGGAAATAATTAATATAAAAACCTGATCTACTGAGTAAAATTTTCTCCCTAGACACTCAATATCTTACTTTGTAAGTCTAGAATATGTAGCACTTTATTCTTACTATATTGTTTTGTGCATGTGTTTTGGTTAATACTTTTCCATCAAAAATCAATATCTTTGTGATGGGTTATACTATCCCAAAAAAATGTATATTAATTTGGGCCTCTAGGTTAAAAAAAGGAAGGATTCTTGGGTTGTGCCTCCAAGTATAAAAAGGAATAATTTTTCAGGCTTTGGATCCAGATATAAAAATGTAGGGTTATTTGTGTTGTGACTCTAGGTGTGAAAAAGTCATTCGTAATGAGTTGTGACTCCCTTCCGAAAATCAGGTCACTTATAAAGTGGTTGTAATGATCTTATGTTGAGATTATTAAAATTATATGTGATATCAATTCGAAATAAACTATTATAAAAATACATGTTTTCATATTTTTATTTTTAATTCTTATCTAATTTTAACTTTGACATACTTTTTAAACCGACTAAATCACCCTGCTCTTTCCCATTTGGCTATCATCGTATCTTGGACAAACAATTGGTTTTAGATCCAATCCCTTGGATGGTTTTAATTTTATATATATATTCATTTTCTTAACTTTATCCTATAATTATCCATATAAGAGAAAATACCAATTTGATCTAGCATGATCAAATTCTAATGATACTTGGATTAAATAGGTATTATCATTTCTTTATGGTAATGATTATAGTTATTAGAAAGTAAGAATGTAAGATTACTTTAAGCAGTTAAGAATTGATTAGTGGACCATTTCATTAAAACCTTTCATTTTACTCGATATTAAAATGGAAACCGTACCAAGTAACACTACAGTTACAGATGTCTTAAGTCATAAAGTGATGAATATTTTATATTATGAAATCGGAATAAATTATTTAGTCATAAATTCTACTGTAAAACTGCACATGATACTTGGTGAATATTAAAATTTACTCATTATGGAACAAATAAATTAAAATAAATAATCTTGGGATACATAAAGCTTAATATCAAAAAATTAAAATGGGTGATTCGAAAATTGTTAATCAAGTGTTTCATCAGTTTACTAGTATATGGTATGCGTGATTTAGGACAAGACTTATATATTAGAATCTTTTTTAAAAGAGTTCTTTGGTATTTAAAAAATATGTGTCATACTAAAATGGTGGTTTTTTATTAAATTAATAACTTTAAATAATATATATCCTATAAACTAATTGGCTCTTTACTGCAATATGATTTTCGACATAAAAATAAGGCTAATTAAGAAGTTACAAAGAGGGAAAGTATTGCTCTTAAATCAAAAATGATTGTTACTGCTTATTCATATGATTTTGAGTTATAAGTAAGTGATATATATGTAGTTTCAAAAGTAGGAAAATAAGTTTACATATGAAAGAAAGGATAATAAACATGAAACAAAAGGGATTATCATAGAGAGGATTAAAATGGAAGTGGGAAAGATGATGTAGTTTCAAATGATGCTCCTAAAGTAATATATTATGAATATAAAAGGAACGAAAATATAAAACCTGAATGTCTAAAGCTAAAATTAAAGACAAAGAGGGTGAACAAAAAAGATAAGAGAGATCCTATGTCCTGATGGAGTTTTACAGTGGATTTCAATTTTAGTGAAAACCCAACTATTGAGGAGTTTTATGATGAAATTAAATAATTACAAAATTATGATATCATAATTTAAAATATGAAAAAGGATATTAAAGAAAAAAAAATTGAAAATAATAATATTCTTTCCCAAGAAAACAAGAAAATTAAATACGAAAACAAAAATTATAAATATTTTTTTCTAAAAATAATGAAACTCAACAAAAAAAATTCAAGTACCATTTTTGTAACACCTTGAGATTCCAAAAAAATAGTATTATGTTTGATAGTGTATTCAACAGATAACATCGAGCATAAACGATGCGTAAATTATATATATATATATAACCATTATAAACTAACCGTTAAATTGGTGGGTATAAATAGTATTAAATAATTTATAAAATATATATACACATATAAATTTCCTGCTTAATATAAATTAATAATAAATTCTTACTAAATAATCAATCAAATTTTAGTAAATTTATTCATCAAAAATATATTTTCCTCAAAAATGATTTTAATTGTTTTCTTTAAGTATTATAATTAATTTTTAGAAAATTTAGAGTAAATATTTCATAAAACGAACTTAATTTTTTAAATCATCATATAAAAATTTATTTTGTGTTAAATTTTTGGATTCCTTAGATAATACTTATTTTGCAGTGAATAGTAAAAATGTTGTTTTTTGTAAAATTGTCATTTCTTTTCAAAAAATTATGTAAATTAAAATTAAAATTATGTTTTAAATATGATTTCAAGTAACATAATTATTTTTTATTTATATTTAATCCACTTAATTACATTTTAATCGTCTTTAGAGTGGATTTTATTATAATTTTATTTTTGGGTTTAAAAAAGGCATTTTTCTGAAAATACTCTTCTTGAAATCCCACTTTTTCATCGTATATGAGGGTTTAATTTTAAATTTAATTTTTCAAATTATATGAATTTAAATTTGTAAAATTAATTATATATTTTTAACAATAATAATTTATATTGTCTAATAAGATCAACTTAATTTTTTACCATAATTAATTGTGACATGAGTAAAAATTAATTATCATGATTTAGGTGAAAACAGGTTTACCGGGGGATAAACTAAAAAAAAGGGCCAAATGACCTAAAACCTTATATAAAATCCATTAGATAGTAATATTTAGACCTTATAATGTATAATTCTCAATATTTTTTCATTTTTTATCCTTTTTTCATGTGAAAAACATTGATACACCTTTTCCTTTTTAAAAATCACAAGTGTGCCACTCACCTCTCTTATAAATGGACACCCCATCTCCTCTCATATTCACACCTTAAAAGAACTTTGTCTTATTTAGTCCATATAAAAATGTATTCCTTAATTCCCTATCCACATCTATTATCCCTTATTTTAAACATAAATCCATCCTAGGAATTATTATGGTGCTTTCCTAAGGTGGTCATCCGAAGAAGAGGTTTCGTGCTTAACAGAGAATTATTATTTTATTTAGTATTCCACATAATTTAACTCTTATTCCATTATTATTATATAAAAACAATAGTATCCCAAATATACTTTAATATTGTTATTTTAATAGAAAAAACAAAATCTATCTTCTCTTTCATCAAATGGGATATGAAATCATCATTCATTTATACAGCGAACTACCACCTCATGAAACATTGCCATTCATTTTCCATAATCACCTATAAATTCTTGTTATAATAATGTAATTAACACATATATACATGAAATATTTGACATATTTATACATATTTAGCTATGTATTCACATATAACTTCTACTTTCCATTTCATGGGGGATACAATAATGTCACTCATGTGTACAGCAGACTACCGTCTCACAAAATGATATGATTAATTTCTCAATAAATAATTAAATGGTAGCTAATAAGGATAAATTTAATGAATATATGTAATATAAATGAAAAACAATATGATACAAGTGACATATTTATCATTCTAAAAATATAATATATCATTTTTTTCTTACACTGAAAAATGATAACATTGTTCATGATACTGGCCACTGATTTGGTTAATTTTCTCAATAACTCGCATGACGTACATACTCTAAGACCGCTTCATAGGTACGATCCTCGGGATCATTATGTTTGCAATGAATCCAAGGTCCATTGGGTCTGATGGTTTCCTCCCCTTTGAGGGATCAAACTCAACACGGATGGATCCTATGTATCTGGTGAATTAAAAGGTGGGGGTTCATGATTATAGTGGATCGGTCATCATGGATTTTAATTTTCACTTCAGTATCCTGAACTCCCCCTAGAAGGAAGAAAATTATATTCTTGCTAGGTTGAAAATCTATAGACAAAGTAACATCACCTTGATAGAAGTGGAAACTGATTCCATAATTCTTTACAATTCCCTACATGGAACAGGTGTGATCCCTTAGTCCATATCCTATATTATTAGAAAGTGTAAAGGTATCCTTAATATCAATAATCAATTTTCCCACACTTGTCATGAATGTATCTAATAGGGTTGAAGATAACCTTGCCTCCATGGTATCCCAAGACTTCAGTATTTCCTGTTTATCTAGTATTAACTCTTTAATAAAAAGGCAGGGTTAATATAATTAGTGGGGATTTCCTCAATATCCATTACTTTAAACCTCCCTCGGTCAGTATGCTACTTATTTTCCTATTATTATTCTCTTTTATTAAATAAATAAATGATGATTATGATGATTACATATGACTATCGCCTCCCTAAAGCGATGTGATTATTTTTTTTCATCACCACAACATGTGGATGATATATAAAAGTACATGTAATGAAATAATATGATACTTATCAAATTTTTATAATTATATGAAGATAAAATATTACTTACATTATTTCTATAATGATCATTGAAAAATGGAAATGTTATATATTCATACGTATGGCCTTCCATCTCCATAGTTGTAAAGTAATTCATTTATCAATAAAATATTTCTTGATTGGTTTTAAAAGTATAATTGATTCATAAATAAGATAAATATTTCCTGATTATTATAATGTATATGTTGAAATAATAACCTCTTTAACCATATTCAATACACCAAATCCATTTTTAAATAATGAACCAAAACTCCTCAAAACACTGGACGTGGACTTAAGTGGTTAATTATTTAAATATGTATTTAAAATAAATAAAATAAATTGTCAAATTATAATCTATTAAATCTGGAAATTTTAATAAAAAATAAAATAATTAATATAATTTTATTATACTAGAGTTTCAAACATCTTTGAAGAAATTTGGACCATAGGTAAGGGTTTTCTCATCTCACTTTTTATTTATGTGATACATATGCTATATTCACCACTTATTTATATTTTGTGGTATATATAATTAAACTTTTACATTAAATATCATGAATCCTTCATAAATCATGGTATTTTAAGTTTCAATTTGAATTATATCATCCAAGGGGTTTTGACTTGAAATTTACAAAGGTGTAAATAATTTCATAACTCAATTTATTTTCATTGGGTTATATTACTTCTTCATTTTCTTTGATATAATATGATTATAGGTGTAAGGAATTTTTAATATTTAATGTTTCATTTCCACTTTTTGTGTATTTACATTTTATTAACATAATTTATTTAGTTATTAATTCACTAAATCAATGGTATGATCTTTGTAAGGATTATTCATCTCAAATTATATTTCTTTGAGACATGCATTTATGATAAAAACATAATTTATTTTATATGGTGTATATACTAACCTTTGAAATTTTATATCATGAAAATACTTATGTTTATGATATTTAAAGTATCATTTGATTTGTTTTTTCATATATCTTACTATTAATGAGCTACCAAAGTTGAAAAGGCTTTATATTATAATCTCCTTTCTTTTGATATTGTTTTTGTTCAAGGTTAATTTAAAGTAAGTCAAATACTATTATTTAATTTTGGCACATATGATTACTATCCACTATTTATTAATGCATTTAACATGTTTTATTTCAATTTTATATATTATTGATTAAAGAAACATCAAGAAATTAGTTTGTAATTGATACTGAACTTGTACTTTCTTTTAGATCGGGCATTTTTCTCTTTTGTATCCATTCTTTCAAAAGTGATTTAAAAAAGGTTATTTTCTAAAAATAAATTATTTACTAAAGCAATTTTATATGATATTTTACCTTATTTTAAAAAAAATAGTAGTAAATTCTTAGTTTTTTTCAAATGGGTCACTTTTGACTCCATTTTCAAAATATTTTGAAATTAATGTTTATTTTTAACACTTAGAACATGAATGGATATTCCTACCATCCTGTGCATTATTTTCCTATAATTATCATTTCAATTTTTCAAAGTTTTTTTCATTGAAAATTATTTTCATAGTATTTTTTAAATTTATAGTTTTTATAAGTTATTTTCAAAATGAAAAGGTTATTTTCTATAAAAATGTTTTTAATTATATTTTAATGGTATTTCCAATCATCAATCTCAACAACCCTTTTTGTTACTTATGATCCAATGGGTATATTTTACAATGGTACCATATTCATTATTTCTCTAAATGGATTATAGAAGTTTCAAAGATATTTTTATGGAACTCATTTATTTTCCACGGGTTAATCATGTTTCAAAAATATTGTTATAAAACTCGTTTCTTTTCTATGGGTTAATCAATTTATGAAAGGAATAATAATTTTTTTATGATTTTTATAATGAAATAATAGCTCTATGAACCTTATTCATATTGTGGTTATTATAAATGATATACGATGGGTGTGCCTAGATAGTATCAAGTGAGCCCAATATATCTTATATAATAGGTATGCTTAGATAACACTAGGTGAGCCCAATGTATTTTATACATTGGGTGAGCCTAGATAGGGATCCAATGAATTTTGTAATGATTATGTTTTATATAGAAATATTTTGGAATTTAGACATATGGTTATTCAAATTTTAAGTGATCTTTAAGAGTTCTATAAAAATAATGTCCCAAATTACCAATACATTTTCATTCTACTTGTTATACTTATAAATGCTTCATGTGATCAATATTGATATCACATGTCTCATGATTATTGATTTTGATGAATCTTCTATTTGTTAAATCCATATTTAATGTTTTCATGTTTAAATATCTGGGTATTTATGGGTATAAATATTATTATGTTATGCCCATTTACTTCAATTATGTTGTCATAACCTTGTGCTCTATTTATACTCACTAATGAAATTCAATTATTAATGCTCATGTTTACCCTTACTGAGTATTTGATCTCACACTTTTTATATTTCATTTTATATAGGATATCAAGAATGATGTTGAATGAATTATATCTATGAGGGATACATATGGATGATGATGACGAATTAATATGAAATAAGAAAATATGGGTTAAATAGAAGAAATGATCATTTAAATACATGGGTATCGTTTACGTAAGATATTATCCTAATTCTATAAAAATATAATCCTAAAATTTCCTTAAGAATGTAAGTGATCCAATATTTCATTTTGATATTTTAAGTTTTGGATGGTGAAAATTGGGTCACCTTCAAAGGTATCAAAGTCATGAATGCAATGTTTATTTTTTTAGCACCGGATCTAGAAGTGCAGGTTTATGGTTGTAATAGTTGGTATCAAAGGAGGATTTAGATAAATTTTGATATTATGATGTTTTCATCTAATGGTTTGTGGACACCTACATAGGTTTATGGGTGAATGTTGATTATAATTTTAAAGGAATTGAAAACCCTTCGGGTTTATAAGATCTTTTATGATTAAGGATATTTTTAAGGATGTTCATCATATCTTTGGGAAAATTATAAAAATATAATCTAACTAAAAAGTAAAACCAAAAGACTAGGAGAAAACCCATTACAATCAGCATGCCATAGGGCTCTAACCCAAAACCAAAGGGTGATAAGGGTGCAGTGCCTAATACTAACCTCTTTGATGTCCTAGTTAGTATAACATCACTCATTTTTTTCTTATATAGTTTGAGAGATACTGAAAAGGTTGATTTTGATAACATATGTTTTATCGTATAGATAATCATGGGATTGAAAAGTTTTTTGGTGATTAATTGATTATTGTCACTTCAAAAGAGGATCACTATAATTTTGGGAAACCTCTAACCATGTTCTAACAATTTTAGTTTTGGTTAATGTCTAAAGATAAGTGGAATTTATTAACTATCCATTTTATGGTCATGTGGACCTATAAAAGATGGTTTTAGTGCTTTATTCATCAAAAGAAATTTCTTGAATACTCATCATTTGGAGAAAAAGAAGAGATTGTCGTAGAAATTGATTAAAGGAATGAATTTAAACTTATTAAATAAATATATTTCATTATTTCCTTAGTATAGATGGTAAATAATTTTTCAAACCTAGGAAATGATATTGAAATAAACTTTTATCCTATTACCTCCATTTTTTATGATATCAGTGACCTTTTTCATGCCTCTTTGGTTTAAGTTTTGTGGTTGTTGACTTTCTCATGATTATTCAAATTCTTGTGATTAATGATCTCTATCACTCTCTATAATTGTTTAGAATTAAACTTTTTTTATATGACTAAATATTCACTTCCCACCTATGTTATCCTATTTGGAAACCTATTATCTGTTATTCCATATGATCCTCATGCTTCCTTTTCTCTCTTATCAATAGGATGTTTTATTAACCATTTTTTGGATGTGGGTTTCCAACATAGGTATGTTTTTCAAATTTCGAACCTTTTATAACCAAGTTCAAGTTAGAATTGTGAGAACATAATTTATTAAATATGTTTAAGATGTAACACCCTTATATTCTAAATTAATATCATTATTTATGATGGTGTATTCAATATGCAACACCAAATTTAAACAACCCACAAAATATATATAATTGTTATAACCTGGTCATTAAATTGGTAGATATAAATAGTATTTATTAATTTATGAAGTATTTATATATAAATTTCCTACTAAATATAAATTATTGATTAATTCTTAGTAAATTATCAGTCAATTTTTAGTAATTTAACTTCACTATTCAAAAATATATTTTCTTGAAAAATGATTTTTATTACCTTTTGTGAGAAAGTATTATAATTAATTTTTTTAAATTTTAGAAAATTTATTTGATAAAATTAAATTAATTTTTGAAATAATCATATGAAAGTTAACTATAGGTGAAATTTTTTTATTTTTTAGAAAATATTTATTTTTCAATAAGTAGTGAAAAATATTGATTTTTTTTAAACAATCATTTCATTTCAAACAATTAAATAATTTAAAATCAAATTGTGTTTTTAATATAATTACAAGTAACATAAGTATTATTTAGTTATATTTAATCTAATTAATTACATTTTAATCATATTTATATTGGATTTTATTATAATTTATTTTTGGGTTTAGAACCCAAATTTTTCTATTAAAATAAAAAGTGCATAAGGTTTATCATTTTTAATTTATTAAAAAAACTAATGAGGAATATTTTAAATTATATTTATTTATTATATATTTATAAATATTAATTTATATTCATAAAATGATTATTATTAGTCATATATTTAATATAAAATTGTTTTTTTCTTGAAAAAATACTTCTTAAAAACACGCTTTTTTGTTGCACCTACAGGTTTAATTATAATTTTTTTTCAATTACGTGAATTTAATTTAGTAAAATTGATTCCATATTTTTAATCGTAAAAATTTATATTATATAATATTTTCAACTTAATTTTTTAATATAATTAATAGTGAAAATAGTAAAAATTAATTATCACATTTAAGGTAAAAACAGGTTTACTGGTGGTAAACTAAAAATATAGGGGTCACAATGACCTAAAAACTTTTCTAAAATACATTTTATGGATATATAAAGACATTATAATATCTAAGTATCAATAATGGTACATTTTTTATCCTTTTGGAAAGTGAAAAATGTGGGTACATCATTTTCATTTCAAAAATTACAAGTGTGTCACACACCTCGCTTATAAAAGGTCACCCCCTCTCCTCCCATATTCACACCTTAAAATCCATTTTTCATAGGAATTAAATACCCAAATATCTTATATACTTCCCTCCGCACATATTAAATCCATTATTTTTATTTTAAATCTATTTTAATAGTTCTTTTTGTGCTTACCTAAAAAGATTTTCTAAAGAAGAGGTGTCATGCTTAACCGAGCATTATTATTTTATTTCTTATTTAACCTCTTTAAAATATTATTTAATTATGATTATATAATAAAAAGATTATATTAAATAGGCTAATATGTTATTATCTTAATCAAATAACCTAAATCCATATCATCTTCCATCAAATGGGATACAAAATCACAATTTGTGTGTACGGTAAACTACAGCCTCACAAACCGATGTCATTCATTTTCCATCATCGCCTATCAAGGATTATTATAATGATGTATTTAAGGTATGTATATTATATTTTTAAAATATATATACATTTGGAGTTATAATATTATAAAATTTTTTTTATTTTCCATTTTGTGGGGGATATGATAATGTCGCTCGTGTGTACAACGGACAGTCGTCTCACGAAGCGATATGATTCATTTTTAACTAACATTTTAAATAGGATGTAATAAGATTAAATTTAATGGATATATGTAATAGAAATAAAATAATTATTATATCCATTAAATATTTATCATTCTTAAAATATAATATATTTCTTTCTTTCTGACACTAAAAATGATAATGTTGTTTGTGAGTACATGTGGACAACCGCCTCCACAAAGTGATGTGATTCTTTTTTTCACCACCATTTCAAATAAATTATATATATATATAAGTATATTTAATTAAAAAATATTGTATTTATGTTATTTTTTTCATTCTATAAAGTTAAAATATTAATTAACTTATTTCTATAATGATCATTAAAAATGGAAACGTTACCCATTTGTGTGTACAGCCTACCATTACCATGATTGTAATGTAATTAATTCTTTATAACTATATTTATTTATTAGTTTTAAAAGTAAAATTATTGAGTAAATATGATAATTATTTCATTATTATTATTCTAGATATGTTAAAATAATGACCTCTTTGACCACCATCAATACACCAAATCCATTTTAAAATAATAAACCAAACATCCTCAAAACACCTGATGTGGACTTATCTGATTAAGTATTTAAATATTTACTTAGAATAAATAAAATAAATTATTTAAATATAAGGTATTAAACCCATAAATTTTCTTAATTAATAAATTAATTAATATAAGTATATTATACTAGAGGTCCAAACACGTACGATGAAATTCGGACTAGATATAACGTTTTTCTCATATCTCTTTTTATTTTTGTGAGACATATTCTATATTCATCACTTATTTATATTTTTGGGTGTATATAATTCCCCTTTTTACATGTAATTTTACAAATACTTGATACATTATGTTATTTTATGTTTCAATTTAAATTATTTCATATATGGGGATTTTATTTCAAAATTACAAAGTGGTAAATAATTACATAACTCAATTTTCTTTAATTGGGTTATATTATATCTTCACTATATTTGATATAATATGATTATGTGTGTACTAAATTTTGACTATATTATGTTATATTTTCAATTTTTATGTGGATTTACATTTTATACACATAATATATTCATTGAGTAATTCTTGAAATCAATGGTATGATCTTTGTAAGGGTTATTCATATCAAATTCTCTCTCTTTGAGAAATATGTTTATTATATGCACCTAAATTCTTTTATATGTTTTATATACAATAATTTGACATGTTATATTATGAAAATACTTATTTTCATAATATTTAAATCATTATTTTATTTATTCTTTCATGGACCATATGATTGAAGAGTTTCCAAAGTGGAAAAGGCTTTATGTCACACACCTTACTTTTTGAGAATATTTATATTCAAGGTTAGTTTATATAAAATCATTTGATCATATTTTATTAAACCACATTTATCTATAATCCACTACATATTAATTTTTTTGACATTTTTTAATTCCATTCCCACCCTTATTTATTAAATAATCGTTAAGAAATTCATTTTTAAGTGATAATGAACTTGTATCTTCTTTTAGATTAGGAATCTTTCTCTTTTATATCCATGTTTTCATAAATTTTTTATTAAAAATACTTTTCAAAAAATAATTATTTCTTAAACCAATTTTACATGATCTTTTACCTTATTTTAAAAGGTTTTAAAATTAAACTTCTTAATGATTTTCAAATGGGTCCTTTTTGAGTCCCTTTTTCTCAATATTTTGAAAAGAATGTATATTTTAACACTTATGACATGAACACATTTTCTTTAAATAATTTCCATTATTTTCCTTGAATTTCCATTTATATTTTTCTAGGTTTTCTTTCAAATAAAACTATTTTCACAATATTTTTTTAATTTCTAGTTTTTAAAAGTGATTTTAAAATGGAAATGTTTATTTTCATTAAAAAAATTGATTATCTATTAATGGTATTTACATTCATCACATCAACAAACCTTATTGTTATTTAGGATTAAATGGGTTTATTTTATAATGATTAAATATTAATTCTATATCTTTTTTTATTATACATGTTTCAATGATATTTTTATGGAACCCATTTCTTTTTCATAGGTTAATAATTTTTGGAAATTATTTTAATAGAACATGTTTCTTTTCCATTGGTTAATAAAGTTATAAATGGGATAATGATTGTAATTATGAGTTTTAAAAGGAAATTAAAGATCTATGTACCTTATTCAGGTTGTGGTTCTTGAACATTATATAAAATTGGTGCACCCAGATATTGGCGGGGGATCCCCTTATGTATTATTCGATGGGTATTCAAAAGTAGTGTCAGGTGATCCTGGTATAGATTATACAATGGGTGTACCTAGATAGTTCTCTAATACATTGGTTAATTATTATGTTCTCCGGATAATTATATTGGAAGTTCTTTATATGGTTATTCCAATTTTAATGGTTCTATAAGAGATCTATAATGATAATTTCCCAAGATACCAATTCCTTTTCATTATGCTTACTATGGTTATAACTATTTCTTATAATCAAGATGGATATTACATGGATCATGATTATAAATTTTCATTAATCTTACCTTAGTTTTAGCCTTATTCCATATATTTATTTTTTATTATCTAGGTATTTATGGGTATTAATATTTTTATGTTATTCTCATGAACTTTTATTTTGTCATCATACCCTTAATAACTTCTTACAAACATGGATGAAATTTAATTATTAAGTTGTATGTTTACCCTTTATGAGCATTTGAGTTAACCCTATTTATGTATGATTTTTTCCAATATTGTCAAGAATTATATTGAATAAATTATGTTGATAATGGATTCATATGGATAATGATTATGGATTAATGTGATATTATAAAATCTGGGGTAAATGGGAGAAATGATTATTTAAAGACACGGGTATTTTTTATTTAAGAGTTTTCCCAAATTATCTAAAAATGTATACATAAAGGTCCTTGAGAATGTATGTGATCTAATATTTCCTTTTGAAATTATAATTTTTGGATGGGAAAATTTTTTTCAGCATCATTGGTATTGAATCTAAAAATTTAATGATTATGTTTTTAGTACTGGATATAAGAGTTAGGTTTTGGGTTTATTATATTTGTGATGATTTTAATACTTATCTGAATAAAAATTAAAGGCCTAAAATGAAATTGAAAGGTCAAAGACTATTTTCTTTAGATTATATAAAGGAATGTAATGTTATGATAAAATGGTAAGTATAAAAAATAATAATATTGGACTTGATTATGATAATCAATTATATAAAATATATAAGACATTTTTATAAAAAAAGTTCTAAATATAGTGTATCAACTGTTACGTTTTTTTATAAGGAATGAAAGGCCATTTTGTAAGTGAATTTTCATTAATAAATCCCTAATCTCTTGGAAATACTAAATCTTTTAATTTTAAATCCTTATCTCCATGATTACCTATGAATAATTATTTAAAATCTATTTGGGTTCATATGAAAAAAATTTCGGACCCTATTGGACCCAAATTTTCATTGGTACCAAAAATGTCCAAAATCTATTTCATAGAATATTTCCTTGAAATTATTATTAATTTGAATGGATATTGGTTGATCTATAAATATGGTTGGTGTTTCATCAAAGTTTCTATCATTTAATACATTTGAAAGATATAATGTGACTTTTGGTGACAATAGAAAAGGTAAAGTAAAATAATTAAGATAGTTTTATATTTCAAAATCAATTATCATTAAAAAAGTTTATATTTTTATGTTTTTAAAAATAATTTAATTATCATTTCACAACTCTCTGATGATGTTATATTTTCAATTTAAAATTGAAAAATTCATTATTTATAGGGATGAATCTATCTTGTTATATGAAACCTAAAAAGATAACAATTATTCAATTAATTTTTCTGAACTAACTAACCATAATGTAAAGTTATTAATTGGTGAATGGTTAGAAAACATTTTATGTCATAGGATACTCAGGCATGAAAATTTTATGCCTCTGCATAAAAATTCTAAACACTAGAAAATTATGCAAAAACCTGATTTGAAAGTTGATATAAAACCTGTTTGTGAATCTTCCATGAAGGGTTGACAATACATAGAACCTTCCAAAACTACTAAATAAGGATAAAACTTAAGGCCCCTTGAATTTATAAATCTTGACTAATTTTATCCAATAAAAATCAGTATTCTAGGTATAAAAATGTATTTTTTTTGTTATTATTAATTATTTTAGTATGTTTACATGGGTTTATTTTCTTATTCATAAATACGAAACTCTCAAAAAAATTATTATTACAATCTGGTTCAAAATAAAGTATGATATATAATTTTTTTAATTATAATTAATATAAGAGGGTAGTTTTTAGATCAATAATTTTTCAATTTTTGTAAATAAAATGTGTATTTTTATAATTTTTCTAAAATCAAAACACTACAAAAATGGGGTAGTTAAAAGGAAAACTAATAACTCATAATAAATGAGTATAATAATGTTAAATAAATTTAATATACCTAAATATTTTATATAATAATATGTTAATACATCTATATATGTGTCTAATAGATTTATTTTCTAAACAATTTTAAATAATATGCCTTATAAACAATATAAGGTAAACAAAATTGATAATTTAGAGTATTTGGATGTGAAATTTTTATTATTAAAACTAAAAATTATTTAAAGAAATTTTATTCAAAATAAATTGAATTAATATTTAGGGTTATTTAAAATACCAATGGAGATTATTGAGTTTATAATAAAAACCCATGATTGTTGAAGATTTTATTCATATAAAGTTAGATGAGAATTAATTGAAAGAAAAGAATGGATATTTAAACTAACTTCATGAATATATTAGAGGATTTAATCTTAGAGTCGATGAACCTAAAAATGAAAATTCACATATTTTGAAGGATATTCTCCCTCATGAAATATCTTCAAAAACAAATAGATTTCATCCTTTAGATATATTTATAGTAAATTTTGATTCAAGTGTTCAAAGAATAAATTCCTTAATAATTTTTTTTTCAAAAAATGATATAATTTATGATTTTATTCCTAAATATATTTTTTGATAATTTAACTTAATTTAATTGGATAATTTATATGTAATAATAATTAAACAAGTTTTCAAGAAATAATATTTTAACATTAATTATACCTCTAAAATATCAACAGTTAATTATCACTAAATGTATATTTAGAAATAAACTTGATGAATCTGGAAATATTATAATGAATAAGGCCAGATTAGTTACACAAGTATATTTTCAAGAAAAAATAATAGACTATAATGAAGTATTTTCATCGGTTTCTATATTATGAGCTATAATAATTTTTTTTAAGTGTTATACTTTTCATGTATTTAAATTATTTTGAACGGATATCAAAAGTACTTTTCTAAATGGATATATTTTTGTAAGAAGTGTGTGTAAAATAGTCTCCTAGTTTTGAAAATGAAATTCATCCTAATAATGTTTTCAAACTTTTAAAATCTCTCTAGGGACTAATAAAATCTCCAAGATCACGGTATGAAATGTTATCTCAATTTATTTTGAATAAGGGTTTTTCTAAATGAAAGAAGAAACCTATTATATTTATTAAGAAAAATAAATTTTGATTGTTCAAGTTTACGGAGATGATATTATTTTTGGATCTTGAAATTATAATTTATGTAAATAATTTTCAAAATTAATGACAACTGAATTTTATATGAGTCTTATGGGATAATTAAAAGTCTTTCTTAGACTTCAAAATTTTTAGAGTCATAAAAAATTTCTAAATCAGCCTAAATATATTAAGGAACTAGATAAAATGTTTAGAGTTGATAATTGTAAATTTTCATACTCTATTTTTATTATTTAATGTAAATTTGATGTTGATAAATCTATAAAAGTAATGAATGATAAATTTTTAGAGGTATGATTGGTAGTTTATTTTATTTGACTAATTATTAGCTTAATTTAATGTTTTTAATATATTTATTCTATATTTTAAATTTATCCAAATTAAAGTCACTTAAAAATATTAAAATAATAATAAAATATATTAAATATTATTTAAACCTTTGTTTATTCTATCTTGTTAAAAATAAATTTGTATTAAATACATATTCAAATTCTAATTTTGGTAGACATAAAATAGATAGAAAATTAATTAGTATAATGTATCACATTTTAGGTAAGGGATTAATTTCTTGGAGCTCAAATAAATATTTTTTTATATTCTTTTTAAGTGTAATATATATCTATTGCAAGGTTTTTTTCTCACTATATATTGATTAAGAAAAATAGAAATAATTTTGATGTTTATTTTCATAAGTTACCTATTTTTTGTGATAAATCATCTATTATTTTTTTTTCTAATAACCCTTTACATCATTAAAGAAAAAAACATATTAAGGTTAGATATTTTTTTACCAAATATAATGTACAAATGGGTGAAATATGATTTTAATATGTTTCAATTAATGATCAATACGCTGATATTTTTATTGAAACTTTATATTTCACTAAATTTGAGAAAACTGAGTCTTAACATGGTATGATGGAAATATGATTCTATTGTAATAAAATGGAGTATAGAATTTTTATCTTTATTTCTAGACTTTTTATGGATATCATTTGTTCATACAAATTATAGGAAATTTTTTGAAGTCTTGAAACACTTCCCCTTAAGAATCCCACTTCCTGTCAACTCTATTAGTTTATAATTCATAACTGTAGTGAAAGAATGTCAACTTTAAGTTAGTGAGAATGAAAATATATTTCATTCAATATTTTACTAGTTTATTTAATCATTATTGGTTAATTTTATAATTTTTTTAATGTATTAACATGTTTTTATGGTACCTTGTTTCTTTAAAATTCTTTTTTAGGAGGAAAATCACAATTTTAAACAATATATTTTTAAAACCTTTATAATAAATTTCTAAAATCTATATCTCTATTTTGAAGTTTCTATTTTACAAATAAGGAAAATAATATGTAATTAAGGGGCATATTTTATGTTATTTTTTATTTATCTCTTTACTTTAATATTAATATTTATTTATTTGAGTTAATAAATTTAGGGTGGATGAATTTTTTAAATCTGTTTTAAATTTAAATCAAAAAAAATCTTCTAGATTTTTTTAAATATACTTAATAAAGTTAATATATATATCATATTCATATAATTTAACTAATGGTGGTTATATTTATAAAATTTAAAAAGGGGATAACAACTTATTAAATTGAATTTTTTTTTGAAAAATTACAAAATCCTTTTTTTGTAAATGATTTTTATTAAAATATTTTCCTTATTTGAGATTGAAATGCTTATAGAAAAATTTAATGATCAATATTTAATTGATTATAATATTATTAATTTAAAAATTATTTTCATTCATTATAGTTCTTATGAACTTATTTTAGAGAAAAATTAATCTCTGTATGAGTTAAGTAAGGACTTGTATGCTAAAGGGACTTCTTATCACACAGGTTGCCTATCGTACAAAGTTTTTTCTACCTTATGGTATTTTAATATCTTACAAAAATTCCTTATCTTACATAATTTTATATCATATATTATTTCCCAATATATAATTTTCTTATCTTATGAAATCTCATATCATATAGAATTTCCTATTATATGGAATTTCCTATAAAATAGAATTGCTTATCATATGTGATTGTCTATCATATGTGATTGCCTATCATATGGAATTTCCTATAAAAATTAGTTTCCTATTATATGGTATTTCCTATCATATTGGATTACCTATCATCTGGGATGTTTCATATGAGGTGGAGGCATGTTCTATATTAATGATTCATAGTCTTAGTAGCAAAATTTAAATTCTAAATTTACCTGGTTTTTGTTGAAAGTTGTTGTGCATACACTAATTCAAAGTATTTAAAATTTCTTAAACAATATTTAAAAGGGTTTATTTATTTTTATAATTAATTTTTTTATAATTAATATTAAAAAATTCGCATTCACGCCTATTTTTATTTTCAAACTATCTAAGTAACTTCGAACTCTAAAGTAGTTCATTATTTTTGGAGAGAGATATATTTGCCGAAACTAATTTAGAAATGATAAAGTTAAAAATAAAAAATAATATAAGTTAATGTTCATTTTTAAACTTTTTTTGAGCATTTAATGTATAAAAAAAACTCTATATATAGAGTTTTATAGATCCATTTCAAATAGTTAGGTCCATATATTTGAATTGTACTATACAAAATATTTTTGAAATCTCGTACTATTGGACTTTGGCATGTAAATATTCAATGTATAGAGCCTATCTGAAAAAGGTATCTCTATATTATTAACACTCAAGCTCTAACTTTTAAGTTTTTTTATGTAGTAATGTATTCATCCTATCCTTTCCGGGTGTGTAGATTTTGGTTTACGCTTTTGTATTCATAATCAGGACCATAGTTTTCAGTTATACTTCCCTTAAAAAAGTTGATATGGGTTGTGCCTATAGGATAAAAAAGGAAGGATTCTTGGGTTGTGCCTATTACTAGAAAATGGTAGGACTATTCAAGATGTGTATCCACGTAAACAAATTTAGGGTTATTTAGGTTGTGACTACATTTGTGAAAAAATCATTTATAATGAGCTTTAATTCCCCTAAGAAATATAGGTCACTTATATAGTGGATTTTATACTCTCACACTAATAGTGTGAAGAGTAGATGTATAATCACTTTGAAATATACTACTCTAAAAATTCCTATTTTCATATTTTTATTCAAAAATTATTACCTAATTTTAACTCTAAAATAATCAGTCAATTCACCCCCCCCCCCCCCTCTTGAGCATTCAGACATCTTCAAATCTGGGATAAGAATTCATAACACATTTGTAATGATAAACACGGAATAAAAGATATGATGGAATTTATAAAATGTGAAGTATATATTTACATAATTAATTGAGTAAGACTTTATAAATAGTAAGTTGGAACTTATGATCTGACTTTTCGTAGAAGATTAATAGTATAATTGGAAAACTGTTATTATGTTCCCTCCATGAATAGAAATTTTTTATTATCTTGTTTGGATAAGAAGGGAATTTCATTCATTATTAAGAACATGTGTTTTTTTATATATAAGAATGAAATGTTTTATGTAATTTTGAATATTATAAATTTTTAAAACATTCTAGATATGGATAATCCTTCTTATAACATTTGGAATAATAATTCCATGGTTGATTATAATCCCATAAACTTTTGTAATTATCTCCATAGACCTATAAATGAGGAACATATTAAAAGAATCCATAAATTTTGATTATTATAACCATTCAATTATGAATAATTTTAGAATTGTGAATATTTTTTATTAGGAAATATGTTCAAAGAAAATATTATTAGAAAAGGTGAAAGTACTAGTATATTATTGGATCGCATACATAGTGATGTATATAGACCAATGAGTACTCAAGAATGTAGTGGTTCTAGGTACTTTTTTACTTTTATTTATGTCCTTAGTTGGTATAGATATGTGTTTATAATGAGACATAAGTATGAAACCTATTAGTTAAAAGAGTTTCAAAATAAATTACATAATCAAATGGGAAAAGGTTTGAATATTCTATGACCAAATTTGGGTGGTGAATAATTATGTAAGGAATCCATTGATTATTTGAGGTATTATGGAATTAATTCACAACTAACTCCTATTGTAATACTCTAATGGAATGGTTTGTATGATAGTGATAATTTTACCTTGTTTGATATGGTTCAATTAATGATGAGTCATTGTGACCTTCATTTTTTATTCTAGGGTTATGATCTAGTGATTGTTGTATTTATACTAAATTGCATTCCATCGAAAGTACTTACAAAGAAACTACAAGAGATATTTACTTGTAAAATTTATATTATATATTTGATAAAGATTTAAGGATTGAATAATTTGTATGATGATTATATTCTAATAATATTAATTAAAAATTTGACAAATTCTTATTTATTGGTTATCCTAAGTAAACTATGGGATATTATTCATATAATTATACTAAACAAAAAGTGTTTATAGCCCAACATGTCGTTTCTATTTAGAAATAATACATAGTTCATGGAGTGAGTGGGTGGAAATTTAAACTTAGATAACTTCATGACAAACAAATAGGAGGTGTTCTTGGGTGGTGTTTGATTAGGTCCACAAATAGTTATTGAAGAAGAAGAACCTCAAGTTATGTATGAACCTTGAACATATGGTAGGATTCATCCAGAGATTGTGAGATGTGAATTTATCATATAAATTGATGATGAGGTTATTTTCATAATAGATTAACCTACCACCAACCGAGATTCCATTAAGATTTATTGTAACACCTGAGACTTTTATGAGGAATATTTTGTTTTTATGTTATATAAATCATCAAAGGAATCTTTCACTACACACAACACTAGCTTGGCTTTCTTTACACGCAATCTCGGCCTTCCTCGATAGCTTGCGTCGTACGCAATACCGAGTTTCACTAAACAATGATATGCTATTAAAATATTATTAAAACTAGCCGTTATGAATAGTAATAACCACTTTTTGAAATTTTATAAATTTTATTTTTCAAAATGGACTTCATTTTTGGATTCGGAATATCGAAATTAGCCTAGGGTGAAATTTTGGTATTTTTCTGAAAACTTTCATTTTTTGATGAATAGTGAAACCACTAAGTGGTAGTTAAAAAACTAAATTTTTCATAAAACTTAATTTTACCACTTCTGTGAGTGGAATTTTGAAAATCCGAGAGACACGGTTGATGTCAGTAAGTAAAATGTGGTTCAATGAGATGAAAATAATTTTTTGGTGAATAGTAACTTTTTACTTTTATTTACCACGGTTAAAAGTAAATAGGGTAATTAAGGGTAAAAATGATATTATTATTACCCTAACACATGTCCTAATTCTATTGAATAAGTTTAATTCGACCAAAAACAACCTTATGAATAAAATGTGACCATTTAGGCCCACTTGGATTAGATTAGGACATTTATTATTAATTTATTTAAAGAAGGGTTAAAATAGTTAAAATCAAAGTTTAATAAGTAAATAATTTTTACTATGGGGTTATACATAAGATAAATTCGACTATAAATATTCATTATAAAGATAACAAAAATTCCTACATAATGGTATTTTATTTGTAATTTTTAGACATTAAATAATTTAATTTATTTATGACACAACGATGAGCCAGTAATTATCTTATTAATGCAATATTGACATAATTGATGTTATAAATACCCAAATAAATGTAATTTGAGACTTTTTATGAATTATAATAATTTTATATGTTAATATGACATGTTATTATTGATTTAATTAAATTTTTTCGAACTAATCATTCTGTTATGATTTTCACAAAAATCAATTACTAAATAGTGTCAAAATTGACATAAAATAGTTTTTAAAACAAATATTATATTATTAATTGTTATTTTATTCCTAAAAATCTAAGTTTCAGTAAAATGACTTAGATAAGGTTATATATATTAATAATAAACAACTTGGGGTTCTTTTGTCTTTTTATAGTAAGTTTATGAACCTTATAGTGTAAGAACACAAGAAGACACGGTAAAAGTAAAATTATTTAACTTAACGTTAAATCTAAATGATAAGGTTAAAATAGGAACCTAAACATGTCTAAATTATATTGGATGAGATTATTTTGACCCATCCCCACCTTAGCTTCTAAATAAATTAATTTTGAGCTATGTAAAATAGAATTTGGCTTTATAATAAAATAATGGTTTTAGTTATTCCAAAGGTGCCCTCTCCTCCCTTATAAAAGGGCACCTCCTCCCTCTCTTCCTCACACCACATTGAGCCTTCAATCTCGGACAAACCCTGCCAATTTCTTCTCTCCACTTCCCTAAAGACATCCTAGAGGTCCTGGTCTTCTTCAAGGACCAATTTTAGTGCCCTAAAAGGAGGTCTCAAAGAAGCGCTTCAAAGAAGAGGTAATGCCCGTTACCGATTCTTTCATCTTTATTTCTTCTTCCACTTCTTCTTCTTTAGTTGTTTCATTATGAAGTAATAACATCAGTATCACTCATATACTGATATGTTATTATAAGTCTGAAACAACCCTATTTCACCATCTATCCATCCTACGGAAAATGAAATCACCGCGCGTGCGTACGTAAGGAATACCGTCTCCACGCCGTGGTGTAATCTATTTTCCACCACCACCTTACTTGGATGGGTATAATGGTGTAAATAATGAATATATAAGATTATTGTAAAGTGATATTGATTCTGAAATCGTATATATACACTCCAATACAATTCCAAAATCATGGGAACGATATCATCGCTCGTGCGTACGTACGGAATACCGTCTCCATGATGTGATGCGACTCGTTCTACATGATCTTCATTGCAGAATGATTATATAAATGAATTTAATGAATTAATATGATATATATTACACTAATACCATTCTAGAAATGAGGTATCTATAACCTAAAAAGAAAAAATAAGAATTTATTCGACAAAACACGCATAAGAACAAAAAGTAATAAACACCCGAATAACAAGTAGTAATGAAATATTACTAATAAGAAGATAAGAATATAACCATATATGATATCATAAAAATAAGTATGATTCTGGAATAAGTAAATAACATTATTTAAATCATTATACAGGAGGTTCGGACACTTACGAAGCAAATCAGACCTCAGGTAAGGGAAAATATCACAATCTCATTTTATCTGATATTGTTTATACTTTGGTATTTACTGGGGTGTATTTTATCATCCACATCCATGTTTACTCAATATGTAATATTGTTTCCATCCACCTACAATTTTTTTGAATCCAATTTTACCCTTCGGTGAGTTTTTAGTAAAAGATAAGAAAGGAATCTTTTGTCATTTTTCGTACGAGGTACTTTTTGACTTTTCCGACAAAAGTACGAGAATAATGTTTTCTTTTAAATTATACTGCATGAATGGATTTTTAAAACATTATTTCCAAGAAGCTTCCCTTACAAGTTTTCAATATTATTTTTAATCAAATTCTTTTAGTTTAGAATTGTATGACATGTTAAGAAAGGGAAAGTGTTTTTGAAGTAGAAAGGATATTTTCCTCAAGAATGGAGTTCAAGCGTTTTATCAAAATTATTTTCCATCTAAGATAATAAAGGGTTCTATTTCTATCCCTATCATTACATTGATTTGATTATGTTGTGATGGAATTATTTTTATGAACTCCTTTATCTTATATGAGTTGTTTTATGATGTCACGATGTTTAAGATTCCCATTTTTATTACATGGGTTATGCTATGATGTATGGTTTATGATTTTGGGGCACACATAAGAATGGTATCATTATGATACGGGTGGGACCTATATCTCTCTCCAATTCATTGGGTAATGATATTATATCTCATGAGATAGACATGGCTGGAATGGCAGGTTAAACCAGTTCAGTGAAACAGGACTGGAACGAGGAGTGAACTCGGTTCAGAAATGGACTTTGTCCACTAAGATAGTCTTGGAAATGAGTCTTGACTAATAAGAAATGATTCTCTATGATTATGTGTGTTTTCCAAAAAGTTTCATGTTTTAAGTTATGATTATTGGGATTACATTTCACTACTATGATTTATCCCATGTTATGAAATTATGATCTCTTTTGCAGGTTAAGATTTCCAAAAGTTATGTTCTTATGAATATGATGTGATTGATATTTCTTTTGTTTACCCTTACTGAGCATTTGAGCTCACCCTTTTGTATTTTTTCTTTCCCCAGGTCAGGAAGAAGGTTATTAAGTAAGATATTCCAAAAGGGACTATAGATATGATGAAATAAATGGGAGACAGTGTAGACGCCTTATGAACCAATTGTTTATGTTTCCCAGTTTCTAAAGACACTATACCTATACTGTCCTTTCCTGGTTTTGTTATATGTTGTAATAAGTGTGCTTCAATTTTGAAGTAATAACAATGTATGTAAATTATGGGTCGTTATAGTTGGTATCAGAGGAAAGGTATAGTCATCCTTTGTAAACTAGGATATGAAAGCCTTAGTAAGAACCCTAAGGATATTTCTAAGAATAAAACACAATATTAGTGTTTTAAGACCATGAATAACCTAGGATAAGACCTTAAGTGTGAAATTTTATTCTTGATTATGTGGTTTTCCTATTATAATTAGTGTTTCTCAAACTATTCTTCTTGGTTTTAGTCAATGGCTGGAACCCGAAGGAACCGTGTTAATGTGGAATGCGACGGGCAATGCAATGATTGTCCCCCTGAGCAACCAAACTTTATGGGAGATGGAATGCAAAATCTTTAAGACATGCTCACACAACTTTCTCAAGCTATGAATCTTGCAGGACTTCCAAACGATCAAAGGAAGAAGCAACATTCTGTTGAATCCTTCATGAGGCAGCGTCCACCTTCATTCTACGGGTCTACTGATCCATTAATTGATGAACAATGGATTAGTGATACTAAAAAGATATTTTCAGTTCTTCAATGTTCTGAACATGATAAATTCATCCTAGCACTGTATCGTTTGGAAGGAGATGATGATCAATGGTGGAATCTTATCAAGAATACGAGGCAAAGAGATGAAATTGAGTCCATGGAATGGGAAGAGTTCAAGAACTTATTTTTCAATTAGTACTTCCCTCGTATTATCCGAACAAAGATGGAGAAAGAGTTTCTTGAACTGAAGCAAAAGGATGATGAATCTGTCGGTACCTATGAAGAAAATTTTACAAGACTTTCAAGGTACGCTTCTGGTATTATTATCCAACCTGAGAGTAAGATCGATCGATTCTTTAGTGGCTTAAAACCAAGTCTTCAAAGGGCCTTAGCCATAAGGGACTTCAATAGCTATGAGTAAATCGTTCGATGTGCTCTCAAAGTTGAGATGGAGATTGGAGTAACCCATCAGTCATATGGGTTTGATAAGAAGAGGAAAATAGAATTCAAAGGAAAATCTAAAGAGCACACTGAAAATAAGATGAGCTTTCCCTTATGCTCAAAGTGTGGAAAGAAACATGGAGGGAGTTGTCTTAAAGGGACAAGTAAATGTTTCAAATGTGGAAAGGAAACTCATCGGGAATTTGAATGTCGCAATGATGGGAAGAAGATGTCTAATGATGCAAACAAAGGAAGGGATACACATAATGAACCTACTACACTTCAATGTTTCAAGTGAAAGGAGATGGGGCATTATGCCAATAAATTCCCTAATCCAAGGGTTGTTGATGATGATTGGCATCAACAAAATCTTAAGGCTAAAGACAAAGGAAATTCACATGCAATTTCTATCAGCGATGTGGAGTACGATAACGATGTGGTGAAAGGTACACTTACCATCCACTCTAAAGTAGAAAATTTTTTATTTGATTCTGGATCCACCCACTCTTTTATTTCTGAAGAATTTTCTAAGAGTATCACCGTATTACATCAACAATTAGATATTGAGTTAGCTGTGACAACCCCTAATGGCACAACAGTCGCATCAAAAAGTTTATAATTCTTCTCCGATTGAAGTTTGTGGGAAAGTGATTCCTGCAAATCTTGTGATCCTTCCTATAGTGGAATTTTATGTGATTCTGGGCATGGATTGTCTTTCTTTATATGGATCTCATGTCAATTTCCAAAGAAGGGAAGTCACATTTCATATTCCAGATCAATCTATGATCGTTTATCGATGCAAGGATGAACATAACCTTCCAGTGGAAATTTCTTCCATATTATGGGTCTTGATTCCACTAAATTAAGTTTATTTATCTCAAATGGTTGGTGAGAAACTCACGATTAAGAATATTCCCATTGTACGGGAGTTTGATGATGTCTTTCCGGAGGAATTGCTGGGTCTTCCACTAAATCGTGAAGTTGAGTTTTCAATAGAACTTGTACCGTGTTCTTTGCCTATTTCAAAGACACCTCATAGAATGGCCCCAATTGAGTTGCAGGAATTGAAGAAGCAACTCCAAGAGAATATTGATAAGGGATTCATACGCCCAAGTGTGTCACCTTGGGGAGCACCTATTCTATTTGTTAAGAAGAAAGATGGATCAATGAGACTCTACATTGATTATCGAGAGCTTAACAAGATCACTATCATGAACAAATATCCTCTCCCACGCATTGATGACTTATTTGAACAACTACACGGAGCTCAATACTTTTCCAAGATTGATCTTCATTCAGGGTATCATCAATTAAGGGTCAAAAGGGAGGATATACCAAAGACGGCTTTACGTACAAGGTATGGACACTATGAATTTATAGTGATTCCATTTGGTCTTACTAATGCCCCTGCTATTTTCATGGATCTGATGAATAGAGTCTTTAGAGACTATCTTGATCAGTTTGTGGTAGTCTTTATAGACGATATTCTTGTATATTCAAAGAGAAAGGAAGAACATGAAGAGCAATTGAGAATTATATTGAAGACCCTAAGAAAGTAGAAACTTTATACCAAATTTACCAAGTGTGAATTTTCGCTTCAAAAAGTTACATTTTTGGGTCACATAATCTCAAAAGAGGGGATATATGTGGATCCAGCAAAAACAGAGGTTATCGAAAGATGGTCGAGACCAACAATATTAACTGAGATCCGAATTTTTCTTGGTTTGGCTGGATATTATTGACGTTTTGTGAATGGTTTTTCATGATTATCTAATCCACTCACCAAGTTGACTTGGAAAGGAGTTAAGTTAGTTTGGACGGAAGAATGTGAATAGAATTTCAAGGAGTTGAAAAGAAGGTTATCCAGTGCACCTGTCCTCACACTGCCTTGTAGTGGAGAAAGATTTGTGATCTATAGTGATGCATCCAAGAAGGGATTGGGGTGTTTTATTATGCAAAATGATATGGTGATAGCTTATGCCTCACAACAGTTGAAAATACACGAGCAAAATTACCCAACTCATGTTTTGGAGTTAGCTGCGGTAATATTTGCATTAAAGATTTGGAGGCATTACCTTTATGGTGAAAGGTGTGATATTTATATTGATCATAAAAGTTTAAAGTATATTTTCACACAAAAGGAGATGAATATGCACCAAAGAAGATGGTTAGAGTTGATTAAGGATTACGACTACTCAATTCATTACCACCCTGGGAAAGAAAACAAGGTGGCATATGCATTAAGTCGACAAGACCATGCCAGTTTATCCATGATGAGGATCACAAAAGATCCAATATTTTTGGATTTACAAAGGATGGATCTTGGAATTATAATGGAAGGGGGAAAATCATATCTTTATCAAATGAATGTTCAACCATCTATACATGTGAAGATTAAAGAGGCACAGAAAGAAGATGTCGAGTTACAAAAGAAGGTGATAAATATTCCTGAATTCAACCTTGATTGTGATGGGATAATAAAGTTCAGGAATCGGGTTTGTGTTCCTCCCATCCCAGAATTAAAGAAGGAGCTGCTAGATGAGGCTCATAGTTCTTCATTCTCTATTCATCCTGGAAGCAAAAAGATGTATAGGGACCTGAAAGAGTACTTCTGGTGGGATGGCATGAAAAGAGATGTTGCTGATTATGTCCCTCGATGCTTGGTTTGTCAGCAAGTTAAAGCTGAGAGATAGAAGTCTAAGGGGATGTTACAACCATTACCCATACCCGAATGTAAATGGGAAAAAATCACTATGGACTTTTTCACAAGACTTCCTAAAACATCCAAAGGCAATAATTCTATATGGGTCATAGTTGATCGTCTTACAAAGTCTCCACACTTCATTGCTATTAGAGAGGATTTCTCTCTAGATCAGCATGCCAGGATATATGTAAAGGAAGTGGTAAGATTGCATGGAGTACCACTTTCTATTATATCTGATTGGGATCCGAGATTTACCTCGAAGTTCTGGCAAAGTCTCCAGCATACTCTGGATACAGAGTTGAGTTTCAGTACTGCTTATCATCCTCAGACAGACGGTCAGTCTGAGAGAATAATTCAAACTCTAGAAGATATGATGAGAGCTTGCTCTATGGATTTCAAAGGTGGTTGGGATCAACACCTACCTTTGGTGGAATTTTCTTATAATAATAGCTTTTTCTTCAGTATTCAGATGGCTCCTTACGAAGCTCTCTATGGAAAGAAATGCAGGACTCCAACTTGTTGGGATTAAGTTGGGGAAAGAAAGCTATTAGGACCTGATCTTGTTGATGAGATGGCAGAAAAGGTCCGATCTATTCAACAACACATAAGAGAAGCTCAAAGTAGACAGAAAATTTATGCCGACAACCGAAGAAAATACCTAGAGTTTGAAGTCGGTGATAAAGTGTTCTTACGAATATCTCCCTGGAAGAGGGTCATGAGATTTGGAAAGAAGGGGAAGTTGAGCCCTAGATATATCGGTCTTTTCGAAATACGGGATCGTGTTGGAATGGTAGCTTACCGATTGGAACTTCCAGCGAATCTCTCTCAAGTTCACGATGTGTTCCATGTATCTCTCCTGAGAAAGTACATACTTGATCCTTGACATGTACTCAACTCAGAAGTTGTACCGCTGGAGTAAGATCTTTCTTATGAAGAACAACCGATAGAGATTCTAGATCGTAGCAAAAAAAGTCCTATGGAACAAGACCACTCGCTTGGTGAAAGTTTTATGGAGGAACCACCAATTAGAAGAAGCTACATGGGAGCCTGAGGATATGATGAGGGGGAGGTATCCTCATCTGTTTGTTATAAAGTGACGAATTTCGAGGGCGAAATTCATTTTAAGGGGGGTAGAATGTAACACCCGAGACTTTTATGAGGAATATTTTTTTTATGTTATATAAATCATCAAAATAATATTTCACTACACAAAACACTATCTTGGCTTGCTTTGCATGCAACCGCGGCCTTCCTCGATAGCTTGCGTCGTACGCAATACTGAGTTTCACTAAACAATGATATGTTATTAAAATATTATTAAAACTACCCGTTATGAATAGTAATAAACACTTTTTGAAATTTTATAAATTTTATTTTTCAAAATGGACTTCATTTTTGGATTCAGAATATCGAAATTAGGCTTGGGTGAAATTTTGGTATTTTTCTGAAAACTTTCAATTTTTGAGGAATAGTGAAACCACTAAGTGGTAGTTAAAAAACTGAATTTTTCATAAAACTTAATTTTACCGCTTCTGTGAGTGGAATTTCGAAAATTCGAGAGACATGGTTGATGTAAGTAAGTAAAATGTGGTTCAATGAGATGAAAATAATTTTTTGGTGAATAGTAACTTTTTACTTTTATTTACCACGGTTAAAAGTAAATAGGGTAATTAAGGGTAAAAATGATATTATTATTACCCTAACACCTGTCCTAATTCTATTAGATAAGTGTAATTCGACCAAAAACAACATTAGGAATAAAATATGACCATTTAGGCCCACTTGGATTAGATTAGGACATTTTTTATTAATTTATTTAAAGAAGGGTTAAAATAGTTAAAATCAAAGTTTAATAAGTAAATAATTTTTAATATGGGGTTATACATAAGATAAATTAGACTATAAATATTCATTAGAAAGATAAAAATTTTCCTACATAATGATATTTTATTTGTAATTTTTAGAAATTAAATAATTTAATTTATTTATGACACAACGATGATGCAATAATTATCTTATTAATGAAATATTGACATAATTGATATTATAAATACCCAAATAAATGTAATTTTATACTTTTTATGAATTCAAATAATTTTATATGTTAATATGACATGTTATTATTGATTTAATTAAAAATTTTAGAACTAATCATTCTATTATGATTTTCACAAAAATCAATTACTAAATAGTGTCAAAATTAACATAAAATAGTTTTTAAAACAAATATTATATTATTAACTGTTATTTTATTCCTAAAAATCTAATGTTTGGCCAAATGACTTAGATAAGATTATATATATTAATAATAAACAAATTGGGGTTCGTTTGGCTTGTTATAGTAAGTTTATTAACCTTATAGTGTAAGAACACAAGAAGACACAGTAAAAGTAAAATTATTTAACTTAATGTTAAATCTAAATGATAAGGTTAAAATAGGAACCTAAACTTGTCTAAATTCTATTGTATGAGAGGATTTAGACCCATACCCACCTTAACTTCGAAATAAATCAATTTGGAGCTATTTAAAACCGAATTTGGCTTTATAATAAAATAATAGTTTTAATTATTCCAAAGGTGCCCCTCTCCTCCCTTGTAAAAGGGCACCTCCTCCCTCTCTTCCTCACACCACTTTCAGCCTTAAAGATCTGCCAACCCCTGACAATTTCATCTCTCCACTTTCCTGGAGACATCCTAGAGGTCCTGGTCCTATTCAATGACCAATTTTAGTTCCCTAAAAGGAGGTCTCAAAGAAGCGCTTCAAAGAAGAGGTAATGCCCGTTACCGATTCTTTCATCTTTATTTCTTCTTCCACTTCTTCTTCTTTAGTTGTTTCACTATGAAGTAATAACATCAGTATCACTCATATACTGATATGTTATTATAAGTATGAAACAACCCTATTTCACCATCTATCCATCCTATGGAAAATGAAATCACCGCACGTGCGTACGTACGGAATACCATCTCCATGCCGTGGTGTGATCTTTTTTCCGCCACCACCTTACTTGGATGGGTATAATGGTGTAAATAATGACTATATATGATTATTTTAAAGTTATATGGATTCTGAAATAGTATATATACACTCCATTACAATTCCACAATCATGGTAACGATATCATCGCTCGTGCGTACGTACGGAATACCGTCTCCACGATGTGATGCGACTCGTTCTACAAGATCTTCATTGCATAATGATTATATAAATGAATTTAATGAATGAATATGATATATATTACACTAATAAAATTCTGGAAATGAGGTATCTATAACCTAAAAATAAAAAATAAGAATTTATTCGACAAAACACGCATAAGAACAAAAAGTAATAAACACCCGAATAACAAGTAGTAATGAAATATTACTAATAAGAAGCTAAGAATATGACCATATATGATATCATAAAAATAATTATGATTCTGTAATAAGTCAATAACATTATTTAAATCATTATACATGAGGTTCTAACACTTATGAAGCAAATCGGACCTCAGGTAAGGGAAAATATCACAATCTCATTTTATCCGAGATTGTTTATACTTTGGTATTTACTGAGGTGTATTTTATCATCCACATCCATGTTTCCTCAATATGTAATATTGTTTCCATCCACCTACAATTTTTTTAATCCAATTTTACCCTTCGGTGAGTTTTTAGTAAAAGATAAGAAAGGAATCTTTTGTCGTTTTTCGTACGAGGTACTTTTTGACTTTTCTGACAAAAGTACGAGAAGAATGTTTTCTTTTAACTTATACGGCATGAATAGATTTTTAAAACATTATTTCCAAGAAGCTTCCCTTACAAGTTTTCAAGTTTATTTTTAATCAACTTCTTTTAGTTTATAATTGTCTGACATGTTAAGAAAGGAAAAGTGTTTTTGAAGTAAAAAGGATATTTTCCTCAAGAATGGAGTTCAAGCATTTTATCAAAATTATTTTCCATCTAAGATAATAAAGAGTTCTGTTTCTATCCCTATAATTACATTGATTTGATTATGTTGTGATGGAATTATTTTTATGAATTCCTTTATCTTATATGAGTTGTTTTATGATGTCACGATGTTTAAGATTCCCATTTTTATTACATGGGTTATGTTATGATGTATGGTTTATGATTTTGTGGCACACATAAGAATGGTATCATTATGAGACGGGTGGTACCTATATCTCCCTCCAATGCATTGGGTAAATATTTTATATCTCATGAGATAGACATGGCTGGAATGGCAGGTTAAACCAGTTCAGTGAAACAGGACTGGAACGAGGAGTGAACTCGGTTCAGAAATGGACTTTGTCCACTAAGATAGTCTTGGAAATGAGTCTTGACTACTAAGAAATGATTCTCTATGATTTTGTGTGTATGCTACAAAGTTTCATGTTTTAAGTTATGATTATTGGGATTACATTTCACTACTATGATTTATCCCATGTTATGAAATTATGATCTCTTTTGCAGGTTAAGATTTCCAAAAGTTATGTTCTTATGAATATGATGTGATTGATATTTCTTTTGTTTACCCTTACTGAGCATTTGAGCTCACCCTTTTGTATGTTTTCTTTCCCAAGGTCAGGAAGAAGGTTATTAAGTAAGATATGCCAAAAGGGACTATAGATATTATTAAATAAATAGGAGATAGTGTAGACGCTTTATGAACCAGTTGTTTATGTTTCCCAGTTTCTAAAGACACTATACATATACGGTCCTTTCCTGGTTTTGTTATATGTTGTAATAAGTGTTCTTCAATTTTGAAGTAATAACAATTTATATAAAGTATGGGTCATTTTATTTATAATTCTACAAAATGGTTAAAATTAATTAAATATAAATTAGACTCCAAGTACACTAACTAATATTGGAAAATGGGGCATGCACCTTAAGGAGTAAAACCCATAGGTTGAAAATGAGATTTCCATAAGAAAATTGACACGGATGGAAGAGTGTCTTCCTATAAAGCAATCCTAGTGGGAAAATGTTACAAAAATCATGGTATTAACTATACATAAACATTTTCACCTATTGTGATGATAAATTCCATTCAGATATTTCTCACCATAGAAGCTTACTATGATAATGAGATATATAAAATGGGTGTTAAAACTTATTTCCTTGAAATGAATTTAGTTGAGGACTTTTATATGACACAGCCCAAATGTTTTGAAGTTATAAATGATACTTATATGGTATGTAAGTTGTTGAGTTCCAATTATGTATTGAAGAATTCTTCTAAACGTATGAATATCTAACTTGGTGATGCAATAAAAGAGTTTGGATTCATCAGGAACATGGATGATTCATGATTATATATGTGGATTTGTAGGAGAGTGGTAGTGTTTATAATATTTTATGTATATGACATACTTTGAATCAAAAATGACATCTCAACTCTTCACTTTGCGAATATTTGGTTGGGTAAATACTTCTCGATGAAAGACATGGGTGAAGCTTCTTAGATATGGGGTATGAAGATATATAAAGATGGATTTAAGTTTATTTTTGGACTCTCTCAGGAAACTTATATTTGTAAAGTGATAAAGTTCTATTTCATGGAAAACACCAAAAGGGGGTCGTTAGTAGTTTAACATGGAATTAATCTTAATAAGATTCAGGAAAATTTTAAAGAATTTTCAAGGGTTGAAATAATTCCTTATGTTTCTTTGATAGGTTCTATCATATATGTCAAGTTTTGTTATCAACTTGACGTCACCTATGCTCTTATAATTGCTTATATATTCCAATACAATCCAAGTGAGAGTCACTGGATTGTTTCAAAGAACATTCTTAATTACTTTAGAATGACTTAGGATATGTTCTTAATAATTAGTGGAGAGTATGAGATTAATGTTAAGGGTTGCACAGATTCTATTTTACAATCTCATACAGATGATATGAAATCTCAATGTGCTTTAATTTTTTCCTTAATAATGTAATTATCATTTGGAAGATTTCTAAATAGAAAAAACATAGAGGACTCGGCATTAGAGGAAGGGAATATCATTACACCATGTGATCTAAAGGAAACTATTTAGATCATGAATTTTATCTCAAAACTAAAATTGGTTCCTAGGATTGAGGGATAAATGTAGCTTTACTATGATAATAATGGATCCATTTATTAGGCTAAGGAACCCTGGTCTCACCAAAGGACCAGACACATCCTTAAAATACCATATTATGAAATAGATCGGTGAAATGCATGATTTTATGATATGTTTGGTGGTTTTATATGATAATGTAGTGGATCCATTGACAAAACTATTATCACAGTAAAAGAATAAATTTCATATAGCCTCTTAGTATATGATGCCTAACAGATGATGAAATAGTTGAATAATGTATCATGTTATTATAATAAAGTATATATCTATCTATAATTAATTTATATGATTTATAGTTTACTTTACATGAATTTGGGAATGATAATATCCCCTCGATGTATAACATTGGGTTTTCCTTAATCTATGATCATCATGAATTATTATAGGTCATGATAATATGTTAACATTATCATGAATATAATATTTTACTCATTTCAAAGGAATGTATATGAGATACAAAGAGTGGGTCTAGGAGTTAATAAGTATATGTGTATTAATTGGACTCACCAACCAAAGTATATATCTTGGAATGGAATACAGTCATAAATATACATAAGGGTGTGTGTTTATTATCAATTCTTCTTATTTGAGTTTAGAGAGATACCTAGAATTAGAACCTTAATGATTTGATACCTTTATTATAAAATTCTTTGAGACTCAGATAATAAATGATTGGTTGGGTATCTTGTTGATCACTTCATCATTCAAAGTACAACAAAGATGGTATTTTACACTTGTATGAAATGAAAAGGCATTTTTCCCTTGATTGAATTAGACTAATCAAATTCAAGGTCATTTTAAGATAAGTCACATGAAATTTTTCTGACTACTTAGTTGAGAGACATGTGATGTGCTCATAATCTAGATTAATTTCATGTGATTTATTCATAGACATGGTTAATCTATTTCATAGATATAGATTAGATGGGTTGAACTATACCAAATTTACATGTTCTATGTTTTCTGGTCACTTTATGTCATGGAAAAAAGATATTATAAAAGAATAAATATGATGTATATGATACTTGTTTTGTGGAAATGTTTGTACATGTATATTAGTATATTTTATGGATATCACACCATACCTCTTAGTAACTGGAGTAGCACTGATTCTTTTCTAGGAGCCAAATTATGATTACATTTTTGAACTAAGGATTTTATATTTGTTGTCAATGCTATTAAGGTCTGAAGTGTTACATAGTTAATCATTTAGATAAGGATTTTGTTTTTGATAAATATTTTCTCCCAAAATGATGAGAGATTGATAAACTATATCCAAAAGAGATTGGATGGATTTATAAAGAGTTGTGAAGTTTTTTATAAATTTCTTATAGATTTTTGTGTAAGTGGGAGATTTTTTTATGTACACCAAACTATACTATTATGAGGTATATGAATTAATGACATGAAATTTCATAATATTCTTAATCCTAAGCCTAAGAATACATTGGTTCCAATGTTTCTTGGTCTTCATACAATGAAACCCAAGACTAGGTTGCACCCAAAATAATTTTTGATATCGAATGTTACATCCACCTCATCAACTATACATATTTTTTGTTGGTTATAATCCATTATATAAGAACCCTATTTTTCACTCAGGTATGGATCCATTAAATTTCAATCTAAATCATTACATTGGGCCAAATATTGATGCCTAATGAGTTATAAAATATCTTAGAGTTGTTTGGTGTAATTTCAGAGCAGTAACCCATCTTTTTAAGGAAACTGTCCATGTTACGCAGTTAGCGCATGATTGGTTCATGGTTTGGCTAACTATGCAGATATAAATTTCCAGAGAGAACCAAATCACATGGTTTTTTCATGGTCATTCATCCAAAACATGCAAGTTCCCCTTCTACCTAGGTAACTGTGTGTGGTCTGTGCATGTATTTTCAAACTGTGATGACAAACCATGCACATGCTATTTTTCTGAGTAAATTTTCCTTTTTCCCCTTAATGGTCTATTAACCCATCTCGTTTTCCTTAATATGAGTTCAAGTTAGACTTACATCCATGGATATCATTTTGGAGATTTTTTAAGTCCAAATTAATGGATTTAAGGATCTCCATCATCTGGGATCCATTTGGGCTTCCATTCATCACATTAGATGTGAAACAGTAAGTACTCGGGTCCATTAAATCCTTTCTTCTTCTCTCTTTCTCTCAACCTAGTTATCAAGGTGGGAACGTTTTCCCTTTTCTCGGATATACTCTATTCTAAACCAAATCTAGGGTTAATACTAAAGTTGTAGAGTCTTATAACCCTAAGTTGGGTGGTCTATAACTCATCCCTCAAGTTTGTTTATTTTTGAATTGTCAGGCGGGGCCCACCGATTTCATCGGGTGTCGTTAATAGAATTTGTATTCCATGATTCTAATAATTAGAACCATGTGATTATTCTATTTCAAAATATGTGATTAATTGTTAGTTGTTATTCCCAAAAATCCATCCATCCCATGTAGGATGTTATGCCATAATTTGTTTTTTAGTATTTGACATGTTTGATCCACCATTTGGGTGTAACTTTTATTGACCATTCTAAGAGTAAGATTTTCTATATTAATGGGAATTATTTATATTTTGAATTTCATAATGGAAAGTACCATGTATTCTCACCACTTTACCCACCTAATTTAAGTAATTCAATTGATAATTAAATATGAAATGGAAATTGGAAACCATACTAAGTATATGACTTGACCAGATTAAATATGAATGAATGATAGGTTGCATGTCTATAGTACCGCTTACCATAATAATTAAAGGTAGTGGAATGAACCTTAATTTTTGAATATTCTTTAAATGGAAATAATAAAGGTTTCATGATACTTGTCCTTGTCCCACTAATGAAAGGAAAGGCTTGGACCAAATGGACTTATTGATTAAGTATGACTTGATTAAAAGGTTGTATGATACTTGACATTATCACACTAATGAAAGCCAAGTCTTGAACCAAATAAAATATTACATGATTTAATAATAAAATAGGAATTTCCTTACTCAAGTTGGCCTTGGATTCTAATTGGATAATTCCATGAGAACTCGGGAACCCCATTGGGATTCAAGGATTCGGCATGCTTAAGATGAGACCCACCTAGATCCCAATCCTTGTCTATTCTTTGGGTGCCTGGTATGACACTGTAGGATCCCTTCAGCATCATTATAGGATTCCTTGGATACACTCCTTGAATCCAACAATGACAAGTAACTTTCATGGTTAAAGCCCATCAGGCCCAATCTTTGCTTAGCCCCGTTTTACCTTGAAATAACTCTTTGGAATAGGTAGGTGCCTCATTGTGAAATTCCTTGGACTATGTTCCTTATATTAAACTCTTACCCCATGCTAGGATACATTTATTACTGAGTTGGAGACCCTTTAGGTCCATGTTACCTTGGTTATAACCTTGGGACTTCACTATTAAATATCATTACAGGTTTCCTTATTATAAATTGGAACCTTCAATATTCTTAACATGTGATATGTTATAAATTAGTAATAATAAAATAATTAATTGGTTACATGTTTAGACACCAGCTGAGGGATGAAGCAGGTACTTGGGTATTTAGTTACATTGTGCATATTTACTTTATATATGAATGTTTGCACACTGTTACATTTCAATTACACGGGCCGGATGTTATAGAATCTATTGATGGTGGCCCACATAGATTTATCTCACACCCTCTCTAGGTTTAATTTGGTACCTATAGTAGGTTACACGGTTGTAAGTGTTGAAAAATGGAAGCATACAGCTTCAAACACAAGATTGTTTGCTATTTAGTATGGAGCTTGATAGTAGGTGACCGAGCTGGAGCTCAGGATTCTTGGGATAGAATTTGATTTCCTTTATACGTATGTAGAACATGTTATGATTGATTTCATTTATCCATGTTTTACAGTTTTCTAGATACATGACATATCATCATCGTTTTTTGTATGTTATTCCAGTTATTTTAGTTGTTGTTACAGTTGTCTCTATTTTTCTTTATTCCTTCTGTTTTATTATATTGCTTCCATTATTTACCTCTGTTTATATTCATCTGCTATGATACACTTTAGTAATGAGGTCATAGTCTCCCCATGGACACACCCTAGTCCCTCACTACTATTCAACAGCCTCGTACATTCGGGAAGATGCGCTTGACGCCATGTGGCCCACTGGGATCGGGGAAACCATTAATTGGAATCTGAATCCAGGACATCACAAGTTGTATCAAAGGGGTTTCCTTTCATACTTTACAATTTGGATACAATAGATTGGAGATTAATAATTCTTAGAACTTAGTCATAGGCTGTGCTTAGGCATTACAAACCCATATTTGGGGTAAAATCCAAGTTTCTTAAATTATAATTGTTGTTCTGCTTTTTCCTATTATAGTTGATATTATTTCACCATTGGGTGACACACATGATGTGTGGGGTAGTTTATTATTATTATTCTGATTGAGTATTTCTTTCATCTTTGGCATGATGATATGAGGGAAAGGATCATTATTACATGTATCATTATAGGCACCTAGAATTTTCATGTCATGCATATTACTATTCCATATAAGTGCATTTCACTTTTTTGCATTACTTTATCTGGCTGTGATTATTGAGTGATATTGTGATAGTTATCTTATTATTTCATTACTTTTGGCTATGATTGAGTGATTTATTGTCTCAATTCATGAGGTGTATGGGACCTCATGGGTTGGGATGAGTAATTTACCGAGTAAATCCATTATGCTATGAATAAATGGGAGTCATTTCCAGTGATAAGGTGTATGGGCACTGATTCACCGAAAATGACTATCCATTATAAAGTGAATCATGACATTTAAAATGAATTTCTTGCACATCCTTATCCAACCTTGTCGTGTTTATGAAAGGTAAAGGGGTGAACCTAGAAATTAAATGTAAAATGAAATGGAACTTATACTTGAGAACTTACTGATACTTGTCCGTATAAGTGGTTAGTTGGGATAGTATGCCTTGGGTAGTGAGTTTTCTTACATTTATCTTTTGCTAGTGATGTTATCTTACTTATTAATCTTGTTATGAGGTGTGTACTTGGAATTTTTAGACCAATACCACCACAAAATCCTCGTATCATACGCCAGGAAGGTGGAAATGACCATGCTTCAGATGTGGTGGGCCCTAAGCCAACACTCTTACCTCTAGGGGTGCAACTCAAGGCACCTACTTCTATACCTGAACTGGGAATTGATTCCCAAGTTCTTGATAGTTTCTTACATCTGATGCAGTGAGGCATAGTAATCCATGGGTTGCAGCTATGATGGTTGATCTAACTCGTGGGGTCCAGCAGCAGTGTCCTCATACTTTCTTAGGGGATTATGGTCTCCAAGCTATTGAGTCTTGTCTGGAAGCTTTTCTATCTATCTTTGAGCATCTGGAGATGCCTCTAGAGTGGTTTTTAAACCTTTCCACATACATTCTTCAAGATTAGGCCAAGAGTTTGTGGGATGTGACTTCACAAGAAAATTTTCATTAGGGAATGTCATGGGTTGATATCTGGATTGCCTTCTATGATCAGTTATTTCCTCAGACACTGAGAGGTAATAGATCTAGACAGTTTATTCATCTTAAGTAGGGATCTATGTAAATCATAGAATATTCAACAGGTTTCATATATTTTTAGCACTTTTCACTAATTATAGTAGGTTATGAGATTTTCCATGATAGATTCTTTGAGGATGGGCTCCAGTATGCCATCCATACTTAGGTGAACATCTTTCACCTGCCTAATTTTTCTGAGATAGTCAATCAGGCTCTTATCACTGAGTGTAACCTGGGGGATGGAAATAGTACTGAACATAAGGGATCACTGTTGTGGTAGGTCAGTAGTTCCTTCGGTGGCAATAAACATTCCCTCAAGGTTTCTTATCAGGTAAGTGACAACCAGAGTGCATGTTTTAATAGTTATAAAGTGTTTCATTAGTGTGTACGATGAAGGAATTTGAAGCCTTAGTGTGATAGAGACCCACGGGAGTGTTGGGATTGTGGTTGAATGGGGCATATTCACTATTTATATAGGACCTTTCCACTAGATTTGAGTGGAAAAGGATCTATAATATCTCCAACTTCTGGAGTGGTTCCTTCTATGCCACGTCAGCCAGGGAGCTAGAATAGCACCAGTAGGACTGGTCGAGGAGGAGTTCGTGTCCGTAGTAGCAAGACCCCTAATCACTAGTAGCTTCAGCAGAGTAGTTATGATCGTGGGGGTCCATATGTTGCAGAGGTCCATGGATCATACTAATTGAATTCACTACAGTTGAAGCTCGAGGATTAGGCTATGGGAACATCTACAGTACAAGTTTCTATTCTTGTGTCATCTACCATAGTATCTTCTTTATTTGATATAGGTGATTTGAACTCTTTTATCTATGTATCTATCGTGGAAATACTCGGACTTGATATACAGTATTACTATAGTGTATTGACCCTAGATACTCTGTTAGAGGTATGAACAGAGGGAATATAACAGTGTAGGTACTTCCCCTTGAGGTAGGCAGTTAGCCTTTCTAATAGAACCTCTTTATTCTTGAGATGATGGGATTTGATTTCATACTCGAGATGGACTGGTTAGTTTACTATCATGCTTTTGTAGACTTTTATCATTACAAGTATCTTTTACATCACAAGAGGGAAAAGGTTGTCTACATAAGGGTGATTGGGATGTCCAAGATAGTAGAGCTGGACTAGATCATTATGGGCTAGGTGGAGTAACTATCCTGATCTAAAATCTTATTGTGGAGGATTATGGTTTACACCAAACTAATTTACCTCCATAATTGGATCATTTTAGTTCTATCTTTTCCAGCAATTGTTTTGGATTACCTTTTGAGATAGAGGTAGAGGTTAAAATCGATCTTATTCTAGGATAATCCCCACTTTCCATTCCTCTATATATTATGGCACCTATAAAGTATTAAGAGATCAAGAGGAAGGTAGATGATTTAGAGGAAAAAGTATTTATACGGCCTAGTACATCCTCTTGGGGTTCACCCATGATATTTTCCAAAAAGGCGTATGGAACCTTGCATCAATGTCTAGATTACAAAAGGATAAACCAACTTATGGTCAAGAACTGATATACACTGCCACAAATAGATGATCTCATTGACTAGATACAAGGAGAAAAGGTCTTCTTCAAGATTGACCTGAGATCAGGTTATCATCAGGTACGAGTCAAGACATCAGACATACCTCGTATAACTTTTTGTAGTAGGTATGGTCTATATGAGTACCCTGTTATGTCGTTTGGTATTACAAACACACCCTTATTTTCATGGTTTTGATTAATATGGTTTTCCACCCCTATTTGGACTCTTTTTTCATAGTCTTTATGGAAGAAATATTGTTGTATTCTCACACTCGTAACATCCATGACAAACATCTTGAGATCATTCTGAGTACACTGAGAGAGAATCAACTTTATTCCAAGCTTGCTAAGTGCTACTTCTAGATCCAAAAATTTCACTTCTTGGTTCATATATTATCAGAATCCAGAGTATCAGTTGACCCAGAAAAGGTTAGTGTTGTAGTTTCCTGGGAGCATCCCAAGAACATGTTCGACATATGGAGTTTCCTGGGGATGGATGGATATTATAAGCATTTCATATAGGACTTTTATCACCTTTCTTCACCTCTTAATGGTATTACAAATAAGGGTTTCATTTCCATGTGGTCAGAAGCATGTGAGAAAGCCTTTTAGGAGCTGAAAGGGAGACCTGTATCGGTACCTATTCTAAATATTATATAGATAGATATAGGTTATACCATATTATATTATTCATTAGGCATTATCCTAGAAGAATTTCTAATGAAAGAATATAGATTTGTTATATATGTATCTCATTAGTTGATTCCTCATTAGATAAATTACTCAATGAATGACATTGAGCTAGCAGTAGTTTTCCATTCCTTATGTTTCTGGAGACACTATCTATTAGGTGAACACTTTGTGGTGTACATGGAACACAATAGCCTCAAATATATCTTTTCATAGTGTGAATTGAACTTCAAACAATATCGATGGTAAAATATCTACAATCTTTTGATTTTAAGCTGGCCTATATACTTGGGAAGGGAAATGTGGTTATAGATGCACTGAGTTGGAAAACTCAAGCACAAGCCATCGGAAAGCCAATGATGAATGGAGGTTAACGGCCCTATTTTCTAAGATGCATCTAGAGTTTCATAACTATGACAAGTAGTCTTACCTCTCATCCTTGACAGTTACCTCTTCCCTCTTGAGAAGGTTAAGGGTAGATAATTTTTATATCCTGAAGTCCTGGTACCCCGTGAGATTATATCAGTAGATAACCTTTCTCTAGATTTGAATATGGATTTAGATAATGTATTGTATCTTTGTATATGTATATAGGTTCCAATAGATATAAGAGAAGAGTTTAGGAAAGAGTCCCATGATTCTTAGTGGGAATTTCATCTATGAATCTCTATGATGTATCAAGAAATGCAATGCCTGTATTGGTGGCCTGGTATGAAATGTAAGAAATCAAGCTTTATCACTACGTTTTCCACATATCAGCTGGTGAAGGTGACATACTAGAGAACATCATGCTTATTATAGCAACTAATAGTCCCATAATGGAATTGGGAAGATATTTCTATGGATTTAGTAGTTGTCTTACCAAGGTTGTTGAGGGGTAGCTATGTAATTCAGGTAGTCATTGACCAACTAAAAAAATAATCCCACTTCATTCCTATTCGGGATACTTTCTCAGTTTATGGGATGGAAAGACTATATGTCCTTGAGGTCATACAAATCCATGGGGTACCATGTTCTATATTTTCATATAGGGATTCTCATTTCATGCCATGGTTTTGGAAGGGATTGAAGAAGGATATGGGAACATAGGTTCTTAAAATAATATCTTTTCACCCTTAGACAAATGGAAAATTGGAACAGACAATACAAGTTAAAGAGGATATGCTCTAGGAATGTGTCCTTGATTTCATCAGTTCATGGGAGAAGCATATCCCTTTCGTTGAGTTCGCCTATAATAATAGCTTTCAGGTGATGATTCAGATGGATCCTTTTGAGGCCTTATATGGTAGGCCATGTCGTTCACCCCTGTACAGGCTAGAGGTAGATGCGGCAGACCTACAAGGTCCTCATCTCATTTAGGAGAATTCAGAGCAAGTTCATCTAATCATAAATCATATAACTAATTCTCAGTCTAGACAGAAATATGATGTCGATTACCATCGATGACCTCAAGATTTTGAGGTTGGGGATCATTTTTTTCTTCAGGTATCGCACAAGCTAGGGTATAGATAGTTACAAAAGTAGGTAAAGTCATTGTCATATTATGTAGGGCCTTTTGAAATTTTAGAGATAGTCAGGCCGGTAGCCTATCGGTTTCTACTACCTCAGAGGTATCATTTTATGCATGATGCCTTCTATATCTCACAGATTCGCCAATATCATAATGATTTGTCTCATACTTTTTATCTTGATGAAGTTGAGTTAGATGCAGATTCTACCTCTGAGGACTGTCTAGTATGCATCATTGACTAGAGAATAAAGGCTCTTCGAGTTTGGTTTGTCCCTATAGTATGAGTGTTATGGCAGAACGTCCACATGCAAGATACGACTTGGGAAAGGGATGTTGATATACATGACTAATGGCCACAGCTGTTCTCAGATAGTGTTTCCCCACCCTTGGAAGTTGAACTTGGGGATGGATCCTTTTAAGGGGGGAAGACTGTAAGAACCCATTTCTTCACTCAGGCATGGATCCTTTAAATTTCGGTTTAAATATTTAATTTGGACCTAATACGGATTCCTAATGAGTTAAAAAAGGTATTATGGGTGTCTGGTGAAATTTTGGAGTTGCAACATATATTTTTAAGGAAACTGGCCATGTTGTATGGTTAACACATGGTTGGTGCATGGTTTCACTAACCACACAGAGGGAAATTTCTGGACAAAACCAAATCACATGGTTTTTTCATGTAAATACATCCTAACCATGCAAGTTCCCCTTCTACCCTGGTAACCCTACATGGTTTGTGCACAGTTTTTAAAACTGTGCGGACAAACCGTACATAGACTATTTTTCTGGGTAAATTTCTCTTTTTTCCCTTAATAATCTATTAAGACACCTCTTCTTCCATAATATTAGTTCTAGTGGTATTTACCCCCATGGATCTCATTTTGGATATTTTTTAAGGAAAAAGATAGGGATTGGAGGATATCCATCATTGTGGATCTATTCAGTCTTACCTTCATCATGTTGGATGTGCAATGGTAAGTAATCAAGTTTGTTTAAGAATTTCTTCTCCTCTCCTGCTCTCGACCTAGTTATCCTGGTGTGAGTATTTTCCATTTTTATCAGATCTGCTCCATTTTAATCTAAATAAAGGTCCAATACCAGAGGAGGATAGTCATACAACCCTAATGTGGGTGGTCTATAACTCATCTCTCAAGTTTGTTGATTTTAGAATTATCATGTGAGTCCCACCGATTTCATCGGGTGTTGTTAATAGAATTTATATTCCATATATACTATCATTAGAACCGTATAGTTATGCTCTTTCCAAATATGTTATTAATTTTTTGTGGTTATGCCCAAAACAACATCCATCCCATGTATAATTTTATGCCATAATCGGGTTTTTAGTATTTGATATGTTTGTTCCACCATTCAGTTGTGACTTTTCTTGACACTTATAAGGGTAAGCTATTCTATATTAAATGTCTTGATTTATATTGTTAATTTCATAATGGAAATTACCATGTATTCTCACCAATTAACCCACCTAAGGTAAGTTATTCAATTGATAATTAAATGGGAATTGGAAATTGAAAAGTATACTAAGTATATGACTTGACCAAATTAAATGTGAATGAATAATAGTTTGCATGTCTATAGTAACCCTTACCACATTAATGGAAGGTATCAGAATGAAACTTAATTACTGAATAGTCTTTAAATGGAATTAATAAAGGTTTTATGCTACTTGGCCTTGTCGCACTAATGAATGTCAAGGCTTGGAACAAACGGACTTATTGATTAATTATGACTTGATTAAAAGGTTGCATGCTACTTGACCTTATCACACTAATGATAGCCAAGGCTTGAACTAAATGAAATATTATATGACTTCATAATCAAGTAGTAATGCCCTTACTCGAGAATGCCTTTGATTCCATTCAGAGAATTTCATGAGCACTCGGGAACCCCATTCTGATTCAAGGATTCAGATTTCTTAGGTTGAAATCCACCTATATCTCAATCCATGTCTATTCTTTCGATTCTCAGTATGACACCATAGTATCCCTTCAATATCATTACAGGGTGCCTTGGAAATAATCCTTGGATCCAGCATTGATAAGTAGGTTCAATGGTTAAATCCCATCAGGACCAGTCTTTAATTAGCCTCGTTTTACTTTGGAAGAACTCCTTGGACTTAGTAGGTGCCTAATTGTGAAATTTCTTGGACTAGGATCCTTGGATTACACTCTTACCCCATGCCAAGCTACATTTATTACTGAGTTGGCGACCCTTGAGGTCTACATCGCCTTGGTTATTACTATGGGACTTCACTATTAAATATCATTATTGGATTCCTTGTTATAACTTGTAACATTCACTATTATTAACATGTGATATTTTATAAACTGGTAATAACTAAATAATGAATTTGTTATATGTTCAGACACTATTTAAGGTTTAATGCGATTAATTGGGTATTTAGTTACATTATGCTACTTTACTTTACATATGCATGCGTACACACAATTACATTTCCTTTACACGGGCTAGATGTTATATACATCATTAGTGGTGGCCCACTAAGATTTATCTCACACCCTCTATGGGCCTCATTTGGAACCAAAATTAGATTACATGGTTGCAGGTGTTGAAAAAGGTACGCATACGGCTTCAAACACTTGATTGATTATTGTTTACTATGGAGCTTGATTGCATGTGACTGACCCAAAGCTCAGGATACTTGGGGTAGACTTTGATTTCCTTTATACTGATATAGAACATGTTATTCCTACTATCTTATATCCATGTTTTCTAGTTTTCTAGAAACATGACATATCATCGTCAGTTGTCTGTTATTCTAGTTATTTCATCTATTGTTACTCTTTTCCCTATTTTCCATTTTTCCATCTCTTTAATTATATTTATTCTTTTATTTACCTTTTTTTTAATCATAAATTGTGCTAAACTTTGATAATAAGAAAATAGTCTCCCCATGGATACACCCTTGGCCCTCGCTGCTACTTAGCAGCCTTTGGTGTTCAGAGAGATGCGCATGAGTCCATGTGTCCCACCGAGCTCGGGGCACCCATTAAGTGGCATCCGAGTTCAGGGTGTCATAGATTATGATTGGATTTAAATGGATTTCAAATATATTGATAGAGTTCAATGGTTTCTCTCCATGAGATGTAATTCTCAGTCAAGCACAGATACATTATATATGGTTGATGTGTTTTCTTTAAATGAGGAGCATCGAGGATGGTTATAAAAATGAATTTGATTCCTCTAATTAAATATGAGAATGATTATAGTGACCCTAGACTTTCAAACATATCATTACATGTTTTTAAGAACAATTAACCATCAAATTACAAGCCAAGGAATCTAAATTCTAGTTTTTTTGGAATATTTAGTACATAATTAAACATCATGAAAACATATTTCATTTGACCTCCATTTTGAGCTCCAAACTTCCATTGATCTCCTATATCTTCATAGGATAACTTGGGGAATACGTGAAAAAAATGGATGATTTAAAAAGCCCAATAAGGAAATTAACATTAAAATAAAGCTTAGCACGTGGGTTAGAAGGCATAACATAATGATATAAAAAGGCATGGAACATGATTAAAAATAAGGAAGAATAACATTCGTAACATGGGAATATATAATCATTTCATCATAGTAATATGTAAATAACATATAACATGACATAAATATGAGTCAAGTCTAACCTCCAAGACTATATAACATGGTGGTAAAAGTCCCCTAAAGGAATCAGGTTCACTCCTTTTCCCAACAAGACATCTCATGAGACTAAACATTACCCAATGCATTGGATTTCTATTTGGGTTCAACCATCATAACATGTTCATGAATATGTGTTCCACATGAATAATCATACAAAAGTAATCAAACATGACATAAGGGTTACCCGTGGAAAGGAATGGATTTCATAATCATATCATAAGAAATTAAAAATGGAAGTATCACAAAAGTGTCCATGAAAGAATGGATTTAAAAATTACTAGGAAAATAATAAAGGAAAATAGGAATATATAATGATAAATAGTGTCCAACTTAAGTTAAAAAAATTAATAGAGTGTTTAGGAAACTTTATAAATAATCCACTTTAATGCATCTTTAAGGGAAATATTAAAGATTCTTTAAAACGAAAACAGGTATAATTGTTTGCACAAAACAAAAAATTAAACATGATAGTTTTTCATGAAAAAATGAGTGATTTTATAAAAATAATGGTGGATAAGTTTATGGATAGTACATGATAATGGGAAATAAATCAAGAAATTCCCTTTAATCAGGCTTGCTTATCGAGAATATTTGAGAAGGGAACCCTTTAAAAAATATGTAAATCCCATCAAAGAAAGATGATATGATCTGGATATATGAGTTTAGAACATATAAATAGAATTTATAAGATGTACATAAAAATAAATAATCATTACATTAGAGAAAGGAGATATAACTTGTAACATGAAGGAAAAGTCAGGGTTTGAGTAGAATCCCTTACCTTATGTCTGAAACGAACCTGCGCTTGATCTTAATGTCTGGAATAATCAAATTATATTGATTAATTAATAATTATTGAACTTTTTCAACATGTAATTGATTTTTTATAATTTTATTAAGTTCATTAATGGTATTTTTTATGAGTTATAGTGTTCAGTTTCATCATTTGGGATTACTCTTTTTCTTAGTTTTCATGATCGGTTCACTTATATATGATTATTGAATTTCATATAAAATATAAATAGAAATATAGAATTGAAGTTATAAAACACCCCAAGGAATTAAAAATAAATTTAATATAGAATTAAATTCATGAAACACTAATTCTCTATGAAAAAACACTTTGTTTTAATGAGATAGTTATAACCTAGATGTAAAACTAAATTCTTCTGCTTCCATGATTTGAATTTTGAAAAATGGACATAGGCGATTGCATTCAATAAGATATTTAGAGTTTGATATGATCAACTTAATTTTTTTCGTGAAAAGTAACTTGCCCTTATGAATAGTAGTATGACCTTTATGAATAGTAAATTGTTAAAATGAATATTAACCTCACCCATGAATGTATAAATAAAATTTATGCATCTTATAAGTGATGATATGATCATAGTATAAGTGATGGTATTTTTGTAAGTCATAAATATTTAATTACAATTATATGATTAATCTAATAATTTAAATGAAAATATATTTTCGTAAAATGTAATCATAAATTATAATTTTATTATCTAATGGTTATAATATAATTTTATGAGACCTTGATTAATTTTTCAAGTTGTTATAAAATCAATTATATTTTTAAAATTGTATTTTTTGAATAAATTATGATTTTATTTAATAATTAAATTTCTTACGTTTAGAAAATTATTTTGAAAAAATGGAGTACATTTTTTAATTATATATGTCAAAAAATGGTTGGGGTGAATTTTTGGGATTTTCATGAAATACTTGATTTTTTTTGTGAATAGTGAAATATGATAATTTACAAAATAATCTAAATAAATGAATTATTGAGTCAAAGATGATGTTATATTGTGGTAAGAACCCTTGGTTTAAACTCACATGCACTATTTACTATTTTCGATCACATGAACCAATACTATTGCTTGTCTTGAGCAAAATGATAAAATAATGATTAAAATAATGTAAAAAACCTCCTCTCCACCCTTATAAATACCACCCCTCACCACCTCTTCCTCACACACCTCTCAATATTTGGTAATTGTCTAAGTTATGCTCAATAATCAAACCAAGTCACTTCCCCACATCCAAGTCCTTCTGGTCTCACCAAAAGGCCAAAACCAAATTCCTTAAGAAGGATCTCAAGGAGAAGATATCAAGAAGTAAAAAATCCTCTTTCATTTTCTCTTAAATTATTTTCAATTAATTTTTTTTCTATACTATATTCACCTCCAATTATCCAAGATCCATTAAAGATAAATATAATATATATAATTTAATTTTATCATGTTTATGGAAAAATTAATCATCATACTTCTTCTCCTCACCCCTTTAATTCTAAAAAACATCGTTCGTGGTACTAACATCATAGACGATGTGTTTTAAATTTCCATTACTTCCGTCATGGATGGTAAACCATTTTAATGGTTGAAAAATATTTTAAATTTTATGATATAACCTCTTTTATGTTCTGTAATTATCATATATACATAATTTTATATTATATAACAGAACAAGTTCGTGATTATCTAAGAACTACCAATATGATCTAAATGAATATCATTGATTTTTTATCTAATGATTCATCATAATTTATAAAAAAATGAATTATGGTATCATTTAATATTCTTGAAAAAAATTAATACCATTTCACTCAACTTCAAGAGTTTTTCTTCCATTCGACAAGAAAATCCATTACGAACCGACCATGGAAACCATGTAAAGAATCCACCCATACCAATGGAAAGAACAAAGTATTGTTAAAAAATGGGTGAAATGATGTTACAAAATTATCATATATGGTGTTATAAATATGAATATTTTTTATAAAATATTAATAAAACTATTCTAACCATTATACATGAGGTTTAAACACATTTTAAGTAATACAAACCCATGGTAAGAGAATTCCTAACCCAATTTCCAATATTTGGGTTAACCTTCTACTTCTTTTATTATGTGGTAGTAAGATTATTTGTGTAATAAATTTTTTTATATTATGTTTTATTATGTGGACTTAAAATTTATACACATATTCATTTCATTATATTAATTCTCACTTCAATTACATTATATTTTTAAGGGACTTTTCTATAAAAATAATCTTTTAAAATTTTGTTTTAAATAATTAAAAAGTAATGTTTTTATGTAATTATTATTGCTTTATGATTATTTTATGGAACTTGGGATTTTTTTATGATGAAGGGTGGGACATATATCTCCCTCCAATGCATTGGGTATGTGTAAGTTTTAGGTCGAATTTATGGTTACTCCAAGTATAATTTTGATGGTTACACCATAAGGTAGCCATGAGGGTTAGATTGTAAGGTTTCCATGAGGGTTACAAATCATAAGGTATCCGTGAGAGCTATAATATTAAGTAACTAATTATCCAAAATACCATTATGATTTTATTTATGTTTTCTAGTGAAATATCATGTTTCAAAAAGTAATTTTATGTTACTTTTTGGGTGAGAAGCAAGTCTTTGTGAAAATGATTTCATATGTTTATAAGTATTCATAGACTAATGGTTTATTTTCTTATTTATATATCCCTTAATGAGATTTTAATTATCATACCATGTTTTTAAATGTATTCATAGGTTATAAGGATGCATAATAGAAAGAAGGAAGTCATATTAAATGTTATGAATATTTTTCAAGGAAATCACGTTATATTTTTAAAGTTTTATCTTTTGGAAAAAAATGGATACTATTTTAGTGGTACCCATTTTGTATGCTTGTTGGTTGATATATATGAACTATTTACTAACTTTCTAAGGCTCTAAACCGAAAATATATTTAGGAATTAAAACAATTGATTTATAAATGAATTTACTAGATTATGTAATGTTTATGTTTGGGTCCATATAGTTGGTATCAGAGCATGGTTTAGATGACTTTAAGGGTTAGGATGTTGTTAATAGAATAACATAAATTAATTTAACCTTATATTTATTTTCAAATGATATAAAATTTAAATATTGACATGTTGATTCATCTAATATATATTTTTTCATAACGGTTTTCCATAAAATAAATAGAGAATATAAAGTTGGAAAGCACTGATAGGATGATATCTTTTCGAATCTACAACCTGGAATAGTGGGAATTGGAACTAAATACTTCATGATAGTAATGGATCAGTTGAAATAGGCTATAAATGGTGGTTTAATCCATGCAAGAGAACAACTAGAGTTACTAAAAAGTAACATGATGATTGTGGAACATTTTATGAGGCAACACCCTCTTGGTTTTAGTGGATCTTATGACCTAGTGGTAGATGAAGGATGTATTAAAGAACCCAAAAATATATTCAATTTCATGGGGTGTTTGATAATCAAAAGTTTAGTATTTCCATTTATTATTTTTAAGGTGAAGTTGATTGGTGGTGGTCAATGGTCAGGAATATCCGGGATAGTGATGATATTTATTCCTTGGAATGGGATGAATTTAAAAATATTTTTCTTGAAAAATATTTTCCTAAGGTGGCTTGACTTAGGATGGAAAACAAATTCCTTAAATTGAATAAAAAGGAGGATGATTTTGGGGCTATGTATGAATAAAACTTCACCCAACTAGCAAGTTATGCTCCAAATATTATTCAAGATCTTAATAGAAAAATCAATCATTTTTACTCAGGATTTAATCCATGATATCAAAGGGAATTGGCCTCTAGAGAATTCAAAAGTTATGAGAAACTTGTCTGATATGCTAAGAGGGTAGAAATGGAGTTATTTTATGATCATGCATACTTTTAAAACAAGTAGAATAAGGGGTCTAGATGGACGGCGATGAGTAAGAATCAATCAAATAAATTTGAAGCTAAGAAAGTTTAGTTTTCAGTTTGTAAAAAGTGTGTTAAAAATAACCCTAGGGAATGTCTTATCAAAACATAGAGGTGTTTTCTATGTGGTAAGTTTGGAAATATGGCCATATATTTTAATGAAAATGACCCTAATATTAATCCATATTAGAAAACTATAAAGTTTTTCAAATGTGGTAAGATGGGTCATTATGAAAATACTTTCCCAAAGAAATATCAGAATGATGGGAAGCAGCTGGATTATAAGTAGAAATGTTCAATGAGATTCTTTGTGACTATGTCAGTAGTTTATGGGCCATCCAATGAAGTGATATTAGGTACTTTGATTGTTTACTCTAATTTTGATAATGTATTTTTTGAAACGGGTTCCATGCACTCCTTTATTTCTGATAAATTTTCTGGTAAATTTTGAATTTCACATCAAGAAATGAGACCAAAACTTATGGTTAAAACACCAAGGGAAAATATTAAAGTAAAAAAGCATTATAATAATCTTTATATTGTTTTTGTGGAAATTCATTACCTAAAAAACATTTTTCTTTTCCCTTTGTAGAGTTTTATATCATTCTGGGAATGGATTTTCTTTCTCTTTATCATGCTAAGATAGATTGTAGAGCTAAAGAAGTTGTTTTTCAGAAAGTGTTTCTGTTTGAATACAAGAATGAATCTGTACAATTGATAACATATCAGGAAGTTGAGAAACTATTAAAATAGGGAAACAAAAGTTATCTTTCTAATATTATTAAAAACAAGGGTACTATTCATATTAATTATGTTCTAGTGGTAAATGAATACATTGATTTTTTTTCTAATGATTTACCCTATATTATACCTAATCAGAAAGTTGAATTTATAATTGACTTAGTTCTTGATGTTAATCCAATTTCAAAACCCCCTTATCAAATGTCTCATGTAATGTCCTTGAATTTCCATGTAAATTTTTTTAAAATTATATGGAATTATTTTGAGACTACGCACTCTGACGGCACCTCATTTTGAGGCCTGGTAAGCCCAGAACAGAATTTTGAACTTTTATATGGTACATTCAGTAAACGTACGAGTGGGTTTTTTATAACTTTTGAACCGGTGCTTAGATCAAAAATTAGAGGGCACCGCTGAACTAAAAATACTGGGATTCACCTAGAAAGGACTTAACTTTAGCCAGAAAGGGCCAAAAGGAAAAGTTAATTTTTGGACTTTTCGAGAAAAATAATATAATAAAATAAAAATATATTTTATTTCTTTTCTCACAGACGAGCGATGACACGGAGACGTTGTGGTGTAGTGACGAGTCAGAAACGAGACGCATTAATGGATCTCATTAATATCTCACCAACACAAAGTGTAACGATTCTTTAATGTTGCATAAAAGTGATGTTGTTTAATAAATGAAATAGTGTAAAGACATGATGTCGCAGCATAACAGAAACGATGTGATGTATTTTCTATTTAATAGCTTGACACGTTGGTGGAATGAGGGTTAAAACTATGAGGATTCTCTAATGAAACTCCGATGGATTTCCTCCCCAATGAAGAACGATGAACGTTGGTGGGACGTCACTGACTTCGACATACCTTGAAGAACGAAGAATACCATATACCTCTTAAACCCTCAAGGAAGAAGCTCTATGTAAATGAACGTCAAGAAGGTTGGGGTTTTATTTTAAAGTTTCCCCATTCTTTTTTCTAAATGATGAACACATATCAACCCTTGAACAGGTTGATCCATGGATCGTGCATTCTTGCGGGAGCGTGTTCTTTTTGGATTTTCTATTCTGGATTAAAATTTTGATTGATAGAACACCAGCCCCTGATCCTCCCCATGTCTTTAGACTTCTAAAGCATAGGGTGTGGGCTAACACGAACAAGGCATGAGCCCCTCTGCTTGGGTGTTCTTCGTGACCAAATTCTCAAGTGGATGGCAAGGAAAAATCGAGGCCATTTTAGGGAATGTGACATCCCATGGAGATAGTAGGCACGGGCAGCATGGATAACAGACCATCGGAGCCCATCTGGTGTTCCATCGAAGACCATGTCGGTGCACCGACACCGGTGCTGGCGCCGGAGGAAGGTGTACCATGGTGGTGCACCGTGGCGACTTGGAAAGCGGCATTGGTGGCTGTCGCATGTGGAGAATTTCGTGGCCTTTGTCCATGGCGTAGCAGGAGGTGCCTCCAACCTCCGAGCCAGTGGCTAGTAGCGAGCTGACGCAGCATCGCGTCGTACGTGGAGCATCTGCGGTCAACCGACCACAACTGGAAAACCGCCACGCGGACGACACGCAGGGTAGGAGGAGTTGGACGCAGCTCTCATCCCTTATTTCAGTATACTTATTTTCCCTATTCTGTTTGGGGGACAAAGTTGGGAGTGTGTGTGCATTCAAGTACTCAGTCAGATGCCTCCCACTTGCATGTTGACACCTTCGTCACTAGTCACCAACCCATTGCCTTTAGAAGGTGGGCTTGGGGTATTTCATGGAATGGACCCTGGGGGATGGGTCATGACCAAGTGGTTTCATAGTTGGTCAGTTTTACCTTAAATACCGAGACATTATTTTATTTATTTTTGGGAGACAGTGTTAAATGTTTCGAGTTTGACTTTCATATTTGGGGGAGTCCAGTGTTTGTGTGGCGGCCAATGTATCCACACACCAAGACATTGAATTCTTCTTTTCATCTCAATGCATAAAAACACTTGTTGGAAAAGTTTCTCCTTATGTTCTTTTGTAAAAGAGTCATCTCACCAGGTATAATCTATTTACAGTGGCCAATATTGATATATTTTAGAATGAATCAATGAGTATGACTAGCCAGGATTCTGATACATGGCTGGGAGGACATCCCGCCTAGCGATGAGGCATCTGTTCAAGGACCAGTTCTCAAGGTTGCCCCACCGGATGGTGCACCAGTCCTGCCACCACCTGTTGGTCAGCATCTACTACCAATAGTACTGAAAGTGGGTGTGTGTAGACTTAGTTCCTTGCATGAGTTTTAGCAACAGAGACCTCCCAGGTTCAGGGGAGAGACAGATCCCCAGGTCTATGGGGATTGTTTGGAGGTGGTGATGTGGGTCTTCCACTTAGTGAGGACAATGCTTGACTAGTTGGAGAACTTTGCTGCAAGCCTTCTTCAGGGATCAGTAGGGAGATGGTGGAGTTTAATGGTCCAGGCGCTTGATGAGATAACCCTCACCTAGAAAAACATTAAGTAGCTTTTCAGAAGGAGTTCTTCCCTGCTACTTTGCGCTCGGTGTGCATTCATTAGTTGCTTCACCTTTGGTAGGGCAGCATGAAGGTAGATGAGTACTCAGTGAGGTTCACCAAGCTTTCCTACTACTCTACAGACATGTTTTGAGACCCTTTATTTAGGGATCGAGCCTCTGACAAGACACTCAAGCGGGATATCAGGGCATCGATGGTGTCTCTCATCATCCCCATATAGGCTGGAGTGCTGGAGTGAGATCGACTAGTAGAGAGCTTCCTCACACAGTAGGCACCGACAGTGGGTGCCACCACTGAGGAACAGGTAGCCAAGTCATCCATGGAAGGCAGCCGACAGATGGAGCAGTAGTCCAAATGGGCCAGATCATCTAGTAGATGACCCCAAGACTCAGGATCAGTGGTGTGAGGTCTCCAGGATAGCGGGAGATAGTAGAGGAATAGGGTGTTCTACTCGTGCGGCGGGTAGGGACACATGGCTCATGACTGCCCGACCCACCGTACAGAAAATCAGTATATGGTTTAGGGACTGCCAAGATAGAGGCATAGGTTCAAGAGAGGAGGGACGTAGGGTAGCATATGTGGTAGGGGAGTAGGTCGAGCAGTAGGTGGTAGGAGATGGTTCGAGTTACTACTGCCACCACCTCCAGGTGGTCCACCCCGACCGCAGGGGTAGGTGGATAGGGGCGATCTCTGCTTCATGTAGTGGAGGATTATGATCATAGTTCTCTGGAGTTTATTCAAGGTACGATCTATGTCTTCTCCACCCTAGCTTCAGTTCTTATAGACACAGGTGCAAGTCACTCTTTCTTTACCACATCTCTCATTTGGATTTTGAATATTCTAGTGAAGCCATAGGCTCAATCCTTATGGCTAGATACTCTTACAGAAGTGGATTTGATGATTACACACTAGTATCGGCAGTGTGATCTTACTCTAGGAGGTGATATCTTCGGTTGGGATCTTCTAGTACCAGCATCGAGGCCTTACAATTTTATCTTGGGTGTGGACTGGTTATCCACAATCCATGCTTAGATAGACTATTTTAGGCGTATAGTGCAGTGTGTCCGCATAGATGGGATTAGTTTTTCCTTCACTAGTGAGAAGGAAACCCTTGTAGAACAGGAAGGACTTTCTCATAGGAGTGTGCAGCCGATCACTCACTAGTTGGTCAGCCTCACCCTTGGTGCAGTGAATGAGAGGAGTCCAAGATTTCCTATAGTGGTGGGTGAGTACAAGGATGTTTTTCCTGAGGATGTTTTAAGAATATGTGTTAGCAGATAGGTATAATTTTGCCTCAACATGTACCCTGGTACAGTACTGATATCCACACCGGCATATTGGATGGCTCCCATATAGCTTTGTGAGATGAGGGTGCCGCTAGAGGACTTGCATAATAAGGGGTTCGTAAGGGCCAGTGTTTCCCCAAGGGCAGCCCTAGTATTGTTTTCCAAGAAGCAATACGGGAGCTTGAGGCTATGCGTGGACTTCCGGAACCGTAACCAGGTGACCATGAAGAACAAGTATCCACTGCTGACGATTTATTACCTCTTACATCAGCTGAAGGGAGCAAGGTGGTTCTTGAATATTGACCTCAGATTAGGTTATCACCAGCTTTGGGTATGGGATGAGGATGTACTGAAGATAGCCTTCAGGTGCTGGTATGGCCACTATGAGTTCTTGGTGATTAATTTTGGTGTGACCAATTCCCCAATAGTGTTCATGGGACTCATGAATAGGATTTTTTATCCTTACCTTGACCTATTTTTCGTAGTTTTCATTGACGACATCTCGGGGTACTCGGCGTCGGAGGAGGAGCACGCTACACACCAACAGATACTCCTAGATACACTTTGAGAGCACCAGCTTTATAGTAAGCTCTCAAAGTGCCAGTTCTAAATTTGGGAGGTCCACTTTTTGGGATACATCGTCTTGGAGGATGGATTTTTAGTGGATCTGGTGAAGGTAGAGGCAGTGCTCAATTTGGAAGCACCTAGGAGCCTGACCGAGTGTGGAGCTTCTTAGTGTTGGATGGTTACTGTCGAAGGTTCGTTCCTATATTCTCTAGAGTATAAGAACCCTTATCGTATTTAACATAGAATGGACAGCCCTTCGTGTGGACAGAGAAATGAAAACAGAGTTTTGAGGAGTTGAGGTGGAGATTGACTAGTGCTCCCATCTTGAGATTACCGAAGGAGGGTGATGAGTACATAGTTTTCTGCGATGCATCAGGGACTAGTTTAGGTTGTATCCTAGTGTAAGAGTGAGCAGTTATTGCCTATGTCTCACGGAAGTTGAGGCAGTATTAGAAGAACTACGTGACCCATGACCTAGAGTTAGCAGTAGTGGTCTTTTCCTTAAATATGTGGCGACACTACTTGATGGATGAATGGTTTACAGTTTTCTCCAACCACAAGAGTCTCAGGTATATCTTCTCTCATAAGGACCTAAACCTGAGACAATGAAAGTGGATAAAGTTCCTCTAGGACAATGACTTTAAGATATTCTATACTCCTGAGAAGGGGAACATGGTAGCAGACGCGCTCAGTAGGACAATCGGTTTGCAAATGTAAAGTGAGGCGACAGAGCAACTAACCGCGATGCAGATATCCTTCGTGGATGAGTATGGAGCAGCTTACCTTCAGTCGATGAATGTTACTCCCCCACTCTTACAGCGAGTCGGGGGGCACGGCTAGTGGATGTTGACTATGAGGCCTGACGTTGTCAGTTATCCTCAATACATGCTCCTGATAGATTTTTGATAGGTGAGAGGCACGTCATCCTTTTCTGAGGGCCCACCATGGTACCAGTGATATTGCAAGAGGAGGTTTTGATGGATTTCCATACATCCACTTTAGCGGTACATCCTAGAGTAGAAAATATGTACAATAACCTCTAATATCAGTACTAGTGGACAGAAATGAAGAAAGAAATGGTCAAGTTCATCTCACACTGCCTCACTTGTCATAAAGCGAAAGTCGAGCATCATGTTCCAGTAGGCTTGGCTCATCCACTTGAGGTACCAGAGTGGAAATGGGATGGTATCTCGATGGAATTAGTGATGGGGTTACCACATACATCCAGAGTCCATGATTCTATCGGGCTTATCATTTACTGATTCACCAAGTTGGCTCACTTCCTACCCATCTGGGAGCAGGGATCGATAGAGGGCTTAGGAGGCCTCTAAATCCAGAACATAGTGCAGCTTCACAAGGTGCCTTTGACAATAATCTTAGGCCATGATATACTCTTTACATCCCAGTTGTGGATGGTATTACAAGACTTGTTCAAGACTCAACTACGCTTGAGCATATCTTTTCATCCCCAGATGGAGCGGACCATACAGACCCTGCAGAACATGTTTCGTGCTTGTGTCTAGAATTTTGAGGACCACCTACCACTGGTGTACTATTCTTACAGAAACACCTATCACTCCACCATTTTTATGGAACCATTTGAGGCCTTGTACATATAGCCTTGTAGGTCACCTCTATGCTGGACAGACCCAGGGGAGTCGGCACTCATGGGTCCAGAGTTGGTATAGACAACCACTGATAAGGTGATGGTCATCCAGGAGTGGATGAGGACCGAACAGAGTAGACAGGAGACTTATGCTGATATGATATGGAGACCCTTGGATTTCAAGGAGGGAGACCATGTGTTCCTTTGGGTCTCACCCTGATGATGATTTTAGAGATTTAACCGAGGCAAAAAGATATCTCTGAGGTTCATCGGACCTTTTTAGATCCTGAGCAGAGGTGGCGAGGTGGCGTACCACCAGGCTCTTCATCCACAGATGCACCGGGTCCATGATGTTTTACAAGTGTCGCAGCTGAGGCGATACGTGCATGATCTATCACACGTCATCGACTGGGGCGAGCTCGATATTAACGATGGGGTGACGTTTGCAGAGTTCTTAGTAGAGATAGAGGATTGAAAGGAGTGGATCCTACATGGGTGGTAGTTTCCTTTGGTGCACTTCGGTGGTGGCATGGGAATCTCTAAAAGATCACATGGGAGTGAGAGGCTCAGATTTGTGCTCAGTATCCCCATTTTTTTTATTATCCCTTGTTTTGGCTTTTAGGGATGTAAATCACTATGGTGGGGAGAATGTAATGTCTCGGAATTTCTGTGTAATTTTTTTTAAATTATATAAAATTATTTCAAGACTACACGCTCAGGCGGAACATGATTTCAAGTCGTTGTAAGCTCAGAACAGAAATTTCAACTTTTTTAAGTTATGTTCAGTAAATGTGCATGTGAGTTTTTTCTAATTTTTGAATTTGTGCTTAGATCAAAAATATGAGGGCACCGTTGAACTCAGAACGTTGGGATTTTCCTATAAAGTACTTAACTTTGGATGGTAAGGGCTGAAAAGAAAAGTTAATTTTCAATATTTTTCTAGAAAAATAATAAAATAACTTAAAAAGTTGTTTTATTTACTTTCTCACTGATGAGTGATGACACGGTGATGCTACGGTGCAGTGACGAGGTAGCGAAGAGGCATATTAATGGGGATCATTAATGGAACATTAACACGCAGTGTAACGATGCTTTAATGATGCGTAACAGCGATGTTTCCTCATAAATGAAATAGTGTAAGGATGCGACATCACAGTATAACAGAAACGCTACAACGTGTTTTCATTTTAATAGTTCGACACATTGGTGGAATGAGGATTAAAACTATGAGGATTCTCTAATGAACCTATGATGGATTTCCTCCCCGAAGAAGAAAAATGAATGTCGGCGGGACGTCATTGACTTCGATGTACCTCAAAGAACGACAAACACCATCGGCCTCTTAGACCCACGAGGATTAAGTGTTACGGCAACAAACGTCAATGGGGTAGGGGTTTTATTTTAAATTTTCCCCATTTCTTTTCTAAATTACGAACACTGATCAACTCACGAATAGGTTGATCCATGGATCGTTCATTCTTGTGGGAGGGTATTATTTTTTGGGATTTTCTATTCGGGATTAAACTTTATATTGATAGAACACTAGTCCCCAAGCCTCCTCAAGTATTTAAACTTCTAACACGAAGGGCGTGGGATGACGCGAACAAGGCCCGAACCCCTCCTCTTGGGTGTTCTTCGTGACCAAATTCTCAAGTGGACAGCAAGGTGGAATCGAGGCCATCGCGGGGAAGGTGAAATCCCCTGTAGGTCATAGGCATGAGTGGCATGGAGAAAAGACCACCAGAGCACATGTGATGGTCCGTCGAAGACGCTGCCGGCACGCCAACGGTGGTGCCGGTGCCGGAGGGCGACGCACCATAGTGGTACAATGCGGCAACCCGAATAGGTGCATCAGTAGTTGTCCCACACCAAGGAGGCTGCGACCTTTGGACACGAAGCATTAGGAGGGGCCGATGGCTGTCGGTCAGCTGACGAGACGTTGTGCCTTGTCACATGCGTAGGAGCCGTAGTCAACTGACCGTGAGTGGGGAACGGCCTCAGGTACAACCCGTGGGGAAGGAGGATTCAGACATGGCTCTCAGCCACCTCTAGGCTGGACCGGGCAGGATGGAGGGCCGGACCCCACCCCATTGGGCCAGACCCGCACCAGTAGACCAGACCCCACCCTAGCGGGCCAGACCCACACCCAGCGGGCTGAGCCGGACCAGCGCCGGTGGACCGTACCTGCACCCAACAGGTCAAACCCACCACATGTTGACCATACCGGCACCCTTCAGGTCAGACCGGACTAGACTAGGTCACCGGGGAACCAGGTGGGTAGGACCCCCAACCAAACTAGGGCGGGCCCAGCGAGTTCCATTGGGCCTGGCCCACTGGCCAGGCTGGACCGGACCTACCCTAACCCGAACGAAGTCATGTCAGGCCTGTCAAATTAATACAAGGTATGTGGGACTCCTAGTCCAGGTTGTTCGGGTCACTCTGACCGGGTTGTTCAGGTCGATCTGACCGGGTTGAACCGTGCCCACACGCAACCAACACCTGGTTACTAAAACGCTAATATCTTATAGACCGAAAGTCCGTTCGATGTGTTGTCTGTTACATTGGAACCCTTAAGACAAGAAGGTATTTTTCATTATTATATATATGAATTCTTGGTGGTTTAGGTATGACTGATGTCTTGAGAATTAGTCATGTGGATCCTTAGTGGCATGGTAGATGAGTTGTAGCCATGTGTATCCTTAGTGGCCCGGCAGACGAGAAGAATCCATGTGGATCCTTAGTGGCCTGTAAGAAGATCAGTAGCCCTATGGATCCTTAGTTTCCCTGCAGTTAAGTAGAAACCATGTGGATCCTTAGTGTCCTGGTAGACGAGCCATGATTCATCAACAATGAGTCCCTAAACAGTATGAAATGTTCATCACTATAACCGATGAACCTTCTTCCTATGATTTAGATTGTACTGGGTGTGAGTTTTCCTTTCTTTGTGGCTTTGATTTTTGGTTTCTTTGTGGTGTTTCTCATTAGGTGACTGGGGTACCCTTCGTATTACTGTGTTACTCACCCTTGAATAGGCTTCGCCTGTATGTGTTGTGTCTTGTGTAGATGACGGACGTTTCAACGAAGGACTTGGTGGCCTAGGAAAAGGTGGGGCCCAGTAGGATCAGGCGGACAGAACATAATACTTTGGCTTCCAATAGCGGCACTACTCTTACCATTAGGTGGGGTTTTCAGTAGATGGACACTTGAGTCCCTTGTACCTTACTGTTTTTAGTTCTTTTTTTTGGGTTTTTATTCTGGCACAATTGTTTTCAGTTGTACTTGTACTCAACACTTGTTTCAGTATACTTGTTTTCCCTATTCAGTTTTTAGAATGTGGTTGGGTGTGTGTGTTCATACAGGTACTCATGAAGATTCCTACCACTTGTAGGTTGACACCTTCAGCACTAGTCACCAACTTGTGGCCTTCAAGAGGTGGGCTTGGGGTATTTCATGGCATGGGCCTTGGGGGATGGGTCGTGAAAGCTCAAGTAGAACTTCTTTAATTGAAAAATCAATTGCATAATTTGATTGATACAGGATTCATTCATCCTTGAAATTCACCATGGGGTGATCATATTTTGTTTGTTAAAAATAAATATGGTTCCATGAGAATCTTCATTGATTATAGAGCTTTGAATAACATTACTTTTAAGAATAAGTATCATTTGCCTCATATAAATGACTTGTTTGATCAGCTCTAGGGAGCTCAGTATTTTTCCAAGATTTATTTGAGATCTGGATATCATTGGTAAATGAGGATGACATCCCAAAAACTTATTTTCATACTAGATATGGGAATTATGAGTTTTTTTTTATGCCCTTTGGTTTGAAAAATTCCCCTACTGTATTCATGGACCATATGAATAGAATATTCCATGAAAATTTGGATAAGATTGTTGTTGTTTTTATTAATGATATTTTGGTATTTTTAAAAAGTTATGAGGATAGTGAAAAACATTTAAGTATTGTCTTGCAAACTCTCAATGAAAATAAGTTATATGGAAAATTCACCAAATGTGATTTTTGGTGGAAACGGATTTCTTTTCTTAGGTATATTGTAAATAAGGATGGAATAACAGTTGATCCCTCTAAAACAAAAGTGATTGATGAATGGATAAGACCTAAAAAATTTATATATATTCATATTTTTCTTCGATTAGATGGTTATTACTGAAGGTTTGTTAAAACTATACACGTTTATCTAGCCCGCTAACTAAGTTAACATGAAAATGGGTTAAATTTATTTGGATAGAAGAATGTGATTTATGATTTCAGGAGCTGGATAATAGATTGGTGAATTCTCCAGTTTTGGATCTGACTTCAAGAAATTGTGAATTTATCATCTTTTGTGATGCTTCATTAAAGGGACTTGGTTGTGTTCTGATGTATAATGGTCAATAAATTGCTTTCGCTTCAATAAAAATGAAACCTTGTGATTGAAATTATCCCACACATGATTTGGAATTAGTAGTTTTGGTTTTCTTTTTTAAAATTTGGATGAATCATTTATACGGATCCAAATGTGAAATATATATTGACCATAAAATTTTGAAGTATAAATTCACTCAGAAGGAATTAAACATGAGGTCGATAAGATGGCTTGAACTAATAAAGGATTATGATTTCATGATCAATTACCTTCTAGGAGGATCAAAGAAAGTGGTGGATGCCTTGAGTCAAAAACATCATGCATCATTAACCATGTTATGTTTATAACATGACCCTTTGATTAAGGATTTGATGAATTTTGGATTGGAATTTTTTGGTACATGAAATGTTTCTATTTTGTTTTAGGTTTCAGTGCAGTCATTTCTATCAGATAGAATTAAGCAAGCATAGAAGGAAGACCATGAGCTATAGAAAACTGTATAATTTGTTAAAATGGGTATGTTTCCAGAATTTAACCTTGATAAAGATTGTGTTTTGAGATTTGGAAAGAGATTATACTTGCATTGTGATTCTCAGTGAAAGAAATATTTTTTTTGTAAAGCTCATATTTATCCCTCTTCAGTTCATCCTAACATTACTAGGATGTAAAGAGACCTTTTTTAGAATTATTGGTGGGATGGAATGAAAAGAGATATTTCAAATTTTATTATTAAATGTTTGACATGTCAAGAGGTTAAAACAGAGCGACAACTACCAAAGGGGATTCTTCATCCTATTCCAGTTCCAGAGGGGAAATAGGAATATATATCCATGGACTTCATAGTTGTACTAACAAATACTTCTCAAGTTAATAATGTGGTTTGGGTTATTTTTGATTGACTAACTAAATCTGCACATTTCCTTCCAAATAGAGATACTATGTCTTTGTATCAGGTTTCTCGACTATTCCTAAAAAATATTGTCAGGTTACATGGAGTTTATATTTCCATTATATATGTCCATGATCCAAGGTTCACTTCTAATTTTTGGAAAGGCCTTTAAAAGTCATTGGTTATATAATTAAATTTCAACACATCTTTGAAACCTAAATCTGATGGATAGACTAAGCTAACAATTAATATATTGGAGAATATGCTTCTAGTTTGTTCAATGGATTACCATGTAATTTGGGATCAATATATTTCTTTAGTTGAGTTTTCTTATAATAACAGTTTTCATTCTACTATACAAATGGCACCTTTTGAGGCCTTATATGGGAATCAGTGTCAAACTCCATCATTTTAGGATGAAGTTAGGGAAAGGAAGTTAATGGGGCCAGAATTAGTAGAGGAAGTGACTGATAAAGTGAATATGATCCAGAAATACATGAGGATTTCTCATAGTAGGTAGAAAATTTATGCAGATGAGAGGAGGAAAGGCTTTTATTTTGAGGTAGGGGATCATGTTTTTCTTATAATCTCACCATGGAAAAGTGTTATGCATTTTGGTAAGTAATAAAATCTAAGTCCACAGTCCATTGGACCCTATGAAATCCTAGAGAAAGTTGTACCAATCACCTTTTGAGTAGCTTTACGTCTGCTTTTATATTAGGTACATAATGTTTTTCATATTTTGATGTTGAGAAATTATGTGTCAGGTTCATATCATGTTTTGATCCCGGAAGTAGTTCAGTTGGAAGAGAACCTTTCTTATAAAGAGAACCATATTTTGGTTCTTGATTGAAGATAGTAGGAATTGAAAAATAAATAAATCCACCAAGTTAAGGTTTTGTGGAGAAATCACATGGTTTCAGAAACAACATGGGAATCTGAAAATTCTATGAGTTAAAGGTACCCTCACTTGTTTAATAAGTAAATAAAAATTGCAAGAGCGCAATTTACAGAAGGTGGGGAGAATGTAGCACCCCAATTATTTACAAATAAATTTAATATATAATGAAATGAATGAAACACTAAGTATATGTGAAACAACACTTTGTTTTAATGATATAGTTATAACCTAACTGTTAAAATAAATTTTTTTTCTTCTATGATTTGAATTTCAAAAAAAGGATATACACAGTTGCGCTCAGTAAGATATTTAGAGCCTGATAGGATCCACTTAATTTTTTGGTGAATAGTAACTTACCCTCATGAATAGTAATATGACACTTTGGAATATTAAATAGTCCAAATGAATAGTTACCTCACCCATGAATGTATATATAAAATTTAGGCATCTTATAAGTGACAATATGATCTTAGTATAAATGTTAGTATTTTTGTAAGTCATAAATATTTAATTACAATTTTATGACTAATTTAATAATTTAAATGAAAATTTATTTTCATAAAATGTAATCATAATTTATTAATTTATTTTATAATGGTTATAATATAATTTCATGATAACCAGATTAATTTTTCAAGGTGTCATAAATGCAGTTATAGTTTTAAAATTGTTATTTTATGAATAAATTGTGATTTTATTTAATAATTAAATATATCATATTTATAAAATTATTTTCATAAATGGAGTTCATTTTTAAATTATCCACATCAAAAAATGGTTAGGATGAATTTTTGGGACTTTTATGAAATACTTGAATTTTTGTGAATAGTGAAGTATGATAATTTACAAAATAAGATCAATACCTGAATTATTGAGTCTGGGATGATGTTATGCTAAGTTAATGACCCTTGGATTGAAATCACATGCACTAATTACAATTTTTCATCACAATAACCAATATTATTGCTTGTCTTGAGCAAAATAATAAAATAATGATTAAAATAATAAAAAACCTCACCTCTCCTCCACTATAAAAACCACCCCTCGCCCCATCTTCCTCACACACCTCTCAAGATTTGAATGTTGTCTAAATTATTCCCAATACTATTCAAAAGTCTCTTACCCATGTCCAAGACCATCTGGTCTCACCAAAAGGCCAAAACCAAAGGCCTTAAAGAGGATCTCAAGGAGAAGAGATCAAGAGGTGAAAATCCTCTTTCATTTTCTTTTAAATTATTTTCAATTATTTTTATTTTCTTATACTCACTCCACCTACCCTTATCAAAGATTCATGAAATATAAAGTATCAAATATATTTTTTAATTTTATCATGTTAATGTAAAAATTAATCATCATACTTCTTCTCCTACCCATTTTATTCTAAAAATAAAAACATCGTCCTTGATACCAACATCATGGACAATGTGTTTTAAATTTCCATTACATTCCTCATGGATGATAATAAAACCATTTTAATGGTTGAAATAGATTTTAGATTTTATGATATTGCATATTTTATGTTATTTAATTAACAGATATACATAATATCATATTATATAACGAAACTAGTTCGTGATTATCGAAGAACTGCCAAAATGATCTGAATGAATATCATTAATGTTTTATCTAATGATTCATGATAATTTATGAAAAAAATGATTTATGGTATCATTTAATATTATGGAAACATATTAATACCATTTCATTCTACTTTTTTAGTTTCACTTCCATTTGATGAGAAAATCCATTATGAACCGACCATAGAAACCATGTAAAGAACGCACCTGAAACAATGGAAAGAACAAAGTATTATTAAAAAAATGGTGGAATGATGATATAAAATGATCATATAATGTGTTATAAACATTAATATTTTATTTAAAACATTAATAGCACTATTTTAACTTTTATACATGAGGTTTAAATACATTTTAAATAAGAAGAACCAGAGGTAAGGGAATTCTTATCCAAATTCCACTATTTGGGTTAACCTTCTACTTCTTTGATTATTGGGTACTAAGATTATTTGTGTAATGATTTTTTGTTTATATTATTTTTTATTTTGTGGATTTCTAGTGTGTAAACATATTCATTTCATTCTATAAATTCTCACTTCAATTATATGATATTTGTAAGGGAATTTCTATAAAAATCCTCATTTAAGTTTTTATTTTAAAAAATTAAAAATAAATATTTTTATGAAATTATTCATGTTCTTTTATTATGTTATTGATATTGGGAATTTTTTATGATTAATGTTGGCACCTATATCTCCCTCCAATGCATTGGGTATGTGTAAGTTGGGGGTCGGTCATATTGTTACTCATAGTGTAACAATGATGGTTACACCATAAGGTAGTTGTGAGGGTTACATTGTAAGGTAGCCACGAGGTTTACAAATAATAAGGTAGTAGTGAGGGTTAAAATTTTAATTATATAATTCCCCAAGATAAATTTATGGTTTTATTTATGTTTTCTATAGAAACATCATGTTACATAAAGTAATTATATGTTATTTTACTGGTGAGATGCATGTATTTATGAAAATTATTTCACATGTTTTTAAGTATTCATGGAATAATCATTTATTTCATTATTTTTATATCCCTTACTGATATTTTTATGCTCATCCAATGTTTTTTAATGTTTTCATATATTATAAGGATGTGTAAGAGAAAGAAGTAAGTCAAGTTAAATGTTATGAAGATTTTTCAAATAAATGATGTTATATTTTTAAAGTTTTATGTTTTGGAAGAAATGGATACTATTTTAGTGATACCCACATGTATGCTTGTGGGTTTATCTGTATGAATTATGTCCTAGCTTTCTAAGGATCTAAACCAAAAAGATCTTTGGGAATGTATAGGAGTGAATTCTAAAGGAATTTACTAGATTATGTAATGTTTAAGTCTGGGTCCTTATAATTTATAATTTATTAATGAAAATTCATAAGGTTAAATTATCTTATAAATAATTTGGTTATATGGTATGAGGATGAATAATTATATTAAAAGTTAGTAATAATCATTTGGATTATCTTGTGCGGTTTTTTATCACAATGAACTTGTTTTGTTTTATTATTTAACATTATGTGTATATAATGATTCCAGAACATTAAATAGGTTTTAAAATATATATATATATATAATAAGTTATTTTAATTATAAAAAATGGTATTATGACCGACCTTGAAGGTGTTAAGGGAAAATAACATTTTTTATCCTTGAAGGTGATAAATTAACGCCTCATGAATAAAATTTTCATTTCTAGAATAAAAGGGAGAGAAGAAGGGGTTTAATGATGGATTATTCCATTATTATAATAAAATTCTAGTATATTTAAGGTAATGGAGTTTCTACTTCATTTTTATGAGGATATGTGAGGATAGAATAAGAGAAGAAAATAACTTGAAAAGAAAATGAATGAGGAACTTACCTCTTGAATTTCTCCTCCTTAAGAACCTCCTTTGGGAATGGTTTTGGTCTTTTAATGAGACCAAAAGCTCCTGAACATGGGGGATATGTTTGGGAATATATTTTAGAAGAATTTGGACAAGGATCAAATCTTTAGAGGTGTGAAGAGAAGCTTTTGTGAGGGTGGTATTTATAGGGGAGGAGAGGGGTGTTTTCTCATTATTTTATTAATTGGTTTATTATTTTGGCTCAATACTATGAATAGTTTGAAAATTATTACCAAATATAAAAAAACATAATTAAGGTAAGTTCGATATTATAGCTCTTACATTGGTGATGACTTTAGGAATAGTGTACATAACTTATAATGTATATATCCCATAAACTATCGTATTTTACTATTCACTAAAAAATCAACTATTTTTGAAAAATCCAAAAAATTCACCCAAACCATTTTTTCACATGTAGTATTAAAAAATGAACTCTATTTTATGAAAATAATTTTACAAATATGATAAATTAAATTTTTAATTAAAATCATCATTTACTTGAAAAATTCCCATTTTAAAATTATAACTGATTTTGTAACACTTTGAAAAAATAAATAAGGTCTCGTAAAATTATCTTATAATCATAAGATAAAAAAATATTAATTAATTAATAAACTTTATGGAAAAAAAATTCTTTTAAATCATTATATTAATTATAAAATTTTAATTAAATATTTATTACAAACAAAAATACCAACACAAAATTAATAATTTTTAAAACATTTATTTACTTATACTATGATATAATTATAGCATACTTTAATTTATTGGATCCCTAAATTTTATTTATACTTTCATGGGTGAGGTTAATATTCTCTTGGTTGGTTTACTATTCATAAGGGCTATATTACTATTCCAAAGGTCAAGTTACTATTTCTTCAGTATATATTTCTTAACTTCTAGAAATACCTATTATTTTCTTATTTCTTCATTTATAAAGTTTTTTACTGTGTTATTAATTTGATTTATACTATATGACATAATTATAAGAAGATAATTTCCATTGATAAAAATTTTGGTTCATTATATTCTTCCCTCCTTATAAAATTTTACCCTTGAGATTTTGGTTTACATTCTATGTTGAAAAATGGTGTGGGTAATTCTACTAAATTTCTTCCTTGGGTTACTATATTGTCTCATTGTACTTATGTTTCTTCCATATTACTTTGACTTGGGGATTAGTCTTGTGGCGTATAACTTTATCTCTATGATCCAAGATCTTCATTGGATTCTCCTTGTATAAGAGATCATTTTCCAACCGTACCACCTCTAAATTAATTATATGTGAAGGATCCCTATATACTTCCTTAATATTAATATATAGAATACATCGTGTACTTGATACATGGTTGTAGGAAAGGCAACTAGATAGTCCACATCTCCAACAAGATCAAGAATCTCGAAGGGGTCGATGTACCTGGTGTAGATTCCCTAACCATAGTAGAAAAGATTTGGTTCCTTATATTAATAAATTGGTATAGATAGAAGACTTGAATACTTAAGGACTGAATATTTTAGTAGTTTTGGAAACCAGATTACATAAATGTACTTTTCATTACAACTTGAAAGTGGAAAACAACATAGAAACTCCCTTGGTAACACCCAAAAACTCTTTCATTAACCCTATAAGTCAATCACAATAAACATATTTGTTTCATGGGTAAAAATAAAACATAAAAAAAGGGTGATCTAAAATGCTTAGTAAGGGTCAGAAATAAAGCAGAATCTATAAATATAAATAATAATCATATTGAATAACTAAAAACACATGCCATTAAAACATAAACTTGAGCATAATATAGAAGAAATAAAATCTATATAAATAATTCTATATAAAATAATCACATGAGAATGGAACTTAACCATTAATATTCTACTAGTCGAATAATCACATGGGTTGTCAATTATGAATATCATAATGAGATAATTCCTAATTCTGTAAATCATAAACATACCGTCAAGCCTTCGGCCAATACACCATACATAAATGGGTAAAAACACAGTCTAGTTTGTTTCATTAGACCTACTGATGCATCAAAGAGATATTGTGGGCCCCACCCATCACTTACTAAGTCTAATAAATTCCTCATATTAATAGGTTTAAACATAAACAACATATACATATGAAATTTAAATATCTTTCCCCAATCAGTAAATATAATCATTAACAATCTTGAGTATTATGGTGAATGGTATCAAGATAGCACATTCACATTCAAACTAATCATAAAACATTTAATAAAATATGGTAAATTATAATTATAAGAGATAAATATTAATAAATCATAATATTTAATAGATGTGTTGAAATAGATGAAAATACTATAATAAAATCATTGAGGAATTTTGAGAAAAAATACCCTTTTAAATTTGCAAAGAAGAGTTCTTTTGGAAAAATAATTTGTATTTGTCATAACTGTTTGTATAAAAGCAGAAATGAATAAATATATATTTTCATGAAAAAAATATCAATTTTATAAAAATAATGGTATCTTAAAATATATTTTGTATGCTACATTAAAATGTGTAAGAAATCAAGAAGTTCCCTTTAATTGGGCTTGAGTATTAGGAAGAATTGAGAAGGAAACCTTGTAAAACATGTTATTCCCCATAAAATGAAGATTTGTAGAACTGGATACATGAATTTAGAATATTTACATAGAATTTATAATAATTATATAAAAATAATGAATAATTACATTGGTGTAAATAGGGAGAGAACATAACCCATATGAAAATGGAGGTTCGGGAAGAAACTCTTACCACTTTGTAATCAATCGAATCATATGCCCCAAAATTAATAACCACAAACTGATACATTGAATACCATTATAATAAAGAGATCAATTATATGAGACATCAATGGGAAGTATTCATACACCATACATAATAAATAGTTGTGAATAAGTCATATCTCACGGAAATAAAAGTGAGATGAGAAAGCCCTTACCTTATGTTTCAAGGTGTTCTTTACTTGACCTTAATGTTATGATAATCAGATTAAGTCCATTAATTAATTAATTAAGAACCTTTTATACATTTATTTTATTTAATATAATTTTATTAATTTTATTTATGACTCTTTTGATGGGTTATAAGATTCAATTTTTTCATTCAGGGTTTTTCTTTTCCATAGTTTTCATGATCGGTTTACTTTGTCACATATATGGAAGATCATGTAAAATAGAAATAATTATCCAAAATTGAACTAATAAGTTATTAATGAAAGTATAGAATATTTAATGGTATTATATATTATTTTTATTCCATATATGAGGATAATTAATTAGATAGAATTTTAATGATAATCATTTTGATCATTTTGGCGGTTTTACGATCGTCACAAAATAGTTTTGTATTATTAATTAATATCATGTATATATAATGGTTCCAGAATACTAAATAACATATAATATGTATAATAAAATATTTTTTAACAATGATTATTTTTTTTAACAAGATTTTAAGGTGGTTAAGGAAAATGAAAACTTTTTTTCCTTGTAGGCGATGAAACAACACCGCACGAACGACATTTCTATTTTTAAAATAAAGGGAGAGGAGAATGAGTTTGATGATGGATTTTTCCATTATAATAATAAAATTATATTATATTTAATTTAATATATTTATCATTCTATTTAGATTATTTTAGGTGATGTAAGGATAAGAAAATAAAATAAATTAAAAAGAAAAGAAAGAGGATTTTTACCTCTTGATTTCTCCTCCTTGAGAACCTCCTTAATGGGATTGGTTTTGGTATTTTGTTGAGAAAAGAAGATACTATGCATGTGGGAGGGTCTTAGGAAGAGTATTGGGTAGAAATTTGATAGGTCTCAAAGCTTGGAAAGTGTGAGGAGGAGGGGTGGTGAGGGGTGGTATTTATAGTGGAGGAGAGGGGTGTTTTTTGACAATTTTACTCCTAGGTTTATTATTTTTGGCACAAGACAATGAATAGTTTTATATTTATCACAAAATATATTAAAATAATGAATGATAGTTTGATATTATGGGCCTAAATCAGCCATAAATCAAATATGACTCAATAATTAATGTATTTAACATTTATCTTAAATTATCATATTTTACTATTCACTAAAAATTCATGTATTTTAGAAAAATCAAAAAAAAACACCCTAACCATTTTTTTATGTGCAGAATTAAAAAATAAACTCCATTTTGTCAAAATAGTTTTTGAAGTATGTGAAATTTAATTTTTAATTAAAATCATTATTTACTCAAAAAAACAGATTCTAAAATCATACCTTCATTTATAAGTTACCTAAATTTTGTTTATACATTCATGGGTGAGGTTACTATTAATTTGGCGTATTTACTATTAATAAGGGTCATATTAATATTCATAATTTCAAGTTACAATTTCATTGGTATAGGTTCCTTAACTTTTATAAATACCTCTTATTTCATTCCTTATTCATTTATAAAGTTTATATTATGTTCTACAAGAGATTTTATGTGATCTATACTCTATGAAAAAAACATAATAAGGGAAATATCATTGATAGAATTTTGGGTCATTACACCTGAGAATTATCTTTCCTTTCTTACCAAATCTCATGATCCTCTTCCATGGAGATGTGTAGAGGAATACCATGTCTCCATCCCTAAACTCAAGGTCTCATCGATGATTGTTTACACAGCTCTTTTTTCATCTTTGGGATACCTTGATGTGTCGCTCAATGTTTTTAACCTTCTCCACCATTTATTCAACTATTTCAAGTCCTATCATCTTACGTTCATTGAATTCATCCCAGTATGCTGATGTTCTATATATTTTCCCATAAAGGGATTTATATAGATCCATTTGGATGCTCGAGTGAAAACTATTATAGTAAGAGAACTTGGAAAGAGGCATATATCAGTCTCATCCTCCTTTTAAGTCCATAGAACACACTATAAACATGTCTTCTAGTGTCAGAATAGTCCTATCATATTTTCCATCAGTTTCAGGATGACAGGCCATACTAAAGTTCAGCTCAGCTCTTAGAGAATGATGGAGAATTTTCCAGAACTTTGAGATAAATTGTCGATCCAAATCAAATAAAATTGATAGTGGTACTTAATTCATCCTTAACACTTATATGAAATATATCTGTGAAAGTTGATCCAGTGAGAAATCCTCTTGAATTTTGATAAAGTGAGTTTCCTTTTTAAGATATTCCACAAACAACCATATAACATTGTTTCCATTGGATTTATTTAGAAGTCTTGTGACAAAGTCCATGGTAATGTTCTCCCAGTTCAATGTTGGTATGGGTAGTGGTTTCATCACCCCTTATTCTTTTTCCTTTTGGTATATACTTGCTAACATGCAAGGAACATAGATTTATACTCAGCAATCTACTTCTTCATATTTTCCTACCGATAATTCTCTCGTAGATCTGGATACATCTTTGTGCTCCCTGGATTAATGGAGAAGGTTGAGCTATATGCATTATTTAGAAGATCATTATTTAAATTTTTATTGTATGGTACAAATAATCATGACCCAAATCTTATGAATTCATCCTCATCAATCTTGACCTCATAGGATTCATTTTTTCTAATGGTTTCCACCTTCTTTTGAATTTCCACATCATTTCTTTGAGAATCCTCTATTTTCTCTATAAGGGAAGGCTGATAAATAATTTTAGAAATGATTGATGATTTTTCTTCTATAATGATCCCATGTTAATCCTCTTCAAATCAAATAATATTGGATCCTTATCAATTCTCATCATTGATAAAGATGCAAGATCCTTTCTACATAGTGCATCTTCCACCTTATTTTCCTTACCAGGATGGTAGTGGATTGAGCAGTCATAATTTGTGACAAGCTCTATCCATTTTTTCTAGTTAATATTAAGCTTATTCTGTGTGAATATATATTCAAGACTCTTGTGATCAGTATATATCTCACACTTCTCTCCATAGAGATAATGCTTCCAGATTTTCAACACAAATATCATAGTTGGTTACTCTAGATCATGAAAAGGATAGTTTTTCTCATTTATTTTCAACAGCATTAAGGCGTAGGCTATCACTTTATCATTTTTCATCAGTAAACATCCTAATACCTTCTTTGAATCATCACTATATACTATAAAGAGTTCCACACTTATCGATAGTGTGAAAACCGGTGTAGTGATAATCCTCTTCTTTAACTCTTTAAAAGTAATCTTCACATTCACTGGTTCAGACAAAATTTACTCCATTCCGAGTTATCTTGGTTAGTGGGTTTGAAAATAATGAGAATTTATTCAAAAATACTCAGTAATACCAATCTAGACTATGGAATCTATGAATCCCTATTATATATATTGGTCAGGGACACTCTTCAATTACCTTTATCTTGGAAAGGTATGCAGATATCCCTTTGTTAGTGATTACATACATTAAGAATGATACATCCTTTATCCAGAACTCAAATTTACTATACTTTGCATATAGTTTATCCCTTCACAAAGTCTTTAACATTGTAATCAAATGATCCCCATGTTCCTCCTTTCTCTTGGAGTATATCAGAATATCATCAATAAATACTACCAAAAAAATCATGGTAATCTCTAAAGACACTATTCATTAAGTCCATGAAAATTGATGGAGCATTAGTGAGTTTGAAGGGATTCACTATTAACTCAAAGTGTCCATACCTTATTCAAAAGGTAGTCTTAGGAATATATTCCTTCTACACCTTTAATTGGTGATATCCCAACTGAAGGTCAAGCTTAGAGAAATAACTGGATCCACATAGGTGATAAACAATTCATCTATCCAAGGAAGGGTATACTTTTTATTTATAATGATTTTGTTAATATCATGATAATCAATTCATAGGTACATTTATCCATCCTTCTTCTTGATAAATAGGACTAGCGCACCCCATGGTGAAGCACTTGGGCATATAAACCCCTTGTCCAGATTCTCCTGTAACTACTTCTTTAGTTCTTCCAGCTCAATGGTGGTCATTCTATAAGGTTTATTTAATATAAGAAGAGATACAATAATAATTTCAATTGATAAATTAACCTCTTTATTAGGAGTAAGACCATGAAACTCTTCAGGTAATACAGATGTGTTATCCCTTATAATATCCATGTCTTATAGCATGATTCTCTCTCCTTTATCTCAATCATTTGAGCTAGATATTATTGTTTAAGGAAAAACTATCCAAACTTAATATGATGATTTAGAAGGAGATTCGTCTTCCTCCTTACACTTGTATAGGATTGGAGGATGCTTTGGGTAGTGAAGAGTTATCTCTCTTTCCCAATAGTCAATGTTGGCTTTGTATAAATGTAGTCAATCCATACCCAAAATAGAATCAAACTCTACCAAAGTGAGTAAGACAATATTTTCTTGGTGGTTCTATCCATAAACATTAACTGGGGAGGAGTTATAAAATTTGGATGCAGTAATTTCACTATTCTCTATTCTCAAAGATAACTTGGCCACCAATTTTTTGTGATTTTTGGATACTTCTACTAAACTTTAAAGATATGAAAGAACCCATAGAACCAGAATCAAATAGAATTTCTTCAATTCTTGAATGAATAATCAGAGTACCCATCACCACATTATTTCTAGGCTCTACATCAATAGTAGTGATAGAATATGACCTTACTTACTACCATGGAGGTTTTTGTTGTTGGTTTCCTCCAATAACCCTTGGCTTAGGGAAATGTTTTACAAAATTTCCATGTTCCTTATAGTTGAAAAACTACAATACAGGATGAGTGTTGATTTGAACCTTCCTTTCTTATTCTGTATTAGTAGGATTCTTCATATCCCTTTGGTAGTTATTATCCATATGCCCTTCTCTTCCACGTTTTAAGCCTCTCTTAGTTCCCTTTAAGTAGTTTCAAGGATGCTTCTTCCCACACTTTTGAAATGTGGGATGTAGGTTCTTCTTTCCATCATGGGATTTATCACCCATACAAAACTCCATTTTCCTCTTTTTTCATAGGGAAAATAAGACCACTGAGAGACTTTGATCTATATTTCAACCTTGAGGGCACAAAGGACAATCTCCTCATAACTATCAAATCTCAAATCACCAATGCTTTTCATATACTAAGATTTAGTCTTTTAAATATGACATCCACCTTGCTTTTAATGTTCATGAAAAATCCAAATTCATATCTTGAAGTCCTTATAAGTTTGCTTCATATGCCCTAATAGACTCATCTTCCTTCTACTTCATTCTATAGAATTCCCTTTTCATATTGAAGATGGTTTGAGGAAAATATTTATTGAAAAATTATTTCGTGAAATATTATTATTCCAAGGAATCAATTTCCTCATTGGACTTCAGGTTTTTGATCAGTTTCTACCACTGATCAGCTTCTCCATCAAAATGATAAACCCGCGGCACAACTTTCTCTTGTTTTGAGCACTGGAGGACAGAGAATATATTTTCAAATGAGTTAATCCGCTATTCAGGGATTAGTAGATCATAAGATCTACTAAATATGGTAGGCCTTTTATGTATTAAATAATATATGGAAACTCGATATTTATTTGTCAAAGGATGTTGTTCCACATGATTCAAGTTATTATTAATAACTTGAGCCATATGAGCAAGTACTATCATAAATTTTTGAGTGCCTATTCCCATCATATTTGACATATCATTAGAGAAATCATCACATTGCCTATCACATTGATTGTTGGCATGGTTCTTATATTTCTATCCATTAACTAAGAAAAAGAAAGTACAATTAGGTATATTGAATACTTAACTAATAAGAATATAAAAATAAAAAAATTAACAAAGAAGTATAAACATGTAAATGAAAATTATATCATAACATATGATTTCCTAGGTTTCAATATAGGTTTTCCATGATCTATTTACTAACATATATTCTTATTAGATTTTTTCATTAATAATGGTTCATAATGAACTTAATAATTTACCAAAGAATATCCCCTGAGAGTGTCAGACCAAGTGCATAGTAAGGCCCGTTGTTGTGTACCATGTTTCCCTGAGACAGGATCGAAACACCTTGTTAGAGTTGTTACTCCTAGGTAAATTTGTAACATAATCCCTTCCACTTTTAGTATCCAGATAGGGATGTATCTTCTCAATAAACCACTTACTTTATACAAACCAAAATTTAGGGATTTTTTCTTATACTTAGTCCTATCCCTAAGGGTTTCACTAGAGTTTTCTAGTCCTCATCTCAAAAATAACAAAATTTTTCTTATGATAACAACTATTGAGACTCTATCCTTTTACACATATCATTACATGATTTTAATAATAATTAACCATCAAATTATAAGACAACGATTGTAAGGTATACTGTATTTGGAATATTAGGTATATAATTAAACATGATGAAAACATATTTAATTTAATCTCTATATTGAGCTCCTAAATTCCATTGGGATCCTATTTCTACATTGGATAACCTGTGGAACATGTGAACAAAAGGGATGAGCTATAAATCCCAGTAAGAAAATAAATATAAAAATAAATCTTATCCCATGGGTTAGAAGGCATAACATAATGATATAAAAATGAATGGAACATGATTAAACATAAGAAAAAATAAAATTTATAACATGAGAACATATATTCATGGAATAATAGTAATTTGGAAACAACATATAACATGACATAAACATGATTCAAGGATAACCTCCAAGACTATATAACATGGTGAACAAAGTCCCATAAAATAATCGGGTCCACTCCCTGTCCCAACAAGACGTTTCATGAGACAAAACATTACCCAATGAATTATAGCACTATTTGGGAACACCCATCATTATATATTCATGAATATTTGTTTCACATGAGGAATCATACATAAGGAATCAAACATGACATAAGGGTTTCCCATGGAAAGGAATGGGTTTCATAATCTTTTCTTAAGGCATTACAAATGGGCGTATCACAAAAGTGTCCATAAAAGAATGGATTTAGAACATACATGGAAAACCATAAAGTAATGTAGGAATAGATAATTATAAATGGTGTCCAACTAAAGGGAAAATATTTTAAAATCATGTTTAAGAAACTCTAGAAATAATCCACTTTAGTGTGACTTTTAGGGAAAATATTAACGAGTCTTTAAAATGGAAAAGGAATAATTGTTTTCACAAAACCAGAAATGAACCATGATATTTTTTCATTATAAAATGATTGATGTTATAAAAATAATGTTTTCTAGAAACATATTATGTAAATCACATGATAATGGGTAAGAAATCAGGAAATTCCCTTTGATTGGGTTTGTTTATCGGGAAGATTTGAGAAGAGAACCTATTAAAAAACATGTATTTACCATTAAAAAAGTATGATCTAATATAGATATAAGAATTTGGGATATATAAACATAATTTATAATAAGTACACAAAAACAAAGAATCATTACATTGGATTAAGGAGATAGAAAGAGTTACTTAAAGGAAAAAATGTGGGTTTGGGTAGAATCCATTACCTTATGTCTGAAACAGTTATGCACTTGATCTAAATGTAATGAATAATCAAATTAGATTCATTAATTAATAATTAAATAACCTTTTAAACATTTAATTTATTTATTATAATTTTATTACGTTCATTTATGGCCTTTTTATGTGTTATAGTGTTTAATTTCATCGTTCGGGAGTGCTCGTTTTCTTAGTTTTCATAATCGGTTTGCTTATATAAGAGTATAGACATTCATGTAAAATGGAAATAGAAATTCATAATTGATGTTAAAATTTATTATTGAACATATATAAGGTTAAATGATCTTATAAATAATTTTTTTATATTTTATGAGGATGAATCATTAGATAAAAAGTTAGTGATAATCATTGGGATTATCTTGCACGGTTTTTTCTCACAACAAATTTTTTGGTTCTATTATTTAACTTTGTATGTATATAATGATTACAGAACATTAAAAATGTTTTAATAGATATATAATAAGTTTTTTTAACTATAAAAATGGTTTTATAACCAGACTTGAAGGCGTTAATGGAAATGAAAATTTTTCATCCTTGAAGGGGATAAATTAACACCACATGAATGATGTTTTCGTTTCTAGAATAAATCAGAGAGGAGAAGGGATTTGATGATGGATTATTAAATTAGCATAAGAAAGGGAATGAGGAATTTACCTCTTGAATTTCTCCTCCTTGAGAACCTCCTTTGGGAAAAGGTTTTGGTATTTTAATGAGACCAAGAGTTCATGGATGTGGGGGAGAGGTTTGGAAATAGTTTTGAACTGAATTTGGACAAGGATCAAATCTAATTAGGTGTGAGTAGAATAGGTGGTGAGGGTGGTTTTTATAGGGGAGGAGAGGTGTGTTTTCTTATTATTTTATTCATTGGTTTATTATTTTGGCTCAAGACTATAAATTGTTTGATAATTATTAAAAAATATAATAAAATAATAAATGTTAGTTCGAGATTATGTTTCTTATATCATTGATTACTCAAGTAATAGTGTATTTAACTTATAGTGTATATATAATGTAACTTACCGTATTTTACTATTCATCAAAAATTCAACTATTTTAAAAAAAATCCAAAAAATTCACCCAAACCATTTTTTTGATGTGTAGAATTAAAATATGAACACCATTTTATAAAAATGATTTTATAAATATTATAAATTTAATTTTTAATTAAAATCATCATTTACTTGGAAAATACTCATTTTAAAAGTTCAACTAATTTTGTAACACATTGAAAAATTAAATAAGTTCTCATAAAATTATATTATAATCATAAGATAAAAAATATATTGATTTATTAATACATTTTATGGAAATAAATTTCCCTTTAAATAATTATATGAATTATAAAATTGCAATTAAATATTTATAACATACAAAAATACCAACACTTAATTAATAATTTTTAAAACATTTATTTATGTATACTATTATATAATTATATCATATTTTCATTAATAGGATGCCCAAATTTTATTTGTACTTTCATGGGTGAGGTTACTATTCTATTGGCAAGTTTACTATTCATAAGGGTCATATTACTATTCCAAAGTTCAAGTTACTATTCCTTTGGTATATGTTTCTTAACTTCTAGAAATACCACTTATAAAATTATTTCTTAATTTATAATGTTTTTATTGTGTTCTTAATGTGATTTACACTATATGACATAATTATAAGAAGTTAATATCCATAGATAAAAATTTTGCGTCATTATAATGATCATCAGTTTCATGAAAAAAATTCTAAGTCTCTCTTCCTTCCCATTGTATAATTAATCATGTAGTGTGAAGGCACTAGCTCCCCTATCAATGTACGATAATCCTCGTGATATGATTATGGATCCTTTTTCCAGTGTATTACCTACAGAGATAGGAAATCTCATTTGCTACTTCGGCGATCTTCATCAAGCCTGCTCCATTGAGATGGAGTCTAATACTATAAGTATACAGTGATATTATGTTCTTAATTTTTCATGCACATTGATTTTATCGAAGATAGATCATCCATATATGGGTTTTCTTCCACTTCCTAAGATCATATGATGATACATTAACATTAATCACACACATATATATAGATTTACATATATAGAGAATTCTACATCATATTTACATATGATTTAACTTAAAAAATTAAAGCTTTATCCATGTATTAATAGCTTAGAATCCTAACAGGTAATTGTTTATTTTTTAATCTAAATATAATAATAATAAAATAGTATTATATAAATTCCATATGATTTAACTAAATTAATTATTAAAAATAATATAGAATATAAATTATATGAATATAATGGTAATTTCTATTGTGTAAATCCTGTAATTTTTATAATAAGTGATTTTTTATACATTTTATAGTATATAGTTATAGTTTAAGAATATTTATTTTTTATAAATTTTTTAAATAAAATTATTATCAATGTTTATATTAATATTTGTTAAATTATCAAGTTATATCACTACTTTGCTTCTATTTTTAAATATGATCACATTTAAAATTCAATAATATTCATATTTTTTATAAATAAAAAACTTGTTACAATATATGAAGATGAATAATTATTGGAATAAAATGTATAATAACACTTATTTTTTATCCAAGAATGCACAGATAATAATTAATTCTAATTTTAAAATGGATTCATCGAGGGAGATAATGAAATTTATTATAATGAAATAAATTATTTCTATCATTATAGTCAATAATTATTATTTATTTATGTATTTAAAGAACAGTCAAATTTTAAATTTTTTATATAAGTTTTTATCTATATTTTTTAAAATAAACAAATAAATAATTTTAACATATGGATCGTATAGACCATGATCTAACATATCTATTTTGAATAAACTTCCCTTTATATAGAATAAAAATTTAAAGAAAACACTTGTCTTTTACTTACTAAAATTGGAGGCTTGTTGGTTTTAAATCATATTACAAGTTGTAACCACACTGATGGTATCAGTTATAATGACCCGACCCACCAAGGCCCACCTGGCTGGTAGAAGGTCAAGTCGCTATAACCCCAAGACTACCTCCAATAGGCTAGGGGCTAGAGACAATCACCAATAATGAATAATATAATATGGGAGGCCTTTTTTTAAAGTACCTATACAAATGCACCCAACCATATACATGCAATAGTACTGATGAATAATAAAATAAAGTAACATCTAGAGTAATCCAGGCATGAAATAACCTCTAAGAAATACATCCGAGTATGAAAGAATATAACCAAAGTAAAAAGGGGGAAATACACACCCAATTAGAAATAAAGTCCCAACCTAACAAAAATTGGAAGAAATGAAAGGTGAGAGAGCCCATCTCTGGTATCCAAGCCCGAAAACTATATGCAACCTATGCACCTGACTATCACTATGCTCTACTAATGTCATAATATAACTTTTTGTCATATGTATAAAACATGACACGTATGGGTAAATCCCATGAGGGGGGGATTATACACATACCTAGTAGGATTCCCTAAAAATTGAAGAGGGGAAATAGAATATGTGATCGATGTAGTCAACTAAACCCAAAGAAATAGGGAAATAAAAATAAATAGTGTGTGTGTGTGTGTGTGCTCATAAAGAGACTCAAATGAGAGATAAAGGTCATATCTATCCATAGACCATCCTAGGATGATGAGTCTAGTTGTATCTATAAATTTACATCATCAATGATCAGCATCTCATGTGTCTTTTTGAATAATTCATGAGGAGGACACAAACCTCACCACTACTCTACAACCCAAGGGGAATAATCTCTCATATAAGATATATGACCAGGTATGATAAGGGTATTTCACTTAGTAGATAGGTAGAGGTCACATGCCCTCATGAGACAAGGGAATTTCACATAGTAGATAAATAGAGGACCCCCACCCTAATATGAAATGGGGGATGCCTCTTAGTTAATGTTGATAGAGGACCCATTATTTCGTGGATCAGGGGGTTCCACTCAAAGTAAAAGGACCCATGCTCTAGTGTGTTAGGGGTTCGCACTCGATATATTTCAAAAGAGGACTCACTCCCTAGTGTGTCAAGGTTGTTCCACTAAAATTATATAAGAATGAATGTGTTGTCATAACACATCAAATTGACTATGATTTTAAGGTTTATTTATAGTATAGGGAAGATCCTATGTCGTCTCTTAAGGAGAATTTATAGGTTTAGAGTACGCATTTTTTATTAAAAGTACTAAATAGGGGGTCGTTTTGAAAACAGTTTTATAAAACTAACATAATTTAAAATGTATAATAGTTTATTAACCAGGTGGATTTTATAAAATATGAGATAAAAGGGTTCGTTGTAATTTCACTAAACACATTTCAAGTTCATAATTCTTGGATATTAATTAGGGTTTGATGTAATTCTTTGGTTGAAATTAATCGGAATCTTGATTACTTTCCAATATTTTATATCAAAGAATATTGAGCTAAACCTTGACATAACAATCATATATCCAAGGTTGAGATCTCATTAATAGTATAATTACTTCCAAAGAAAATTTTAATCTCAAATAATTTGGGAAGAAAGGGATTCTTTTGTTGTCCAATTGGAACGACACAAGTCACACACTCAAAACCTCACACTGATCGGTTAAAAGTAAATATCATTTCATTAGGTTAAATAAAACAAAGATAAATCAAATTAATATACTTCTAAATGAAATTTTTTCAAACCCAAAATACAAAAAACCAGTAGTAGTATAAGTTTTGTAACTCCATTTACAATATTTGTAGCTCCCTCACAATGAACACCCACAGATTAGCCCAACATCGAGAGGAGGAGGAAAGTCCTGTTGAACTCCTTCTTCATCCTTGATTCCACTATAATTATAGGGGCTTCCAGAACTTCTAGGATGATGAGGAGACTCTTATAGGACTCTAAGATCTTGGCTCTTCTTTTGAACTTGAAAATGAGGTTCCCTTGGTTCCCTTTTATATCCAAAATGGTAAGTTTTTTTTAGCACCCAGTTTTGGTGATACCATTTGAGACTCAGTTTTTGATAAGTAAATATCCATATCACTACTTTTAAAAAATATGAGAGATTTTTATTGTCTCTTGACTCTCTCCCTGTAAAATTTGGCGGCCATTGGACATATTTATTGGGAGATATTTTCAAAACACCAAACCAAACTTCTGACTTCTTGTAGATTTTTTCCCCTAGATAGAATGGTCCGGATGGGACCATTAATGGGTGAATAGGGATTGGGTCCCTTGATATGAGTTGTAGAACATGAATATTTGGAGAGGAACACAAAGTTTCATCCCATTTGGAGGCATTTAATTCTCTTAATTTCTAAAATAGTGGATAGATATCCCTGGGCTATCATGCAGTTTGGCCCATTTTCCTTCTAGATCATCTCTGGGGCCTCCAAATCACCTCCACCTTCAATGAAAATATCAAAAAATGTATAATTTACCATTTTAAAAGTGATAAATATTAAATAATGCAATAAAACATGAAATTAAATTTGATATTATAGTTGGAATTTATGGTGTAGAATCAGTTTAAAACAATGGTGTTAGGGTGAAATAAAACAGTGAATTATGGTGCTATCAAGGACCCATTCCCTAGTGCATCAAGGGGGTGCCAAACAACTAGTGTTAGGAGTATTGTGGCTTATACCCTAGTATGATAGGGGGTTTCCAAAACTAGACTCTCTCAATAATGGTCCTATTTTATCACTGTCATCGTCAAGCATTATCTAATGAAGTTTCACACTCATAACATTCCATATCATATCTCTAAATCCACTATGAAGTCTATCATTGTGTCCTTTAAGGAAAAATTCTTAGGATAAGCTACTCATGGGATAAAATATGGGTCCAAATGAAGGAGATATGAGAGGAATAAGTTCTATAGGGAATAATAAAGTGTTTATGGGTCCCATACAGTATGTGGTCCCACCACACTACCTGGATGTCTACTCCTTTGAACATGGATTGGATCCTATGTCACCATAAATAGCATGTAAGGGGTCTAAATGGTGTATATCAGCCACCCAGGGCCATCCTGTGGGATCCTGGATGTACCCATGTTATTTGGGTTGTGCCCATATTATTGGCCATGCCTGAGTACCAAATCATGCCCATGTACTCCCATAGTACATAGAATGTCCTACCACATGGAGTTTTAGGCATGTGACAGCTGGAACAAGTCTTGGACACCCAATTATGGTCACACAGCATGTGGGCCCAGCCACACAATGTGTGATCCTTATCTTCCCTAAAACCCTAGCGTCGTGGCCAGGGGACTATATGACGTGTGTTATCAGACTACACATTGTGTAGTTGTGTTTTTTGTAGAAACTCACATTCACCATGTGGTTCTACAGATCCAACCTCTTCACCACGATTCTCCCTCATCCACTAAACAAAATCATCTGAAATCAAAGGTAATAATTTTTTCTATCAATTTCCTGGCCTCTGGTGGCTAAAAATAGGAATTCGGAGACCCACACAATGCCTATAGTGCCACTTGGTGCATCTCCCATCGCATTCCATCACCGATCTGAATCCAAGATCCATGGATTACTCAACCACATCCTATAACCTATCCCTATCCATCCACAAATCACCATCCCAATCATCATTTTCTAATCCAAAATGAATCTGGAGGACCGATCATGCTCAAACCCACCATATATATGTCAAAAAGCAACCCCATGATCCAAAGGCCAAGAACGTGAAGAACAATGTGTAAAAATTCATAATAATTAATTAAATACTTCACTGGACAAGAATTCATGGATAATTATTTCATAATAGGTATACTAGGGGTGATATTGAGGCTTGTAAATCATAATTTAATTTAAACAAACAAATTATTGAAACGGCCTCATGTGAGAATGGATAACACAGATCAAAAGAAGATAAATAAATATCCAAGCTCAATATTTTAATAAAAATGGAAAAATCCACAATAGATGACCCCTACCTCAATTATGGATCAATCATTGATGAAGAAAGAGTTTGTTTCCACTCGATCCATCTTTATCTAATCATTATTTGTTTCCCGATGTTGATCCTCCAATGAAGAACGCTCTCCTCCTACTCCCAGATCTAGCAAGGTTTATGTGTCTAACCAAATAAAATCATCAAAATGTCTTACTTAAAGATGGAGGGTTAGGTTAGGTACTATAAATAAATTAATTAATTGAATTAATTAATTCACATAATGCACCCGCCAATGGATGACTCAACCAAATCTCTGATGCTAACCAACCTTAGGTCGCACCTATGGTAAACCTTACATTCCGGAATCAACTATGGTCTCAAATTTCCAATTAGATCCACCTATCAGAAGATATTCCAATATTTCTAAAAAATTAGACACTTGTGATATTAATATATTTAATATTTTTATAACATATTCGGGACCACTCAGCCTCCGAATCTCACCGTCTGAGTGCCTAGCTAATAAAATATTTACAAATATATTTAAATGTATTACAAGGGAAAAAAGGATCACTAAATTATTCCCCCATTCAAGAATTTTCATAGGTGGGGATATTAATCCCACATCTAGCTATCATACTCCAAGGAGATTTCATGGATTCTCTTTTGCTTCCATAGCACATGAACTGATGAAATGTTCCATCCTTCCAAGATCTTATCCAGTAGATATTCGATCACTATCGAGTACCCCCAAAAGGTGTCTCCATAATCAATGTCCAACTCACCCCAGTCAATAACATTCATAGGATCATGTATGTATCTCGTCAACTGTGACTTTTGGAGGATTTCATGCACCTTCTCTAACTATGGGTCTAAGGAATCCTCTCCAACCCTCCATAGGTTCTCAATAAGCTCGATGAACCTTAGAAATAGATTGCCTATCTGGAAAGACCTCTACAATCCTCATCATGGAGAGACTCTTAGGAAAACACGGTCTCCCGACTCGACTTAAAAGGGCCTACTACATCGATCTATATAATATTTCTGTCAGCTCTGGACTTCCCTTATATGCTTACAGATCACCTAAAATTTCTCCACCATTACATGAACTGTCTCCGGCCCAACAAGAGATGACTTTCCAATCTCAATCCAGTACAAAGGTGACCCCTATAGTCTCCTATACAAGGCCTAAAATGGTTTCATTAGGATCATAGAATTATAGTTGTTATTATAAGAGAAATCTGCAAATGTAAATTGATCTTCCTAGAACCCGCCAAATTCCAAAACACAATCTAACAACATATCCTCTAACACCTTGATAGTATGCTTGGTCATCCCATCCATTTGGGGGTGAAACATAGTACTCATCCACAACTGGGTACCAAATGCCTCATGTAAGACTCTATACAATAATTATGTAATCCAAGAATCATGGTTGAAGAAATTCATCGAGGGAACCCCATGGATTGAAAAGATATCTCACATGTACAACTTCCCCATACTCTCCATAGAACACTACTCCCTGATAGAAAGGAAGTGAATAGACTTTGTGAGTTAGTCAACAATAACCCAGATAGCATATTGGAATCTCTATTTCTTTGGAATCCCAATCAAAAATTCTATGTATATGTCATTCCATTTCCACTGTTGGATATCAAGAGTCTATATTAAACTTACCAAAACCCAGTGCTCGGTTTTCACCATCTGACATGTGAGACACTAAGATATGAACTTAGCTATGATTCAACCTATTTTATCCCATAAAAACTATCATTCAAGGTAATTATACATATTCACCACTCTAGGATGTGCATCCAAAGGGGAATTTTGAAACTCCCTCGTCACTGCCTCTCACATCATGACCAGAACCACCGTCCATCCTTGGAAAAGGATAATGTGTTCCCATCCTTTATAAAATCCATATGGTGAATCTCCTAAAGATATATAATCACAAAGAACTTCATAGTTGATATATCCCAAATCAACCTCCCTTACATGCTAGAGAAGAAGAGGAGTTAACACCATCAACTAAAGATAAGATTCACCCCTCTCCTCCACCAATTTCAGCTACAAAGAAGCCATTTTCTTAGATGCCTCCTCCATGAAACAAGAACAGGACATCCAACTAAGAGAATATACCACCACATTTCCCTTCCTAGGAGTATAGACTATATTTAAGTCATATTTTTTGGTACTGGGTCATGCAGTGGAAGTTTATCAGTGGAGTTTTAACAAAAATTCATCACCAAAGAGATGTAACTTCATCATCTCTAACAATTTAATCCCAAGTAAGGTAAAAGGATCTCATGTGAATTATCAAAGCATAAAACTTTAAACTGAATGGTTACCTCATTTTAATAGAATAATGATCAATAGAATCTCATCACCAATGACTATTTTTCAAAGGATCCAAGATCAAATCCCACTAGATCATCTAAAAACACTTCAAGATTCTATGTGGTCATTGATCCTCAAATTCAGTGTGTTATCATAGAACTTGGATGATTTCTTCAACATTGTAATGATCACCTCGATCTCATTCCTTTGACTTGTGAAGGAATTCTTGTATCAAAGGCTTAGACAACGAATTTATCTCTCTAGTGTGTGGGTGGAGAGATATTCTCTAAATTATGTTGGCATGAATAGTCTTTAATTGAGTCACTCTCATCTTCTTATATAGTGGGAGGCTCAAATACTCAAAAAGGGTTCCCCAACCCCCAAAAATCCAATGCAAACTAAATAAAAAATAAATGAAACATTATAAAAAACAAACAAAATAGTAAAAATAATTTATATTTTTTCACATAATTTTAATATATAATAAATATATTAAGTGATAAAACTGAATCATTAATGTAACTCATAATTCCTGGAATATTAAACGAACCTTGGATATTAAAATAATATTCATTCGTATAATATTTTTTCATGTATACACTTAATACCTTTTTAATACTTTTAATAAATAAATTCAATCCAATTATTCTCTACTTGAATAGTAATGATTTTTTTATTTTTAGTGATCATTAAAACATAGACAACTCTTGGACCCCATGGTGGGGCCCATTGTGTCTTGTTTTCCTATTCACTAGAATAGGGTAGACTCTTGAATAAGATTTTTTTTTGACCCCCTTTGCCTCTATCACGATAGTAGTGAATATTATTCATAGATCAAGAGTGGATTCTAGAAACCCAAAAAGGCCACTAAAGAGATAATTAAAATTCCTAGCAAAGAAAAAATTTCCTATGAACAAGCATTGTGTAATATAATCTATTTGTATTGTGATATCTCATAAATCATGATGCATATATTATGTAATAATCCATTATTTATTTTTTTATTTATTGATCTAACAAGACTGAAATACCTTTGACTAACTTTCCCAAGGATTTATAAAGGTACTACCATACTAATAAACTAGGCCTGAGATATCAATTCTTCAACTTAGAAGTAACAAATTTTATTTTAACTATTCAACCAATGTCATGTTACCAATGATGCACCCAACACATGACACCTCACCATAACTTAATTATCATATTTTTTCCTTTCATCAAAGTATGTGATAAAATGGTAAACATTGATAATGGTCTCAAATTAGGAAACCAATACACATCTTCATAGATAGGAACAACCAAGGACATTAGAAACATGCAGTGTTCCTATTGGAGGGTTTATCCTCAGGATCTCACCTACTAAATATCACCATGTGAAAACTTTAAGAGAAAAAGTCTCTTTGATTATGATCACCCAACACCTGATAGTAAAACATCAACTATGTCCAGTCATTTTGATGTATCAAGACCATATGTCATATATTTAAGATTAATGTCCTAGTAGCTTGAGGTTCCCATTATTGCCTAGGAACTATTATAACCTTTTCATAGGATAAAAAATCTATGTAAATTATCATTTAAGTAGTGGATGTAGAAATATCAACACTATAATGGTAATTTTACATCAGGCATAACTCACTATATACATGGTAAGGTAATAGAAAAGTATTGTTCAAGTTGGGTATAGGAAAGCCACAATTACAACACTCCCACTTCCACCAAAGAAAACTTGATAACTAACCTTGATAGTTATCACACTATAAGATCATGTCCCTTATGAGTTATGGATTTAGTCGTGGGTATGTCATGTCTCCACTATGTGTCTATTCTGTTATTTGCGACCTCACCTCCTTGATTAAGAATTATTAAGAGATATAAACCCTTAGTATATGTTATTTTGTTCAATATCCAAATTGGAAATATTCTCTAGTACCAGTCATAGAATTATCATAATTTATATAATGATAAAACCTTACTTACTAGGAGTAATTCCAATATCTAGAACAAATCATTCCATATTTTATACACTGCTTCTTTAGCTCCCTGAGAAGCTGTAATGAACTCGATATTTTTATGTATGGATACCACTATATTGAATAATATTGTCTTGAACATTACCTTAGACTAATTGTGATATTATATCATATTAATCTATAGGGAATACTAGATTTTATCCCCTTGTAACTAGTATCCCTTACTCTCTATATACCAGGTACGTACCTTTTTTAATTTCTCAAGTATAATTAGATAGTTCTGACTTCTTACCTTAAATTTCTCCTGGATGTAACTAATATTTTACTTGTATTAATTATATTTTTTAAATATCAAATATAGTACATAACATGGAATATGTGATATATCCATAGCTGGAGATTATGGAATTCTAATCACCACATTAATTTCCTCCCAAGTCTCATAAATGTCATCTTTAAGATATTTATGCCATGTGAAATTGATAAAAATGTTATCTAAAATTGTTCTATCTTTTATTTTTCAATACCTTGTCAGTGTATGTACTTTTTAATTGGTCTAATAAACCTTTCAGATCAACCTCAATAGATCTTCTTCCCTAGAAATTAGGTTACTACTTCAATCTAATCTCTATAGAAATTCATTTATTCTGGTCTTAACTAACTGTAATACCAATAGTTTTTTTCATATGTTATCAAACAAATTTTACATAAAAATTTATGGTTCTCCCACTAACCTCTAGTATACACATGGAAAGGATTAATTATTAAAGGAATATTCTATGATCTTGTAGGTTACTTTAATCCTAAACTAGATTTTAGTAACTTCTTCCCCTTATTGGAATTCTATGGTGTCACCATCCCTTTCTAGTAGTGTAATATAGATACATTCCATGATTAGTGGTCTAGAAATCTAATGCTCAATAAAATTATCATAGAAAGTAGCTATAACAAGTAAAATTATAATGGATTTAGTAATAAAGACTTGTTATTACCAATCAACCCTCCTTGGTACCACACTTATACCATCCATGTGTAGTTTCATTTGAATACCTACTGTGATATTCAATAATAATATTCCCCAATATTATGATACACTGAATCCATTATTTTATTTTAATTAATCTTTTCAATTTTAGCTAATTTTAATATACTTTTTACATGTAGGATTCAGTGTTCTCAATGAATAAGATATCACTGACCACAATGAATAAAAAATCCAATACTATGGTTTCATCATTATTATGTAGTATGTGTCTCTAAAACACTAATTTTTCATAGGATCTTGTGGATTTAGTTCCGACACCAACTATTTGTACATCTTTGGCGTTGAATAATGTCAATTCAATATTTCTCCCACTATCTCAAATAGATATTTTCACCGTTTTATAGAAATATATTTTATAACTTGAATATAAATTTTATATCATAGGGATTTCTATAATATCCTTATAAACTTTAGGATAATTACATTTGATGCACATTTTGTTTTTCTTTATGAAAGTTTGTTTATATCCACAATAAACACTAATCATTTAAAACACATGTTCCTATGATATAATGGATTTATATCATAGTATAAATCATATTATATCCATTTTTCAATGTAGTTGGCATATGGTTATGGGATAATACCACTATTTTCAAATCATTTCTTGAAAAATAATGGAAGTATATACAATTATTATGAGTTTTAACATTGTTTCTTCTTTTAATTTAATCATGAATCTGATGTGTATAAGGAAATTTACATTTATAAATTAGTCCACAATAATTTTATTGATCAATGTTAACATGTTAAAGTCATCATTGAACCTCCTTATTAGCATCATAGCTTTGATATGGATAAAGAAATATGTGTTTAGTAATTATTGCAATCTACATTATATTGATCAATGAATGATTGGTTAAGACATTCTTCAACAAACCACTTCGAAGTAAATCATATCTTTTGACCATGCATAAACCATACTTCACTTTCACATTCCTTAATAAATATTAAAGGTATATGATGAAGTATATTTTCCACAATCATACCCTTGGACTAGTTCATGCTCTCTAACTGAACAAATTTCAAAATACTTGTGACATACCTTTATTTCGAAAGGTTTATTTGTCCAAAACTAAGTAAATTTGTGTCTCAATAGTACTTAAGGTCTTTAACTCCAAAAACTAAAAAACCATAATAGGTATATCCTTGAAAACTGCTTAATTTTGATTAAAAAGGTATTATCCTTCAGCAACTGGGCATATAAGTCTTCTATTTTATATTCATCACGTATTTCCTATGATTGATGTATCACTGAACTATTGGTTGATTACAAGAAACCATAAAAAATATTCATTCCTAAAATGGAATAATGTGTCCTAGTTTCCAAATTACACATGAGATAAATGTTTTTTTGATACTATAAATTTTCAACTATAATCACTAAAATTGGAAATATAGAAGATGTGTACTTCTCACTACTAACTTAGGTAGCACCCTTTCTCAACCACTTAGAGAACACACCTTACTTATTATTATGTCTCTTTTCTTAAGTGGTTACTGTATTTAAATAAACATGTTTGATAGGAATATTTTATTAAATACACATGAATTATGATGGAAACATTGCTTATAATTTATGAATATACCTGATGAATAAGTGACCACTTTATTATTATATTTAGTTCTTTAAACTTCTACAGATTTATGTTATGACATGTGAACCAAATATCCTCTAGTTTAATACCTAATTTATTTGAATTCTATTAATAATGTTCCATTGGAATCAACCTTATCATTTTCCTTTTTTTCCTTTTCTTTCAAATTTTTCACCATAAGAGCTAAATATTAATATTTCTTCAAGTTCTTATCAACTTGGAGAACCTTCTGCAAAGGTAATGAATCTTTTTATCTATATTACACATTTTTTTAATCCAAAATGAGATTAGAGTAAATGGGTAATGAATATGTAAGAAAGGTATGTCTTGAAAGATCGTGATCTGACTTTGAATTAATGCATAACCAATATAATTATCGCTTATTCGTATCCCACTTCACTTTATCCTTCCAAGATTCTAGGATATAAGACAACATGTGAAATCATAAATGTAATGATGTTGTATCCACAACTCACATCTGGCATTGATGATATAATGATAATGTAAACATCAAATGTGTCTTACATGAATATCCTATAATTATCATTACACCCTCACTTCCTGAGGTGGTTTAATAGGTATTGGGGACACCAAAACCTTGAAATTATGATATCATATTATTTTTTGCAAGCACTGGTACTACTCTTGGGAACTCTTTATAGTTTGGACATTGAGTTTTTCTAATATTAATCATAGTATATCTATGGTATTATATTCCATTTTATACAAAAAAAAATCTATAGGATTAGTACTTTTATCTTGATTACTAATTAGACATTATCAATTATTTAAATCATTAAATGTTCACCAGTATTTTATTTAACTCTATTAAACCACACTACCCGACTCAAAGTATTTTATCACGTGACTATTCTAGTGGAAAGGATCCTTGAAACCTCCCCTCATAGTCTACAATATTTTACTACATAACTACTCAAATAGTTTCAAGTTAGGCACTAGAATAGCCAAACACATTAACTCACGTCTCCTTGATCTATTGAGTAAAGTCCCACCTTCTAAAATCATACACATGATTTACTCAACGCTTTCCTCTGAAGTTTCAAAAAGCTATATTTGGATACTCCTTTGCTTTCAAATTCATTTAATCCAACTCATCACTATCATAATAACTTCTAGGTAGTAGGAGGAACCCTCAACTTTGGTTAACGATCACACTATACACCCTATTTTGTTTAAATTTGAGTGATGGAAGGCATTCATGACTTAATATTTCTTTAAGTTAATTTTAATAATTTTTAAAATTATCATTAATTTATATTAAATATGTTCATACTATGTTGTCACAGTCACAACAAAACATGTGTTAATAGAAAAAAATATTCATCATGTCTTTATGAATTATTCTTTTTATTATTTTATGTGTTTTTCATAGATATGAAAATGTATAAAATAATAATCAAATACATAAAGTGAATAAAATTTCCTAACTGGTCTTGCATGTCTAACATATGTCAATCCATTTAAACTCAATGGATAAACTCTTACCTAGGAGAATCATACCAGAGTTGGGTATTGACTCATGATGTAGCTAATCCTCAGTATAATGTTTCTATATCTCATCTAAGATTTTACAATTACTTGGTGTGGTGCGTGAATTAATAGTGTCTTCATTAATAGTACATCAATACTCCCATGCGGGTGAGGGGGTATCGAGAATTGAAATATAAATACATAAATAAAACTGATGAATGTGAAATACCTTATACAAATTGAAATAAAAAATATTATGTGCAGTACATTGAAAAAAATAAATAAATATTACAAACATTTCACACAATTTTAATTAATAATTAAAAACCTAACATGCATGGTTGATGCTTAAGACTAGTCTACGGGTAAATTAAAATCATGATAAAAACTAAAATGAAATAAATTTAACTTCAAGGGCATTGAATAAATTAAATTATTTATTTAAAATTAAAATAATTTAATTTATTCGGTCTTATAATTATTTTAATTTTTATTCCAAAAATTAATTTAGTCAATTAATTTAATTTATATACCAAAATAAAATTAATTTTTCAAATAATAAAATCAATATTATTTTTTATCGAAAAACTAATAAATTAATTTTTGGTTATGTTAAATATTTTCCTTAGCCACATAACTCTGCATAGGGCCAAAATGGGTTGATCCAACCCACTATGAGCCCTCAAGATTCTGTGCATGGCTGTTTTAGGCTATAAAGACCCACCCTAACTTCTTTTGGGTCACAAAAAAATGCACAGCCTCATTGCGGGCTGGTATGGATCAGACAATACCCATGGTGGGTGCCTAAGAAAAAATTCTGGGAAAATAAACCACTCAACAGAGAGGTTACCATGTGAAAGGGGGTATTTTCATCACGGCAGTGGCATGGAGTCCATTCAATTATGGGGCTGGACTGAATGGATAGATATAGTCAGGGTTTGGGTGTGCTCAAGAGGAAGGGTCATTCGTGCGGTAGGGGCCACCAGGGATGACATCACATACCTGTACAGCGGGATCTTAGTGGTTGGGGAACTTGGTTTGGTGGGAGGTAGGTACGGTGTCCGGTGATCTCAGGATGGTGACCATAAAGAAGGACCAGCAGCAGTTTTCCTTGGGTGTACGCAGAATCCAGAGGCATCTTGACAACGGTCGGTGCATGTGATGGCCTAGCTCAAAGGGGATTGAGGTGATATATGGGGCCAAGTGAGGTCTCTAGGTTAGGTAGGGTGGTACCAGCATGCAAGGGAGGTGTAGTGACATAGTGGTGATCAGGGAGGTGGGTCAGCCAAAGAGGTTCTATGCCTATGTGGGAAACTATGCCAGGTACAAGTGAAAGGGGTGGTAGGGAGTCCCTATGGTATTCCTAAGGAATCTATGCCTTTATAAATTTAAAAAAAATGTGTCTCTATCCAGACATTCCAGCCGCTATAAAAAACTTCACCCTTTTTTTATTATCAATTTTTCAAAATCTTATATTTTATAAGATGAATAAAAAATATTGTTTGTTTCTATAGAACCTCACTATTCCATGCTTTAGTGATTCTATTCTTAAATAATATTTTTTAAGAAATCCATAGACATGTGGAATAAAAATTCATCGGTTGGAACTATTTCTGCCACTAGATTCTAGCCAAGACTTTCCTAGAAAATAATGGTTATGGTGGAAATAGCCTCCAGTCACTAAGATGGGTAAAAATAAAATATATAAAATTTATATGTTCTTCGTATTTTAAATAGCAGAAAATAACCATAAATAATTCATATTAATTTCTTCATAAGTTCATAACTTGGACTTCTGATATTATATTGATGTTTATTCAGAGCTATTGGTATTGAATTATAGACCTCTACTTAATTTAACGAAAATTATAATTTTCTTGGCTTAGAACATTTACATCGGACATCTGAGATCCGATTGATGTGTGGTCGGTTTCATTGGGAATGAATTAAATTCCTATACTTAATTTAAGGAAAATTTTTATTTTATTGGCTTAGAAAATTTACACGCTCCCTCTAATAACAATTGCTGGTACCGGGGCATGTAGAAGAAGCCGATGGTTTAGGGATTTAAAATTTTTCATCACTGGAATGATGTAACTTCATCATCTCAAGTGATCTAATCCCCATCGAGGTCCATAGATATCACATGAACTATCAAATCATAAAAATTTAAACCAAATAGATACCTCATTCGAATTGAAACACACCCAACTGTAGCCCATTTTTTCCGACCATTTCTTAAAGTATCTGATCTTGAAGCCCTCTAGATCATCCAAACATGATTCAAGAATCCACAAGGATTCCGATCATCAAATTTTGGTGTTAGTGCAGAGCTCCAACAATTCCTTCAACTTCGCAATGATCACCTCAATCTCATCCCTTCGATCATTGAATTTAGTCTTGGATCGAATACTTAGATGGTGACATTCTCTTTATAGGATATAGGAGGAGTGATATTCTCTCTATACAATTGGAATGAATAGTTTTGGATTTAGTATCTCTCTTATGCTTATATAGTGGGAGGATCAAACACCTTTAAAGGGTTCCCCAACCCCCAAAAATACAACACCCACAAAATAATCAATAAATAAAACAATTTAACAAACTAACTGCATCATAAACATCATTTATATTTGATCATAAACTTGTAATATATAATAAATATATTCCATGATAAAACTGAGTCATTAACTTGACTCGGAATTCCCGAAATATTAAACGAATATAGAATATTAAAATAATATTCCTTTATATAATATTTTTTTCACAAATTCAATTAATACCTTGTTAATAATTTTAATAAATAAATTTAATCCAATTACTCTATCTTTGAATAATAATGAATTTATTTATTTGTTGGTGATCATTAAAACTTGAACAACTCTTAGACCTCATGGTGGGTTCCACCACAATTTATATACTTATTCACAAGAATATGGAAGAATATTCAATTTGCTATTGTGTGTGACCCTATGGTCCCTTAACTCGATGGTAGTGAATACAATTAATAGAACAAGAGAAGAGACTAAAACCCCATCAAGGCCCCTAAGGAGATAATGAAAGGTCATAGAAATAAAAATCATTCCTATGAATATGCACTGTGTAATATAATCTCTTTGTCTCGTGATATATCATAAATAAGGATGAATATATTGTGTTATCATCTATTCTTTATTTATTATCTCTTTAACTAAAAAGATAAACTTACCTTCAACTACCTTGGCTAAGGATTTTTTATGGTACTACAATACTGATCATCTGGGCCCGATATATCACTTCCTCAACTTGGAAGTGACAAGTTCTATCTTGGCCATTCAACCAATGTCATACAACAAATAACACACCCAACATAAGTTACCTCACCATCAATTAATTATCATGGTTTTTTTCATTTCATCAAAGTATGTGATCAAATGGTACACATTGATAATGATCTCAAGTTAGGAGATAAATACACATGTTCATAGATAGGAACAATGAAAAACGACAGAAACATGTGGTGTTCCTATTGGCGGGTATTTAATTATGATCTCACCAACTAGAGATCACTAAGTGTGCATTCATGATAAGAAGTATCAATGCTTATTATCCCCCATCAACTGATAGTCAAACATCAATTTTTTCCAGTCAGTATGATGTATCTAGGCTATAGGACGCAATTTTAATATTAATGTCATAATATCTTGAGGTTCTCATTGTAGCTTAGGAACTTCTATAACCTTTTGATATGGAAAAGAATCAATATAAATTAACACATAAATAGTGGATTTAGAGATCTATACACTATAATGGTATGTGAACATCATGCATAACTCACTGTATAAATGGTAAGGTAATCTAAAAGTACTATTCAAGTTGGGTCTGAGGAACCCACTGTTACAATAATATTCATGAAGGAACTCTAACCAGTACCTCTCTCTCAGTTTAAGATCTTATCTATGAGAAGATATACTTGAGACTCCGATGGTCTGAGTAAACAATAAATAATTATCCTAGAAGATAGTTTATTTATATCTTTAGAGTGAAGACTACCACTAGAAACTCCAAGTATTTATTCACAAAGTTTTACTCATGGGGTCTCAAGTACCTTGACCCATATATGATCAATTAATACATTAGCATAAACATATAGCTGAACCCATATCTAGAGGCATATCAATACACTACATACTCCATGACCTACTCTAGTAGTCTCAAAATAAGGGCATTGGTCAGCCTCATCCTCAAATCCATGAAGTCCCTCTAACACTGCTTGATCCAGGTAAACAATTTTGCTTTCCATGTCAAAGTGGTCAAAGGGGATGAAATCCTAGATAATTCTTCAATAAACCTAATGTAATACCCCACTAATCCAAGAAAACTTCTCACCTAAAACATGATATTGCGTATCTCCCAATCAATAACTGCATCAATATTCATTGATTCCATAGATAATTCCTATTTGGAAATCACATGCCCCAAAAAGTGAACCTTGTGGGTCTAGAAATCGCACTTTGAGAGATTACCATAAAGGTAGTTCTCTCAAAGTAACTCTAAGACCATCCTAATATGCTCTACATGCTCCTCCTCTAGAATAGAGTAAAAGAGTATGTAATTAATGAAGACAATCATAAATTGTTCCAAGTATGACTGAAATATATGTTTTATCAAAACCATAAACACGGTGGGGGAATTCATCACAACAAAAAGAATCACTAGGAACTCATAGTGTCTATAAAAAAATCAAAATGTCATTTTTTCATATATGCCTCATGAAACCTCAAATGGTGGTAGCCAAAACTAAAATATTCGAGAACTGGATCATGTCTCAAAATTAATCAAAGATTTTTTTCAATCCTCAACAAGGGGTACTTGTTATTTATCATTGCCTAGTTAAGGTGATGATAATCAAAACAAATTTCAAGATCATTTCCACATTTTTCTTGAAAAAAACTAGAGCTACCTAGGGTGACACACTAGGTCAGATAAAACACTTCTCTTGAAGGTCCTCCAACTACACCCTTATCTACCAGAGCTTAGTTGGGTCCATCTAATATGCTACAAAAGATATCAGTATGGTCCTAGGGTGAATGTTAATACAAAAGTTTATCTCCCACTTCAAAGTTAGTTCTGAAACATCCTCATGGAAGATGTCCATATATTCATTCACTACTAAAGGAATCCAGATGCCTGAAGAGCCTACTGCATCAAGGGATAAACTCACTAACTTATAGGTGATGGGATTCATCCTCATAGATGCAAGTCCCACCCACTCATCCATGAGATCTCTCTTGTCTACAAATAATAATCTTGTCACATTTTTCCGAATTCACCTAACCCATCTACAATTATAGTCAATATGATCTCGAACTGTGGAAAACTAATCTACACCCAATATTATGTCATAAAGATTCATTGTGATGACTAAGTGGTCCCATGAGAAACTCTCTCCACCAAGCATCTGCTCACCCTACAAGTAGATAAGTGATATCAAATAATTGCTCCAATTTAGAAACTATAGAAAAATCTATTACGATATGGTCTCAATTGGGAGATATATCTATTGAACAAGGGATAAAAAACAATGGAGTGACTCACACATGTGTCCACAATTACTATAGAAAGTGTAGAATAAACACATATCATACCTCACATTATCTTGTAAGTAATTAGGTCATAAGAGTCCATAGCATGTAGGTTCCCATGGACCAGACTTCTAGCTCCCTGATCCTAGAGTGTTACACCTCATAGTGTTGGTGGAATAATCTCATAACATATCCCTCCACCAATGGCTTATCCTCCTAGAGTTCCACCCGATCCTTTTCCAAAACCGTCTCCCTGGGAATTTCCCTAACTAAGCCTTGGAGAACCCCAATCATTGTGTTGCCTCTATCATGGAAATCCATCCCTTTATTTCCTTCCCTCCTCATTATGTCAGGTCATGAAATCACATTCCATGTGACCTTGCTTATCACAAGCATAAAATCTCCCCTCTCTAGGATAATTTGGTCCTCTATGCGAACCCTATTCCGTATGTCTATGTGACTGAGACTGGCCATGGGGAGGTCTCCTACACAGAGATAATATTGACAGGAGCCTGCTAGCTACTACAGATGACTCATCCCAATGATTCCCACTACCATCTCTAGCTATCTGGAGTCCCTATGAAAGGAATATCTCAATCACTAGTTCCCACTCTAACACTCCATCATAGGTGGGAATGCAAAAGGTAAGCACACTAGCATGAATGTCTCTGTAGAGACCCCACTCAAAAAAATTCACCTTGAAGTAAACATACCTAAACATGTTGAGGCAGTATCACATAAGTTTATTGAACTTTATATCATACTCAAAAACTATCATACAATCCTACTACATCTCCAAAATCTCAAAAATCTGAATTTAGCGCCAGCATGAGGGGTAATACTCCTCATGGAATTACTGCTGGAATTTGGTTGATGAGATCATCATCTCATTATGAGTATATATGTATAGACTCCACTAGCACCCACCTGCTCTATGATAAAGTCTATCTTCTAACACAACAATCTGATAAATAAGGGTCTGCAAGAGGTTAAAGACTTAGATCACCGACTCAAGCTAGTCCTCTGATGCCTGGGGATCTTTCTTACCATGGAACCTCGGTGGCCTCTGGAGTTGGAACTCACATATCATACTAAGCATGTGTGAATCCTTATCCTTCCCTTCCAGTACTAACTATTGATCAATGGGTAGGGGTACCTGTATCTTCCCTACTCAAGGATGATCCCTGTGAGATGGCCCTAGAACTATGGCCTCATCACTAATCGGATCGTCATCACGATCCTGAATCAGTAACCTGGATGGTTGTCTTCATGGAGGCATCTTGAAAGTTAATGAGGAATACCATGACAATATGAGTATATATATATATGGGGAGTTGAATCAAGAATGACTATTAAAGGACTCAATCATATATGATTCATGTACCATTTATCCTCACAACCAATGTATTGGTATACCGAGTTGAAAAATAGGTAGTCAAAGTCCCAATGAATGGATACATCAGTTTCTGAACCAAAACTGGGTTTCCTATCCTAAAATCCACAATCTAGACACTTTAAAATTATTACCCTAAGTCATAATCATCCTCATAAGGGGAAAAATCCAAACACCATCCCAAGTAATGAACTCATATGAAACCACTTTGCAATGACCTGACCCACTAGGGCCTGCCTAGCCAGTGGAAGTTCAAGCTGTCACAACACCAAGCCAACCTCCAATAGGCTAGGGGTTGGAGAAAAGTTCCAAGAAGGCATAATATAAAATGGGAGGCATTTTCCTAATGTACCTATATACATGCACCCAACCATCTTTATGAAACATTGCATAGGAAAAATAAAAGACAATAACATATGGAGTAATCCATGCATCCAATAACCTTTAATGAATACATCTGAGTATAATAGAATAAAACCAAAGAAAAAAGGGAAAAATATATTCCCAACTTGAAATAAAGTCCCAACTTGATAATAAATGGAATAAATGAAAGTTGGGAGATCCCAACTCCTGATCTCCAAGACTAAACATTATACGTGGCCTATGCACCTGAGTATCACTATGCTCCACTAATTTCACCACAGAAATATCCATCATCAGAATAAGACATGACATTTTTGGTAAAATCCCATACATGGGTAATTATATACATACCGAATGGGACCCCCAAAAACTGAAGAGGGGGAAGTAAAAGAAATGATAGATATAGCCAAATAAACCTAAAGAAAGAGGAAAATGAAACCTAATAATATATATATATATATAAATATATATATATTCTCATAAATAAACCCTGATGAGAGGGAAAGGGGAACTCCATATCACATCCCAGGTCGATGAGTGTGCCTAGAGATCATGTAATGACCCATAATTCCATCAATGAAAATTTCCCTTCTTATAATTATTTCATACAGCATAAACCATATGAAATCACTTATAGAACAAAATAAAAACTTTATAAATGAATAATGAATGAAATAAGAATATTTTTCAGAAATTAAGGAACCAAAACCAATGTAATCATAACATGATATTCGTGATAGTGATGTGACCCTTAGGGATAGTAATCCATCCAATAGAATAGTAACCAAACCAGACAACCTACAAGGAACAAGCTTCAGAAGGAGGATAAGCAAGGAGCCTTCACCATAGCAGAAGCTAAACAGATTCCAAGAATAAGAGGGTATGAAACCTGCCATCAGGACAAGACTGTGCATGCATGGGAAAGCCTATCCGAATAGCCATGCGAAGGTGGAGAGCTGATTTCACGATGAAGATGCTGGGGAGGAGCAGTTTTGAGTATTTAGTTTGGGTTGTATGTAATGTTTGAAGCCTACGGGAAATCAATTCCTCTAAGGACAATGGGCCATGTAATACTTATGCCTACGGTCCTTTTAAGGGTTACACCTCACCCCTTGAAAGGTGGATTATCAAAAAATCAATAAAAAAAATAAAGGCCTTCGTGTCATTGGAGGAGTTATAATTTTAAAATTTGTATTTTTCTAATAAATGATGATTTAAATTAAAAATTAAATTTTTAGTATTTGGAAAATTATTTTCATAAAATGAAGTTATTTTTTGGATTTTACACATCGAAAAGTGGCTAAGGTGAATTTTTGTATTTTTTTAAAAAAGTTGAATTTTTTGTGAATAGAGTAATACAGTAATTTACGGTATTTAATAAATACATTATTTACTGATTCATAGATGATGTATGGCTAATGTAAGACCATAATATCAAATTATCCTTAATTTATTTAATTTATTTAGTGATAACATTCAAACTATTCATATTCGTGGTCTAAAATAATAAACAAATGAAGAAAATAATCAGAAAACATTCCTCTCATCCACTATAAATACCACTCACAGCCACCTCATCTTCTCACACCTAAAAAAACTTAAATATTGTAAAATTATGCCCAATAATCTTCCCAAGTCTCTCCCCCACATCTAGGATCCTTTTTTCTCAAAATATACAAACCCAATTCCCCTAAATAGGTTCTCAAGGATAAGAATTCAAGAGGTAAAAACCTCTTTCTTTTTCTTTTAATTTGTTTTAAATTTATTTTCTTTTATTTTCCTCTCCTCACCTCCCCTTATCCAAGTGAAATGATAAATATAGTATCTTTTATATACTTTAATTTTATTATGTTAATGGAATAAAGTATCATCATTTCTCTACCCATCACCTTTTTTCTATAAATTAGAACATTGTTTGTGTTGTGTTAATTTATCACATTCAAGGAAGACAAGTTTTTAATTTCTATTAACGCCTTCAAGGATATTAGTAAAATAATTTTTATGGTTAAAAAGGATTATAATATATTCATTGCATCTTATTTAATGTTATGTAACCCATAAATACACATAATATTAATAAATAAAACAAAACTAGTGTGTGATGATTGAAAAAAGGAAAATATAATCTAAATTATTATCATTAATGCTTTATATAATGAATCATCCTCGCATATAGAAAAAAATGATATATAAGACCATTTAATTTTATTTAAGTTAATTAATAACATATAATTTCAATTCTAGACAAATATTCTCATTTCACATGATATTCCATACATGTATACAAGTAAACTAATCTTGAAAACCAAGGAAATAAACACTCCTGGAACAATGAAATTGTATCTTAAAACTTATCAAAAAATCCATAAATAAACTTAATAAAATAATAATAAATAAAACACAAGTTAAAGAGGTTTTTAATTAAATTATTAATAAATATAATTTCATTATCCAGAAAATTAAGATCAAGTGCATAATAGTTTTTGACATAAGGTAACGGATTTTCTCTGAACCCTCATTTTTCCTTTGGGTTACGCTTTCTCTCTATTTACCCCAATGTAATTATTAATTATTATTATGTAATCCTCCTAAATTTTATTTTTATGTTCCAAACATATTCACTTATCCCAATTATTCTTCCTTTGATAGGGAAATACATGTTTTAAAATGGTTTTCTTCTCAATTATTCCTGTTAAGAAAATCCGATTAAAGTGAACATCCTAATTTCTTACCTATATTCAAGTACCATCCTTAATAGTTTTTAATCCCACGTTATTCTCCTAAAATAAATAATTTTATCATTAAAATATATCTTGGTTCATTTCTGTTTTTATATAAAATATTATGCTTTTTCCGCTTTAATTGGTCTTTAATATTTTCCTTAAACCACACTAAAATGTTTCATTTCTAATGTTTGTTAAACATTATTTTTACTTCATTTTGTCATCAGTTATCATTATCTATGACTATTTTCCCATATGAATTTCCATGTATGTTTTAAATCATTTCTTTCATGGTCAACATAATGATACATGCTTTGGGTATTCCATATGATATGATTATGATGCCCATTTCTTTCCATTGGTAACCTTTATGTTTATTTTTGATTCTTCATATGGAACACATATTCATGAACATGTTATTATGGTTTTTCATAGATAGTACTCCAATTCACTGGGTAATTTTTAGTCTCATGATACGTCATGTGAAATGGTCTTGGTTGTTTGCCTTGACTCGTGCTCCTCCATGTGAAATGGTCTTCATGGTTAGCCTTGACTCACACTCCTCCATGTGCAATGGTCTTGGCAGTTATCCTTGACTCATGCTTATGTCATGTGGTATTTTGTTTCCACATTTTCATGATTGCATGGTTACGTGATCCCATGTTCTATATGTTATTGTTCAATATATTTATTCACGTTACATGCCTTTTTATGTCATCATTTTATGCCTTCTAACCCATGTGCTATGATTTATTCAAATGTTTATTCCCTTATTATGATTTTTAGTTCATCCCTTTGTTCATGTATTCCATATGTTATCTTATGTAGATATAAGGGTTCAAAGTATTTTAGGATCTCATTATGAATATTAAATAAAATATTTTTTTATTTTGGTTCCTTGTTTTCAGTTTTATATACCTAATATTCCAAATACACTAGAATTTACGATCCTTGGTTTGTATTTGAATGTTAGTGATTCTTAAAATCATGTAATAATATGTGTAAAAGGATAGGGTTTTCATATCTCCAAAGCTCTATCATCGATTCCCAGCATCTCATTTGTCTGTCCAAAGAATTCATGATGAAGACTTGTGCCTCTCCACTTCTCTATAGCCCAAGGGGCCATAGTCTTCAATAGAGAACTCATATTCTAGTTTGATAGGTGATTCCACTCAGTAGATAGGTAGAGGACCCAAGCCCTGATGTGACGGGGGGATGAAACTTAGTAGATAGGTAGAGTACCCACCCTCTAATGAGACAGGGAGATTCCACTCAGTAGATTTCAATAGAGGACTCGCACCCTAGTGCCTCAGGGGGTACCACTCAAAGTATGGAGGACTCATTCCCTAGTGCGTCAGGGGGGCGCCACTAGGTAGATATTGATAGAGGATCCATGACCTAGTGTATCAGTGGTTTCCACTCAAAGTATGCAGGACCCACTCCCTAGTGCGTCAACGGTTTTCACTCAACCAGTATGAGGAGTATGGGGTACCCACACCCTGGTATGATAGGGGGTTTCCAACCCTGACCTCTCTCACTAATGATCCTACTAGATCATTATCATTGTAAATAATTATTTAAAGAAGAATCATGCTCTAAAAATTACACATTCTATCTCTAAGTCCACCCATCATGCTCTATATATAAAATTTTCAAGATAGGTTACTCATGGGCCAAAATCTGAGTCCAAACAAATGCGATATGAGAGGAAGAAGTTCTTGAGGGAACTACACAATGTGTATGGGTCCCACATGGTGTGTTGTCCCACCTCACTACCTAGATGTGTGCTCCAATAAACATGACATGGAAACCATGTCACTGTACATGGAATGTAATGGGTCCATAATACATGTATCAACCACCCATAGTCTGCCTATGTGCTCCTAGTTGTTCCCATGTTCTTTTGTTCATACTTGTGTTTCTGGTCATATACTCGGCTATACTCGGGTATCGTCCCATTCTTGTGTACTCCGAGAGTACACTTTGTTTCCTTCCACATGGGGTCCTGGGAATGTTCCATTCTTCACATAACTTCTCCACCTAAGGAGGTTCACATGGAATGTGGGCCTGGCCACATGGTGTGTGATCCTTATCTTCCCTAAAATCCTAGTTCCATAGTCAAAGGGGATACAAAACATGTGTTCTTAGACTTCACACCATGTAGTCGAGTTTTCCATAGAAAATTAAGTATACTATGTAGTTCTCCAGATCTAGACTCTTTAACTTGATTCCCACCTGTTGACAACTTTAAATCCATTGAAATCAAAGGTAATAATTTTGAACATCGATTTACCAGAATTTGATGGCTAGAAAACATAATATGGACACCCACACAATGCTCGTAGTGCTGCCTGATGTGTCTCCTATCACCTTACATCACCACTCTAGATCTTAGATTCACATTTTCTACACATGCATCATAAAATCTACCCCAATCCATCTGAAATTCTTCATATCAGTAATCATTCTCTAATCCACTATGAATCTGGGGGTTATATCATGCTTGAACATGCCTAGAAAATGTTGAACCACAAACCCTTGGGCTAGTGGTAAATATCATGAAGAACGGTGAGGAGAAATGCACAGGAACAAATTCAAACCTTTTTATTCAAGAGTTCTTAGATAACAATTGCATGATAGGGATATTAGGGGTGATATAAAATCTTAGAAATCTTAATTTAATTTAAATGATCAAATTATTTAAATGGTCTCATATGATGAACAGATAATATAGACCAAAATTCGATAAATAAATATCCATGCTCAATTTTTTAATTAAAAGGGATAAATACACAATTAATGAGACCTACCCAGATTATGGATCGATCTTTGGTGAATAACTCATTCCCCAGTGATGGATAATACCTACTGTATTCTCTTCCTCTCAATACACCTTGATATGATCGTCGTTCGTCCTCTAATGTCGATCTGCCAATGAGGAATTCTCTCCTTCTCTCAGATATAGCAATGGTTATATGGATACCCCTATAAAATCATAAAAATGATGTATTTATAGAGGGAGGGTAAGGTTAGGTTTATTAAATAAATTAATTAATTGAATAAATTATTTCACTTAACACACCCTCCAATGGCTGTCTCAACCAAACGTTAGGTGCTGACCAACTTTATGATGCACCTAGGGTAAACCCTATGTTCCAAAATCAACTATGTTCTCGGGTTTCTGATATGAGGTTCCACTTAGTATATATTCCAATATTTCTAAAAAACTACATGTACGTGATATTAATATATTTAATATTTTTATAATATCAATTTCAAGCTCATCGAGCCTCGTAATCTCACTTGTCCTCATCTCCTGGATCCGAAAATATTTCATAATATATTTTAGAAAGGAAAAAATAGGGTCACTATATTAGTATTATATTCTTCACTGACTATAGTTTCATTCACATCATGTAAGTTTTTTGGATATAAAAATGTCATTTTATATTATGATTTTTATCTGGGAGATTGAAATAATAAATAAGAAAATTTTATGGGATACAAAAAAATATTTCAACTATTATAGAAACATATATAACCCAAATTAGAGGAGTCATTTAAATATTTTCTAAAGATATTTGCAAGGGAAACCCCACATTATTGACTACCATCAAGATCCCACCAAGGACTAGAATTATTAAAAATAAAAACTCACTATTGAAGTCCTATAAAGACTAAAATCAATAAAAATTATCACTATAAAATTAATGTATGTATTATTACAATTTATTTAACATGTTTTTGAAATTAACTTCTATAGTTGAGGGATGATTTTAGTATCCTGATAAATCCTTATTTAGAAATAACTCTACCATCCATAAATTAGTGGTTTGAATCTAAAATAAAAATATATATTGGAAAAATTAAAAAAAATAGTTTATGAGGTAGTTTAATATTTTTCACAACAATACAAAGAAAAATACTCTTGGTGATGAAGTTATCATATTATAAAGTGAAAAGGAAAAAAGAAATAATATTTTGTTGATGAAAATGGTAAATATAATTTTATTAGTGGTGATTATGTAGTGGTTTTTAGTAGTATAGAATATTTTTGTGATATTTTTTAAAATAGAAGTCAGGCGTGCTAAAAAAATTCTTTGGGAAGAACAACCAAAAAAATTGCAAAAACTCATGCACGATCGATTGAGAAATCCTTAAAAATGTTATGAATATCATACCTTCAGTTTTGATCCTTAATCCACCCAAAAAGTTCCACATCGGCGGCGGAAAAGTTGGGGTTCCATGAAATTGTGAATGGTTAAGAGGATTAGTGTGACTGTTTGGGTTCTTTTAAAAAGATAAGAAGGGTTTTATCAGCACTAACCAAAAAAGCACAGATAAAATTATCCTTTAGTATCTCTAAAATGATAATATTTGATAAAGAAAGATTTTTTCAATGCTAAATTTAGCACTGATAAATCCATGACTTTATCAACACTAAAAAAGCAGTGATAAAAGTATCATTATAAGCATTAAAATCATAAGTGATTATAAAGAAACCTTTTATCAGTGCTTAGTTCTGTGCTGGTAAAGGAATGATTTATCACCACTAACTTTAGCACTGATAAACACCTAAATCATAAGAAATTTAATCAATATGTAAGATAATTTCAATGCGTACAGTTCTTCCCTTTAACAAAGATCAATATGTAAGAAACAAACATTAAAATATAAAAAATACATTTAAAATTTACAATAACTTTCTAATTATATAAAAATGAATATTAAACATTAGAAAATTTATTTATAATAAAAATAAATAGATATTAAAAATTAATAAATTAAAAAAAATATTTAAAATGAAAAAAAATATTAACTATATAAATTACTAAAATATTAGAAATGAATTAATATTAAAATAAAAATGAATAATATTAAAATTTTCATTTAAATACAAAATATTTATAATAAATTACTAATTAAAAAGAATAAAAAATAATTGTATAAATATTTAAATAAAAAAATATTAAAATAAAAAAAAATTAAAAATAAATAAATAATAGTTATATAAGATTAGAACATGTAAAAAATATTAAAAATGAATGAATAAAAATATGTAACTAAATATTAAAAATGAATAGGTATTAAAAAGAAATAAAAAGTAAAAATTAACAAATTAACAAATTGAAAAAATAAAAAAATGAATAAAAATTAAAATATACATTTAAATACAAATGATTTATAATCAATTAATATATATATATATATATATAATATTAATTATAGATATATAATATTAATAATAGTTGTATTTAAATATTTTTAATAATATTAAAAGGCTTTTATTAATTATATAAATAAATAAATATTTAATATTATAAACTTTTATACTTATGTATATTTTAAAAAAATCATAAATATGTTTCTTGTTATAGAATATTATTTTCCATATATTACTAATTAATATTAAATTTACAAATATCTATATTTAAATTAATACTAAATTATTATTATTGTAAGAGAATGTATATAAATTAATAATATAATATTTTTTATCAACTACATAGAAAATATAAATGTATAAATATTTTTATATTATATTTTTAATTATAAAACTGTAAAGTTAAATTTAAGAATTTTAATAATTTTATTTAAATCGATTTACAATTTCTATGTATATATTATTACTAATTACAGATATATATATTTTATTGATTTTATAAAAAAAAATTAATTAGTAAGTATAATTGAAGATGTTATTATTTATGTAAGATCCTATCTTTTTTAGGTGTGTCCCTCTTTTAGTTTTTCTTTTGAGTCATGGTGGCTGAGTCTTGTTCAGAGATGGAGATCCTTTGTTGGGGGAAAATGGCCTAAACTTCTAGGATGTATGCTTTTTTGAATTAATGGAATCTAAATATAAAAATGTTAAATGGGTTCATGAGGGTTTTCCATGCTTTGGAAGGTTTTGGTGGTGGTTAGGGATCTTACATAGAAATTTATCTAAAAAATTATTTATTGGGAGATTAGACATCATGTACCTATTACATGACCTGTAACTACCTCACGACAAATGTTGTGAACCAGTACAAGGTGTGATCCAGTTAAACATTGTGTAAACTATTCATGTCGTGTAAGAGATGAGCATGGTTGAATATAATCTTAAGTGATGGGTTTTTTGGTGTATCCCTATAAAAAGAAATACATGACATGTAAAAGATTTACACACCATGTAATATCCTGACTATGAGTTTCAAGTCTATCGTGTAGTTGTTTTCTCATTCACCCTCACATTCAGAATTCTCCTCTCAGCCTCGAATGGTTCTCCATGTGATTTTGGAAGCCTTTCCTCTATTCCAGACATATTTTTTGTGTGATTGATCCCTAGTAGGTCTTTAGATTTTTTTCCCCTTATCTTCTGTTGTTTTTTTTAGGGTGGTGGAATCTTTGGACCGCTTTTGGTTGTGATCTTGACTTGGGTTGTTTTGGGTTCTCCTTATGATATTCTTCACCTTATTTCTCATTGGTGTTACCCTTTAGAAGTGTTGAATTAATGGCCATTTTAAGTAGGGGGTCTAAACCTTAACCCTATAGCATGATTAATTGAAAAATATTTTCAATATTACAATTTCAGTAAGACAATGTGTGCCTAAATTAATTAAATGATGAATTGGATTATTATTTGGAAACCCTTAGATCCAACTGTTTATGACTTGGATTATGGATACCCTTGGGGTGAGAAAACACTTTATTATAAATGAATTGATTAATAGCATGAAGATTTTATAGCATGACATGAGTTTTCAGATATTGTCTGATATATATTTACCTTAGCTTGTCTTGATTATTAAAATAAATAGAAAGTTATTAGTTTATGACCAAATGAAAAATGAAATGTGTAATTGAAATATAAATGGTAATTTTCATAATTAACCATTGATATTTAAGATTTGAGATTATGATATCCATGTTCTGATGGCTATATAGTATCTGATTCCCAATTATTCATGTTGTAATTATTATATAGTGGGCTATGCCAGCGATTTATGCTATAATGTTTAAATAGCAGACTATTCCCCATGAAACATGATGGAATGATTATATATTGGGTTTTTCCCTCACACATATTGTAATTCCTATATAACAGGTTTAGCCTAGATGCATGTTTAATTGATTATACACCGGGCTCAGACTTGACACATTTTTTAATGCTTATATATAAGGATTAGCCCTGATTTATTGCTAAAGTGATTATATAGTGGGTTTGGCCTGTATTTTTTTGATTTATACCATGGATATGTGGTTATGGTTGGTACGGTTATGATTCTTTCTCAGAGACATTCCATCATGGCACCAAAGTAGGTTATATTTTACCATGGTTATATGGTTATGGTTGGAATGGTCGTAAGACATGCATAAAGATATTCTAGCATGGTGCTAAAGTAGGTTGATGTGGAATTAACTTAATTGTTTCATTAATTAATAAACTTATTTGTTTCATTATTACAGGCACTTATTATTAGACTTGTTATTTTTATAAATGGTGGTGTCGCCCTACTGATATATACTCATACCCTATTAGGGCCACTATTCTGTACCCAAGAAGATTACATGGATATCAGATTTGACAAGGGAAATGGACCTTGTTTTTGACTATTGATTGTTGTATGGGCTAAAGTTTGGAGACGGGACCGAAATGGGTCTTGGGAATAGGGACTTTTTATTATTTATTTGAGTATTTAATTATTTTATTTCTATTACTTCTAGCATGAATTTTAGTTACATTTCATCCTATCATTACATTATTCCATTATTATTTATTAGATAATCTAGTCATTGTTTGGTCATTTTATTGTATTGTTTCCATTATTTTTGGTACTCTGATATTTATTATTTATATTGTTTATTTCTACTATGTTGTAACTCTATTACCTGGGGTATAGTCTCCCCACTATACTTATCACACCCCCACTACTAGTCGGTAGCCTCTAGCGTACAGGGAGGCATGCTTGAGGTCCTATAACCAACTCATTTCATCCATTAGAGAGATTTCTATATCGGGGGCATTACAAAGTGGTACTAGAGAACACCATGTTTATTTACTATTTCTTTACTATTTTGGATAGGTATAAAGTATACTAGGATGTGTTGGTACTTGTTAATGAGCTTGTGCATGGGAGTAGCTAACCCATTTATAGGGAAAAATTTGAGTAACCTCTTATAGATTTTTTTATATTGTTTTCTTATTAAAATTGATGTTATTTCACCCTGAGTGGTTCACATTTTTGTGAGGTTATTATTTTTTGATGTAATTGGTTCTTGAGATTTTTACTTATGGCCCAGTATGGTACAAGAGGAGTATTCGTGAATCATGATAGGAATATAGGGATATATTGACATATATTTTTCATAATAGGGACATATTTATTGTATGTGTTATATACATTCCTATATGAAATGTGGTATGAGATGACATTTATATCTACTAAATAGAATGAAATGAACTCTTGTGTCATGATAAAACACTTGTAATACTTGTTTAGAGAGAATAGAAGTTAGTGGTTCTCTATTTTTGTCACCTATTGAGTTTGACCTTTTTATTATAGCTAATGTTCTCAGGTGTGTGTTTTTATTATAGAGACAATTTCTCCCCATCATATTTGAGTTGAGTTTAAGGAGAGTGTAAATCATAATGCTCCTAACATGGCTGGTCTAGAGCTTCTTTTAGCTCCTAAAGAATGGATGGATGTTAAGATTTATGACAGATTATTGAGGGTCATTTGATCCATGGAAAGGGATACTATTCACACCACACCTTCAATTTCTAAGCTGATAAGAGAGTTTCAACTATATTATCCACCTACGTTCACTAGGGAGGGAGGACCCCAAGTATCCAAGTTTTAGATCGACTCATTATAGATGATATTTAAGCATCTTGAGGCACCAATAGATAAGAGGTTAAATCTTGCTGCATATATTCTTAGTGGACCATCCAAGCATTGGTGGTACACTCTGGAACAAGTAGAGTAGAAATATGAGTTATTTTGGAAGTACTTTGAGATAAAGTTATTGATCTATTTCTATCCCAAGATGTTGAAGGGTGATAAGGCCTGTGAGTTCATGCACCTAACACTAAAGGGAATGTCAGTGTTGGACTATGTTAAATGCTTCACCAACTTTCAGAACATTATACCATATTTGGATGATGATGAGATCTATAGGGAAAGTTTTTCTTAGGATGGGATTTTCTAACACCCCAATCTTCCATGGTACATTTTTAAATAATTCAATAGCGTGCGATGTACGCAACACCGAGTTCAAGCGCACCACGACCTATCAAACTAGATTTTTAAAAAGAGGTTATGAATATTATTAACCACGTTTTGAATTTTATATATCCCATATAATTTTAAAATTCCTCTTTTGTGACATAATATGAAGACAAATTCAATTTTTTAGAAAAAAAGAAGTATTTTTCAAAAATACATTGTTTCTGCCTTTTAATGGAAAACCCTTTTTAAATCCAATATTTTAAACTTTTATATATTCAGTTTGATGAAATTAAATTATTCTTTATAATAAGGACATAAAAATTTATTTTGGATAAATGTTTGGTAATTTTCTGATAACTTTCATATTTTGATGAATAGTGAAAAATACAAAATTTTAATTGAAAAAAACTTTTTTAATAAAAATACTTTGTAGTGTTAAATTATAAATATGAGTGTTTTTAAAGTATAATTAGATTATATTTTTATCATTTAATATAATTTAGTTCATTATAAGTATTTTTACATTTAAATTGGACATAAACACGTGTTAATCTTTTGATAGTTTTTACTTCTTAAAAACCTGCTTTTTGGTTTTGACAACGGGAATTAATTTTCAATTAATTTCTGCTAAATCAGTGTTTTGAATTTGGAAAAAAGGATTCCATATTTGGAATCAGAAGGTCCAAATTTTATAAATAGTTACCTTTTTTTGACATTATGAATAGTAACTTTAGTAATTATTTTATTTACCACAGTTAAAGGGTAAATCTAGTAAATAAGGGTACAAAAATAATATTATAATAATATTAAACTACACTAACACATGTCCTAATATAATTGGATGAGATATTTTTGACCATTTTATTCCTTGGGTCTATTTTGAGACATCATGGTGCCACTTGGTTGTGAAAATGACATTTTATAAGAATTAATTTAAATTATAGAAAAATATAACATAAACATATATCTTTCACTAAAAAAATTTATATAGGACTATATAATTGATCTCTTATACTATAAATATTCATTAGAAATATAAAAATATTTCCTACATCATGGTATTTTATTTGTAATTTTTATAAATTAAATAAGTTAATTTATTTAATACATAATAATGATGCCGTATTTTCCTTATTAATGAAGGAATCAAATAAATGATATTATAAATATTAAAATAAATATAATTTAAAAGTTTTGATGCCATAAACTAATTTTATGGATAATATTGACATATTAGTTATGGGTTAATTCCTTTGGTTCGAAGAAATCAATTTTTTATGAATTTAACAAAAATCAATTACTAAATAGTGTCATAAATTATCCACTTTAGTTTCTCTAGGCATTTTATAGTAAATATATTAATCATGTAGTATAAAAACACAAGAGGACATGGTAAGAGTTAACTTATTTTACAAAGGGTTAAATCTAAAAGATAGGGATAATTTTATGACCAAAACATGTATAAAACCAACTAGTTGAGATTATTTCTACCCATCCTAATCTTATACTCAAAATAAATTAATTTGGAGCTATTATAATCCGAAAATAATTTTATGATAAATTAATATTTCAAGCTCTTCCTAAAGTGCCCCTCACCTCTCTCATAAAAGGGCACCTCCCTTTCTCTTTTATCCACACCTCCAAAGACCTTTGGCTCGGAAAAACCCTGCCCAAATCTCCTCCAAACTTCCCTCAATTCATATTAGAGGCACATCATTGGGAATAAATCCAACTTAAGAAGTCCCTTTGTGCAAATCAAAAGGAGACACCCGAAAAAAGAGGTAATCGTTTTATCCCTTCTTCCAAAGTTCATTTCTTATTCTACTTCCTCTTACTAAGTTTTTACCATAATAAAATGATAAATCCATCATATAATATATTCTGATATGTTAACAATATTATGGTACAACCATATTATTCTTTTTACCCATCCTATGAAAAACAATACCACCATGTGTGCGTACGTACGTCTTACCGTCTCCACACTGTGGTGTAAATTGTTTTTAATGTACACTTTATTTATATGGGTATAATGATGAATATAATGGATTTAAATAATACATATTACATGATATTTCTTCTGTAAAATTTACATTACATCCAATTCTTTACCATTTTACCATTAAGGAAATCATATCGTCACTCGTACGTACGTACGGCTTACCGTCTCCACGACGCGATGAGACTCATCTTCCGTTTTCACCATCCAAGAATGGTTCTAAGAATACATATTATCAATAAGTATGAAATATATTACATAATATTTCTACTAGGATGATATATATATATATATACACATATATATTCACTTACTTCTATTCAATATGATAAGAAAATAGAAACAATGTCATGCTTACGTACGGACTATCACCTCCATGAAAGGTGTGTTCCATTTTATTTATATATCTATTATATATATTTATATACATAATATATATTATATATAAATCATATTTTAAATTCTAGAAGTAGGTAAATTATTATCTAAGTAATATGATCAAGAATAAAAAGTCAAAACACGTACGATAAACAAAGCGATTATAACCCGAAATGTTGCATTAACTTGTAATTATTAATAAATGGGTAATATAAAGTCATAAAATAATCATATATGATATCATAAATATAATTATGATTCTAATATAAGTTAATAATATGTCTAAACACATTATACAGGAGTTTTGGAAACCTACGGAGAGTATCGGACCTAAGGTAAGGGTTAATTCCTCAATCTCATTATTATCCAAGATTGTTTATGTGTAAGTATTTTATGGGACATTTTTATTATCCATGTCCATGTTTCATAAAATATTTTTCAAAAGGGTTATTTTTTTGGGACCCTTTAACTAAAAAATCATTTTAAATGTTTTAAAAATTTATTCTTTTAAACCATTCTCATTAATGTCAATGTTTTCAAAATGGTTTTAAGGATTTACTTATATGGACATGAATGTTTGAAAATGTTAATTCTTTTCAAAGGTTTCAAAGTGTTATGGGACAATTTGATTCAAAAATATCTTTTAAAGGACTTCCTTTATTAATCGTGTGACTTTTAAATGATTTCATGAAAAAGGGATATTTCTCTCAAAGAGTTTTACTGATCATTTCCAACTATATCAACATCCTTTACCAGATATTATTATTGATTGAGGTCTGTTTATTAGAATAAAATCTTCCATATTTTATTAAATGAGTTATGATGTGTTTGACTGTGAATGTGTTATTTTTATACCATTCATGGTTTATGTTTAATGTACTGATATTTCGTATGCTAGTTTTAATACGAATGTTTATGTTATGTTTCACCCTTTTCATATGAGGAATGCATTAGACTTAGTAAGTGATGGTTGGGGCCTTCTATGGCCCCTAGATGCATTGGTAGGTCTCATGAGACAAACTAGTGTCTTGTTACATGGTCTTTACAAAATATTTTTGAATGGTCATGGCATAAGGCCTTGACGTAGTAGTTATTATGTCCATCATTATGCATTCCCTCGCTATGAAATTAGTTATTACATGTGATTATTCGATTACTATAATATTCATGTGCATCTTTATATTGTAATGTTTAATTTATTTTTATCATATTATGTTCAATTTTATATTTAAAATTATGTTTTTTTTATTATACATCTTACCTTAAAAGTTTATAGCTTCAGATAAATTATTTACTCTTACTGAGCATCTGAACTCACCCCTTTCTTATGTTTTATTTTCCCAGGATTCCAAGAAGTGTATTATGATTGATATGAAGGATTAAGATAGGGGAATAATGACATTATAAAATGATTATTTATGTTGTGTTTTATGTTATAAAGTGTAATGTTAATTTCATATATGTAATCTATTTTCCAAGACTGCTAAACTGATCAGTCCTTAAAAACTTGATTCCTTGTAATCATCCCAATGTATTAAAATAATGCACTAACTCTGGGTAACTGGGGTTGGGGCATTACAGCTTTTCTATGATATTAGTTTTCATGTTAATGTGTTTCATCTGAGCAGTTTTGAGGATGTGATGAATCAGGAACTCATCTGTAAGGGAATCTGGGAGAGGCCCCAAGTAGAATCTATGTTGTTTCAATAGGGAGACCTAGGTTCTCTTCTTCTTGTGGAAATAAGTTCCTCTAAGATAGTTTTCACTAAGTTAATTATGTTCAGAATAGTGAGGGTAGTGGGAATCTATCTCAGGACTGTGTTTCATTATAGTGTTATCAGTGCGACAAGATGGACAAAAATGGACTTAGTGTCCATACCCAGTTTTGGAGTGTCTTTCGGGGGGGAAATTGGCCACCTGGAGAGGTTTTATTAGGGAATGCAGTAGCAGATCAATTAAATGGGATCAGGATAAACACTAAATTCTAGAAAGGACTCAATCACTCTTTTGAATTCATGTGGCTAGAGTTCCATAGGACAATCATATTGAGGATAAAAACATAGAACATCAGTGTAGGAATGGAAGTGTCAGGCAGAGGGAATAGCTCAGGGGAGTCAGGATAGATCCTAGGTCAGAGGAGTTGGTTAGCTACAAGTTATGTAGAGTACTCTGGAAAGTGTGGATGTGGGATTGTATACTGTAAAATGTACGATTCATGTATCATCTATCCATTCTTGCATTTTTTTGATACAATATAATCACATTTCTTTTTATATAATCTTTTTGAAAACGGTTTGGTCTTGGATGTAAAAAATATTAGTTGGTGTTTTGACCATCGATACACTCATGGGAGTGTGATCATAGAATATCAAATGTTGTAAGGAATGTTCTCTAGAGATTGGTTGTTACCGTTTCCTTTGGGAATCATTTGTATTGGAAAAGACAGGTTTTCATTTGATTATTGGTATGGATTAGCTAGTTCTATACCAGGATCATATCAAAAATTATCATAGGATAGTTATCTTTATATCTCTAGAAGTAGGAAACTATTCTCACCAGGGTGAGTGGGATCTTCAGGATGGTCGTATAGGACCAATTCAGTGCATATTGGATTGTCTCATGGCTAAGATAGTCAGTATTTCTCTAGATTACAGTGGAATGAGGAAGAATTATTTTCCTCTAGTGTTAGAATGTTTTTAATATGTCTTTCTGGATGAGTTCTATGGATTACAACCCAAGCGATAGATAGAGTTTCTGATTTATGTAGTGTCGGGTGTAGATCTAGATTTTATCCTACCTTATATAATGGAACCAATAGAGCTTCATTAGTTGAATGTTCAGTTGGAATATCTGGAAGCTAAAGGTTTCATATGACCTAGTATGTATCTATGGGGTTCTCCAGTTATTTTCCCCAACAAGGCTAATGGTACCTTATGCTTATGTGTGTATTATCAGAGATTGAACCAGATAACATTAAAGAACCGGTATCCAATTCTATGTATTGGTGATCTCTTAGATCGGTTAAGAGGTGATTAGATCTTATATAATATTGATTTGAGATATGGATACCACCATTTGATTTTGATACCATTTAACATACCTTGTACTGCTTTTAGAAGTAGTTATGGTTTGCATGAGTTTGTAGTAATTTCATTCGGTCTAACAAATGCACTGGCGGTATTCATGGCCTTGATGAATCAGATATTTAATTATTTTTTAGAATAGTTTGTGTTGGTTTTTGTCAGATACATATTAGTGTACTCTCATATATAAGACAATCATTACCAATATATTGACATCATCTTGAGTATATTGAGATAGCATCATCTTTACACCAAGCTATCTTAATTTAGTTTCTCGATTGATAAAGTACACTTCTTGGGTTATGTTATCTCAGAGGTATGAGTGTCATTGGACCTAGAGAAAGTTTCATTTATGGTATCTTGAGAGAATCTAAATAATTTCTTCAATATTTGGAGCTTTTTGGGTTTAGCAGGTTATTATCGGTGCTTTATACAGCACTTCTACCTTTTGGTAGCATTGATGTCTGGGATGAATAATAAAGGGGTAAATTTTGTTTGGTTAGAATCATATGAGAAATATTTTCAGGATTTAAAAGGCAGGATGACCTTATCACCCATCCCCACAATATTTATGATAGGTAAAGCATATACCATGTACTCAGATGCATCCAGAGTTAGAATCAGAGTAGTTTTAATGTAGGAGGATCAAGTGGTGGCTTTTGGATCTAGAAAGTTGAGATTGTGTGAGAGGAATTAACCTACTCAAAATTTGGAGTTATTATCATTGGTACATTCCTTGAGATTCTAGAAGAATTACCTCATGGGTGAGAGGTTTTTTTTATACACAAACCACAAGATCCTCAGGTATATCTTTTCTCAATGGGACCTAAACCTTCATTAGAGGAGGTGGGTTAAGTATCTTTAGGATTTCAACTTCAAGTTGTCTTATACACTAGGAAAGGGAAATGTTGTTACCAATGATTTGAGAAAGATGAAAAAAAAAGGTATTATGAGAGTTTTTTTATCAGTTTTAGATGATGTCACTCTTTGAAGACATGCATCTAGATGTTCAAGAGTCTCGGGGATGAGTATATCTAACTTTGACATATGTTGTACCCATTATTTTGGACCAGATCAAGACTGTGTAGTTATCTGATCCAAAGGTCTTATTCTTGAGATACATCTTATATTATGGGGAGACACCATCGGCATGGTGTCTTGGAATTGGAAATTATCTTCTTTTTCATGTCCGAGTAGGGTCTTCTATGGGATTACACGAGGAGATTATAAGAGAGTTTCATACTTCAATATGAGTGGTACATCCTAGTTTGAAAAAGAAGTATTGTGACCTCTATAGACTATAATGGTGGTTAGGAATAAAGAATAAGGTAGTAGGATTTGTGGTAAGATGTTTCACTTGTCATCTGGTGAAAGCTAAGCATTGCAGGCCAGCTGGTATTTTCCAGCCTTTCCCCATTCCTAAGTGGAAATGAGATAATGTCACAATGGATTTTCTGATAGTATTACCCAATACAACCAGTAAGAATGATATTTTTGGGTGATTATGGATCAAATAATGAAGGTATCCCAATTCTTTACTATTGGGGTGACCTTCTCGGTTGATGGTCTGGGTATTATTTATATGTGTGAGGTAGTTCAGTTACATGGTGTTCTGAGGAGTATGATTTCTAATAGAGATCATCATTTCACATCATAGTTTTGGAAGGGTATTTATAAGGATCTTTGATAATAGGTTCTTTTGAGTATAGTTTATCATCCTTAGACTAAAGTTCAATCTATGTAGACTATTCAGGTTATGAAAGATATATTATAAGCCAATATTTTGGATTTCAATGGTTCATGAGAGCATCATACAACACTCATGGAGTTTTCATATAATAACAGCTTCTGGTATTCAATCTAGATGGAACCTTTAAAGGATTGTAAGGCTATTCTGTTTACATATTTTTTGGATAGAGATAGGTGAGTCGGTTCTTATTGTGCCTAGTTATGTGTAGGAGACATCTGAGAAGGTTTATTTGATCAGGAGTTGGTTGGTGACTACATAGATCAGGAAAAAATCATATGATGACCATTGAATATTACCTCTATAGTTTGATTTTGGTCATCATGTTTTCCTTTAGATGTTACCTATGTTGGGGAAACTCTATATTAGAAAAAATGGAAAGCTAGTTCCTAGGTTTTTTGGGATGTTTGAGATATTGGATAGGGTAGGTCTAGTGGTGTATGATTATCCCCCACTGCACTATAGTGACATGAATGACATATTTCATGTCTCACAGCTTATGAGATGTTATCCTGACCATTCTCATGTGGTGTGAATTGAGAATGTTGAGCTTAGTGATTATTCATCCTTTGAGGAGCATAAAATATGAATTGTGGTCCATATTAAGAAGTATCTATGGGGTGGGGAAATTCCTTTAGTTTGAGTGAAATAGTAGAATGGGATTTTTCAGGAGGATAACTAGGAGAGGGAGTCTTATATGCGAGCATAGTGGGGAGACTTATTCACCGAGACCCCACAGTAATGCTTAGAGTGGCTTGGGGATGAGCTATTATATGGTGGAGAGGTTGTATTATCCTATATTTTTTAGGTGTGTCCCTCTTTTAGTTCTTTATTTGATCTGGGGTGGTTGAGTCTTATTTGGAGAAGGAGAACCTTTATTGGAGAAAAAAAGATATAAAGTTCAAAGATTTATATTTTTTTAATTAATAGAGTCTATATATAAATTTTTTTAATATTTTTATGAGTATTTTCCAAGATTTTTAAGGATTTGGAGGTGGTTCAAGATCTTATGTATTAATTGGGCTGAAAAACTATTTGTTGGGAAATTACACACCATGTACCTATTACACAATGTGTAACTGCCTCTAGACACAAATCATAAACCAGGGCAGGGCTTGAAGTGGTTACACATCATATAAATTTTTCACATCGTGTAAGATTTGAGCAGGGTTAAATATAATCTGAGGCAACAGGTTTTTAATTGTATCCCTCTAAAAATAAATAAAATATGTGTAAAAGAGTTACATTCCATGTAATATCCCAACTAGTAGTTTTAAGTCTTTTGTGTGTTTGTTTTCTCATTACCCATCATGCGTAGCCTTCTAATCTTAACCTAGGATGGTTCTCCAGGAAATTTTGAAAGCCTTTACTCTATTCTAAATTTTTCATTTGTACGATTGATCCTTAGTAAGTATTTTTCATTGGTTTTCCCCTCATCTTCCATTATTCTCCATTTGGGAGGTGGAATCCTTGTACCTCTTTTGGTTGTGATCTTGACTTGGTTTGTGATCTTGACTTGGGTTGTGATCTTGACTTGGGTTGTTTTAGGTTATTATTACGATCTTTTGTAGCTTTTTCCTCTTCAATGTTAACCTTTGGAAGTTTTTTTTAATCTCTAGTTTAAAGTAGGGGGTCTAAACCTTACCCCTATAGTCTATTTAATTGAAAATTATGTGAAATAATCCAATTTCGTTTACACAACATGCACCTAAATTAATTAAATGATGAATTTTATTATTATATGGAATCCCTTTGATTTAATTGTTTATAACTTGGCTTATGGTTACTATTTAGGTGAGCTAACCCTTGATTATAAATGAATTGATTAATGTCTTGAAGTATAGCTAGCATGACATGTGTATTGAGTGATTTCTTGATATAGATTCACCATGGCATGGCTTGATTATTGAAATGACTTTTATGCTATTAGTTTATGAAGAAATGATAAACAAAATGTGTAATTAAAAGATAAATGGAAATTTTCATAATTAATCATTGAGCTTTAAGATGTTGTATTGTGATGTCCATGTTGTAATGCTTATATAATGGGAAATAACTAGTGATTCTTGTTGTAATGCTTATATAGTGGGCTATTTCTAGTGATTCATGGTGTAATGATTATGTAGTGGTCTATTCCTAGTGAAACATTTTGAAATGCTTATATATCAGGCTTGGCCCCGATACACACTATAATGCTTATATACCTGTCTTAACCCTAATACATATTGTAATTATTATGTTCCAAGATTATCCCTAATACATGTTGTAATGCTTATACACAAGGCTTGGCCCTAATTTATTGATTAAATGATTATATCGGGGCTTGACCAAGATTTTCATGATTTATACCATGGATACATGGTTATGGTTGGCATGGTTTTGAGACATGCTCAGAGACATTCCAGCAAGCCACCAAAGTAGGTTATGTTTTACCATGGTTATATGGTTATAGTTGGCATGTTCATGATACATGCCAAGAGATATTTCGTCATAGTGCTAAATCAGGTTGATGTGGTATTAAATTAATTGTTTAATTAATTAATTTACCGATTTATTTCATTATAGAATGCACTTATAATCATACTGGTTGTGTTTAGACACGGTGGTGTTCACCTACTAAGTTATACTCACACACTATTAAGGCCACCATTTGGTACCTAAGAAGATTATGTGGATGTAGGATTTGACATGGGAAATAGACCTTGATATTGATTAATACTAGCTTAATGGGCTATAGTTTGGAGATGTGGCTGACATGGGGCTTGGGATCGGGGACTTTTGAGACTTTATTTGAGTCTTCTATTATTTTATTTTTATGAATTATAGAATGAATTTTAGTTATATTTCAACCTATTATTACATTAATCCTTTATTATTTACTGGATAATTCTGTTGTTGTTTGGTTATTTTTCCGTTGTATTGTATTGTTTACATTATTTTCGCTACTATGATATTTATTATTTATATTGTTCATTTCGGTTATGTTGAAACTCTATAATAGGGGGTATAGTCTCTCCACTATACTTATCAAACCCCTATTGTTAGTCATTAGCTTATGGAATATGGGGAGGCACGCTTGAGGTCTTGTAACCAACCTGTTTTGAACACATGAGAGAGTTTCAGATCAGAGGATGTTACAATTTATATAAATGAATGAATATTTTTAAAAATATATAATTAATTATTGAAATGTATACTAATATTTATATATAAAAAAGATTTAAAATATACATTACTTAAATATAAATATTGATTTATAATTATAGTATTAAAAATATAAAAAAAACTAATTATAAAATTACTAAAATTTTATATATAAGTTCATTGTATAAATTCATTTAATATTTGAAGTTTAATTTTTTCTATTAATAATTTACATATATAGTGATATTTATTTACAAATAAATGAGTGTGTGTGTGTGTCTAACAAACTCAAGGATATGGGTGTGTGTAGGTGAACCCAACACATACGTGTGTGTATCCAACTTTATACGATGCATATAATATAAACTTTATTGTGATTTATATATAAAATAAAGTAAAATTAATTACTAATATATAAAATTGTTTTATTGATTCATATTTTTATATAAATATTAATAATTACTAAATATATAAATGTATATATTATTATTAGTATTATATATAAAAATATTCACATATAAAATTGTGTGTGTGTGTGTGTTCATATCTAAAGAACCCAAAGACATGTGTGTGTGGGAGAGAGAGAGAGTATGCACGTGTGTGCAAGTTTGTGTGTGTTATGGGTGAACTCAACATGTACGTGTGTATATATAACTACAAATAATTCATATTATATTAATTTTGTTTTAATTTATATGTAAAAAAATTAAAATTAAATACTATTATATATATAATTATATAAATTAATATTGTAATATAAATATTAATAATGACTAATTAAGTAAATGTATATAATATTAGTATTATACATAATAGAAAATATTAATAATTGTATATTTTATTTAAATATTATTAGTTATATTTTTCAAAATATTATTAATTATGTTAATGCATATATATTTTACACTATTGTATTTAAATACAAAATATTTTCAATACATTTTACTAATTAAAATATAAATATTAAATTTACTATGAAATAGATTTAAATTATTTATTCATTATTTCTTATATTTAAATAATGACTTTTAAAAAAATATAAATTACATATACATATATATATATTAATAAATTTCATATATATTTTCTTCATTATCGATACTAATAATATTAATGCTACTATGGAAACATTATGGTTTCCTTCTCATAGGTATCTTAAAAAATCATTCTAAACATTGGATAGCAGATAGTTACCTGTTAGTTTGATTTCTTTGGAAGACACAATTTTTGTTATTTTATATATGCTTTCAACAGGTATCAAGATATAATTTCCCTATGGGATGATATATCTATACTTAATTAGGTGATGAATGGGGCCTAGTTTATTCTTGGTGTTTTCAATGATACTATGGATTCAAATACGAGGTTTGGTTCTGTCTTTTTATTTATTATCAGCAAAGAGTTTTTAGAATGTGTTGATCTCAAAAATATTATAGAGGTTATTCTTTATAGGTCCAATTACACCAGGTATAGAAGGCGTGTTTCTAGATTTGTGGTGTGGAAATTGAAGAGATCTTTTGTGAATGATTATGTTATGGACTCATGGGAATCTATTATTTGATGTGCCCTTCCCAGAATAAGCTCTTATCATCATACAATTCTAATCGCTTTTAAATATAAGATTTCTAGGAAACATCTTCCAATTCATTTCATTAAATATCAAGCTAAGTATAAAGAATACAAGATAATTCTCAGAGTTTTGGAGTTCACTCATTGTGGTAATAATGCTTTTGTTTTTGAAATGAATCTTAAAAGTTTAAAATGAAGGATATGGGCAAGGAGTAAGGAGTGATTTGGTAAAATGGATTAGGATATAAAATATTTTGAGAATTATATTATGTATTAATATTGAAAATATAAGATTGGGATTTTATTATGATAGTCTACAAAAATAGCTTTGTATTCTCTATAATATTAAATCTATCTTTAATTTGAAAGAGGATGTTCTCAAAGAAACTTTCAAGTTCAATTGGATTTGTGAGGGGGTAGGAATACTACATTCTTTAACTCCCTATAAAAATACATAAATTTATATTGACCTCTTACTCAAATCAATAATGGGGATGATATTATTTTTGATAGGCATGTCCTCAGGGATTATATTTTTTATTATTATCAGAATATTTTTAATTAGGAAAATCATCCTTAGTAGGACCTCTAATCTAGTATTATTCCTTATATTATCATTTCTAAGGATAATAAATATCTTAATGATATCCCCAGTTCCATTTACATAAGAGAATATATTTTTGGACTCAAATTTTATAGTGCTCCAAGTCCATATGGTTTTCCAACTTTTTTAAGGATTTCAGGTATATTGTTCAAAATAAAGTTGAAATGCTTGTTAAGGTTTTATTTCAAGTTAGATTTATTCCAAAAGGTATTAAATCTAAATTTCACACTTTAATTATGAAGGTGGAGAATGATAACTAAATTTATCAATATAAACCAATCTCTTTGGAAATTTTTATTTACAATATCAATATTAAGAATTTTTCCAATAGGTTGTCCTTATTTACACACAATATTCTATCCTTTAATCCTTTTAGGTTTATCAAGGTAATACATGTGCGGGATTTTCTTTTTGTATCTTTTGAGTGTGTCAACCTCATTAGAAAATATTCAAGGGATGGTAATATTTCTTTGAAATTGGATATCACCAAAGCCTTTAACATAATGAATTGGGAATTTATTTTTAAGGTTCTGTCTCAGTTTTAATTTGATGAAAGTTTCAATTATAGGATTAAAGTTATCTTAAAATATATCAATATTTATGTGCTTATTAATGGATTTCCTGAACGTTACTTCTCTTGATCGCATGGAGTGATACAAGTGGGATCCTCTCTCAACTATCATTTTCAGAATTTCTAAAGACTACTTAAGACAATTTATTCTCAATATGGTTGATGAAGGGAAGTTTAAATTTATTCAAGTAGGAAGAGGTCTTGTTGATCTATCCTATATCCTTTATGATGATGATATTATTATATTTTGTCAAGGGGTAAGTTATAACATTAAAAGGATGAAATATTTATTTTAACTTTATGAGAATGTATCCAACCAAAGGATCAATTGGGATAAATATTTTGATTACTTTGGAATGGGATTATCTCATTCCATAAGGAAAAAAATCATCATGTCCTTGGACATAAAATAAATTTTTCTTTCATTTTCTTACCTTAGGGTGACTCTTTTCTAGGTGAGACCTAAGGTTGACTATTTTAATGGTCTTTAATGTTATATTAGGAAATAACTTTCTACCTAGAAAGGAAAGTATCTATAAATGGTATGAAAAATATCATGGTTAAAGATTTCATTATAGAAAAATTCGTTTACTATTTTATGGTTTATATGTATCCCATTGATCTCATTAAAAAGATAAATTGTCATGAACCAAACTGCGAACCTAAACCAGTCTGTAGAATAGATTGATACAAATTCATGATCACCTCAGTCTATAAATTAGTTCTAGGGTGCCAAGCATACACAATTGGGAATAATTGCACCCTTATATGACCAAATACCACAACATGGATTCCACCAAGTGATCTAAAATGATTAATTTTTATATCAGACAGCCATGTGTAAAAGTTAATATATCAATAACAATAAATAATTCAAAAATACTATGCATTATGAATAACTAAATAAACTCATACACTAAACAAAAATAGAATCATCATAACATAAATAAACCAAAAGAGATATGGGCAGTCAAGGATGATATAAGAGCATCCCGAAATAAAAACAAAATTGAACCAGATCAACCATTATCATCATGATCTATGGCCAAAATCTAAATCACATACCATCCAAAATGGTCCAACCCAAGAATACAACCACATAGTGAAGTGTTAGAGACATAATTCCAAAAAGGAAACATAAGTTCACGATACACCTAAGAGTGTATGCAGGGTGTGAGCGAAACTAATCATAGTAGGATCTCAAGAATGAGTTTATATAATTAATTTTAAAAAAAAATCCTTTATTCTAGTTTGAAATATAGTTATAAGATATATTTTTTTATAGGTAAGCACATGAAAACCAAATATCAAACCAATGACTATTTTATAATTACATCCACTTTGAAAATATCATTTTAAAACAATTACTTTCATTTAAAAACACTCATAAAATTCTCACTTACAAATCGATTTTGAAATAACCTTTTTAAAAAAATTTGGAAATAATTTTAATAAAATAATCCCAAGCTCAAAAACAATAAAATTCAATATTAAGGCACTACATCACCATTGAGATATTAGTAAACAAGCAATAAGAATAAGTCATGGTGTCATGCCTGCCAATCAAACTAGAGGACACAAGGAATGGTAGTCCTTGATGGGGTATCATCTAGTATCATGGGAAAAACACTAGGCCCTAAGGTAAGACAACACTAGACTTTACCAAATACACAAGACCAACATTTTTCCTATTTTGTATTCAAAATAACAAAGTACACACAATTCCACTCACATCAACTTCCTCAGGGGCACACCCGTCACCTGGATTATGTTTCTATAGGGGAAACTATTAGAGTTGGTGTCCTAAGAACCAACTATTTATACTTTGATTACATGAATGTACACTTATTATATATTGTTCATTGTTCTTCCTGACTATAATATAATAATGTGTTGGAATATTTGTTTCATTAGTAAGGTCATGGTAGATCCCCGCTATGATGAGAACCTTCAAATGCTATAACAATATTCTTAAATAAAGTTCTACAGTTGGATGTCATACTATGATAGGACACATATTATACAGACCGTCATGTGTGAGTACTCGTAAGAAGACAAGACTCTCTATCATGGAGTTCGCACTTGGTAATATTCAAGATGGGCAATTATGATAACAAACCTGCCAGTAGTAATTCCACATGTCTTGGTGTCATCGGCCATTTCTATCTATGAGCATGTGTAATGGTCCTTAGAGTGGAATATTATCATTAACTCATGTCATGACTCGCGCACTAATATTTGATGACGAATACTGTCACAAAGATAGTTGGTGGGAATTAGGGTGCATTGGGTGCATCACGAATGACATATTGTTAATGGATAAGTCGAGGAAGGATTTATCCCTTCCATATTTATGAAAGTAGATATATCAGGCCCTTTGATTGAAATAGAACTGTTGCCCAAATTCTATGGCCATAGTGTCATGACGAGTTTATTTCTAGAAGTCAAAGAATGATGGATCAAGCAAATAGGTTTATGAAACTACCATGAAACCTGCTTGATGAGATATTGAGACAAAGGGATTAAATTACACTGTAAGCATTCATATGAGGTGACACATCAATGCAGTGACAAATTATTTCTCTTGGGTTCCTTGACCCATTGCTAGACAGTAATCTTGGACTTTAGGCAAGCCCGTCTAATGCCATTGAGAAAGAGGCCTAGAGGGTCACACACTATGTGTATCCAAGTATCTCAAGTAGAATAAAGATTATTCTCGTATGTGGTTTAATAAATATTCAAGGATGACTAAATCATTTTAATATTGGTGGAAGAATAAAATGAAAACAATATATACACATTGTGTACATTGAATGTACATGCCGTGTAGTTTTCATTTTGGAAAGGAAATGAAAAATGAGTACACGTCGTGTATAAATGATTACATGTCGTGTAGTTTTTTCAGGAAGGATTTTGAGGAAATAATATCTTTTTATTAAATGATATTTATTATAATCAGTGTGGGCGCATGTCAAGGAATTAATGATTCGACATGGGGGTTTTCAATAAGAGTTAATGAAATAAATAAAATGTGTAATGCGTTTATTTATTGTCATGACTCTATAACCTCAAACCCAATTATAAATATCCTCACAACCCCGACACTTTTCCCTAATCATTGTGCACAACAATTCTAGAGAATTCTCTCAAGGCTAAAAGAACTCCTTCCTCCAATAACACTCTCAAGACTGAGAGAGATCCTCCTCCATTGGATCAAGGCGATCTAATGCGGACAACGCAAGCAAAGGCTCCTCCACGCTAGCACCTGGATATTCCTTTGGTGACGTCTAGAGATATGTGGTGCATGTGTGGATCACCGCTAGAGGAAGACTACACTTGGATTCTATGATGTAATGATGAATCACATCGGAACGTGATCAGAAATTTCAATGAATAAAGAACACCATTAAAGGTACTTCTTGTCAATTAATTAAATTAATTATAATCAACATATGATGATCCTCCTTTGTGGTTCTGTGACTATTATTCTTCTTTGTCTATTTCTGTGATTCGATCTATGGAGTCTGGAATTTATCATCGTATTGATCTCAGATTGGTCATTTCTAATGACAAAAATTCAAGTTGGCACATCCACCCACGAGCTTCCGATGCGCCCGGGACCAAAAGACACTAGATAGTGTGTGTACTAAACTAGTGTGGAATAAATATTGACCTCTCACTCAATTCCTAGGTTTCCCATGAAATTAATAATGGTAGGTGACAAATAAAACAATTCACATTATTAGTATAAAATCATAACCTAAATTTCATCTCACCTCCAACACCCTCATAAGAAATAGCCCCAACCATGTTATTCGTGTCATAAAAGTATATCAAAATAAAAGGGGAATCACCAAGGTCATCTCATTAATTTTAAGAGGTTCATTTAAAAAGTCCCAAATGGGAATTTTTAAAATAGACTCTAACTTTCAAGCCACTTTAACTATCCTTTGAAATCCCATTTAAAAATCATTCAGTAAGAACAACCATTTAAAACCTCATTCAAAGTCATTTTATATATTTAACCCTTTTCATTTAAACCCATTAAAGAAATAAAGACCTTACCTTCACCCAATTCAGGACCTAAATGAGTTCAAATACCCTTAAAATACAAAATTCATTAAAAATAATCTATTGAAATCTTTTTTCAAACACTTGGAATTTAAATTTCATTTTATAAATAAAAACCCCCTTGAAACCACCCTTTATTCCAAGTGAAGAACCAATCCAAAATAATTATAAATCTAAATGAATATAGAATATAGGAATAACCTAAAAATTTGAACATTTAGAAACATAAAACATCAAATGGAATGCTAATCAAAGGAAATATGAAAAAACACCTACCACGATCAAGTGGTAATCAAGTTTTAAGTTATCACCTTTGATGGTGAACACCTAAAAAAGTAATAAGGGATCATCCATGATATCCAAAAACAAAAACCCCTAAGTTTAATTCTCCCCAAAACCTAAATTAAACCATGTAATCCCCTAAGTCTCATGATTATAAAGGAATCCAAGAGATAAAGGTGAAGGGGTGAAAGAAGAGAAAAAAAGAGGAAAGGAGGGGTTTACCTTAAAGAAACCTATTAAAATGATATTTGAGGAGATTAGAAACCAAGATGGGGGGGAAGAATATATCTTGTGCAACCTATACCTAGTCAAATAAGTAAGAGAGGAATAGGGGATTTTACCCCTTTAATTCAAGTAGGGGTATATTTCGAACTTCAAGTTTTAAGAAAGTTGGGAAAACCATATGGTTTGGATGCATGATGTAGTAAATCATGCACTAACCATGTGGGATACAATGGAGACCCACTGCACACTCTCATGGATTGGAAACATGATTAAGATAAATTATGTGTCAACTTTTTGAAATTACTCTATAATAAACTTCAACACTCTTGCATGCTTTCCAAATGGTTTCTCCTAATCGTGTGATACCCAGAAACATCCAAAATTTCAAAATTAAAACCCAAAAATTCTAAAAATCTCAAGATAACCAAAAATTAATTTAACAAATGTAATGAAAGTGATATAGGGTGTTATAATCTCCCCACCATTACACTTTTTCCCTGTAAATTCTTTGATAAGAATAGGATATATGAGAAGGATCTACCACAATAACTCACATCCTGAGGTGGGTGGGTGGGGGAACAACTAGAAATAACCAAAGGAAGGAAACCATTGAACACAAAAAATTCCTTTAAATTAATAGATAAATTCCATAAAACCAAGATAATTCTCTATGAAACAAACAGCCTTAAACACTAGGTACAAAACCTAAAAGTGAAAGAGTCATAGTATAGATTACCCCACTATTTTAAAGTCATCTAAAATAATGGACATAACGAAGAGACACACTACTAATAATAACTCCAGCTTATATAATTAAACTCCACTGAGAACCCAAGAATCCACATACTACTACTAAATCAAACTGTCACTAATATATCAAATTCCAAGATCTGGAAGAACACACAACCCAAAGAGAACTCATCATCCATAAATTGAGAATTATCACTAAACTCGATGAATAAAATCAACCACAAGGAAAAGAATAATGTCTCATAAGCACACCAAAATAATAGATAACATTGGTACTTAACCCTAGTCATCATGCTCAAATGGGTAGATGAGGACCTCAAATATGGAACACCATATCATGGTGAAACAAAAAAAAATCCAAAACCATAAATTTCTCATAATCCAAAAGGAAACCGTGATCCTAGTTTCCCAATCACTGATTATGTTCACCCATGATCAACCTATCATAAACCTAACCCTAAGGTATCCCAATATAGTATACATCCCAAGGAAAATTCACCTAGGAAATGAGGCACACAAGAAAATCCATAAATCATTACCATCCAAAAAGGAACAAATCTATAAATCCTCAATACATGCCATAATAAAATTGAAATAAAAAACCATTCAAAGACTATAATGTAACTATGATTTCCAATTCTAATAATTCATCTTATAAAAACTCTGAAGATGGGCCAACATGCCACATCGAAGAAAGGTTCTAGGAGATTACATGAAAGTGGTCCTAGAAGGCTCAAATTCTTTGCACTGAAATAGCATTAGATGTATCTTATTATTCCTTTGAGAATACTATCCCTCTCTAATTTTTCCTTATAGCTCAAGATCAACAAACCTATACTTCTCATTAGACATAACATCCCCACTTTCCTAAATTGGAATTTCCTAACTAACCTCCACTAACAAGGCTCTAGAAAATATCTCCTTATATTATGATAGACCATCTTCAACCACAATGGCATTAAGATCCAGACGAAGGCCCCTAGGATTCAAGAAATCCAAGATAGAGTCCAATAGATTGGAAGGATTCAGCTCCACCACTCTACCTTAAGTTTAGTGAGATTTGATAACCACTTCTAAACATTGAGGATAACCACCTCGAAGGTTCGGCCACAAAACAGACTTCCCACTCGTCTTTAAATAATCTCTAAAAGGAATTTTTAAATAACAAAAAACATAAAATCCATCTATTCATGTTTCTCAAATAAAGTCACACATTTTTGCAATAAACCAAAATAAATTTTTCAAAAATCATTTTTCCAAAACCCATAATCCTTGAAACAAACCACCATTTAAAATAGTTAATCTCATTTCAAATTTTCAAAAGGTCCCCAATTAAAAAACCAAAGAATCCTTCATCATAAAATAAAAACGTTTCATAAAATTTCACACACATGACAAAATACTTACCTTTTTTAAATCCATTGGCCCTTAAAAATTACACGAGTATAAAAATCCTTCTACAACCACCATATATTGGTTTTACCAATAAATATCCCTTCTTCTATAAAAAAACCTTTGAAAATTTTTCTTGTGTGTCAAACCCCTTTTCAACCCAAAATACTTTCAAATTTTAATTTCAATATCAATTAAATTTTAAAACACTATAAATAACAAATTTCAACCATCCTATAAAGGTTAAAAACTTTTCATAAGTAATTTATAAAATCCACTATTTTATCTAAAAAATCAGTTTTTTCAAAACATATAATGGATATTAAAGGGATAAACTAATAAAAATACATGAACCTAAACTAAAACCATATCAATATTGCAAAAAAATCACTTATTTAACATCATGTTGATGGTAATCACTATTGGGAATACTTTAGAAAGAATGGCAGGAAAGACAAAAATTTCATAAGAGAAATAGTAATGCACATGGTTTCACTAAACAAGCTGGTAAACCATGTGTCAACCATGAAACATGCTCCGGAATGGTTTCAATACCATTTTCATGGGCTCCTCATAGTTTACTAATCATGTGGGACAACCATGAAACATTTTTTATTTCACCACTTTCACCTCCAAAACTCATGGAAACCCCCCAAATCACCAATATACTCATCGGTGATCAGAACATCATCATCTCATACTAAAATCCATTGAAGATTCTCAAAAATGAACTCCAAATCAAGACTCAAATCCCTACCAGTAATTAAAATTTTATGTTAGGTGCAAAAAAGAGTTGTCCAAACACTTCCCCACACCTTACTCCTGAGTCCCAACAATGATCATAGTCTCTTTTCTAACAAAACACACCCCAAATAGCAAGAGGGTGAACTAATACCATTTTTTTATAAAAAAAACTAGGTCGCCCCTGAAATAGTCCATGGAAAGTCCTGAGGTGCATTCTTGATCACCTCATTATGGAAAATAGTGTCATGGTATTAAGAATACACAGTTGGGAATGTTTCACCCTTAGAGGACCAAATACCAAAACATGGATTCCTCTAATAGATTTGGTATCATCTATCCATATATGAGACACCCATGCATAAAATTGAATGGATCAATAATAGTCTAGCATCCCGAAAAAGTACATAGCATGAATAAAAAAAGTAACTCGTACACTAAACAAAAATTGAAAGAACATCACATAAATAAACCAAAATATATATGGGATATCAAAGCCAATATAGTAGAATCCCAAATTAAATACAAAACTAAACCAGATCAATCATCATCCTCATAACCTATGAACACACTCCACATTTAATACCATAAAAATGGCCTAATCCAATCACACACCCATAAAGAGAAGGTTTGTATCCATGGAACCTGAAAGGAAACATAACAGTTGTATACATTGAATGGTGTATGCAGGGTGTGAGAAAAACCAAACCTAGTGGGATCCCATTAAGGAGTTTGTATAATTACTTTAAAGATATGTTTACTTTATTCTAGTTTGAAATACAATTAGAAAACATGTTTTTATATGAAATCACATGAAATTTAAATATCACACCAACAATTATTTTATAATTACATCTACTTTAAAAACATCATTTTAAAATTGCTGCATTCCTTTAAAAACACCCATTCAAGTTTCACTTCCAAATTACTTTAGAACTACCCTTTTAAAAAAATTGAAACCATTTTAATAAAATAATACTAATCTTTGAAACAATAAAATAAAACATTGTGGAACCACATCACCACTAAAATATGAGTAAAAAGTCAATGAGAACAAGTTGTGGTGTCATGCATGCCAATCAAACTGGGGGACACAAGGAATGAGATTCCTTGATTTGGTTTCATCTAGTATCATGGACAAAACACTAGATCCTAAGGTTATATGGTCTGATATTTTATCAAATTTATGGGAATAACTTATTCCAAGGTTGTATCCAAACTAACACAAGCCACTTGATTTCACTAACAGCAGCTTCCTTGGGGGAACACCCCTCTCCTAAACTACATAACTCTAAGTAATGCTAGAAAATGTGTGCACTAAACTAGTGTAGCATAAATATGTACTACTCAATAAGTTCTTATGGTTACTATAAAAGAAAAAATGGGAGGTGATCAATCAAACAAATCACATGATCAATATAAAATTAGAACATAAATCTCACATCTCCTTCAACTCCATCATAACAAATAGCCCCAACCATGTCATTCATATCATAAAAGTATATCAAAAGTGAAGGGGAATAATTAAGGGCCTCACATTAATTATAATTGGTTCATTTAGAAAGTAAAAAATTATTATTATTAAAATATACACATGCTTCTAATCAACATTAATTCTCTTTTGAAATCCCATTTCAAAATCATTATTTTAGAACAGCCATTCACAACCACATTCAATGCAATTTCAAACACCAACCCCTTTTCATTTAAAAAAAATAAATAAACCAACACATTACCTTAACCTAATTAATTAATACCATTAAAGAACAAAACTCATTTAAAACAATCCATTTAAACATTTTTATAAACACTTTTAATTCAAAGATAATTTTAGAAATCAAAATCCCCTTAAAAAGACCCTTTATGCCAAGTGAATAGCCAATAGAAAACAAATATTAAAGACATTTGACTATCAAATATAGGAATAACTTAAAAAAGAAAACATTTTTAAACCTCAAACATCTAATGGTATTCAAAATAATTTAAATTCATAGAAACACCTACCTTGGTCAAGATACAATCAAGTCGGAAGTCATTACCTCCAATGGTGAACACCCAAATAAGAAACAAGGGACCCTCCATAGGAACTAATAACCAAAACACCCTAAATTTAAGTCTTTATAGACCCTAAATCTGACCATATTATCCCATAGGGTTCACTAGTGGAAAGGAATCCAAGAGAGAAATGTGAAGGAGGTGAAATAAGAGAAAAACGTTTTAAATGAGGGGTCTACCTTGAAAAAACTACTTAAAAATGAGGTTGGAGGATCTTGGAAACTAAGAAAAAGGGGGGAGGAAGCTTCCTCATGTGAAATAGATTCAGTATAATGAGGAGGATGTTAATAGGGGGTCTAACCCCTTTAATTTGAGTGGGGGTATATTTGGAACTTTAGCTGTTAAGAAAGTTTGGTAGCTCGCACGCTTTTACCACATGGTTTGGAAAATCATAAGGGCTATAGTAGAGACCCACTACACACTCACATGTTTTAGCCACACAGTTTGTAGAATTAATTCTCCATACCTGAAAAATTACTCTAAAATAAACTACAATACTATCAAAAGCTTATCGCATTCCTTCTCTTAACCATGTGCAATTCATGAAAAACCTAAAAACTTTAAAATTTTCAAACTTAAAGCCCAAAAAAATCACAAAATATCAAGATAACAAAAAATTAATTTTGTAACATCCCAAACCTAACAATTGGATTGGAAAGAGTCAAGGTGTCACTAACCTTAAGTGATGTCTCCAAGACACCAAAGGCTGATGATAAATACCAAGGGATTACCTAAACATTGGGGGATGATTTTCCCTTTTTAAAAAATCTAAACTATAAAGACAAAATCAAAAAAAACAATGATTCATGGGGTGTAAATAATTTAACTAAAATGAAAAACCAATAAAAAAACAATATTAGAGTATTAATAAAAAATTATAACGTGGTGACTCATGAAAAAAAAAAGAACATCCTAATGTAGAAACATCAATTTGGCATCACTCCAACCAATCCATGAGAGAAATTCAAAGATCTAAACACCATCCTGGGGATGTATCATCATGGTGATCCACTAGAGAAATAAGATAACTTTAATTTTCCTATTTCATGAAGAATCTATACCAAATTTTATATTACATGGGGTGAGTAATCATATCGAGTGGTATTTCCCCAAGAGACTTACCAACTCATGCCATTAGTACAAGAACACATTAGCTCATAGTTCAAAATATAATTTATAACAATGATAGGAACCTCAAAATATTTTACCAATTTAAAACTCTTTAAATTAAAGAAGAACAATTCATCCATCAATACCACTTAGTATATCCAAACCCACATCCATCCACTCACACACACAAGTATACTAAATAAAAATACCAAAACTCTTGAGTGGTGATTTATCCTTCACAAAGATGTCACTTGGTGATATACCTTATGTGGATCCAGTCTGGAAGTGAGTGCCAAATCTATACCAACAATGCCCCGTACAATGCAAAGATAAACACACACCACCCATGTATGTAAAGTTCCTACACCAATTCATTATAAATAAATTAATTATTTCTTTTAAAACATAAAGTTGAATATATTTTATCTATTAAAACCAAACCATAATTCAAAGGGTGTTTTGAAAAACTACTAAAATAATCAAGATTCTCAAACCATAAACCAATAGGGATCTCTTTTATGAAATCATCCAATGTTTCCTTTAGAAATACAAGAAACAAATTAATAAATATAATCCTTAGAACAACTGTATAAGAGGTAGAATCCACCTACCTCTCAACGGGTGATGGAAACAAAGAAAAAAATAATGAAACCTCTAGATCTTGTCTTAAAACTCCATTCCTTCAATATATCCAATCAATATCTCATAAAAACACGTCATAGATCATAGATTTATCCATAATAGATCATATTTAATGTCCCATGCGATAGGAGATGATTAGATATAAAGTTAAATATACAAAAAATAGACTTACCATTGATTTTGGTGATCTAAGGAACGTAGATCCATCAAAACTAGATTTTGGATTAAAAGTAACCACTAAGAACTCTTAGGAGTGGAGTGGAGTTTGACATAAAAATAATAGAGGTGAAAAATGATGGTTTTGGGTTTAAAACTGAGTTATACTCTAATTTTTTAAGTATTAAATGCACATGGCATGATTATTCTTCATGGTTTGGGAAACTGTGTGTTGACCATTTGCATGATACTACCTCTAAATCACCCCCTCATGTGGTTGGTTCACACAGTTTGAAAAACTATAATCCAACCATTCTTTTACCTCTATCACCACTTGTTCGGTTTCTTCTAGGAACTTTCATGGTTTGAAAAAACAATCCAATATCTATGCTCACATGCCTACCCTCTGATGCATATCATAAAGTTTCTTAGAGAAAACCACATGGTTTCCCTTAACCATGCTCAAATCGTGCGCCCTTAGAAACAATTCCAAAAGTCACCAAAACCATCCAAAAACTCCAAAAACTCAACCAAAGTATTATATAACTTCAATATACATAATAAAATGGTAAATTACCTGAAACTTATAGCGCTACATTCTCCCCACCATTTGGATTTTTTTTTTCACAAAAAAGATGGATATTTATAGTGCTTTGTAAAAGTTTATACCATTGTATCAGCATATCTTTTTATCATTCCCAAGTTTCCTCCTGAATGTATTCATGTTTTCATAAGACTAAAATCAATGGAATAAATTTTTCACATAAGACTTTATCTTGTTTTTATAAGATAGGAATCAGTTCATGAACAAAAGCGGCATCTGGTTCAAGATCAACATGATCCCATCGAATCACATAGTTAGCATTGGGTTGAAATTTCCTAATTAGAGATACATGGAAAACATTATAAACCATAATGAACCATGGTAGTAAAGCCAACTAATGGGAAATATCAAAAATTCATTCAAGTATCTCAAAAGGATTAACATACCAAGGAGAAAATTTTATTTTCTTACCCAATCGATTGTGTCCCAACCTTGTAGAGACATCCAAGAACACATGATCTCCCAAGGAAAAGGATAAGGGTCAACAATTATTATCGACATAATATTTATAATGGATTTGGTTCCAAACCATTTTTTTCATAATCTTATAAATTTTCTCAATTTTCTCTTGAACAATGTTGGGTCCCAATAGTGAAGTTTATCTAGTATCTACCTAAAAAAGTGGAGACTCAAAAGGATGGATATAAAATGCCTCAAATGGATCCATCAGTATCATTTCCTGATAATTTTGGTTATAATAAACTTCACTAAAGGAAAGTGATCCTCCCATGAGCCATGAAAATCCATTACACAAGCACATAGCATGTATTCTAGTGTCTAAATTTTTCATTTTTATTTCCCATTCATTTGAGGATGATGCACCATACTAATGGTTAATTGGGTACCCAAAGCTTCTTAAAGTGATCTCCAAATCCAAAAGGTGAAATAAGGATCTCAGATGGTGATGATCAAAAATGGTATTCAATGTTTCCCACTTCCCAAATGTATAGATTTTTCAAGTCATCTACTATATTGGATTAATGGATCATAATAAAATGGTTTGACTTTGTACGTTGTTCCAGAATCACCCAAATTGAACCATGATTCTGAATAGTTCTTGGTAAAACCATGAAAAATACGATAAAAATTTTATCTATTTCTATAGAGGGATAGGTAAAGATTCCAATATTCCAAATATTCATTGATTAATTTCCTTGATTTATTGAAAAGTTAGTAATTTCAATAAAAAATAAACCACATTTCATTTCATACATTCCCAAAAAAAAGGGTTTATAGAGAATTGAACATCTTTTGGATTCCTGAGATAACTGTCCTTTTTGAATGGTGATAAGAATAATGAAGTTCTTCTTGAAAAGACTATAGAATGACATTTCAATCTCAAAAAATAAAAAAAAAATACATCTTATTTATATCCGTAAATGGTCTCCATACCATTAAATTTGCATGTAATAGTAAGGAAAATAGAATCCAATATTTGAGCATCCTAGAATTTTTTAACCAAGTCAGGAATAAGATCAATCAGATAAATAATTGTGACTTAATTATTCTTGGTGAAATATAAATGTATATATGTTATGGTACTCATTAATTTATAGTAATCACGAGATTCTTTGGATAACTGATTATATTTATTTAGACTTAAATCTTATTCCACATAATTCACTTAGTAAGGTGTGTAAACTAAGTAAAAGTCAAACATTTGAATATATTTCATCCATTATATCTATATCTTATTCAAATATATTTTCAAAGATATGTTTTCTTATCTTTTATGGTCTTTGAACATAATTAATTTCTCAAAAAATAGAAAATTGTGTCATGTTTTCAAAGCATGAACTACCACATCCAATTCCAAATCATGAGTTGGATAATTATTTTCAAGAATTAAAAATTATCATGTTACATAAGCTATATAAGGTTCTCATTACATTATAACACAATCTAATCTATATCAAAATTAATCAAAATAAAACATATAACATTTCCTAGGTTTTGGAAAAACAATAATGGGTATAGAAGTGAACCTCTCCCTAAGCTCTAAAAAGGATTCTAGAAAATTATCACTCTAATGGAATGAGTAACCTTTCTTATGAGAATTTTAATAGGAGATATGATTTTTGATAATTTACCCAAAAATAAATGATAATAACTTGATAAGGCTATAAAAATAAGTATCTTGGAGTAGTTATTTGGTGGTTTCTAAAGGATAAAATCTTCTATCATTCCAGTGTATAATGATATACCATTCTCAAAGATAATATTTCCAAGAAAGAAAACTTATTATATCCAGAAATCACATTTAGATAATTCTATATGTAACTGGCGCTCTCATAAAATGATCAATTATGTCTCTAAATGAAATTTATGTTCTTTCTAAGTTTGAGAATACACTATAATTTCATCCACAAATACTAGAAAAAAATATTCAAGGTAGTTCTAAAAGACATGATTCATCAATGCCATGAAAACTAATAGTGATTTTTTAAGACTAAAGGGTATGACCACATATTCATAATGATCATAATGACTTCTAAAAGTTGTCCTTATAATATCTTATTTATTAACATATATTTAGTGATACCCAGAGAGTATACAAATTTTTGAGAATCAATGGGCTTCATTCAATTGATCAAAAATATCATCAATTAGAGGAATAGGATATATATTAGTTATCAAAACCTGATTTAGTTTATAATAATCAATAAAGAGTCATAATAAACTCTAACATACCATGTTTTGAGCCAAGGTATAATTCAAAAATAATTTAAATTTTGGAATTTGGTGGATGGTTCATTCTTTTAAACGAGATTCGGAATGTAATTTTGAGAGTTGGAACGCTAAAAAGTGTTGTTTTTATACTTGGTTAAAGGATATAGAGGTTACATTGGTTTATTATGGAGTTTCAGTAGTGCCAAGCCCCAAAATCTTAAGTTTGAGATGGACTGGTAAGGGTATATGGTTTTTCTAAAATCGTGCAACCCACCTATGCAAACCAAGCTACACCTACAAGTGAAAAGAAGTGATCTGCAAGGGCAGCGCATAGTTTCCCAAACCATGAACCCATCCCACACACTTAGTACCACTTAGGCAGTGTGTGTACATTTTTTATCACATGGTTGGTGCATAGTTAGGGAAAATTGTATGGGGTAGGGTTCCTAAGTAGTGGTATTATCACGGTTGGAAAATGGTTTGGCCAACCATGTGGCCAAACCATGTGACCCAATTTTGGGGGTGAAATTACCTTTTTCCCCTCAATGAACCCTTAAATCTTATTTTTCTTATTTATTTATTCTCCCTATGATCTTGTGAATCTCCTCCCTCCTCCCATATATCTCTCAAGGTCCTCTACCTAGGGATCATGGTATATAATGGATCTGGACTCTGATTCGAACATCGTTAGTCACATTGGATCCTCATCAGTAAACTCTTCATCCCTCTTACTTTATTTCTAAGTTTATATTTCGATCTGTTATTCTATTTTAGTGTGAGATCACTTTACCTATTTTGAGGGAGAATTTTCTTTTCTTAGTTTTCTTCCAAACCAAACCAAATCCAACCTTGATATTGTACAAGTATATCTTTTTAAGATTAAGGTAGGTGGTCTATATCTATTTCCCCAAGTCTCTATTGATTTATAGATATTTTCATTATTCCATGCATCATCCTTTTTCATGAATCATCCTAAAATTTATTTCTTCATCGTAAATTGTTATATGCACCTAGATACACTCTCATTGATCAATGTTTAGTAATTAGAGGATTCCAACCTCAAACACAAACACCCCTTAGGTGTGCCTGACTGAATTTACCCTTTTTAATTAATGGATTAAATGTATATAATGCCTTATAATCATTCATCTTGGATTATAAATAAAATTTTCCAATTGATGATGGCACCTCTTAAGTGCAATGTTGAACCATGTAATTTTTTTTCCATGTTTAGTAGCTTTCTAATATGATTATTTTTGATGAATTGAGTTATGACTCTTGAATTTTATGTTTGGTGATGCTAAATGATATTTTTGGCAACTGATGTATTTTTTTATAATAAAACACCTCAAATGAGGCATATGGTCTTCTAAATTACAAATTGGTGATTGGTTTTTTAGATAATTCTTATAATTATGGAATTTGTGATTTCCTATTATTTGTTTTATTATTAGATTTGTGGAATGTTAAGTACATGGCCTATTTTGATGTTCTTAAATGAAGTTTTACTCTTTATATATAAATTTTTACTAAACCCAAGGCACCTCCTAAGTGCTTGTCCCAACCTATAAATGGAATTTCACATGCTGGTAATTTCCTAAATGACAATGGAACCTTATAAGTGTCTCTTTGAGACTTGAAAAATGAATTCCCATGTTGGATATATTTAATGATGTGTATTAAATTGAATGGATTATTCATGATGAGTTTCTTTCCTTGAATGAATTAAATGATTTAAATGAAATGGATTATAAAAGGTGGAAAATCCATTCCGTTTATTTCATTCATTAGTACATGCTTTAAATTGAATTGAAATTCCCTTAGTTATAGTTTGGATTATCTAATATTAAGCATGAGAGGTAATTCCTCACGGCTAATATTATTATAAATATGATTACACCTTGATATAGGCTATGTAATGATAGTGAGGTTTATATTGGGAATGAGGATCATTCCCCCTTACATCGAGTGTTTAGCATGACATCTCACACCATTGACACTATTTGAATGGTGGGCATGACACGCCACATCCCTGGTGTTGGGTGTTTACATGGAATCTCACTCACTATTTTTGATTGTTGACATGATGGCATACTCACGATCTAAAGTGACGAGTATGGAGTCTCCCACTCATTATGAGAAGAAGGGAATGTACCCTCTATTTTATCTTATAGGATCATTTAGACTGGTTATACATGTCTGATTTATGACCCGGTCTAGCCAGTGCCTAATATTCCAGGTATATGGACACTTACGTCTACACGTACTTGGTTCATATAGGTGGATGAAATATATAACTATACTATATATATTACTATATATATATTACTATATATATAGTTACTGATAAGACACTCATTCTGGCCATAAGTTGAAGCAAGTAGAGCCATCGGGTGTCCTTTAGGAACCTAAGTGGGCTGCTATTTATTTATTTATCATTCTTGATTATTTATTTATATGTGCACACTGATTTACTTTATATTCATGGAATGGATTTAACTATAAACAATATGGGTGGTGGCCTTTTGGGATTTTATCTCACATTCTTTTCGGGCAGCCATTGTACTGGGGTTCCAACTAAGATCTCATGTTTACAGGACCATGGATCATTGGTTGCACTGTATGCTCATACCTAGGAGTTAGGAGTATAGGACTGAGCGGGATCTTATGATGCTCGTGGAGTTCCCCCTCGGGGATTTTTTTCATTTATTTATTTTTTTATTACACTATATCATATTGTATTTATACTATTTTTGTTTTTTATCACCATATGAACATGCATGTATTGTTTTATATTGGTGTTGGCCTTTTATTTTCAGTTAATATTATTCTTCCACTACTCTGCCTTTCATTTATTATTGTTTCTACTGTTGTGTGTTAATTATTTTCTAACACACCACTATGATACTCTGATCATGAGGATATAGTATCCCCATTAACACCTCTTTAGACCCTTTCTACTAGTCAGCAACCTCTGGTGTATGGAGAGGTGCTCTTGAGGCCATGCGGTGACCAGTTCGGGCACCAGTTTAGTGGACAGCCAGGTCAGGATGTTAGAAAGTGGTATCAGAGCTATTTCCTTTTCCTTTTTCTTACTATTTAGGGCTCATAGATAGGAGACTAGGAACGTGTCATCACTTGGTAAATATTCTCCCCTACAAGTGATCAATCCACATATGGGGAAAATTCTAAGTGTCCAGGGATGGAATTGTTGTTCATGTTGTTTTCTATTACCGTTGATTATGATTTCACCTTGAGTAATTGGTGTATTTTCCACTTCTTATTGATTTGTAAAATTTATGGTATTTTCCCATGGCCCGGTATAGAAAGGAAGTAACATTACATGCATCATTATAGGAATATATAGATTCATATTCCATGCATATTTCATGCCATGTAGTTTCATTTATAAGATTCATGTTGATTGTGATGATGGTCCTTTTGTTTTTATTATCCTAGATGTTATATAACATGTTACATATCTTAGGGACATGCTTAGTTTTCTTCATTTTTAGGCATTTCTTAAGCATGCATGTTTATATAACATACTTGGGTGATTTATTTATCATGTTAATCTACTACCATTATTAGGTAATTATATTCCATGGTGCCTGGTTATTTAGAATTTCTTGACTATGTATCATGCTTATGTTCTTATTAGAATGTTCCTACGTGTTTAATGGTTGTGATAACATGTCTATTTGTGATTTTGATAAATAATCAGTTTCATCAGTAGAACATATTGGTTGTGATTAAATGGGATCCATTTTCCAATTGTAAGGTGTATGGGTGGCTTACAAATTGGGGAAAGTAGACTTGTGTATTAGAACCATATTTTGAGATTTTTATATATATTTAGAGATCATTTTTAAAGTGTAAAATCTATTTAAGTTCAAATTTTAAAGTGAATTGGTTTCGATTAAATTCTATCTAGTCTATGGAATATGAAGTGGCACTTTATAGATTGGGAGATGACAACCCATATAATCAAACCATTTTATATGACCATAATATATTTTGAAATGGTTATAAATGTAAAATATATTTAATATTGATCTAAAATTAATGGTTTTCTTATGGAACTCTTATATAACATAACCCTATAAGGTCAATTATAATATTTAATCTTATCAGATAAAACTGATAAAGGGTAATTTTAAAGTTTAAACTATTGATGTTTTCCTCTAAAAGGTTTGTGATTCTATCACATGGGCTTGATGATACATGTGATTAATTTAATAAATACATGACTGGACCCAATTAGGTCAGTCGGGGCATGTTTCTTATGAGATAAACCACTACGGGATTTTTGAACTTTGATAATTAAACAACTGTTGTTGGGTTGCATTCTGATGAACCCAGTTTGGCTTAACGGGACCCTCATAGGTTGCCTTATCTTTTACTAAGTGATTTTTTATTATAATTGGTACTTTATTATTAGTTTTAAAATCTATTAAATTTTTAAATATTGAATTTAAATCAATTTAATGACTTGAAAATGGAACCTTAGGTGGTATCCTTAGTTTAAACCTTTATTAAGTGTAGTTTAACCAACTCTTTGAGTCTCCTTGGAATGAAAACATAAAAATTTTCCGTAGTCCTTTATCCTTTTTAGAAAGGGATTAAATGATAGGTGTAGGTAATAGTAAAATATATTTGGAGTGACCAATTTATAGGGTTGACACTTATGGCATCCTGACTTTTTATTATATAAATTTTTCAATACATTGTACAAAATAGAGGATCTTTTAAAGTTTAGTTTCTTGGAAAACAGGAACATAATACCCGAAAACCTAAAAAAATCTTATAATACACTTGAAATTATTATCCATTGGTTCATAATAAGTACATTTACTACACCTCATAACCTGGGGACATACATAAAAGTAAAGGGTGATCATAAAACCCAGTAAATGAATGCAAGGGAAGAAGTTTATATGTGATATTGAGTAATATCAATAAGAACATGAGGAATATCATTATAAAATGAGAAAGGAAACATGAGTTGTATCAAAAAAAATAACATGATTCATAACATAGATATGTGGCTACAACATTTAAATGATACATTTGTAATCGTATCACCAAGTTTTTTCACTGAGGTGTCACAATAATTGCCAAGGTTATTCACAAAGGTATTGCAAAACATGTCTTCTCTAGAGATTATATTCTTTTCCCAATGAATTAGAGAAATATCAAGTTGAACCCTTAATATGTATTAATTAATTTTAGACTCATATATTATAATAAAAAATTTAGTAAATAACACATGGAGACTAAAATAAATGGGTTTCATATCAAAATCATGGTGTTTCAAAAGTACTTAAAAACACAAATAAGATGTCATTTTCAACTCATGAAAAAGGAATGTGAGTTTCATGTATGTTAATACCAAAATAAAATAAATCATTTTTACATTTATTTGAACACCATTGTAAAATAAATATGGTTGGGTATTCACAATAATAAAATAAAAGATAATTTCTTAAGGAGAAGAGAGAAATTTTGAGAAGTAAATTTGGCAGCATAACAGGTATAAAATGTGGTATTGAAAAAGGGTAAAATGAGTTGGGAAATGTGTATACCATTGATAAAAAATAAATTTTAATTAATGGTATGATAAAATTTTTGATAACATATAGTAACCATAACATTTAGAATACATATACAAAAATCAGTTCATGAATCGAAAAGAAAAGAAGGACAATTCCCTTACCTTGAAGAGTTACCCCTAAAACTCAAAGTTAGGACCTTGGGGCTTGTTTAAACCTTTGTTGGACTCATTTGAAGGTAAAAATACCATATATTCATATATGATGTATTTTTAGTGAAATTAAATGGATAAATGGGTGGGTATTTATAGCAAAAGTGGAGGATTTTTTTAATAATTTCCAAATCTAGGCCTTGGAAATCTAGGTTGTAGAAAATGAAAAACCATGGGATGGCCCATTTTTATTGAAATTTTGGAAGTATTTTATCTTATTTTAATCCAAAAGAGTCTATAATAATCTTATATTACATATTTTGGCATGAAAAATTAAGGTTTCCACAAAAATAATGTTTTTTATTTTAAAGTTTCTATTTTAGACTTTGGAAAGTAAATTATAGGTTTGGAAATTGGTTAAAATATATAAAAATACTTGATATTAATAAAATAACATATTTTAGGCCGTTTATTTTTTAAAATAATTATTACATAATTATTACATAATTTGGAATTCATTAAACATACTGAAAACCCAAAACTATATTTTTACTATTCATAGAAAAACATAATATTTTAGAAAACGATCATAAATTTACCCTAACCTAATTTAAACAAGATGATTTAAAAAATGGTGTCTATTTTATCATAATAATTATCTAAATATGAGAATTATAACTTTTCAAAATAAAAATCTTTATTTATTAAAAATAATAGCGGGTTGAAAATGTATAATAAAATTTCTAACACTTAAAATATTTAAAATTATTTTATCATTTATATTTAAATAAAAGTGGTTTTATCATACTATTTCATTAAAATAAGTATCATTCATAATAACTTAGTTTATTATAAAAAATTATATCTTTTCATAAAAGTACATTTTATATCTGAAAAGACAATTTATCAAATTCCATCTCAATTAAACCTATTTTTATTAAGCAAGACTATTCTTAAAATAGAATTGAAGGAATAACAATTTTATTTATATAAAGGAATTACACACTAAGGGTGGGTCATGTAACCCCTTATAAAACTCATGTACGACCTAAGGGTATGGTGTGCGATAATGATAGATTCATGGGGCGGCTCTACTAGCATTTTTCGAGTGGGTATTTCCACTAACTTGAACTTATCCATTATGCGATATCATTCAAGCTTCACTTGTTGCATCTTGACTTGTGCTTAGTCAAGGGAGAACCCTATTGATACTACCTCCCTCCCAATTTCTAATAAATGGGATTTATAGGGCATGACCCTACTTGTGGAGGTCATTTCTTCTCCTTTCTACATTAATTATCCTTTGTCATTTTTACTTATAAACACTAATTATAATATTAAAATTATTACCAAGAGTATAGTTCTCAATGGTCATATTGACCAACGGTCATATAACAGTCAAATATAGATGGTCACATTTCTCTTTATATTCACTTCATTATTAAAGAGATATGGTTTTTTTATGTATAATATAATATAACACATATTTTCAGGAAACAATTATCATTAAAAAAGTTTGGGTCGTTACATTCTTCCCCCCTTAATAAATTTCATCCCTAAAATTCCAACTCGTTCTCTCAGTTGATAAAATATTTGGGTACTTCTGTCACATTGTCTCCTATGGTTCCCACGTCACTTCTTCATATTTATGGTTCCTCTACCACACTTTTTTGAGGTGGTTAGTCTTGTTGCGTAGAAACTTGTCTCTATGGTCCAAGATCTCCACCAGCTACTCCTCATAAGAGAGGTCATGTTCCAGTTGTACCACTTATAGAATAAGTACATGTGAAGGGTCATTTATGTACTTCCTCAAGAGAGATACGTGGAATATATCATGAACTTGATCTAGATTTGATGGAAGTTCTAGCAGATGGGACACTTATCCTATATGGTCAATGATTTCATAGGGGCCAATGTACCTACGGATAAGCTTCCATTTCTTTCCAAACTGCATGAATCTCTTCCATGGTCATATTCAAAGGAACAATTTGTCTAAAATATAAAACTCCAAGTCTCTTTGATAGTTTTTATCATATCACTTCTACCAATTTTGAGTAGCCTTTATGTGTTTCTAGATAGCATGAACCTTCTCTGTCATCTATTGCACAAGATCAGGCCCAATAAGCTTTATCTCACTAGCTTCATCCCAACAAGTAGAAGTTATACATCTCTTCCTGTATAAATCTTCATAGGGTGCCATTTGAATACTTGAATGTAATCTTTTGTTGTATGAGAACTCAACTAATGTGAGATGTTGATCCCATCCACCTTTAAATTCCATTGAGCATGTTCTCATGATGTCCTCAAGTGTTTGAATAGTTATTTCAAATTGACCATCAATTTGGGGGTGATATGACATATGGAAATTCAATTCGATACTTAGATAATGTTCAAGAATTTTATAGAATTTTGATGTGAATCTTGTATCATGATCAAAAAAGATATAAAGTGTAACCCCATGCAACCTCACCACATACTTTATGTAAATATCAGCAAGTTAATCAAGGGGTAAATCTTCCCAAAAATCAATGAAATGGGCAGTCTTGGTGATTCGATCCACTATAACCCATATTGCATTTTTTCCTTTGGATGTTTTTAGGAGACCTTTTAAAAATTCCTTAGTGATATTTTCTCACTTCCATTTTGGTATGGGTAGTGGTTGCAATACCCCTTTAGGAAGTTGTCACTCCACCTTCACTTGTTGACACACCATGAACCTTGTAGTGTAGTCGTTAATGTCCCTTTTCATTTATCCCACAAATAATGATCATGAAGGTCCCTATAAATTTTAGTGATTTTAGGATGTATAGATAATTTTGATCTATGAGATTCATCCATAAGTTATTTATTTATCTCTATAATAGATGGAATACATAGTCATGTAAGAAATTTCATTACACCTTCTTGATCAATATTGAACTCATGAAACTTCTCATTCTTCACAACCTATATCTTGTTTTGTAAAAAGGTATATTCCTTTGATATTTCTTGATCTTAACTAATAATGATGGTTGAGAAATCATTTGGGATGGGTTTGATGATGTCCCTTCCCTTACGATTCCCATGTCCAGTTTTACTAGGTATTTGATCAAAGGATCTCCTTGAATCCTCATCATTACCAGCACAGCAGGGTCTTTCCAACTTAATGAATCAGTGACTTTGTTTTCTCTTCTAAGGTGATAATGAATTTAATATTCATGGTTTTTAAAAAGTTACAACCATCTCATTTGTATCATGTTCAATTCCTTTTGTGTGAATGTATACTTAAAAATATGGTGGTCTATGTATATATCACATTTCTCCCTATAAAGATAGTGCCTCCGTATATTTAGTGAAAAAACAATCATAGTTAGAACCAGGTCAAGCATATGATAATTCTGCTCATGAGGATTTAACTTTTGATATGCATAAGCAATCACCTTGTCATTTTTCATGGGACCACACCCAATACCTTTCATATATACATCGCTAAAAATAATGAATCCTTCTCTAATAGAGGGAAGATTTAACATAGGTGCAATAACCAATCTCTTATTAAACTCTTGGAAACATTCTCCATGATCCTTTTTCTATATGAACTTAGCCTTTTTTTCAAGTTACCTTGGTTAGTGTACAATAAAGTTGTGAAAAAAATTCACAAACCTCCTATAATATCCAACTAAACCAAGGAAACTAAAAATCTCAGTTACCATTATAGGATGACGCCACTCCTCCACAACCTTTGTCTTGGTAGGGTTAACTAAGATTCCTTCACTGGTTACAACATACCCCAAGAAATAAACTTTTTGTAACCAAAATTCACATTTTTCTAAACTTTTTGAATAGCCTATCCTTCCTTAGAGTTTTCAATATAATTTTTAGATGATCCTCATTCTCCTCATAAATTTTAGAATATATCATAATATAATTAATAAAAACTACCACAAAGTTATCAAGGTGGTCCTTAAATACTCTATTCATAAAATCCATAAATATAACATAATAATTACTCACGCCTAAGGGCATAATAACAAACTCATAATCCCCATATCTTGATCAGAAGGAGGTATTTGGAATATTTTCTTTCTTTACCATTAATTAATGATAACCAAATTAAAGGTCAATATTGGATAATAATTAAGCCCCATGAAGTTGGTCGAATAAATTATCAATCCTTGGGATAGGGTACTTTTTCTTCATTGTGATCCCATTAGGTTATCAATAATCAATGCATATCTGCATTGATTCATCCTTCTTCTTCACAAAGAGAACAGGTTCTCCCCAAGGAGACACACTTGGTCAGATAAATCCCTTCTCCAAAAGACTTGAATCTTTTTTTAAATTATTATATCTCCATAATTTCCATTATATAAGGGGTCTCTCATATTGGCTGGGATCCAGTTATGATTTCAATGGAGAAATCTACCTCTCTTTCTGGGGTATGCCTAGGTAACTATTTAGAAAATATGTTATTGTGTTCTTAAATGATGGGAACATTTTCTATTATTATACTTTCATTTCCTTCTTACTCTTCACTAATCATCTCCATAAAGAAGGATACTGGAGGTGATTCTAGAAAAAGATCAGGCTGAGATATCTCAACCTTGAAAATAACTATAGGTTTTTCATTCAAGACTACTGATATTTCCTTACTTTTGAAATTGATATTAGTATTATAATTTGAGATCCATTCCATCCCTATTATAATGTCAAATTCCATCATGGGAATGACTACTATATTTTCAATGAGATTGTGCTCACAAAATCCAATACTAGAGTTTATATACACTATTGATGCTTGGATAATCCCTCTAGGATACTTGAATGATAACTATACTTCTATTAGTTAAGGTATTGATTCTATATTCTTTGTAAACTTGGAGGAAATAATAGAATTTGTAGAACCAAAATCAAACAAATTACTTTCTAACTTTGAGATAACAACGAGATTACCTACCATCACATAATTTGGAGCTTCAACTTCAGTTGTTATGATAAAAAAATTCTTGACCTTTCTCCCTTGGCCAATGTTGAGGTTGATGTTTATTTCCCTCCATTATCTTCTGATTTGCACAGTGATTGGTAAAGAGCCCAAACCATCCACACTTGAAGCATTAGACTTCAGGTTGGTCCTCCACCATCTTCCCTTTGTCAATTGTGTTGATAAGATGAGGTTTCACCTCACTAAAATAGTTCTGCGCTATATAGACATATCTTCTATACTTGTAACATTTTCTACTCCCAAGCAAGCAATTCCTTGAATTCTTCTTCCCACATTTTTTTCATGTGGGGAGTTGCATTTTCTTTCCTCCTATTTCATGATCAAAGTTCCTCCCTAAGTTTGGATCCAAATATATATTTTTTTCACTCGATTCATGTGACCAATGAATCTCTTCTTACTCTAGTTCAACATTCATAACACTCTGTACTATATCCTCATAGGTTTCATATTCTTGATTGTCTAGATTCTTCTATAGATGGGGTTTTAGTCCACTGAAAAATCTATCAACCTTTCCATTATGATCCATAACAAATATAGAGGTGTAATGATAAAGTCTTGTAAATTTAATCTAAAAATATTCCCATGGATTCTTTTTTATTTTTCTTTAACTCTAGGAATTCTTTCTCCATTTTTTTCGCATTGAATGGGGGAAATATTTATTGAAAAATGATCCTTTGAAATCCTCCCACTCTATAGCATCAATATCTCTTCCTGGATTCATGTTTTTAATCAGTTTCCAGCACTGATCAGCTTCTCCCTCTAAGTCATAAACATCGAGGGTGACTTTCTCTTATTCTGAACAATGGATTACAAAAAAGATCTTTTCTATTGAGCTTATCCATTATTTAGTAGTCAATGGGTAGGTAGATCTACTGAAAGAAGATAGTCGTTAACGCATAAAGGAATCAATAGAAATTTTTTCTCTTCAAAGTGAATCTAGATTCTTGGATTGATATAAATTATTATTCATAACTCAAGTTAGTTGATTCATTATTCTCATGAATTTTTCATTTCTATATTCTAACAAAGGACCCTCAGCGCATGGTTTGTTGCGCTCGTAATTTATGTGGTTCCTCCTATTTGCCGCCATTTTCTAAAAGAATAAAACCTTAGTGAGAAACATGTTTATTTTAAGAATATTATAATTATAAAGGAATTTTATGTCTTAAAACATCATTCTTAAATATGTTATTCTTTAACAACAAATTCATTTTCTATAAATCCTTTATAATGGTTCACAAAAAGATTGTAATTAACCAAACATATCCCTCGATAGTTTCAAACTAGGAGTGAAGCAATGCTCGTTGTCATTAACCGATTCCCATTCAATTCTAGGTAAAAGAGGTGTTTTTTGGTGTTATCACAAGATACATATATGATATATCCACATCCACTTTTTCGTATCTTGACAATGATTTATTTTCTTATAAAGTACTTACTTAATACTTAAGAAAAATAACAGTATGTTTCCTATATTTAAAATTATCCCAAGGGTTATTCCTAAAGTTTTAAAATCTTAATTTCCATAAATAATTAAACTATATTCTAATAGAAACTATGGAATCCCACATTTTTATTACATAAAACTTTCATTACATGGTACAAAATAGAGGATCTTTTAAAAAATTTATTGGAAAATAGGAACATAATACATGAAAACTTAAAAAATTATTCTAATTCACTTGAAAGAATTATTAATTGGTTTATCCTAATTAAATTTACTACATCTCATAACTTGGTTACATACATCAATGGAAAGGGTGCGCATAATGACCATTAAGGGAAAGTAAAGGAAACATTTTACATCTGATATTGAGGGATATCAATAAGATCATGAGGAATATCATTATGGAATAAGAAATGGAACATGAGGATTATAGTAAAAATAACATTATTCATAACATGGATATGTGTCCAAAAAAATTAATTGATACATTCATAAGCATATCACCAAGTTTTTTCATCGAGGTGTCATAAAAATTACCAAGGCTATTCACCAAGGTATCGTAAAACATGTCATCCTGGAGATTAAATTCTTTACTCAATACATTGGAGAGATATCAAGGTGAACTCTTTATATATTTTAATAAATGTGATAAAAATAGATCATAATCAAACATTTAATAAATAACCCAAGGATAATAAAAGAAACGGGTTTCATAACAAAATCATGGCATTTCAAAAGTGATTAAAAACATGAATATTATGTCATTTTCAACCCATGAAAAATGAATAATAGTTTCATGTATGTTAATCCCAGAATGAAATAAATATTTTTTAAATTTAGGTGAATAACCTTGGAAAATAATTAGGTTTTGGTATTCACAAGAAGAAAATAAAAGATAATTTCTTGAGGAGATGAGATAGATTTTGAGAAGTAAATTCAGCAGCATAACAGGTATAAAACATGGTTTCAAAAAAGGGTAAAATTAGAATGGAAAAGGGTATATCATTTATAAAACATAAATATAAAGTAAGTGTGTGATAAAAATGGTAATAAAATAGAGTAACCATAATATTTATAATACATATACGAAAATAGGTTCCTGAATCGAAAAGAAAATAAGGATAATTACCTTGCCTTAAAGAGTTACTCATAAACCTAGAAGATTGGGACCTAGGGGATTGAGAACACCTTATAAGGACTACTTTATATTCCTATAGGGTGGATTGTGAGTGAATGTAAATTGAGAAATGGGTGGGTATTTATAGAAAAAGTAAAGGATTTGTTTAATAATTTCCAAATCTAGGCCTTGGAAATCTAAGTTGTGTAAAATAAAAAAACACGGGCTTGACCATGGTTTTTGCCCATAATTTTTGACATTTGGGACATATTTTATTTTATTTTAATTCAAAATATTCTATCATAATTTTATATTAATTCTTTGAGCATTGAAAATTAAATTTTTCATAAAAATAATGTTTTTAATGTTAAAGTTTCCATTTTAGACTTTGGAAAGTAAATTATAGGTTTGTAAGTTGATTGAAATCTATTAAAATACTTAATATTAATAAAATAAAATATTTTAGGTCGTTTATTGTGTTTAATTAATTATTACATCATTATTACATAATTATGAAGTTATTAAACATACCAAAAACCTAAAACTAAATTTTTATTATTCATAGAAAAACAAAATATTTTAGAAAAATCACATAAATTCACCCTAACCTAATTTCAATGTGATGATTTCAAAAATAATGTCTATTTTATCATAATAATTCTCTTAATATGATAATTTTAACTTTTAAACCTAAAAAACTATATTTATTAAAAATAATAATCGTTTGAAAATGCATAGTAAAATTTCTCACACATAACAATTTTAAAAGTATTTTATCATTTATATTTAAATAAAACTGTTTTTATCATACTATTTCATTAAAATAATTATTATTCATAATAAATTAGTTTATTATAAAAATTTATATCTTTATAGAAAAGTACAATTTGGATCAGAAAAGTCAATTTATCAAATTTTATCTTAATTAAAACTATTTTTATTAAGAAAAACTATACTTAAAACAGAATTTATGGAATAAAAATTTTACTTATACAAAATAATTATACACTAATTCCAAGACACATAACCCCTTATAAAACTCATGTATTACCTAATGGTAAGGTGTGAAATGGTGATAGATTCATGGGGCGGCTCTGCTAACATTACCTGAGTGGTAATTTTCACTAACTTGAACTCCTCCCATAGGTGATTTCATTCAAGCTTCACTTGTTGAAGCTCGGCTTGGGTTTGGTCAAGGAAAAACCCCAGTGATGCAACCACCCTCCCAAGTTCTGACAAATGGGATTCATATGTCATGACTCTATTAGTTGATGTCAACACTTCTCCTTTCTACATTAATTATCCTTTCTCATTTTTACTTATAAACACTAATTATAATGATAAAATTGTTACCAAGAGTATAGTAACCAATGATCATATTGACCAATGGTCATAATTGACCAACGGTCATATAATGGTTGAATCTAGATGGTCACATTTCCTTTTATATTCACTTCATTATTAAAGAGATATGGTTTTGTTGTGTATAAAATAATATAACACACATTTTCAGGAAACAATTCTCGTTCAAAATTTCTAGGTCATTAAAATGATTATGCTTTCATAAGGGGATATCCTAAGGTGGGTAACACCCTTAGAACTTAAATTAACTGCTAAATTTTATTAGTTTCCGGACGTATGCTACTGTTTTGGTACATTTTTCCCATGTATGTCTCTTCACTTCTGAATAACACCCTTGTTTGGATGGGTGATCATGGTATCCTTGACTCTTTTTATAGGTTTAAGCATTACATAATTCTTAGTTTAGTAGGTTAGACATGTCTAGGGTATTTTTGGCCTCTTAGTAGGTTATGTGAATCTTTCTTCTTCTTCGGTTATGGAAAAATTGGTAAGTCGTCATCCAAGTGAATGGTTATATGGGGAAATTAGACTCTAGGATAAATCTCTTATACGTACCACCTAATACTTGGATGCATAGGGCAGACAACCTATGGATAGTATTTAGGATGTGTAATATTTATTCTATAATCTCAGGTAAATGTACATTTATATACATGGAATCCATCATGTTGCTAAATGGTATAATGAACTAGTTGAGTTTGGTGGAATTGTTGAGACTTGTGCTATTAAGTATGTTCTCAGGTCACCTCTAGAGTAGAGTGAACTAGGCGTTAAAGGAACCAAATCGCCATAGTTCTCGGGATGGTGTTCTAAGAGGATTGGGTGTTTTGACATGTTAGTCAGGTTGGTTTGGGAATTTATACCAAATTTTGTGATGTTTTTGATTGTGACCAGAAGAAGTGACAATCGTTCATTTAAGTTGTATTTGATCTAGTGCACTTGTGAGAGGTTATTCTACCTATCCTTTTGAAAAATAGGACAATCCTAAGGTGGGGAGTGTCTTGTCAGTTTTTCTAAATATGTGTCCTTCCAAGTAGAAGGAACATAACCAAGAGGACCATTTGAAATGGTTGGTCTTTCTTGAAGTACCTCGAGGCTTGCAAGTTTTGAATCACATTGGTACTTGCTCAGCAGTACAACATTGATGTGATTAGTTGTGTATGAAACCCATTGGAAACACCATTGGTCATGGATGGACATTGGTGGGTAATTTTGAGAAATCGTAGGATTCCTGGGGTGATAAAGGCTTGTGATCGGTTAATGATGATGTGTCGTCAGGTGAAGCTGAGCTTTTTCTAAGAAGTCGACCAGTAGTGGTTCGACTATTCTTCTTTCTAGTGGTTGGGTATGGTTGGTTTACTAATAAAAATAAGGCTATATCCATGGTTTAAAACCATGTCTATAGACCCTAAAACTATGACTATAGGTTATATACATAGTTTTACAAACTGTGGCACCTACTGGCATGGCTATAGGGTAAAACATACATTGCAGGCTCATACTATGACAACCCTGCTTTTATTACAAACTTAAACATGATTTATTAAATAAAATATTCACTTGATACAACATGGAAGATCGATAGGTATAGTGTATTTTGGGCTTAGGATCTTTACATAACAACTTAAAACATGAAATACAACATCTTTATTGAAAACTTCCTTTACATGACCACTACATTCCCTCGTACTTAGCATTGCATGGGATAACCTGAGGACATGCATAAGAAAAGGGTGAGCTATAAATCCCAGTAAGGGAATAAACATGGAATACATGAGGAGTACAATACAAGTTTAGACAATAGTCATATCAATAGAGAATAAGATAAACATGGACATAAAGGCATGATTAAGCATGATAATCATAACATGGAAATGTGGAAAGAACACTTAACATGGAATTAGCATGAGCTAAGGCCCATTGCACATGAATCATGAGTAAATCCTCATTGAACATGAAGCACGATTAAACCCTCATTGAAATTGAATTATCATGAGTCAAAAGTCATTGCACATGACGTATCATGATACTATACTTCACCCAATGCATTGGAGCGCTATAAGGGTGCACCCTTCTTAAATATTTCATTTCATGCATAAGTGTGCCACCTGGATCATAAAACATGGATTCATTAAACATAATCATTTATTACACGATAAAGGAATGTAGAATTAATACATGAAACTTTATAATCAATAATTAAATGTGTATAAAGGTGAATACCCTTGATGGAGAAATGGGCATGCTATTCACCAGACAAAGGCATTGGCTTAGAAAATCGGTGCAATTTCGGCAGCGTAACGGCGTGACATAAGAATTCATAAAAATGGTTGATGAGAGAGAAAGGGGTGTATAATCATATTTAAATGAAATTGACAGTAAGGGGGTAATATATATACATGTACAAACAATTTTAATGGAATTTAGATTCATGATACAAAAGTATTTCTTGAATGTAAATGAAGAGAGAGAAGTTCTTTTCGGAATTTCGGCACAGTAACGGGTGTACATGGGAGGAATTTAATGAGAGACAAAGGGGTATCTCATCATTAAAACAATAATAGTGCAGTATGTGGGAGGTGAGAAACCATACCCTAGCATTTATAATTTAAATTAAAAGGGAATAACAATATTAAGAAAATTCGACAAAAAAAGTGAAAGGAAGAAAAATCCTTACTTGGAAGTGTGCTTCCAAGGGCTTTAGAGAGGCTTGAGAGAGGCTTCTTGGGAGCTTGAGGAATCTTGGGAGGATTCTAGAGAGATTAGGGAAGAGTTTTGACGAACTAAAAAGGCTTTTAGTGAGGAGGAAGTTGGAGCTTGGGTGGGTTTATAAAGGAAAGGTGAGTGAATTCTGTATTATTTAGGTTTGGGACCCCTTACATTAAACTAATCCAAACCACAAATCAGCTCATGGTTTTTGCCCATGATTTTTGGAAAATGGAATAGGAAAACAATATTTGATAAGGCCAAAGTACGAACTTGTTAAAATAATGGGGTTGCTTATGTGGAGGTGAGTCACACTCCCATGAAAAATAATTTAAAAAGACAAGATGTTTAATAAGTCTTCAGGGGTCCATTAATGCTTTTTAAAATAATTCAAACAAACCCAAAATCACATTATTTTAATGGTAAAACATATATTGGACGAACATAAAGCTTATAGTATTTTATTACATCACTATTTGGTCATTATGATGCCATAAAACACATTATATATTTAAACCGTATTTAATTTTTACCCAAAAATTTGACTGTCTCAGAAAATTATGAAAAATTCACCATTGGATAATTTCGACGTCCCAATTCCAGAAATAACATTTATTTTATCTAAATAATTTTCTAAATATTTTTAATTTTCACTTTTAAAATAAAAACCTACATTTATCAAAAATTCACGGGTTTTGAAAAAAAATGGCTTTCAAACCTTAATAAAAATTACAATTGCATTCATAAAATTATAAGATAATTTATATTTAATAAAAATTAATTTAATAATAATAATAATATTTTATTAAAATATTATTTAATTCAAAAATCCATTAGTTCATCAAAATATATTTCTTATCTGAATATTAACTAAAAAACTATTTGTGCTTTAAAAATAACTATTTACAAAGTGTCAATAATGACAAGAAGGTATATTCATTATTATATACAAAAAATAATATACATGAACATCGTACTTTATATTTGTTACATAACCCCTTAAAAAGTCGCATAAGACCTAAGGGTAAGGTGTGCGATGGTGACAGTCACTTGGGGTGGCTCAGATAAAATCGCTCGAGTGGTAATCTCTATCAAATTCCACTTTTCCCGTAGACAATCATGTTCAAGCTTGACATGATGAAGCTCAGATTGGTCTTGGTCAAGATAGAAACCCAAGTATGCCACCTCTTTTCCGAGCTCCGACAAATGGGCTTCATATTGAGCAATTCTACTGGATGAGGCTATCACTTCTTTTGTCTGAGTAAATTGGATTTGTTAAAGCCCTATATTTATACAAATCATGTGATCACTCTTCAACGGCTATATTAGCAATGGTAAAAATTCTTAACATAAAACTAAAGAAGTTGACATTTTATATAAACATTTTACATAAAGAGACATTTAATTAGATCAAGTGGGATTTCCATTAATGAAACTTTGGGTCGTTACAATATTCCCCCCTTAAGAAATTTCACCCTCAAAATTTTCTTTTCCCACACTAAAACATATGTGGGTAACTCAGCTTCATCATTTCCTCCGATTCCCAAGTCGCTTCTTCAAACTTTTGGTTTCACCACAACACCTTGACGAGGGGCATTATCTTATTTTGTAGAACTTTTTCTCTACGATCTAAGATCCTCACTGGTTACTCCTCATAAGAAAGATCATCCTCCAACTATACCACCATAGAAGAGAGTACATATGAAGGGTCTGGTATGTACTTCCTTAAGAGGGATACATGAAAGACATCATGTACTTTGGCCATGGTAGGTGGAAGTGCTAGTCGATAGGCCACATCCCCGACATGATCAAGAATCTCGAAGGGGGCGATGTACCTTGGACTTAACTTCCCTTTCTTTCCAAAACTCATGACCTTATTCCACGGAGATATGCGTAGAAAAACCATGTCTCCAACTTTAAACTCAATGTATCGTTGACGATTATCTGCATAACTCTTCTGTCGACTATGGGCTGCCTTGATATGCTCCTAAATGGTTTTCACCTTCTCCACCATTTCCTCGACCATTTCCGGTCCAAGCAGCTTACGTTCACCGACCTCATCCCAACATGCCAGTGTTCTGCACCTTTTCCCACATAGGGCTTCATAAGGTGCTATTTGGATGCTCGAGTGGAAACTTTTATTATAAGAGAACTCAACCATAGGAATATTTTGATCACATCCTCCTTTAAATTCCATTGAGCATGCTCTCAACATGTCCTCAAGTGTTTGGATAGTCCGCTCGGATTGGCCATCAGTTTGGGGATGATAGGTCATACTAAAGTTCAGTTCAGTATCCAGAGCATGTTGAAGACTCTTTCAAAACTTAGAGGTTAATCTTGGATCTCGGTCAGACACAATAGATAGTGGTACTCCATGAATCCTTACCACTTACCTGATATATATCTATTCCAGTTGATCCAATGAGAAATCCACCCGAATAGCAATGAAGTGTGCAGTCTTTGTAAGACGATCCACCACAACCCAGATTGCATTTTTGCCTTTGGATGTCCTCGGAAGTCCAGTGACAAAGTCCATGGTGATGTTCTCCCATTTCCATTCTGGTATGGGAAATGGTTGCATCATCCCCTTAGACTTCTTCCTCTCTACCTTCACTTGCTGTCACACCAAGAACTTTTATGTATATACAGCGATCTCCTTCTTCATATTATCCCACCAAAAGTTTTCTCGGAGATCTCAATACATCTTTGTTCTCCCTGGGTGAATAGAGAAATTTGAACTATGTGCATCATCCAAAAGTTCCTTCTTCAACTCCATACTTGATGGAACATATAGCCTTTTCCCAAATCTCACAATTCCTTCTTCATTAACATTAAAATCCAAGGATTTACCTTTTTCAATAGCTTCTACTTTTTCCTGAATTCCCACATCATCCTTTTGAGCATCCTTTAACCATTTTAAAAGATATGGTTGAGAAATCATTTGTGAAAGGATTGATGATGTTCCCTTCTTTATGATTCCCATGTCCATCATCATCAAGTCTAAGAAGATTGGATCCTTCTCAATTATCATCATTGATAGAATCGTTGGGTCCTTTCTACTTAGGGCATCTGCCACCTTGTTCGTTTTCCTAGGGTGGTAATGTATTGAACAGTCGTAATCCTTGATAAGCTCTATCGATATTCTCTGGCGCATATTAAGCTCTTTCTGTGTGAATATATATTTAAGACTCTTGTGGTCAGTATATATCTCACATTTCTCCCCATATAGATAATGCCGCTATATTTTCAAGGAAAAGATCACCGCCGCCAACTCCATATCATGCGTTGGATATTTTCGCTCATGAATTTTCAACTGCCTTGAGGCATAGGATATCACTTTATCATTCTGCATCAGCACACAGCCTAAGCCCTTCTTCGAAGCATCACTGAATACCACAAAAAGTTCCCCACTTGTGGGTAAAGTGAGCACAGACGTAGTGATAAGGCTCTTTTTTAACTCCTTGAATCTTTCTTCGCATTCATCACTCCAAGAAAACTTTACTCCCTTTCGAGTTATCTTGGTAAGAGGGTTGGACAATCGTGATAAATTTCTCACAAATCGTTGATAATATCCAGCTAACCCCAAGAAGCTACGGATATCCGTTACTGATGTTGGCCTCGGCCATCCCTCAATTGCATCTGTTTTTGAGGGATCCACTGATATCCCATTTCTTGTGATGATATGGCCCAAGAATAAGACTTGCTTCAACCAGAACTCACGCTTGTTGTACTTTTCATAGAGCTTCTCCCTGCGCAAAGTCTCGAGTACATTTCTTAAATGCTCCTCATGATCCTCCTTGGTTTTGGAGTATATTAGAATATCATCTATAAAGACTACAACAAATTTGTCAAGGTAATATCTAAAGACTCTATTCATCAAGTCCATGAATATTGCTGGATCATTAGTGACTCTAAAAGGCATTACTATGAATTCATAGTGCCCGTATCTTGTACAAAAAGCAGTCTTGGTGACATCTTCCTTATTCACCCTTACTTGATAATATCCTGACCGCAAATCTACCTTGGAGAAGTATTGTTCTCCACGTAGATTATCGAACAAGTCATCGATCTGTGGCAGAGGATACTTATTCTTTATCGTGATTTTGTTAAGTTCACGATAATATATGCAAAGCCGCATTGACCCATCCTTCTTCCATGACAACCATTCTATATAGAGTATTTGATATTGGAAGAGCCCCTAGTATAAGTTCAATTGAGAATTCAACATCTCTTCTAGGAGGAAGACCAGGTAGTTCCTCAGGAAACACTTCAGCGAATTCCCTCACAATAGGCATTTCTTCAAGGATGGTTTCTTCCTTAGACTCAATCATCTGAGCCAGATACGTGTGCTCATAGGGCAGTAATATCCATGCTTGAGATGATGGAGTTAAAGGAGATTCATTTTCCTCTTTACACTTGTAAAGAATCGGGGGTCGATTCTCCATATGGGGTGTGATTTCCCTTTCTCGACAATTTATGTTGGCTCTATATAAGGAAAGCCAACCATGCCAAGAATTTCATCAAATTCCACCATAGGGAGTATGACGAGGTTTTCCAGGAAATTCAATCCACAGATTATAACAGGGGAGGACTTATATTCATGGGATGAAATGATTTACCCATTTTTCGTACTCACCGAAATCTTCACTTCCATGATTTGTGGTGGTGCTGGGATTGTTCTACTAAACTTTCGAGATATAAAAGAATGTGTAGAACCTGAATCAAAAAGTACATTCACTATTATTTAATGAATAACTAGCGTACATGTCCCCACTTCGTTGTTGGGGTTCACTTTGACAGAAGTGATGGCAAAATATCTTCCTTACTGCCTTGGAGGTTGTTGGTTGCCTCCGAACACCCTTGGATTAGGGAACTGATATGAAAAATGCCCCAGTTCTTTGTAGTTGTATCAATGAACAACGCGTTGAGGTTTGAACAGAGTGTTCCTCTCCTCTGTCACAGCCGAGAGTCTTTCTTGCCGACAGTTAACACCTAGGTGCCCTTCTCTTCCACACCTAAAGCATCTACTCGTCCCGTTGAGGCAATTTCTAGGGTTCTTCTTTCCGCACTTTTGGCAAGTGGGTTGTCGGATCTTCTTAGCACCGTTGGATTTATCCATCGGACTGCTAGCATTGAATCCCACCTTACGCTTCTTGTCCCCATGATACCCCTGTGATTCTCTGATCTCCATTTCGACCTTGAGGGCACATCAGACAATTTCCTCATAGCTGTAGAAGTCACGAATCACTAATGCTTTCCGTAGGCTTGGCTTCATCCCACCAAAGAAGTGGTAAACTTTGTATTCGGGGGTAACGACAAAGCCGGAAGCGTATCGTGCAAGCCTTGTGAAGTTTGCCTCATATGCTCCAACAGATTCTTCGTCTTTTTTCTTGATGGAAAGGAAGTCCCTTTCCATCTTAAGTCGAAGGGTGCGCAGAAAATATTTATCAAAAAACATCTTCCAGAAATCCTTCCATTACAACTCCTCGATCTCCTCCTCAGGCTTCGTATTTTTTATCAACGTCCACCATTGATCAGTTTCACCCTCCATATGATAATCCGATGGGAGAACCTTCTCTTTTTCAGAACATTTAATGATGGAGAAGATCTTTTCGATGGAGTTGATCCATTGTTCAGTGATCGTGGGATCGGATGATCCACTAAAATTATGAGGCCTTTGTCTCATGAAGCTCTCGATGGTGACTTGTTCTTTCTTAGGGGGGGTTGAACGTTCCTCTTGACCCATGTTTCTATTCAAATCTTGATTTATCTGAGAGAGAATCATGACAAAGTTTGTGGTTCCCGCTCCCATTGGATTGGGCATCTAATTAGTACAGTCATCACACTGATCTTCACATCGGTTGTTAGCCCGAGTTCTTCTATTACTAGCCATTGGATGGAATAAAAGGAAAGTTAGGGGTAACACATAAAGGGTAATACAAATACAAAAGTTGATGACTTATAAATAAAATTTTATTTCCTTAACTTATGAATCTATAGGCTTCAATCTAGGATTTTCGTGATCTGCTTTCTAACATATATTCTTAGGGGCATTTTTTTAAATTCCCTTAATAAGGGTTCATACTAAGCTTTTGAATTTATCAAAACATATCCCCCAGGAGTGTCGTAACCAAGAGTGCAGCAAGGCCCGTTATCGTGCACCAGTTTCCGTTCAAGTCTAGCTCAAAGCGGTGTTTTTGGGTTTTACCCCTAGGATACATCTGTGCCAGAGCCGCCTCTACCTGCTCGTATCCAGACAGGGATGTATTTTCTTGATAACCCACTTACTCAGTACTCACCAAAACTTAGGGATGTTTTTATTGTACTTAGTCTTGTATCTAAGGATTTACTATGGTTTTCTAATCCTAATCCCAAAAATAACTAAACCTATCCTCCGATACCAACTATGACAGCCCTGCTTTTATTTCAAACTTAAACATGATTTATTACATAAACTATTCACTTGATACAACATGGAATATCGAGAGGTCTAGTGTCTTTGGGGCTTAGGATCATTACATAACAACTTAAAACATGAAATGAAATATCTTTATTGAAAACTTCCTTTACATGACCACTACATTCCCTCATACTTAGCATTGCATGGGATAACCTGAGGACATGCATAAGAAAAAGGGTGAGCTATAAAGCCCAGTAAGGGAATAAACATGGATTACATGAGGAGAAAAATACATGTTTAGACAATAGGCATATCAATAGAGCACAAGATAAACATGTACATAAAGGCATGATTAATCATGATAATCATAACATGGAAATGTGGAAAGAACACTTAACATGGAATTAGCACGAGCCAAGGCCCATTGCACATGAAGCATGATAAAATCATCATTGCACATGAAGCATGAGTAAACCCTCATTTCACTTGAATTAGCATGATTCAACACTCATTGCACATGAAGTATCAGGATACTATACTTTACCCAATGCATTGGAGCGCTATAAGGTCACACCCTTCTTAAACATTTAATTTCATGCATAAGTGTGCCACATGGATCATAAAACATGGATTCATTAAACATAATCATTTATTCCATGATAAAGGAATGTGAAATTAATACATTAAACCTTATAATCAATAAGTAAATGTGCATAAAGGTGAATACCCTTGATGGAGAAATGGGCATGGTATTCACTACACAAAGGCATTGGATTAGAAAATCGGTGCAATTTCGGCAGCGTAACGGCGTGACATAAGAATTCATAAAAATGGTTGATAAGAGAGAAAGGGGTGTCTCATCATATTTACATGAAATGGACAGTAAGGGGGTCATATAGATACATGTACAAACAATTGTAATGGAATTTAGATTCATGATTCAAAAGTATTGCTTGAATGTAAATGAAGAGAGAGAAGTTCCTTTCGGAATTTCGTCATAGTAACGGGTGTACATGGGAGGAATTTAATGAGAGAGAAAGGGGTATACCATCATTAAAACAATAAGAGGGAAATTTGGGGGAGGTGTGAAACCATACCCCAGCATTTATAATTGAAATTAAAACGGAATAACAATATTAAGAAAATTGGACAAAAAAAGTGAAAGGAAGAAAAACCCTTACGTGGAAGTGTGCTTCCAAAGGCTTTAGAGAGGCTTGAGAGAGGACTCTTGGGAGCTTGGGGAACCTTGAGAGGATTCTAGAGAGAGTAGATCAGAGTTTTGATGAACTCAAAAGACTTTTAGTGAGGAGGAAGTGGGAGATTGGGTGGGTTTATATCGGAAAGGTGAGTGAATTCTTTATTATTTAGGTTTGGGACCCATTACATTAAACTAATCCAAACCACAAATCAGATCATGGTTTTTGCCCATGGTTTTTGGAAAATGGAAGAGGAAAATAATATTTTATAAGGCCAAAGTCCGAACTTCTTAAAATAATGCGGTTGCTTATGTGGAGGTGAGTCACACTCCCATGGAAAATAATTTAAAAAGACAACATGTTTAATAAGTCTTGATGGGTCCATTAATGCTTTGTAAAATAAGTCAAACAAACCCAAAATCACATTATCTTAATGGTAAAACATATATTGGCCGAACATAAATCTTATAGTATTTTATTACATCACTATTAGGTCATTATGATGTCATAAAACACATTATATATTTAAACGGTATTTAATTTTTACCCAAAAATTTGACTATCTCAGAAAATTATGAAAAATTCACCGTTGGATAATTTTGACATCCTGATTCCAAAAATAACATTCATTTTATCTAAATAACTTTTTAAATATGTTAATTTTCACTTTTAAAATAAAAACCGATATTTATCAAAAATTCACAGGTTTTGACAAAAATTGATTTCAAACCTTAATAAAAATTACAATTGAATTCATAAAATTATAAGATCATTTATACTTAATAAAAATTAATTTAGTAATAATAATAATGTTTTATTAAAATATTATTTAATTCAAAAATCCATTAATTCATCAAAATAGATTTCTTATCGGAATATTAACTAAAAAAACTATTTGTGCTTTAAAAAAACTATTTACAAAGTGTCAATAATGACAAGAAGGTATATTCATTATTATATACAAAAAATAATATACATGAACATAGTACTAGCGATTTGTTACATAACCCCTTAAAATAGCCGCATAAGACCTAAGGGTAAGGTGTGCGATGGTGACAGACTCTTGGGGTGGCTCGGATAACATCACTCAAGTGGTAATCTCTGTCAACTTCCACTTTTCCTATAGACGGTCTCGTTCGAGTTTGACATGATGAAGCTCATCATGGTCTTGGTCAAGAGCGAAACCCAAGGACACCACCTATTTTCCGAGCTCGGACAAATGGGCTTCGTGTGGAGCAGTTCTACTGGATGAGGCCATCGCTTCTTTTATCTGAGTAAATTGGATTTGTTAAAGCCCTATATTTATACTAATCATGTGATCACTGTTCAATGGATATATTAGGAACGGTCAAAATTCTTAACATAAAACCAAATAATTTGACATTTTATATAAAAATTTTACATAAAGATACATTTAATTAGATCAAGTGGTATTTCCATTAATGAAACTTTGGGTCGTTACACATACCCAGCTACTCACCTTCTGCCTCATACCCAGCAGCCTATGCTGATGCTGCCTCAACTGGAAAAAAAGTCATTTTTTCTTAAGAAACTAAATAATGTTGTGTGAAATTTCAATAATTGAACACCATATATTTACATAATTCAATGTTATAAATAATATAGGTAACATAATTCACTATTAAAAAAACAATATGTCATCAGGTAATTGGGGGAGATACATTTTAAGAGACAAGAAAACACATAATAAATATTTCAATGCATCATACCTTCCAAAAACATTTTTCCATCTAAGACAGAAACTCAAAAAGAAAACAAACACCTTAATAGAAAAAAACTACAACTTCTAAGAGATGCATGAACAAGGGTGATCTTATTGTCTTGAACATTCCATTTTGGCTATATAATTCTAGTGTTCTAGCATTAGCAGAAAAAATTAGCAGTAATTGCCTTCCTTAAAGCTAGAATATCTCATTCATAACACTTTATGACCATTTTCAACCATAAAACTCATCAAGTATAGTCCATCAGTCTATAAAAACACTAATAAATCACGTTCATCATCTTATAAGTCCAATAATATGACTTCTATTCAACAGGTCCCTCACAGAATGCCTCAAAAATTCTTGTACTCAAATAAATTCAAAAAATAAAATATAACACGAATATTGTTTGGTATTAAATAATATCAGTCCCACTGAAAATTTCCAGAATAAAACCTAACATTTTCTTAAAGACGACCATCTGTAATGATTAAAACAAGATGCTCTATAGGGTTTATTCTAGAGGGAAGCTATGCCTTTGAAACTATAGCATCCTACATGTTCAAATAATTTAGCAAATAAACCATTGGTTCATCTGTAATGGTATTCTCTTACTTAAATGTCAAATTGGAGATCACTTGTTCCGGCCAGGTAAAAATAAGGATTACAACACACACACACATCTAAAGGTGCAGATATTGTAAATCAAACTCAACATAAATGGAAATATATGATTTTTATTATATGATAATACCTTGACTTCAGCCTCCATGGTTAATAGATTATCAAACTCATGTAGTAGCTTTATGTTCCCTTTTCTTCCAAATATAGCAACAGCCAAATTTCCCACTTCAAGTGGAGACATGGCACAACACATTGCCACCAAATCCTCAATAAAAACATCTCCACAATTACTTTCATACATGCTCTGTGAATCATGGCCTGAACAAAAGAGATACTAGATATCATTTCCATAATAAATTTGAAAACACAAAAGAAAAACTAGAACCATTTATATTATAATATTTTGGGTTAGTGAATATAAATTAAAATAAATAAAATAGTAACAATATGTATACAAGTAACAAGGGTGGTCCACCAGATGCTAACAATGTTACAATGATACACAACCATGTACCCATTCAAATATTATATATAACCATTTCTATTATAAAAAATAATGTTTTGATGGTGTCCCGGTTCTTAGAAATTCCATATATATATTGTAATATTGAGAAGGTATATAGATGTTAAAAAATATTTTGACTCTATAAATTGGGACTTCATTCTTGAAGTTATTCAAAAGTTCAGGTTCAAAGATTATTTTTTTGGCTAGTTGATAATTCTCTTCAACTCTATCAGGTTGTTTTTCCTAGTATATGATACCCCAAATGGATACTTACCATGCTCATATAGGTTCGGGAAAGGTGACCCTCTTTATAATGTTCTATTTAGAATTTCTAAATACTATCTAAGTAGATTCATTTTGAAATGTTTGATCAGTGATTGATAAAACCTATCCAATATATCATATTGCTTATGTCACTACAAAAAACATTTAAATAATGTTTATATGTATATTTACATGTTTATTTGTTTAATAAAATTAACATATAAACTATATGGACTTTATTGTCTGAAAATATTACCATATAAGATAAAAAATTCAATAAAATTAACATATAAACTCATATTTTCATGAAAAAATTTAAAATATAATCACTAAAACATCAATAACTAAATAGAAATAAAAAATGAAAGGAATATCTTTGAATGAGTTTTTAATATGGGAGTAGATGATACATGAAATAAATTATTACATACCGTTTGGACAACACACTCCTTAATAATCTCAAAGATATAATATTAAACTTTAAATTGTCTCTAGAAATCAACACGCAGAGGACGCTTTCAATTACCTGAAATATAATGCATTTGGTTTGTACACACAAATGGAGTTATGAATAGTGAGTGAGAATGTAATCCTGGGTAAATATCACAACAACCTCTATTTACTCAAGTAACTAGTATGTGAATATATAAATAATAGTGTAATTCTAAAAATGGACAATTACCTTCAAGGAAAATTATTCTATAACATGGAATGATCTCAGTGGATCTCATGTTTTAGAATGATCCTCACATGGTCCACTCAGGCAATTCATTTCAACTCAATATAGAAACACCCTCTTAGGGGTGTTTGAGGGTCCTATACAAGGGATATTAAAACAAAATCACTCTGTCCACACCCCTCTTTAGTCCTAAAAGACACCAGGTATCACATCAAAAGTAACAATCATGGACAAGGTAAACTAGAAACTATTCATGGGCCAGCTATTTCCCATAAAACATACTCGGTATGGGGAATTCATTTCAGATTAAAATTTTATCAAAATATAGGATGGAAATTTTTTCTTAAAAATTCCAATGACTTAAGTGGTGAGGCCACACGTTTCATGAACCATAACCAATATTTAATAATCCCTAGTGTGACTGCCAAGGACCACATACCTCAATTAAAGCTTTTCCATTTATTTTTCTAGGACAAAAAATGCATACCTAACCTCCCAAGATTCATCCAGGCCGAAGCTCATGTTGATTCCCAAGTATCTAATTAATTCCCAAGAACCAATGTTAGTAAATTATAACCAATTCATAATAAATTAAAATTTTATAATTGATTGAAAAAATTATCTCAAATAGATTAATTTCTAAATAACTCACTATAAAGCCTCAAGGTTCCATAACCATAACCAATAACCCATGTGAGGTCTATAGTGGAATACCAACCACATCAATGGATATATTCCAAACACGTGTCTCTATTTCCATAATCATTTATTTTTAATTTTTAATAAAAAACATAAAAAATCATTGCATGACATAACTAAACTAAAATGATGAGAATCCACATGTAGAGGATATTAAGTGATGTCCCCTTACTAGGAAGAGTGGAAGACCCATATTACTTGGTTGATTTTAACATGCTCTTGTGGAATGTTCATGAAAAAATTTCTAATGAAAGAGAAAACAAAATTAGTAGTATTAGATTAACAAAGTCCAAAAAATTCATAAACATACCTTGAACCATCAAGAAACATTCTTTGGAACACACCTTTTTAAGTGTTTAAAGAAGGATAACCAAGGAAAGATTTCTCCCTAACTTGAATGTTCAAATAAGGGTAAGTAGAGGTTTTCCCCTATTAATATTTAAGGTGAAAAAATATTCATTTTCCCCCTTAAATGTCACACAATCGGGATGGTGGAAGCCACTGGATGGGTGCTACCCTACTACAGTTTTGGTCAAAATTGGTACCTTGAATATTATTGGGGATTATATGAGCCCCCAAGACATAATTTAAAGCTCATTCATCATCCCAAAAACAAGATATTGATATAAAAAACAACATGAATTTAATTTTTATTCCCAATTCTCAAAAAAAACTACCTAATAAACTCAAAAATTTAAATTCTCGTATAAATTTTCATGCTCTTACAGACATTGGGTATTACAAACTCCCCCAAAATTAAACTTATCATCTTCAATAAGTTTCAGTGCTCATCTAGAAAACCAACCTGAGCTTCCTTGATTATTAATTCAGAGAAAAAAAATTCTTTTGATTCACAAATGTTGTACACACTCCCAAAGTTTCATACTCAATTCTGGGCACCCAACCCACCAATACCCAAGACAAAACTAGTGATTGTAGGGAAACACTAAGATGGAACTTAATTCTATTTTGAGACACCCAAGGAATCCTCATCTAATTCATCATTCGGAATATGGTGATACCCACCATCGGTTTTACATTACTAAGGCCACTTATGATACCTCAGAACTCCCCAACAATAATTATGGAATGGGACTATGGATTTTTTACTCATGTATGAGTAATTTTTGATAGCGATTCTATCCCCATTATGTGAATATATCATGAACTAGAATTATATTCAAATTATAATGGGGTGTGATATGCACCTAGCCATAGAATTTAATTCTCACATTGCTTCAAAGAGTATAGTAATGGGATGGAATTCCCAATTATACTGATGAAACCTATGGTATGTGATGCTTTTCTCATTTGATTATTAATACTCTTAGGATATTTATGTACTTCCCTAGATGTGTTACTTCCATGGAATGATATGAGTTTTCCAATATAAAATTCCTAGTAATTAGTTATTACCCAAAGAAAATTTAAAAGGTTATCACCTCTTTGTGTGTGAATAGTGTCACCTTCCGCAATAAAAAGGACATCAATGAATCCCTTGTGAGTTATTTTAAAAGGATATTTAATGTTGAGAGTATATTTAGCTCAACTCTGGATCTGGAAAATGTCATTAATAGTTCAATTAATGACATTCACAATGTCTTTCTTACTATTGTTCCTCTTGATGATGAAATCAAATTTGCTCTCTTTTTCTCGAACTCAAGGAGTTCTTTATAGCTAGATGGTCTCTCCAAAAAATGTTTCGTTAACTTCTAGGATATCATATAGTAGGATGGTACACATACTATTAGGTATGTCTTCATTAGAGAATTTATACCTCACATTCTCAACTAATAATTTATAAATCTAATACCAAAGACCGACCATGTTATGGATGTGAAGTATTATAGGCCAATTTTAGTTGGTAACACTCTTCCCAAGATTGTGGGGAAAATCCTTGAATTTAGGTTGGGTGATATTTCTTGTGTGGTTGTGTCTCCCAACTAGTTTGGATTTATTCCTGAAAGGAAAATACAAGACTTCCTTTGAAGGATTTAACCTCCTTCATAAAAATGTAAAGGATAGAAACATTGCACTCAAACTAGACATCACTAAGGCATTTGATACCATCACCATCACCCCACCCTCTCTCCCCTCAGAAGCACCCCACCCCCTCACCCCCCCACCCTAAGAAGAGGAAACTCAAAATTCAAAATCTTCATTACTAATGTTACCTATAACCCCATTCCCCACTCTCCATCATCAATTTATTAAAATAATTTTAGATTTTATGCATCTTTTAAAAAAAATTAAAATAGGTTTACTTTACAAAGAAATACCATTTGAAAAACTAATCCATTACTTAAATAAAACAAAATAGAAACTAGATATCATGTCAATAAAATAGGATTCAGATCAAGGGTGTCAACTATTCACTCATATTAACCTATATTTTAATAATAAATTTGAAAACATGATTTATTTATTAAAAATGATTTAGTTAATATGCATCACTATTTGGTTCCAGAAAAAATGTAAATAGACACAGTCAAGAACATGGAATGTAATGTTATACTAACATTTCCTACATATTCAATCATCATTTATTGGGGCTGCTCAAAAGATATCCAACTCTTACAAACACTATTTACAGTATTTGAGACTTATTTTGTAACTCTAATGGTAGTCTACTCTTCTTATTTACCCATAATTCATGGCTATATCTCATGGTTTCCTTTGGTTGGTCTAATATTATTCCAGTACCCATTTCTATATGAAATATATTGACATGCGCAATGATGATAAAGATAAACATAATCAAATGGAAACAAAAAAAACATTTATATTTATGGAATGTATGGGGACAATTCTAGTTGAGTTGGATATCTCTTTCATAGTTTTATGTTACCTAGAAAATTAAAGAGGAATATCGATTATATAACATTTATGTGAATTGAATCCAAATCATAGAATACTTAAAACATCCAACCTATTTCCAAAACTCTTCAGCCTCTTTAGTACAACCACACATTTCTGCTCGATCAGATATTTCTATAGCCCAATTATAATAAGACTAGAAAAAAAGATCATACTATCATGGAAAAAAAGAAGTTACAAATCAACAATTAAACTAATTTATGGAACCTTGTATATTTAAAAATCAGTCTATGACACCGAAGTTTTATTCTATAAAAAACATACCATCGTAGGTGCACCTGAATGGGTTCACTTATAGAATAAATTAAAAATATAAACAAATGAGGGGGAGAAACTAATAGTATAAAGAGAAAATAATCATTAAAAAATGGAAAATTGGACTACATACTACTGGAGGTGCATTGGAGGAAGTAGAAGGGCCACCTTGGAGCACTATCAGCAAGGAGGTATGGTGGTCACATCAGAGGAGGATACAATTAAATATAATAATAATAAAACTTAACTACTACATAAATAAACATACATCATAATACAATAATTTAATATATTTATAAATACACAGAAACATTGTAATACAATTCAATATTACAATAATCAAACTTAACTGTATAATAAAATTACACATATTAACAAACCAAAAATAAAATTTAAATAAATAGTGAGTCTCAATATCAATATCATAAGAATACTAATAAAACACATCCATTCCTCCTATAGAAACACCATCACCACCTCTCACACCACCTACATCATCATCGACATCGGCATCGGTATCGGCACCGGCACTGGGTCCAGCTCTGGTTCCAGCTCTGGATCTAGCTTTGGCTCTGACTCCAGCTCCGGTAGTGGAATATATATAATTAGAATACATCGGCGTCAAATAGGAATCAACCTCTATATATTCTTCTAGTGGAATTGTAAAAGAAAGGGCATATATAAATTTCATTATATTTTCAGTTATCACATTTTCTAATTTTTGAGTTTCTTCTTTGATTACGGCATTCATTTGTTCCACTATAACCAAACTAGAACTAGTACTTGGAGAAACATTGTCGGAATACTAGTATCGAAATGGAAAAATCTTTTTCCAAGGTCGACAATGCACTTTGCCCTGATTCTCATCTCCTAATACCTTATGTATATGATCGTTTGGGCCCAAATTATCAGGTTTTTTTTCTATCAATGCCTCTGAATAATTTTTTTGATTTATATATAACATAAATTAAAATTATAAAATAATATAAGAAATTAAATTAATTAAAAATAAAATAAATTGAAATATACTTTCAATTTTCTTCTCGGTGTCAGTATTTGTTACAATACCATCTTTCTCTTTTCTGCTTGTACAAAACAAAGTAGAGAAAGGAACGTGACCCTCGATATTCAATGTCTTTTTCTGGAAAAATAAAAGAAATAAATAAAAATTGGAATTCAAAAAAATTAAACTAAACCAAGTGAAATATTTTAAATGTTAATTTACCTATGCCTGATCGCGATCTAGGAGTGAAGTGTGTCCACAAGTATAAATGTGTTTCATTCAACTCTTATTTATTTTATTTCTATTTTATTTCTCCTGTAAACAAATAATTATATAACTTTATTAACATAAATAAAAAAAGTAATTTATAATTTAAAAATAATTTTCAAATAAATGAATATATATATTTATAAATTTAAAAAATACCTTAAACCCTGGACTCTTACAATAGTCAATCACCTCTTTGTATTGTGATATTTTGAAATCTTGAATCACTTGTATTTCTTCAAACTCCATACCAACTCTCTTTTTCCAACCAACATGTAAGTTGTACTTTTACACTCTCTACATTTCACCTAAGTCCATTAACCTTATAGACTTGGTATTTTTACCATTAGGAAAATTATATCGGAGCTGCAATTGAAAAAATATTTGTTAAGAAAATATTGTAAATTAATATATATAAAAGGTGATTAACATTACTCTAGCCAAGCATTGTTCCGTATTTTTTATCTTAATTCCCTCTAACTAATTTTTTGAAATAGAATTATATTTTTGTGTTTAAAAAGTATTCCCATAAATCTTTTACATTCCGTACCATTTTTTTCAATTATAGCACCATCATCATTGTATTCAACCATAATTTGTGTGTTTAGATTCCAAACCTCTCACATTTTTGTGTGGCCTCATCATCTGGTAAAGGCTAGAGCCAATCATGAAATATATATATATATATATGGATTTATCATTAATCACTAACAATAATGTTAAAACACATACCAGTAGATGGGGGAACTACTTGACCCCTGAAGTGTTGCATCTAGATGAGGGGGAGTAGCCTCTGTGATAGGTGTGATATCTACAGTAAGAGTACTCTATATAGTATATGATGATAAGTGTACTGATGGAGGGAGAAAACCTAATGGATAACCTTGTACAGATGAGGGTGGATATGGATATGGATATGGTTGTGGGATATATAGGGGCACAGTGCCATGTACAGTTAATGGTGGTAATGGAAAATAAGGAGGGATGGGATTCTGAGAACTACCATATGATGTGGGTGTAGGAGAAAAGAGATATAGAAAAGGTGGGTATGGATAATATGGAGGTTTCATAATGGGAGGATGATGTCCTGGTGACTCAAGTGGCATAATAGTAGGCTAAACTGTAGAATCAGTCATAGTAGTACCCTCCAGCATACTATCAGCCTAAGTGGCATAATCCAACAGTCTCCTCAACGATGTAGCCTAAAATAATATAGATGATAAAATAAAATTAATAATAACAAGATAAATAATATGAAAGACCATAATATTCAAACATAAATTGTACCTATAATGGTGCCTAGAAGAGACATACATTATTCATTTCTCTGTATTCTTATAATTCTTCTAGTATCATCATAATCAGACATTTTGACCTAAAATTTTAAAATAATCTTCTCAAATAAATAGACATAATGAAAATTTTAAATAATACAATTGTATTATAAAACGATGAGATAAATTTTCATGTGTGATATTTATATTGATAAAATATCAAGACTTTTCTATGTTCAAGAATTATAAGAGATGTGCTTAAACATAAATTGGTCAGGATATTAATAGTTTTATATTTGAAAATGGTATAAAATATACTTTTTTATTTTATATCATGTGTGAAAGTTTAAAAAAACACATACTATATTGCAATAATATCATGTAAATACTTACAAATGTGTCAACGCTATGTATGCTCTGTGACAATTTTTGATTCACAATATGTTCTAACAATTTAATCATTTGTGTCAACAAATGCAACTTAGAATAAATACTGATAGGTTCATCAACAACATCATTGACATCTATGTATTTTTCAAAAATATTTCTAGGAATGACATCAACAATAACACTAAATTGTTGTTGTAACAGGTCAATTATATAAATCACTTGTATAGATTGTGATGCAAGGTTCGTCGATATGAAGATGGTGGTTCATATCAATCATTCTGAATCCATAGTTATCAATATGCATTCCTTATCATGTCATTGAATCAAACCACTTTAATTTTATCATTGTGACATGACTATGTGCATAGTAATCTAATTAAATGATTATTTCAACAACACCGTAATATGATATATTTTATGATCAAGGTTATCTATCCAATGCACTCGCATAATAATATGTTGTGGCACTTATCATGAAATTGTTAGACTGTGTTTCCATTTTGGTTACACAAATATTTATAAAAAAATTAAATCCACTGACAACCATTTCCTTACAATCACGTACCACATTGTTTGGACCAAAATAAAACACTCTTACTTCATCTGATACTTCATTCATTGGTAGAGTTAAAACCTAAAAGATACCAACATCGAATATTAAATAGTGACATGTGATTATGTTATGAGAAGAAACAAAAGAAATCTATTACTCTTGACTTTAACCAAGCAACAAATTATTTACTATGCAGTAGTTCCTTTCTCTTAATAGATATAGAGTTATGTCTCTTTTTTATAATTTCTAAATGTTCTCTATATATATTAAATCATTAAAATTTTATAATATATGAAGAAATCACATAATAAAAAATCATATTTATTAGTTTACTTACTTGATATAATAATCAAGCACACTATAGTTGAATAATATTGTACGATGAGCCATTTCCCACTCTTACCTGCTTAAAGTACACAATGAGTACGATCCAAATATCCCCCCTGTTTGGGGTAGTGAAGGAAATTCAGGCTCAATGGGATCATATTTCTTATCTGTGATTCTCATTAATCGATTAGACCGAATATTAATGTTATCCAAGTATGATGAACATAAATTCATGCATTCTTGTGCTAAATAGCATATCATAATAGATCCTTTGGGATGATATTTATTTCTAAGATAATATTTCAATGTAAATATCATTATTTCTATAGGATACATCCACTGACTCAAAATAGGACCACCAAAAAGAATTTTTGTGGGAAGATGCATAGTCAGATGTAACATACTTGTGAAAAATGATGGTAGGAATAAAATTTCCAAGTCACAAAGAATAATCGGTGTATCTACCTATAATTTCTAAAAAAAACTTCTACTCAGTATTTTGGTACAAAGGTCTCAATAAAAATGACATAACTTAATCACAAAAACTCTAACCTTTTGTGAAAGTAAATTTCAAATGGAAATGGTAATAAACTCATGTAATAAGACATGGTAATCATGGGTTTTAAGAGATTTTAGTTTCAAATATTTTGTATTCACCATTTTCAAAATATTACTTGAATAACTATTTAGAACCTTCAAACTTTCTAATACCTGAAGAAATTGTTTCTTCTTCGCATTTGTCATCGAATAACAGGAAAAAGGGACTTTCCACTTATTTGGACCAATTAACTTAGGATGAAGTCTTGATCTTATACCCCAATCCATCAAATCATGATGAGACCGCAAATCATATTTTGTTTTCCCTTTTACATTTAAAATATTATTAAGTAACATCTCACAAATGATTTTCTCGATATGCATTACATCCAAACAATGATGCCATAAATTCGATGACCCATATGGAAACTCAAACAATATTCTTTTCTTTCTCTAATTTCTATTAGAATTTGAATTAACATGCTTTCGCTTTCAGATATTTGGTTTAATTTTTCCAAGAACATAATTCAAATCATCAAGTTCTTTAATAATATAATTCCCTAATATTTATTGAGGTTTCTCATCTATCTTTATGGAATTATCTAACTATATTCAATTTTTTCCTATATGGATGATCCATCGGTAGAAATCATCGATGCCCTATGAAGCTGAAAGTTCGCAGAAACTTTAATCTTCAGGAACGTGTATTTTTCATAGAAATAGGGCAGGATAATTTTACTTTAGTGCTATAACCATAAATTATTCTGTAAGTAGGGAAATCATTTATCATCCATAATAAAGCTTCACGAAACATAAAGTACTCCTTCGTAAATGCATCGTACACTTATGCACCAACAATAAAAAGCTCCTTTAACTCATATATTAATGGTTGGAAGTATATATCAATATCATTTCTAAGATCATTGGGTCCAGATATTAATATACTCGTGATATTAAATGGATTTTTCATACACATCCATGAAGGAAAGTTATAAAATGTGAATGAAAATAGGACAAGTATTGTGTGCGGTTTGCATTTGGAGAAATGGGCTAAAACCATCACAGGATAATACCAATCTAACATTCCAAGGGCCAACTAAAAAATCAAGATGTAACCTATCATATTTATTCTAATCCAACCCATTTGCAGGATGCACTATTTCATTATTATCCTTATTTTTTTCATCTTCATGACATCTCATATTCCTTCAATTTGTTCTAACATAAAAAAACATTTTGAAGCCTGGGAATTAATGGGAAGTGACACATCACTTTATCTGGTATATGAGACTGAGTTCTGTCTTTATTAGTCTTCCACCTTGATGTGCCACACTATTTTCATTGACTCAACTATGCATTTTCCTTCGAGAACAGAAAACAGTCTTTGGGAAAAGAATGAATCTTAAAAGATGAAAATCCAAATTTTTCAACTAACCTTCATTCCATGTAATAATTTTTTGGAATACATGAATCATCAGGCATTAAATATTTTATAAATGTAAGGAGATAGTCGACTGTAGTATTACTAAATCCATACATTGTTTTCTCGTGACGTAATTGCATTAAAAACTCAAGTTTGATCATTTTTTCACATGCCTGATGTATTGGGGTATTTTCATCTTCCATAAACTTTCTAAAACTCACAACATCATCATTCAGATTAATAGATAAAAATTGTGCTCCGGTATTCATTTCCTCTTGCAATGGTCTATATAAAGAGATGGCTTCAGAAACAAAAGGAAACCGATAAGAAATCCGATTTTTCATACCAATCCTTTCCATTGAATCAATGTCATTCACCACTTGATATTTTTCTCCATTGTGATACCACACATGATAATTTTTTTTGAAACCATGTTTAGTGATATCGTAACTTGCTTCCTCACAAATTAACCATGGTCTTCTAACACAATCAAAAGATGGGAATCAAATCAATCTGCCATCTGAATCATTAGTGAATGAAAAGTCCAAAAAAATATCATATCTACTTCTAAAATTCATCAATGATCCGATAAACATTGTACATCCAGTACCAATCCATTCTAAGGCATATAAAAATACATTAAATAAATAATCTAGAAAATGACTTAACATGATATTTATTGTTTTATAAGATAATAAGTGATCATCAATAACATGTTAATAAAAAAATCATAACAAATATATTAAAATTTTGGTTTAGGTAATTCATAAATGTTTTAAATTATAAAAAATCATGAATAGTCACATATAAGTTCCAAGAATGAGGATTTATTATAGTAAAAAAGAGTTTATATGAAATCTAATAGATAATAATAATCAATTCTCAGACGTTCTTGGATGGATTCACAATGAGTTTTGATGTTTTGTATTAATTATACAAATATTTATTGAAATTTAGAGACATTTTGAAAATATAAACCATATCATATACCATAGTGTGTAGAAGGATGCCAATATACCATAGTTTGTTGAAGGACTCCATTCCATTATTGATTTTTAATCATGGATTATAACACCGTATCATGGTGAAAATGGGAATGATATTGGATACCGTTTGATAAAGTTTTCTAATCTGATTATCTTGTGTTCTTCAATTTTCAACACATAAATTTGAAATGTGTTAAATAAAATCAAAATCTAAAAAAGTTTTAGAGTTTATTTTAATCAAATAAGTGTGATCAAACATATGAATTTTATGTATGTGTTCTATATAAATGAGAATAATCATTTCATATTTTAGATACTAGAAATTATTCTCAAATAAAAAAATACCAATAAAATTTTCAATTGTCTATTCTCCTATGTGAATGATATATAATACCATTTATATAAAATAATTTCTACCAATGAATTATGTTATTTAAGTATCCATTGGATATCATCAATGTAAATAACACATTAACTGATTAAAAACTCAAAGTAGCAATGTAAATGATACCAAGAATTATTTTAGGAAAAGAATCAATGAATTAAAATTATTAAAGAGATAGACTTTGATATTAATTTTTTATCCAAATATAGAGGTAGGTAAGGTTCAAATATTGAGAGAAAAATAGATATTGGGAAGAGATTTATATTTTGGAAAAAGAACCATGTATTGTTTTATTGATCATTTTTAATTCTGTAATGACTATATGAAGATTGATTTCACAAGCCAGTTCCTGAGTAATGCACTATCACTATTTTACATTTACAAGAATTATTGTTACATGAGATAAATAGATTCTTGAAGAATAGTTTTTGTGTCTTCATATTATGTAAAGAACAATGTTGTCATGTATAGTTCTTACATAAAGCAATGTGATTTGAAATATAGTAATAGAGAGATGAAACTTATGTTATTTTTTTGAATTGCATGAAAGCAGTGATATGATATACATTTATAGCGACCTAAAGTGTAAGTATTATATTATACAAATTATGAGGAGTATTGGTCTAAATTGTATACAGAATTGTTAATTACATTCAGAGGCAGTCAGAGACTTATAGTGGTGTGTTGATGTGATAAATTTCAGTGATCCATATAGAATATTAGGACATGTGAACTATATATTGAAGGTGATAAATGCTGATTGTACTAAATTAAAAAATATTAGTGAGTTCATAATTTAATTACAAAGATAATATATCACTACATCGAAGTTTAGTGGAATTTGAAGACAAATTTAGTGGTGGTTAGAAGGCCATTGAAGGAATAGTGGGATGATAGTATAATAACTCAATTTTTTTTAGAATATATCTCCAACTGGTAGGAGTCATTAGAAATAACGCTGGTGGGATACTAGTATAAAGAACCCAATAGGAAACGACCCACTGTTATCATTTTTTTTCATGCATTTTTGAGAGATTGTCTATCATAATCACTTTGTTTTACAAGTGAAGAATCAATGTCTTGAATATGACATGAACCTATGTAAGATATAGTCACCCACATTGGGGTTGAATAATGTAAAACTACTATATTCTTTTCTTAATTTAGTTTATGTTTGTATTTGGTGTATGTGATAGGGTAATATAAACGTATATACTCATCCCAATATGTGACAAATGATTGAAATAAAATGGGTAATGGTATAAGTGATAATGAATTAGTAAAATTGAGTCACACCCAATTTACCCCCCTCTCAGTGTGACCATATGATCTATTGGGCACCTCAATTAGTATCTGAGTAGAGGTTTACCACTAACTGTATCTACTTTTTATCTTAATTATATAAAATCTAGACATGTATTTCTAAATTTGATTAATTTTTCTATCCCAATGAATTTTATAAAAATATATGAAGTGTGTATTTGAAGATTTTATATGAGAGATTCAGATGTAGAATTTAGTTCTTACTCCAGTTGTAGCTAATGTCGAAGTCTCAGCTAAAAAATTAAAAAATAGAAAGAAGCGAGAGAAAAATAAATTGATAAAAATATAAAAATCTAAGAAAGAGAAATCATTACTATAAGTTGATCAATGTGATAAGTATAAATTTCAAAACTCTTTTGATAGTGATCCTATTGAAGGGGAAGTTAGAGTTATAGAGAGTCTAAGTAAGATTATTTTGTCAAAAATATTGAATAATTCTACATTCAAGTTAAAGATTATTTGAAGAATTTACCTATTGAGGTAGTAAACAACGTACATGGTTTTAAGAAGGAACTATTTTATAAAAAATCATAGCTGGAAAAAGAGGATAAAGAAATGGAGAATGCTTTAACCAAGAAGTTTCATATATGTATGTCATCACACAACATATAGAAGCTTAAGATAAGAAATTAAAGCTATAAAGGTAAAAAACCACCCAGTTTAAAGATTTATAGAATAAATCTATGTCACTTTGAAATAAAAATATTTAGCTAATTGATGAAAAATGGAAAATAAGTCCATTTGAGAAGGAAGTGGTTGAAATATTTTTTTTAAAAGTTATCCATATTGAGTGAAAGAGATATATGGAATCTCTATAAAGTTTAAGAATTATTAACAAGAAATTAATTTAAAGAAGATAAAAAAAACTTGAAACTTCTCTATTAAAGAAAATAAAGTTGTATTAATATTAGACTAAAAATTTGAAGAGTGAATCTAAAGAAAGGTTGAAAAGACTTGAAGTATATAATAGTTCTATAAATTTGAAGTGTCTTGAGTTAGAGGTGAATTTGATAAATCCTTAAAGAACCCAAGTTGAATCTTCAAAAAAGTTGAGAAAAAGAGCTATTAACTGAGATTTATTGAAAAGTGTTTTTTTTTCAAAAAGAATAAAAAAAATAAAATGAAGATATTGATATTATATTCTAAAAAACTACCAAAGGCTCATCAAATAAGGTGCGCTTTTCTTCCAAATAAATATGTTTGTACTAATGTAGCTCCATCTACTAATGTAGTTTTCAAATCAAAATTTGGACTATTGTGGGTAAAGAAGGGTGATGATAGACCCCCCACATCATGGAAGGTGGACTTCAAGAAGTATATAAATTCTTTTTCCCCATAAAATTCTCAAAATAATAAGAAAGGTTTCAAAACTAGCTAGAATATTACACATAGTAAGAAACCGGTATTTGTTTGATACTATTATTGTTGCTCAAAAGTTGGGCATCATGCATTAATTATTGGTATAATTTGTATAAGGCCTGTATTATGGGGTATAATGATAATGAATCTGAGTAACCCAACATAGAAGATAAACCCCTAAATACCTTTATGGGTAAGCAAATTCAGGAGCTGTGACTGGCCAAGATCCGCAAGGAGGATGATGATCACCGTGAGGGGGTGGCTGCATTGGTGGCATGCCAGAGAAGGAGGTTGGGAGGACACCTGATATAAAAATTGATAGGGGGAGGTGAGGAGTCTTTGTTTGGTGGCAGTGTCCAGGGAGGAGGGTTTTAGATGAGAGATTGTGGTGGGTTTTCCTCGTTCGGTGGCAGCGAGGGGCAGCATCGCGAGGGGCATCATCATGAGGGGCACCATCGAGGGAGGAGGATCGGGGAGAGGAGAGGTCATGAGGAGCACCATTGGGGAAGGAGGTTTTCACATAGAAGGTAATTTTAGAGGGGGTGCGGAGAGGAGGAAACCTCAATTTGATCAAACCCTAAGGCCATGGGTTTTATTTAAACCGTGGTAATAAATTAACCTATAGCCACGGACCACTAAAAATGTGGCTATAGGTTCATGGCTATAAGTAATTATTCTAGTAGTGGTAGAAAACCATACCTATCACTTCATCTTGTACATGATATAAATTTCTTGAATATTTTAGGTAATACTCTATATCCTTTTAGTTTACTCTCCTTTAAGAGATGAGTATGTCCCTTGTCTTGGCATTGTCCATAATGCGCTAAGAGAGCATCAGTTATATGCTGATCTAAAAGGTTTTAAATTCCCTTCTATTTCAATAAACAAACTTTATAATAATTGTATGCTAGATACATGGTTTTTATTATGGCATGGTTATCCCTAAGTGATACTTGGGTTCCCGTATAGAATGCCTTGGATGGACTCTTCGATACCAACAAATTTCCTTTGACTTGACCACCAGGAGGATGATGCTTTGGGCTCAGTCAATGATAGGATGTGTAATTCTAGGCCTTGTACCAACATATCACTTGTAAACATGGAGTATGGAATAACTTGGGATAATTTATTAGATTCTAGTTTGATGATTCTAAGTTTATCTTAGACTTTTTGGAAGGCTCAGAGGTGATGTTTAAAGGGTAAAGATTCCATTGGGACAGATCTGGGTTACACCCTTATTCATGATGGGGTACAATATATTAATTGTTCAGGTGATGGTTTGATCAGGTAATATCAACGGAAGCATGTTATTTTCTTCAATGAACGTGCTCGTGGTAAACACGAGATGCCTTGGAAGAAGGCATGTCACACCCAGACTTCTTATCGAGGTATGTTTTTAATTTTTATTTTTATCCCATAATTTTATTTTCCTTTTTAGAAATTTCTTACTGGAATGTGGTCTGAGCCCAACATGAGTCATGTGATTTTTCGTTGATAAATGAGCATCATCATCTCATCGCCTGACCTGCGGGAAGGGCATGGGCGAAGCCGTGTAGCTTCGCCAGTCTAATGTGGGGCCGGCTTGGTGCGCAAATGATCAAATAACCGAATAAAAATAAAATTTATTATAATTATAGTTATTTTCATTATTAAGATTATTATTTTCATTATTATTATTATTATTAGTTTGGGTTATAATTTCTTTCTAGATTTTATTTTATTTTTATTTTCCCATCTCTTTATTTATTTATTTTAGTATTTTTATTTATCCCATATTCTCTTTTCTTTTTATTCCCTCTTATTTTCTTTTCTTTTTCTTTATTTTCTTTACTTTTTTTTCTTCCTTCCTTTCTTCTTGTAACTTCCCCCATCATGGGTACTGTTCACTAGAAAAACCCTAGTCGCGCTGCCCTTTCTTCCTTCCTCGTCGGACCACTCTCCTCCTTCTCCCAACCTACTGTGCCCTGGCCTGCCTCGCACCAGCCTCCCTCTTGCACCCATCTGCAACCTTGCACACATCCCTTCCCTCCCTGCTACCATCCGTCTTGCCCAGCCAAAGTCGCACCTCCCTATTCTCAGCCTCCTCCGCGACCGCCCAGCTACCTTTTGTCTTGTCCAGCCGACCGCACGTGAGCCTCCTTCGGGTTTGTCCGAAGCTCCAGTGGCCCTCCTTCCTTGGTCTTGCCTCTTCTTGGTGTCTCCCCCTCTTTTTCTGATGCCAGCAATCCGAATATCCTCTTCCGAGATCCGGTCGACCTTCTGCACCCTCATCGTAGGTGCGCTTCCCTTTGACCGGGTTGTTCTTCTATTTTGGGTGATTTTGCAGTTAGGGTTTGGTTTTCGATTGGTATGATCTTGATTATTTTATTCAATACATTGTTTTAGGGTCCATTATATACTCGTTTTTGGTGAGTTTGTTCTGTGGTGAGAGTTTTGTGCCAAGGTTGTGACATTTGTGACACACTGGTAGGTTATTCCGCACACAAGTATTAATTTACAATCATTTGCTTGCTTATCTAATTAATTTAGTGCTTTTGTCTATATGTTTAAATACTGTGAAATTATCTTTTACTGAGTTTTATTGTTCATTTATTTAGTTAGAGTTATGTTTAAGTGATACTGGTGAATTTAATTGTGAAAACCTGTCTGGACTGTTTATCGAAGTTTTGCAAACTACGCAGCGTGTGTGTTACAAAATATGGTTGGTGTAATTATGTTTTGGCATAGTATTAAAAATGTGGTTATCTTGGAAAATATTTTGAGTGATTTTTTTCCCTTTGAATATTTTACAACATGTTTGGAAACTGTTTAATGATTTTGTTTTAGTGGTTTTCCTGATTATAAAATGTGTTTTTATAAAACAATGCACCTGGTTTAATTTAATGTGTCAGTGGCGTAGGTTAAGTTCAAAAACGTTTTTGGTGTGCGTGTGGTTCTAAAAGAGGATATTAGTGTGTGGGTGACATGTTCTTGTGTGTAAGCACCTCGTTTAGTTTTAAGTGTTAAAGTGACATGTTATGTGAACTTCGTTTTTAGGTGAGCACAAAGAGGGAAGCCTCGGGTATTATGCGGGGGGACTAGGACTAGTGAGCTAGTGTTCCGAAGAAGGATTGGCCCGATTTCACTGGCAGGTTTGATGATTGCAATACTAACTAAACATATGATGAATGAGGTTTGTGTCCTTCTAAGCCACGTTTTCTGAGGGTCGTGGCCTTCTAAGCCATGTTTTCTGAGGGTCATGGTTTCTAATCCACGTTTCACTTAGACATGGCGTTCTAGGGTCCCACCTATTTCTAGTACCCATAGGGCCTCTCTCATCCTTTGGTGATGTCGGTTACTTTGTGCACACCAATGATACATGATATGTCACTTGAGGTACTTCCCAAACATGTGTTTTCTTTAAACTGCTTTTCTTTAAGGTAATTTTATGAAAACCATTTTCACTAACTTTGATAAGAATTTCTTACTTTCGTTTATTTATCATTTCAAATGTAATTGTATTTTGATGCTTGTTCATGTAATCTTTTCTTGGTGACATCCTGCTGGGTGATTTCTCACACCCTACTTACACCTTTTGGTGTAAGTAGATTTGTTTATGTCTGATATAGGTAAGGGTCTGGCGTTTGGGAGCAGTGGTTCAGGTTGTTAGCAGACCTATGGATGTGGCATTGTGGTGGTGGCTTGAGGGTGGTGTCATCTCATTGGGCGACAGTTTTTGAGTGAGTTTTTGGGTCACCATACTCTTAGTATTGTTTGGGTTTTGGTTTTACATGTGAATCAAAAATCTGGCTTTGGTTAAATACTTGTTTGGCTGCGACTCTTACTTTTTGTTGGGTTTATTTTGTTGATTGATTTGTATCTATTTGTTCGGTTAAAATTGTTCCAAAGGTTTATTTTGATACTCGGGCACTTTTTCTAGCCCATGGAGATTGGGAACGCCCTTTAGGCCTTGCCGCGGGCCGGGTCCGGCGTTGGTTCGGATGGTGACCCGACTTGGTTCGTGACAAAATGGTATCAAAGGCAGGTTTTGTTGTCTGAGTTGTTTTATTTGGGATGATTCTGGTTAGACATGAGCTAGGATTGTCGGGGCTCATAATTTTGGCTGCGAGTAGGGTGCCTGGCCAGCACACCTCATGATAGACTCTGACTCACCATGGGATGTAGGGATGTTTGTTTGACTTCAATTCCAGGTGGGACGTGCAGGCTGTAGACTGTGTGTGGACATTGGGATGGGAAGAATATTTTGGACACAATGTTACTGTTTCATATTTGGTTTACTGAGGATTACTTATCTTGCTGAAAATATGATTTTTCTTTGGATATTATGTCTTGATGATGTTCTTTTATGATTGTTGCTCTTTGCAGCAAGATGCCTCCCCGGAGAGCTTATACACACCCACGGGAGAAAGCCGGAGAGAGTTCTCCCTCTTCGCTTGATCATAGATTGGTAGAAACCATGGTCCGAGCTGTTCAGACTTTAGGACAGGGGGAGACTCCTTCCCTTTCCCCTATTCCATCTAGAGGAGATGGGTATGGCTCCAAGAAGGATAAAGCTTAGAAGTTTTTGAAGAATATACCTCCTTCATTCTGAGGTAGCTCAGAACCTCAAGAGGCTGAGGAATGGCTTGAAAAGATAGAGTGTATGTTCGAGTTCCTTGACACGCCATAGGAAGTCAGGGTAAAGTGTTTCTCATTCCAGCTAGAGGGTTCCAGACACAAGTGGTGGGAATCGGTGATTCAGGCTGGGAAGCATGAGCAGATGAGCTGGAAGGATTTCAAAGCTATCTTCAACGAGCAAAACTGTCCTGAGTTCCTGGCCTACGCTAGATCCTGGGATTTCATGGATCTTTCACAAGGGTATTGGACAAAAATAGAGTATGAAACCACTTTTCTAAGCTAGTGAGGTACCCTCCTGAGATTGTTTCAAGTGAATATTTGAAAGCTCGGAAGTTCGAGAAGGGCCTTAGACCAGAAATCTACTCTCAGGTTTTCCTATTCAAGCTGGGAACTTATGCCGAGGTGGTCGATCGTGCTTGCATAGTCGAGATTCACCAGAGAGGAAAGTTGGGGTTTTATGGATCAATGTCAGGGTTAGGCAGTGGCAGTTCATCTGAGAAGAAGAGGAAGCGTGATGAGCAATGGAAGAATAGTGGTGGTAGCTCAGGTCATCCTCCCAAGCAGACTTCATCTAGGGATTCTGGTGTAGGGTTTGTTGTGAGACATCAGTGCGGAAGGGTAGGGAACATTCGAACTGCTTGTCCATACCCTCCAAGACCTTTTCATGGGTGTGGAGTTGTGGGACATCTACAGCACTTCTGCAGGACTGCATGCCCTTACCAGAGTAATACTGTATCTGTGGCTTCCATAGGGGTATCAGTTCAGTCAGAGATGATCAGGATGACGGGATCTCGATTTGGTGGTCGTGGTAGAAAGACCGGATTGTCTTGGGGGAAGATCCAGATCAGGGTAGAGCCTCATGCGAGTGTTCATTATCAGATAGGGACCAGGAATTTTCATGTTATAGATTAGCACCAGCGGGATCTGATGAAGGACCTTCGACTTTTTGAGGTACCATTCTAATTTCATATTCTATATCTACAGTTTTATTTGATAATGGTGCTTCAGTTTCTTTTATATATTCCCGTCTTGTGAACCTGCTGAACCTACCAACCGAACTATTATCTTTTTCCATGGAGTTGGTAACACCGTTTTGGAAAAATAGGGATCAAGGCCTTAGGTGTTCATCGTGCGCGCTCTTCATATCAAGAGTCGAGATGGAGTGGGATTTCTTGGTCCTTGATATGGACCTATTTGATGTGATCCTCGACATGGACTGGCTGGTGCGCTTTCAAGTTCATATTAACTGCAATTGGCGCCGAGTCGGCTTTATGGCACCAAATGGGAGTCCTCAGTTATTTCATGGAAAATGGGATCCTCGGTCGGTTCGTGAAGGACCTCCACTCCTTGAGTTGGGGAATATTGCTTATCATTTGTAGTCGCTCGCACTAGAGGATGGTGGTGGTGTTTCTCAGGGTGGGTTACCTCGTCTAGTGGATGAATTCCCAGAGGTCTTCCCAGATGATTTTTCAGGCTTACCTCCAGATTAGGACGTGGAGTTCTCGATTGAGTTGGCATCGGGAACACAGCCTATATCTCTTCCCTCATACCGTATGGCCCCCACTGAATTGAGGGAGTTAAAGATACAGCTAGACAATTTGGAATCCAAAGGATTCATCCGCCTGAGCGTCTCTCCTTGGGATGCCCCAGTTTTATTTGTGAAGAAGGCCTATGGAACCCTCCAGTTGTGCATCGATTACCGAAAATTGAAGAAGGTAACCATAAAGAATAAATGTCATTTACCCCAGATTGACGATTTGTTTGACCAACTTAAGGGGGAAAATTGGTTCTCCAAAATTGACTTGCGGTCAAGTTACCACCAACTCAAGGTGAGAGAAGCAGAAATTCTGAAGACGACTTTCCGAAGTAGGTATGGTCACTTTTAGTATCTAGTCATTCCTTTCGGATTGAAAAATGCTCCGGCAGTTTTCATGGCACTCATGAATAGGGTGTTCCACCAATATCTCAACTCCTTTGTCGTGGTATTTGTGGACGACATACTGGTTTATTCTGGATCTGAGTAGGAACATGAGTATCACCTGCACATTGTTTTGGGCACTTTGCGGGATCACCGCCTATTTTCCAAACTCTCGAAGTGCGCTTTCTGGATTAGGAAAGTGAAGTTTCTAGGGCATGTCATCTCAGAACAAGGGGTTTCAGTGAATCCTGAGAAGATCAGTGCAGTTATGTTGTGGGAACAACCAAGGAATGTGTTTGAGATCAGGAGTTTTCTTGGCCTGGAAAGTTATTACAGGCATTTTTTTGGGGTCTTATTATGACTTTCCTTCTCCATGACCGCACTCACTAGAAAAGTGGTGAAGTTTGAATGGATCCCACAGTGACAGGCATCCTTTGAGGAGTTGAAGCGGTGGTTGACCACCGCACCTATGTTGATCTTACCAGAGTCTGGGAAGGGCTATGTGGTTTATTATGATGCATCAGGTACGAGCCTCGAGTGTGTACTCATGCAGGATAACCATGTGGTGGCTTATGGTTCTCACCAGCTCCAGCCGCATGAGAAGAATTATCTAAATCGTGACTTAGATTTGGCAGCAGTGATGCACGCCCTAAATACTTGGCATCACTACCTATTTGGGGAGAAATTTGTGGTATATTCTGACCATAATATCCTAGCCTACATTTTCTCCCAAAAGGATCTCAATCTGAGGCAGCACCACTGGATCAAGTATCTTTAGGGATTTGACTTTGACATTGTCTATACCCCAGGAAAGGGTAATGTGGTGGCTAACACTTTGAGCAGGAAGGTACTAGTGTAGGCATTGAGGAAGTATATTGATGAGTGGAATTTGATGGGGCTCTTCACCCAGATGCACTTGGAGAGCAGGGAGAACAGTGGCGGTACTTTCTTGGCTAACATTCAGTTGACTCCCGCTCTTCTGGAGTTAATTCGGTAGGAGCATCCTGGTGATGAGCTGTTCCAGCAATCTATGTAGTTTCTTCATGGTGGGGAGACTCCTTCAGATTGGTCTATGTCTCCCGAGAGGATATTGTGCTTCAAGGGTCGTGCAGTGGTTCTGTTATCTCTATGGAAGGTGGTGATGCAAGATAGCCACCAGTCTCAGTGGGTCGTCCATCCTGGTACTACCAATTTTTATTACGATAGTTGTCTCTAGTTCTGGTGGCCAGGTATGAGATGAGACATAGTCGACTTTGTATCGAGATATTACACTTGTCATCAGGTGAAAGCAGAGCATTAGAGACCATCTGGCCTACTTCAGTCGTTACCCATTCTTATCTGGAAGTGGGATGAGGTCTCCATGGACTTCATTGTTGGATTGCCTCATACACATCGAGGAAGGAATTCTATTTGGGTAGTGATTGATCATTTCACCAAGTTATCTCACTTTATCCCGATCAGAGATACAGCGAAGGTGGAGGAGTTGGTCCGCTTGTATTTTCAGGAAGTGGTCAGACTTCATGGTGTGCCATCAGAAGTTGTTTCTGACAGGGACCCCTGCTTTATATCTCAGTATTGGGGAGGCCTCCAAAAGGCTTTGAGGTCACATATTAAGATGATCACGGCATACCATCCTCAGACAGATGGCCAGACAGAGTGGGCGAATCAGATTCTGGAGTATATGCTTCGCGCATGTGTGTTGGATTTCAAAGGTGCACGGTATAGCCATTTGGGATTGGTTGAGTTTTATTATAATAACAGTTACCAATCCTCAATTAGAATGGAACCCTTTGAGGTTCTCTATGGTTGACCTTATTGGTCTCCTTTGTGTTGGGATGAGGTAGGCGAGACCTCACTCTTGGGACTGATCCTTGTTCAGGAGATGTTTGAGAAGGTCAAGTTGATTAGAAAATGGTTGTTAACAGATCAGAGTTGCCAAAAATCTTATACAGATCAGAGGCATTAAGATCTTCAGTTTTCAATGGGGGCATAGTGTTCTTGAGGGTGGCCCCTTGCTTGGGTCACTGTCACTTGGGAAAGAAGGGAAAGATGACACCGAGGTATGTTGGGATTTTCGAGATTACTAAGTGGATTGGAAAGGTGGAAGAGAGGTTAGCTTTTCCTTTACAGTTGAAATCTATTCATGACAAATTTCATGTCTCCCAACTGAAAAAGTATAATCTCGATCCATCACATGTGTTGAATTGGGAGGAGTTGGAGATAGATCCCGACTTATCAGTGTTTGAGTGTCCAGTGCAGATAGTGGATTCTCAGGAGAAGGTGCTTCGTGGAAAGTCCATTCCTTTGGTTCATATTCTTTGGTGGCATGGGAATGAAGAGAATGAGACTTGGGAGTGGAAGTATTGGGTTGATCAGGAGTACCCATTTCTATTCCCTAATCAAGCTTCTAACTGACTTTCCGAGGGCGGAAAGTTTTCATAGTGGGGAGAATTGTCACACCCGGACTCCGTATCGAGGTATGTGTTTAATTTTTATTTTTATCCCATAATTTTATTTTCCTTTTTTAAAAATTTCTTGCGGGAATGTGGGACAATCCCGACATGAGTCGTGTGCTTTTGCGCTGATAAATGAGCGTCATCCTTTCATCGCCTGACCTGCGGGTAGGGCACGGGCGAAGCCGTGTGGCATCGCCAGTATAACATGGGGTCGGCCCGGTGCGCGAATGATCAAATAACTGACTAAAAATAAAATTTATTATAATTATAGTTATTTTCATTATTAAGTTTATTTTTGTCATTATTATTATTATTATTAGTTTGGGTTAGAATTTCTCTCTAGATTTTATTTTATTTTGATTTTCCCATCTCTTTATTTATTTATTTTATTATTTTTACTTATCCCTTATTCTCTTTTCTTTTTATTACCTCTTATTTTATTTTATTTTTCTTTATTTTCTTTAATTTGTTTTCTTCCTTCCTTTCTTCTTTCCCCTTCCCCCGCCACGAGTATTGTTCACTCGAAAAACCCTAGATGTGCTGCCCTTTCTTCCCTCCTCGTCGGACCACTCTCCTCCTTCTCTCGGCCTGCCGCACCCCAGCCTGCCTCGCACCGGCCTCCCTCTTGCACCCATCTGCGACCCCTCACACATCCCTACCCTCCCTGCTACCATCTGTCTTGCCCAGCCGAAGCTGCACCTCCCTATTCCCAGCCTCCTCCAAGACCGCCCGGCTACCTTCCGTCTTGTCCAGCCGATCGCGCGTGCACCTCCTCTGGGTTCGTCTGAAGCTCTGGAGGCCCTCCTTCCTTGATCGTGCCTCTTCTCGGTGGCTCCCCCTCTTTTTTTGATGCTATTAATCCGAATATACTTTTCCGAGCACTGTCCGACCTTCCGCACCCTCGTCGTAGGTGCGCTTCCCTTCAACCGGGTTGTTCTTCTATTTTGGGTGATTTTGTGGTTAGGGTTTGGTTTCCAATTGGTAGGATCTTGATTATTTTATTAAATACATTGTTTTAGGGTCCATTATATACTCCTTATGGTGCATTTTTTGTGCGGTGAGATTTTTGTGCCAAGGTTGTGACATTTTTGACACGCTGTTAGGTGATTCCACACACAAGTATTAATTTACAGTCATTTGCTTGATTATCTAATTAATTTAGTGATTTTGTATATATTTTTACATACTTTGAAATTATCTTTGATTTAGTTTTATTGTGCATTTATTTAGTTAGAGTTATGTTCAAGTGATACTGGTGAATTTCATTGTGAAAACCTGTCTGGACTATTTATTGGAGTTTTGCAAACTGCGCAGCGTGTGTGTTACGAAATGTGGTTTGTGCAATTATGTTTTGGCATAGTGTTAAAAATGTGGTTTTATTGGAAAATATTTTGAGTAAATTTTTTCCCTTTAAATATTTTGCGACATGTTTGGAAACTTTTTAATGATTTTTTTTTAGTGGTTTGCCTGATTATAAAAAGTGTTTTTATAAAACTATGTAGCTGGTTTAATTTAATGTGTCAGCGGCGCAGGTTATGTTCTAAAACTTCTTGGTGTGCCTGTGGTTCTAAAATATGTTATTAGTGTGCGGGTGACATGTTCTTGTGTGTAAGAACCTAGTTTGGTTTTAAGTGTTAAAGTGACATGTTATGTGAACTTCGTTTTTAGGTGAGCACAAAGAAGGAATCCTGGGGTATTAGGTGGGGGGACTAGGACTAGTGAGTTAGTGTTCCGGAGATGCCTTGGCCCGGTTTCACTAGCAGGTTTAACGATTTCAACACTAACTAAACATATGATGACTAAGGGTCGTGGCCTTCTAAGCCACGTTTTCTGAGGGCCGTGGTCTTCTAAGCCACGTTTTCTGAGGGTCATGGTTTCTAAGCCACGTTTCACCGAGACACGACGTTCTAGGGTCCCACCTGTTTCTAGTACCCATAGGTCCATTCCCATATTTTGGTGCTACTGGTTACTTTGTGCACACCAATGATACATGATATGTCACTTGATTTATTTCCCAAACATGTGTTTGCTTTAAACTGCTTTTCTTTAAGGTCGTTTTATGAAAACCGTTTTCACTAACGTTGATAATCATTTCTTACTTTTATTTATTTATCATTGAAAATGTAATTGTCTTTTGATGCCTGTGCATGGAATCTTTTATTGGTGACGTCCTGCTCGGCGATTGCTCACACCCTACTTACACCTTTGGGTGTAAGTAGATTTGTTTATGTCTGATACAGGGAAGGGTCCAGTGTTTGGGAGCAGTGGTTTAGGTTTTTAGCAGACCTCCTGACATGGTGTTGTGGTGGTGGCTTGAGAGCGGTGTCCTCTCGTCGGGTGACAGTTTTTGGGTAAGTTTTTGGGTCACCATACTTTTAGTATTGTTTGGGTTTTGGTTTTACATGGGACTCAAAAATCTGGTTTTGGTTAAAGACTTGTTTGTCTGCGACTCTTACTTTTGGTGGGGTTTACTTTGTTGATTGCTTTATATCTTTTTGTTCAGGTAAAATCATTCCCAAGGTTTATTTTGATACCCGATCACTTGTGCTATCCCGTGGGGATCGGGAACGCCCTTTGGGCCTTTCCGTGGGTTGGTTTGGGCATCGGTTTGGATGGCGACCCGACTTGGTTCGTGACAAGGCATTACGGTTCTATTGTAAGACATCGGTCATCTAATTCGGGTGTTTTTGAGATAATTCGATTGGAGTGACTAGACTTTTCATCCTTCTTTTTTGATGTATGTGGGTGAAAGGAACCATTTTAATCACACTTTCAGGTCAAGGTGGGTGTGGTGCAAGGGTTGGCAGAGACTTCTGTGAAAGCTTGTGAGACCAGTTTCAATTAGGTTAATTAGGATTCAACCGTTTCTTTATGATGAGGTACCTGATATGACCTTGGAAGTAGTCAGGTTCACCCAGTTGAGTAAAGCACACCAAAAGAATTATTAGAATGCTCGGGGGCATGCTTTGTAAGGCAATTCCAACGATGGAGGTATTGTGGCTCAGAATTGGGCCCTTTTTAATGTTAACAACCTATGGTGGGGAGGACCATCATACATACGTTTAAAGATATGATGACATGAATGTTTCTTTATCTAAAGAGGCTTGGTTAAGCACTATTTCATCATTTTAGTCAAAAAATGGGTGTTGGCTCGAGTTTTCCTATCTTAAGTGTTATATTCTTAAGTAATGATTAGAGGTTTGTTGGGCGTTTTTAAATTCAACATGAACATTTGAATGTGACTCTATGACCCTTGTAGGTTGGGTGATGTTTTCATTGTTTCCCAAGGATTGTCAAGGACAAGAAGTTCTAAGGTGGGGTGGTTGAAATGACTTGTGTTTTCATCCAAGGTAGATTTCCAAGGGAATTTGAATTTTGGCATTTGGTGGATGGGGCATTCTTTTAATTGATCTTCGCAATATAATTCTGAGAGTTGTATCACTCAAATATGTTGTTTTTAGAATTGGTTGAAGGCTTGAGAGGTAACATGGATTTCTCATGAAGTTTCAGGAGCATTGGGCCACAAAATCTCAAGATTGAGATAGACTGGTAAGGGCACGTGGTTTTTTTTAAAACTATATAACCCACCAGTGAAAACTGTGTGACACCTGTAGGTGAGTAGAATTGATCCACACGGGTTGTGCATGGTTTCCCAAACCATCTTCCCAACCCATATTATTAGTCCACTTAAGTAGTGTATGTGTACTATTTGGAGCGTGGTTGTCATACGGTTAGGAAATGCGGGATAGGGTTCTTAAGCAGTAGGATTAGTATGATTGGTGCATGATTTGGTCAATCATGCGGCCAAACCCTGCGAACAAATTTTGAGGGTGAAATTACCCTTTTTTTCTTAATAAACCCTTAAATACTCCTTTTCTTCTTTCTTTATTCTCCCTCTAGCTGCATGAAGCTTTTCCCTCCTCCTATGGAGGTCTCAAGATATTACACCAAGGTATCATGATATCTCATAGATCCAAACATTGATTTGAACATCATTGGTCACATTGAAACTGCATTGATAAGCTATCAATTCCTCTTGATTCCTTTCTATTCTTCTCTTCTGATCAGTTGCTCTATTTTGGTGCGAGCTCATTTGCCCTATTTTTAGGGAAAATGTTTGTTTCTCCATTTTATCCAAAACTAGACCAAATAAAACCTTTATATTGGATTATTTGAGCATCATAAGCTTAAGGTAAGTGTTCTATGTCTCTTTCATCAAGTCTTCATTGATTTATAGATATTTCTATTGTTCTGTGTGTCAGCCTTTTTCATGTGTCAAACTAAAATTTATTTATTCATATTAAATTGGTATATAATCCTGGATACACTCCTGTTGATTAATGTTTAGTAATTATAGGATTCCAACTTTGAACATGGAAACCCCTTGGGTGTTTTGGATTAAATTTACCCTTTTTAATTAAAGGATTAAATGCCTGGAATGCCTTCTAATCATTTTTCTTGGATTATAAATAAAATTTCCCAATTTATGATGGAACCTACTAAGTTCCATGTTGAACCATGTAATTGTTTTTTCATGTTTGGTAGATTTCTAAAATTATTCTTTTTGATGAATTTAATTATGACTCTTGAATTTGATGTTTAGTGATGCTAAATGATTTTTTTGATAACTAATGTCATGTTTTATAATAAAACCCCTCGGATGAGGTGATTTGTATTCTAAATTACAATGTGGTGGTTGGTGTTTTATATCATGCTTGGCCTTATGGAATTGGTGACTTCCTATGATTTTTGTTATTGTTATATTTATGGAATTTTTAGGACATGGCCTCTTTTGATGTTCATAAATGGAGTTTTCCTCGATCTATATAAATGTTTATAAAACCCAAGGCACCTATTAAGTGCTTGTCCCAACCTATAAATAGAATTTCCCATGTAGGTAATTGCCTAAATGAAAATGGAACCTTCTCAGTGTCTCTTTGAGCATTGTAAAATGAATTTTGAAGTTTAATAGATTTAATGAAATATATTAAATGTAACGGATTGTTCATGATGGGTTTCCTTCCTTGAATGAATTAAATGATTTAAATGGAATGAATTATAATGGGTGGAAAGGCCACATCGATTATTGAAAGCTTTAGTACATCTTTTAAATTTAATTGAAATTTCCTTGGTTATATTTGGGATTATCTAATATTAATCATGATAGGTAATGACTCAAGGATACTATTAATATAAATATGTTTATGCATTGATATAGGCTGTGGAATGATGTTAAGGGTTTTTTTGGGCATGAAAGATCATGCTCCCTTACATTGGGTGTTGAGCATGACATCTCACACTATTAACACTATTTGGATGGTGGGTATGGAGCACCACGTCCCTTGTGTTGAGTGTTGACATGATGACTCACTCGCTATTTTTGAGTTTTGATATGACATTACACTCACCATCTCGAGTGATGAGAATGGTGTCTCCCACTCATTATGAGATGCAGGGCATGTACCCTCTGTTTGAGATTATAGGCTCATTTAGATTGGTTATGGATGTATTAGTTATGCCCCAATCTAGCCAACACCTAGTATTCCACATATATGGAAACTTACATCTGCACATAATTGGTTTATATAGGTGGATGCAGTATATAACTATAATATATATACTATTACTATATATATAGTTGCTGATAAGAAACTCATTACGGCTATAAGTCGAAGAAGGTAGAGCCACCAGGTGTCCTTTAGTAACCTGAGCAGGCTGGTATTTATTTATTCATCATTGTTGATTATTTATTTATATTTGCACGCTACTTTACTTTATATTCACGAATTGGATTTAGCTTTGACACCATTCATGGTGGCCTATTAGGATTTTATCTCACACTATGCTCGGGCCACCATTTCACTAGGGTAACCAAGCAGATCTCATATTCGCAAGACCATGGATCATTGCTTGTGATGTATACTCATACTTGGTAGTTAGGAGCACAGTACTGAGCTTGAGATCAGGATGCTTGGGGAGTTCTCCCTCAAGGATTTTTTTTCTTTATTTATTCATGTATTTCATTGTATCATGTTGCCTTCTATATGTCTATTTTTTTAGTTATGTGTCACCATATGGACATGCATGAATTATTTTATATTGGCATTGAAATTTTATTTTTAGTTGATATTATTCTTCCACTACTCTATCTTTCATTTATTACTACTTCCACTATTGTCTATTATTTATTTCTTGGCACATCATTGTGCTACTCTGATCATGAGGGTACGGTTTCCTCTCTATCACCTTCTTAAACCCTCGCTCCTAGTCAATAGCCTCTGGAATATGGGAAGGTGCACTTGAGACCATGTGGCGGCCGGTTCGGCCACCGGTTTAGTGGTCAGCCAGGTCGAGACATTTCATAAACCATCAGACTTCTTAACAAAAAGAATTAGAGAAACCCAAGGTGATATACTCAGTCTTATGAATCCTTTAATTTCCAATTCATCCAATTATATCTTCAACTCCTTCAATTCTATTAGTTAGATTCTATATGATATAATCGAAATAGGATTTGTCCCTGTAATGAGAACAATAGAAAATCCCACTTCCATTTTAGATGTAAAGACAATGAAATCTTTAGAAAACACATCATGATAGTGATCTACAATGGTAGGAAAATTTCTAATCTCAATCATGTTAATATTCTCCAAAGTGAATTTTTCTGATTAATAAGAAATAGTTACATCCATTAGTGTTAAATGTATCACTTTCTCAGCATTCACATCCTTACTTCCTTTGAAGAGATGTATCTCTCCATCATAAAATGTAATCATTAATCATTGCACATAATAATCAATATAGGCCATGAAAGAAACTAAGAAATCCATTCTCATGATCAAGTAAAATGCATCCATGTACAAGATAGAAAAGTCTCAAACAAACTGGACTCCATCGATGGTTATAAAACAAGTTTCACATTTAAATCCCCTCCACTCTTGCTACTTGAGAGGTTTCTAGATACTCATCGCATGTGGTGTCATCTTGATATGAAATCAAATTTGATCAACAACATGTGAAGTAGTAAAAGAGTGGGATACACTATTATCAAATATAACTTTCATAAGTGTTTAGTTGAGAATAATGGTACCTCATATAGCCAAAGTACCTAATTGATCCTCTTTGATCATCTACTCATCACTATATAATTTCTTACTCACACACCCTATTCCTTAATTTCGTGTTGTGGTTAAATTTTATGAGGAGTCTGGGTATTCTTAGAATCACCTCGATTCACTCACTTTTGAGGATAAGATCTTTTCTGATATTATCATCCAGTTGAAGCATAATATGTCTAATACACATTATATATATTTCTAGAAAATTAATTTGTAGTTTTGTGGAAATAACGATGTATATTCCACATACTATTATAGTTGTGACATGATATAGGTGGTGTTGTACAATATTTATTCAAATACTCAAATGAACCACATTAGAATCATCTAATCTTATTACTAGGGTGTAGAGAAAGTATAACTATTTTAGTGGTTTGATTCTGAGATGATTTACCACCTTAATAATAGGTTCCCATCTTCCTCTTATTCTTAGCATTATAGTTCCCACCTCTTCCTATAGAGAAAAATGTAGTTCCTTCAGTTGGATTCTTAGTGATATCCCTTGCATCCCCTATCACTCTATTATCCATCTTCATATAATCAATAATATAGAGTAAAACTATCCTATAATGAATTTATAGTTATAGTCCATACTCAATGATGTGTGACATCAAGTATGCACTAGTAGCTACTTCCGGAGAAAAAAAATAAGTTCATAAACTTAGAAACATATTCTATCACTAAAATATTGTTTTACATAAGGAAGAAGAAATCTATATTTATAGATATCTTTAATGTGTGGAGGTAGAATATTTTGTTCAATAATTATTCAAATTACCCCTATGTAATACCTTGGCCGAATTTAGCTAGGATAGCTAAATCACACCATTTTCATGTAATATGTCCCAACATATAGATTGATAAATTCACTTTTAGAGAAGTTAGGGTTCTAAGGAAATCAAAAATTAGGTTTATTCTGCTAAGTCTCACTTATTCCTTTTTAGGTTATAAATCCTCCCTCCAAAAAACCATTGGTGGATTTTATTTCTGAAATTGCAAAAAATAGTCTGCTTTTCATGGATATTCATTTCGATTTCCATTATCAATGGCTTAAAAAGATTATAAAATGCTTTGAATAATTTTTCAGTTCACCTGTGGCCCAAGTGAAACCATGTTTTCTATGGAATTTTCTTTTAGGTTATTTACATCATCTAAACAATGAAATTTCTCTGTTGTAAAAACAAAACACCACTTAGTAATCACTTATTAATAAATTAAAGGATTATAATATTTCAAATCATCAAAAGTAGCAATCATTATAACCATTTTCTAGAAATAATAAAACATAATATGATAAATGTAGTCCTAGTGGGAAGTCTCGTAACTAATGCATGATATGCTACACTCATCAATTATACCCATGATGATGAGATGAAAGCACTCCTATAGGTGTCTCAAAAATAAATTTTATACTTAGATAACCCTTGTAACTTTAAGTTCAGCATAAACATGTTATATTTGTATATATGATATACGTTTCAAGTTTTTACATTTCCTATCTCCTCAATACTATCCCAATATGATGGGATGAACAAAACCAATACCATTTGTAACATCTAACCCTAAACATTGGCTTAGAAAGATATGAGGTTCCACTAACCTTAGGTTATGTCCCGAAGACACCAAAGGAAGCAAATAAATTCTAAGGGATTACCTAAACATTGGGGGATGGTTTTTCGTTTTTAGAAAATTCAACCTATCAATAAAAAATCAAAACAGCTAAACCAACTAATGATGCATGAGGTATAAAAAATAAAAATAAAATGAAAAACCGTTAAATAAATAATATCATAGCAGTAGTGAAAAAGTATAACAAGGAGACTCAATAAAACCAAAGGACGTTCTAATCTAGAAACATCAATGTGGAATCACTACAACTAATATATAAGAGAAACTCCAAGATTCAAATACCATCCTGGGGAATTAGAATAATGATGCTCCACTAGATAAATAAGATACCTTTCTAGTACATGTGTGATTAAGAACAACATCTTCATATGCACTAAAGTGCATACATAAGAGGTGAGTAATCATTCCCAATAGGATTTCCCAAATAGGCTTCCCAATTCACACCACTAGGAAAAAAATGCATTAGATCATAGTTCAAAATATAAATTATAAAAAAGATAATAACATCAAAATAGTTTACTAATTATAAACTATTTAAATTAAAGTACAACAATTATCCATTAATACTACTTGGAATGACCAAACCACATTTATCCACTCACACACACATGCATTCAAAATGAAAATCCCAATACACACTAGGGGTTATTCTTCCTTTACCAATTTTTTTCTTGGTGATATACATTTCATTCCTCCAGTATGGCACTGAGTGTTAAGTCTATACTAATAAGGCCCCAACACAATTCAAATATTAACACATGCCACCCATGTATGCCAATTTCTCACACCAATTCATTTCACATAAATTAATCATTTCTATTAAAACATAAAATTTAATTTCTTTCTTTCATTAAACCCAAACCATAATTCAAATGGTTTTTCCAAAAAATATTCAAATAACCAAGATTTCCATACCATAAACCATGTCAGTTTTCATTTATAAATTCATCCAATGTTTCATTTTTAAATGCAATCAAAAAAATTAATAAATCTAATCCTTCAAGTTCTAAAATAAGTATATAAGAGAGATAATCCACCTACCTCTCAATGAGTGATGAAACAAATAACGGCATAATTAAACCTCAAGATCTGGGATCAAAACTCCTTTCCTTAAATAGATCCAATCAATATCTCATCAAAACACATAATAGATCATAGATCTATCTATAAAATATTAGATCTAACATTATTTGTGAGAGGAGATAAGGATATTTAAAGTTAAATAGATAAAATAAATAATTACCATTGATTCTAGAGATCTATTGCACTTAAATCCATCAAAATTGCCTTCTATATCAATGGAAAACACCAAGAATTATTAGGAGAGGAGTGGAGTTCGAGATCTTGGTAGGATTTAAAGACCAAGAATTTTCAAGGAAATTTTTTTTCTTAATTCTTTAGAATTTTACGAGTCTGTGGCTTCTTACGGCACTTGATTCCGAGGCTCGGTGTGCCCAGAATCAATTTCTGAAGTTTTGTTCGGGTACGTTTAGTAAACATACGTGCGAGTTTTTCTATCTTTTGAACCAGTGCTCGGAATTGAAATCTGAGGGCACCGACAAACTCACAGTGTCGGTATACGCTTAAGGAGACCTTTACCGCAGTTGCATTTTATGTGGGTTGAAAGTTAATTTTTGGGGTTTAATCTTAAATTAAAAAAAATTGTGTGGTACACAATTTTATTTTGAGATTTGGTTATTTCCTCCCATGGGGAAGTTATTGGTGGGTCCCATACCCACATAACTTCCCATGTGTAGATATTTGTGAGGTGGGGCCCACACGATCCCCAATATTTCATCTCCCCATAACTCTTTTCAACTCCCTTAAACCCCTTGTTTAATTCTTGACAACTCCCTCATTTAATTGGGTGGAGCCTCTCCACATTCCACCTCCCTCACTCCATTTAATTTTTGCCAACACATCTCAATTAATTAAACAAAACTTCAATTAATTAATTAAAGAGTTTGAAATAATTTGAATGCGTGGAAAGTTTATTAAAATAAGGGAAAGCCTTATTTTAATTTTGGCTTGGAAAATATTGTGCTGGTAAATCCTTGGAGAATTAAAAGAGAGCTTTAACCTTCCACAAAGAACGACCTCTTCGTCAATGAAGAATGTCGACTCCATGAAGAACGGTGACGTGCCTTTCTTTCTCTTCTCCGCAATAAGTGAGGAGATGTCGCTTCCTCCTCGGACGCACCCGGACGTCGTCTACAAATCCTTTTTTTCACGACTCCTCTCTTGAAACCGAGGTAGGGGTTTGTTTCAATTTTAATTGAATAAAATTGTTCTTCGTCCCTCATTGAAATCATGTTTTACCTTTGGACATTTGATACCGCCTAACGCAGAGGGCGCGGGCCGAACGAACACGGCCTGACGACCCTCCGATTGTTCTTGGATCCTTTGGCTGCGGCAATGAGAGGCGGTGGTGACAAATGAAAGCGGCGACCGTGCACCGGCCGCGTGCGGAAGAACCGCGGCCCACAACCGCGGGCCGCTTGGCCAATGAAGAACCGGCCGGCTAAACACGGTCAAGACGAAGGAGGACACCGGCGCCACAAGGGGCGTCGTGCTGCGGAAGACCGCGTTCCACGGGCCGCTCGGCGGGAAAATCGGCAGGAAGGCGGCCGGCCGTGCTGAAGAGAACCGCAGTGCCAGGAGGGTGCCCCGCTGGACGAACCACGGCCCGCCCGAGCGGGCTGCTTGCGCTGAGAAGTCCGGTCGGCTTCGGCCGGCCAGTTTGGTAGGGTGGCGCCGCTTGGCGTCGCCGGTTCGGGTAGTCGGGGGGCCACTCCCCCCTCGGACCGCTCGGCCCCTTTGGGTCGAGCTGCGGCCAGCCGGGTCGAACCCTGCCGGGCTGGGCCGCGCCGTGCCCCGCCGGGTCGAGCCGCGCCCTCTGGGGCCTGGCCGCCCCTGCCATCGGGTCGGGCTGCATCCCTTCGGCACGGGTCGCACCTGCCACCAGGTCGGGCCATGTTTTTTTAGGCCGGGCCGGCACCCCATGCAGGGTCAGACCCGCCGAACCGGGTCGGGCCGACCCGCCAGCCCATTGGGCCTAACGGGCAAGGCTCGTACGCTTAAATGCGAATACCTTCACTACCGTGCGTCCGATCGACGCACCATCTGCGGCACTGGGACCCTCATGAAGTGGCGGCCCTTTTTCAATACTCTATGTGACTTTTGAAAAACTTTGGAAAATGGCTGGGTTTGGAACGAGCGTATTTCCAATCGGGCCCCTGGAGCAAAAATGCTAATAAATCACAGACCGGGCGTGTGATTGACGCGTCGTCTATCGCGTTGGGTTCCTTTTGACAAGACGGAACTTTGGGATACATCAACTCTGGACTTCGTGACAATTGATGTATCGACCCCTTGGATAGAGGAACGGACCCTCTCGGAATCGAGCGTGCTGTGGGCGGGAACCCTAGAGCTGGATGTGACTGCAACGACTACCATACTGGAATCCTTCATGGGTTCGAAGATGATGGAAAATGTACTGGAATCCTCTGTGGGTTCGATGATGACGACAACTGTATTGGAATCCTCCATGGATTCGACAGTGATGACTACCATACTTGAATCCTCAGTGGGTCCGACGGTTTGACTTCTGTTCTAGTATCCTACGTGGGTCTAACAGGGTAGCTAGTCTAGTATCCTATGTGGGTCCAACAGCTTAGCTAGACTAGTATCTTACGTGGGTCTGCCTTCTTAGATGAATCAGTGACTGCATCCGATCATCTTTATCACTTTACGAAAGATGTATACCTGTGTGAGATGAATCTTGACTTTAAATCATTATCATCGATGTGATCGACTTCTTTCCTCTGTGGACTGGGTTGTGCTTGGGCTCGAGAGTTGGAGCCGAACTGGGATTGATAACTTAGATATATGTATGGGAATATACCTAAGTATAGTTGGTTGATACTTTGTGATTGTATCTTTTCTTTGTGGTTTATCCATCGTGGATTCTGGGAGACCTTCGGGGGTCTCGGGGTCCCTACTGAGTATTGTTATACTCACCCCTGTATGCTCTATGCCCGCACTACATTGTGTTGGATGCAGATGATGGACAGCACTGATCACAGTAGAGACTTGTGGAGCTGGACGGTACCCGGAGGTAGACCACTTGGCGGGATGTACATGGAGCGTACTGACGGACCCGAGGTATCGAGGAGACCATATGTACCCACCCTTCAGGTGGGATTCCCGGAGGACGACTAGTGGTTGCTATTTTACTTTTCTACTGTTGTACTAGACTTTCAGTTGTACTATACTTTTCAGTTGGGTTTATATTCTGGCCCATTTACCTTTCAGCACTTACCTTGTTTTCATTATTACTTTTTTTTTACTTCATCTTGCTTACTCTGTTGTGTTTTTTTACTATCATAAAGGCAATGCCTTCCCTTTTTATTGGGATTTACGCCTTCGGTGCTAGTCGCCAGCCCCTGGCCTATGGAAGGCGGGCTTGGGGTATTCACAGCACGGGCCTCAAGGACGGGTCGTGACAAATTGGTATCAAAGGAGTCGGTTCTACCGCAGAACTCAGGACTCTAATCATTCCTTTCTATGAAGCAATAGTGTTAAGAGTATTGAGTGTGTTTTTCAGTCCAGGGAGTCCAGTTTTTGTGCGGTGGCTGACGTATCCATACACCAGGACCCTAACTCCTAATTTTCGACTCAGTGCAGGAAAACACTGATTGCCTGTGTGTTTAAAATGTTTTCTTTGTGATTACTTTATGTCAGCTCACAAGGTATACTGTTTTGACCGTGGTGCACCTGTTTATTTTCAGGATGACGCCATGAAGGCAACTATCTAGGGTTCCGAGTCGCGTACGAGATGGTAGCCCACCGAGCGACGAGGCCTCGGTGCAGGGCCCCATCATAGCGGAGGCACCAGCGATACCACTACCCGCTGAGCCACCGATACTACCAGCCCTAGTAGTAGAGAGTGCACGCCGCCTGAGTGCATTGCATGAGTTTCAGCGACAGAGGCCACCCAGGTTCGGTGGAGAGACGGACCCTCAGGCAGCCGAGGATTGGATGGAGGCTGTCGTTAGAGTCTTCAGATTGGTAGGGACACCAGCCAACCTTATGGTGATCCTTGTCGCGAGTCTCCTTCACGCAGAAGCAGGTAGATGGTGGAGCTTGATGCTCCATGTGCACAACAAGTCATATCTACTTTGGACAGACTTCGAGAGTCTCTTACGCTCATATTTTGTTCCGGCCACCCTTCGTGCGGTGTGGATTCAGGAGTTACTGCACCTGCGGCAGGGTAGCATGATAGTAGCTTAGTACTCAGTGAGGTTTACCGACCTCTCACGCTACTCCACGGACATGGTATGGGACCCATTCTTCAGGGCCCGGATCTTTGATCAGGGACTGAGGAAAGAGATTAGGGCTTCGATGATCTCCCTCAACATTATGACGCAGGCGGGAGTACTGGAGCGAGCCCTTCTTGTGGAGAGCTTTCTCGCAGAGCCGACACCAGTAGCGAGACCCACCACAGGGCGACACGTAGCAGAGCCTTCTGCAGCCGGTAGTAGACAGATTTCGCAGAGGTCTAAGCGGACCAGGCCATCAGGCAAGCAACCTCAGGATACAGGTTCGGTTGTGTGGGGAACCTGAAACAGAACCAGCTATACGAGGAGCAGGCAGTGTTATGGATGCGGCAGGCAGGGTCACATGGCTCGAGACTGCCTGACCCGCCGTGCAGATGAGCAGAAGATAGTGGAGGGACCTCCCAGGCAGAGGCAGAGGTTCGAACGTGGTGGTCCGCAGGGAGTAGGCGGACAAGGCAGAGGAGCTGGCTGAGCAGCGGGTGGTGGACGACATTTTGAGGATCTAGCACCACCACTAGGAGGTCCACCCCAACCACAGGGAGCTGGCGGGAAGAGGCAGGCTCAGCTCCAGGCAGTGGAGGCTTACGACCACGGCGCACCTAAGATGATTCGAGGTACTATCTGTGTCTACTCCAACCTTTCTGCTATACTTATAGACACATGTGCGAGTCATTCTTTCATTGCTGCTACCCTTGTTCGAAGCTCGGAGATTCCGATGGAGTCGATGGCTCGATCCTTACGATTAGAGACTCCTACGGGAGCAGACTCGATGATTATGCACTGGTGTCGGCAGTGTGAGCTTACTCTAGGAGGTGAGAGCTTCGGTTGGGATATTCTTATAGCGGCATCGAGGCCTTACGACGTTATCTTGGGTATGGACTGGTTATCTACAGTCCATGCTTATATTGACTATATTAGACGCAAAGTGAGGTGTGTCCGCACGGATGGGAGCAGGTTCACCTTCACCGGCAAGAAGGGAGCCTTTGCAGTGCAGGATGGACTTACACAGAGGAGAGGGTAGCCGATCACTCATCAATTGGCTAGTCTCATCCTCGAAGCAGTTGATGTGCAGAGTCCGAGTTTTCCTGTTTTAGTGGATCAGTATACAGACGTTTTTCCTGATGACGTTCCTGGACTACCTCCTCGCAGAGAGGTAGACTTGTATATAGACCTGTACCCTGGGACATCACCGATATCTACTCCAATATATCGAATGGCTCCCGCTGAGCTTTGTGAGCTGCGGGTACATTTGGAGGACTTGCAGGGAAAGGGATTCATCCGACCCAGTGTTTCACCCTGGGCTTCGCTGATTTTATTCACTAAGAAGGCGGATGGGAGCTTGCGACTGTGTGTCGACTACCGTCGCCTGAATCAGGTGATCGTGAAGAACAAGTACCCACTCCCAAGGATTGAAGACCTCTTTTATCAGCTCAAGGGAGCACGATGCTTCTCGAAGATAGACCTTAGGTCATGCTATCATCAACTCAGAGTTTGAGATGAGGATGTGCAGAAGACGACCTTCAGGTGTTGGTATGGCCACTACGAGTTCTTGGTTATGCCCTTCGGTGTAACCAACACTCTAGCAGTGTTCATGAGTCTCATGAACAGGATCTTCTAGCCTTACCTTGATCTTTTTGTCGTAGTCTTCATCGATGACATACTGATTTACTCGACTACTGGGGAAGAGCTCGCCTACCACTTGCGGGTTGTACTGGATACACTCCGAGAGCACAAGATTTATGGTAAGCTCTCGAAGTGATAGTTCTGGATTTGAGAGGTTCACTTCTTGGGACACGTCATCTTAGTGGTGGGAGTTGCAGTGGATCCAACGAAGATCGAGGAAGTGCTTTCTTGGGAGCCACCCAGGAGCATGACGGATGTGTGGAGTTTCCTGGGTCTGGCTGGATACAATCAGAGATTTTTTCCAAACTTCTCCAGAGTTTCAGCACCACTTTCATCCTTGACGAAGAGGGGGAAACCCTTCATGTGGTCAGATAGATGTCAGCAGAGCTTTCGGGAGCTGAGACAGAGGTTGACCAGTGCGCTCATCTTGAGGCTACCGGAGGAGGGTGTTGGGTACGTAGTTTATTACGATGCATCAAGGACCAGACTCGGGTGTGTCCTGATGCAGGATCAAGTAGTGATTGCGTATGGTTCACAGCAGTTGAGATAACATGAGCAAAACTATGCTACCCATGACCTGGAGTTAGCAGCAGTGGTCTTCACCTTGAAGATGTGGCAGCACTATCTGATGGGCGAGCGCTTTACAGTCTACTCTGACCACCAGAGTCTCAGGTACATCTTTTCATAGAAGGACCTGAACCTGAGACAGTGGTGATGGCTCGAGCTCCTCTAGGACTATGACTTTGAGATAGTCTATACTCCTGGGAAGGGGAATGTTGTAGCTGATGCTCTCATTATGAGATCGGGCATTCAGCTACTAGGAGAGGCGAAGGAGAAGCTATCCACGTTGTAGATATCATTTGTGGATAGAGATGGAGCAGCCTTTCTACAGTCACTCCTCTACTCCTTCAGTGAGTTAGAGAGGCATAGCAAGGGGACGCTAACTGCGAGACACGATGTGCTCAGATATCCTCAGGTCAGGCGCCTGATGGATTTTCGGAAGGAGGGGAGAACACCATCCTCTTCAGGGGATGTACTATGGTACCAATTGCACTGGAGGAGGAGGTGCTGAGGGAGTTCCACACTTCCCCTCTAGCAGTACATCCAGGAGTGGTGGAGATGTATCAGGACCTCAGACGACAGCACTGGTGGTCGGGTATGAAGAAGGTTGTAGCAGAGTCCGTTTCACGATGCCTCAATTGTCAGCAAGTGAAGGCGGATCACCTGGTACCAGCAAGCTTGGTATAGCCCTTAGAGGTCCTAGAGTGGAAGTGGGATGGGATATCCCTGGATTTAGTGATGAGGCTTCCACGTACATCCAGAGGCCACGACTCTATCTGGGTGATCATTGACCAACTCACCAAGTCATCCCACTTCCTTCCGATCAGAGAGCAGGGCTTAGTAGAGAGCTTGAGATGCCTCTACATTCATGAGATCGTATGGCTTCATGGTGTGACATCGACTATCATTTTCGATCGAGATGCTCGATTTACTTCCTGGCTTTAGAAGGGGTTGCAGGAGGCATTTGGGACGCAGCTGCGTCTGATCACCGCCTTCCATCCTTAGACGGATGGTCAGACTGAGAGAACCATACAGACACTCGAGGACATGCTCTTTACATGTGTCCTTGACTTTGGTCACAGCTGGGAGGATCACCTACCTTTGGTGGAGTTTGCGTACAACAACAGTTACCACTCCACCATCGGGATGGCACCATACGAGGCACTGTATAGCCGACCTTGCAGATCACCTCTATGCTGGACTGACCCTAGGGAGTTAGCACTCGTAGGTACATAGATGGTTTAGGCTACGACGGAGAAGGTTCAGATCATCCAGGAGCGGATGAAGACTGCACAGAGCATATAGAAGTCCTATTCTAATACGAGGCAGAGACCATTGGAGTTCAAGGATGGCGACCACATCTTCTTATGGGTCTCACCTCGATGGGGTCTATAGAGATTTGGCCGGGGCGGCAAGCTATCTCCATATTTCATCGTACCATTCCATGTCCTCAACAGAGTAGGCGAGGTGGCTTACCACCTGGCCCTTCCACCTCAGTTGCACCGGGTGCATGACGTCTTCCACGTATCCCAACTGAGGAGATATTTGCACGACCCGACACACATCATCGATCACGGAGAGCTGGACATTGATGACGGGGCGACGTTTACGGAGGTCCCAGTGGAGATCGAGGATCGACAGGAGTGGGTCCTATGTGGATGGTCGATTCCTCTGGTGCGAATTCTCTAGCAGCACGGAAACCTCCAAGAGAGCACTTGGGAGTGGGAGGAACAGATGCGAGCTCAGTATACCTATTTGTTTTCCTGGTGTGTGTTGTAGCTTTATGGGGACATAAAGGCCTGAGGTGGGAGTAATGTAAAGACCCAGAATTTTCAAGGAAATTTTTTTTCTTAATTATTTGAAATTTTACGAGTTTTTGGCTTCTAAAGGCACTTTATTCTGAGGCCCGGTGTGCCCGGAATCAATTTCTGGAGTTTTGTTCGGGTACGTTCATTAAATGTATGTGCAGGTTTTTCTATCTTTTGAACCGGTGCTCAGAATTAAAATATGAGGGCACTGATAAACTCGCAGAACCGGTATACACTTAAGGGGACCTTTACCATAGTTTTTTTTATGCGGGTTGAAAGTTAATTTTTGGGGTTTAATCTTAAATTAAATAAAATTGTGTGGTACACAATTTTATTTTGAGAGTATGTTATTTCCTCCCATAGGGAAGTTATTGGTGGGGCCCACACCCACATAACTTCCCATGTGTGGATATTTTTGAGGTGGGAACCACACGATCCCTAACCTTAAATCTCCCCATAACTCTTTTCAACTCCCTTAAACCCCTTGTTTAATTCTTGACAACTCCCTCATTTAATTGGGTGGAGCCTCTCCACATTCCACCTCCCTCACTCCATTTAATTTTTTCCAACCCATCTCAATTAATTAAACAACTCTTCAATTAATTAATTAAAGAGTTTGAATTAATTTGAATCCATGGAAAGTTTATTAAAATAAGGGAAAGCCTTATTTTAATTTTGGCTTGGAAAATATTGTGCTGGAAAACCCTTGGAGAATTAAAAGAGAGCTTTAACCTTCCAAGAAAAACGAAGCATTCTTCGGTGAAGAATGTTGACTCCACGAAAAATGGTGACGTGCCTTTCTTTCTCTTCTCCGCAATAAGTGAGGAGATGCCGCTTCCTCCTCAGATGCACCCCGATGTCGTCTACAAATCCTCTTTCCGCGACTCCGCTCTTGAAACTGAGGTAGGGGTTTGTTTCAATTTTAATTGAATAAAATTGTTCTTCGTCCCTTGTTGAAATCATGTTTTACCTTTGGCCATTTGATATCATCTAACGTGGAGGGCACGGGACGAACGAATACGGCCCGACGACCATCTGATTGTTCTTGGATGCTTTGGTGGCGGCAACGAGAGGCGGTGGCGACGAACGGAAGCGGCGATCGTGCACCGGCCACATGCAGAAGAACCGCGGGCCGCAATCGCGGGCCGCTTAGCCGAAGAATAACCAGCCGGCTAAAGCCGGCTGGATCGAAGGAGGACCACGGCCCCACAAGGGGCACCGTGCTGCGGAAGACCGCGGCCCGCGTTCCGCGGGCCGCTCTGTGAAAAAACCGGCCGACAGGTGGCCGGTCGGGCTGAGGAGAACCACGGCGCCAGGAGGGCGCCGCGCTGGACGAACTGCGGCCCGCCCGAGCGGGCCGCTTGCGCCGAGAAGGCCGGCCGGCATCAGCCGGCTGGTTTGGGAGGGCGCCGCCGGTTCGGGTAGCCGGGGGGCCGCACCCCCATCAAACCGCTCGACCCCTTCGGGTTGCGCCGCACCGCGCTGGGTCGGGCCGCACTTTGTCAGGCCGGACCACGTCGCGCCGGGCCGGGCTGCGCCGCGCAGGGCCGGGCCGCGCCCCGCCGGGCCGAGCCACGCCCTGTCGGGCCAGGCCGCTCCTGCCACCGGGTTGGGCTCTGTTTCTTTAGGCCAGTTCGACACCCCATGCAGGGTCGGACCCGTCAAACCAGGTCGGACCGACCCTCCAGCCCACTGGGTCGGGCCCGTACGCTTAAATGCGAATATCTTCACGACCGTGCATCCGATCGACGCACCGTATGCGGCACTGGGACCCTCATGACGTGGAGATCCTTTTTCGATACTCTATGTGAGTTTTTTACAACTTTGGAAAATGGCCGGGTTTGGAACGAGCGTATTTCCAACCGGGCCCCTGGAGCAAAAATGATAATAACTCACAGACCGGGCGTCTGATTGACGTTCCATCTGTCGCGTTGGGTTCCTTTTGATGAGACGGAACTTCGGGTTACATCAACTCTGGGCTTCGTGACAGTTGATGTATCGACCCCTTGGCTCGAGGAGCGGACCCTCTCAGAATCGATCGTGTTGTGTGCAGGAACCCTAGAGTTGGCTACGACTGCAACGACTACCGTACTGGAATCCTCTGTGGGTTCGACGATGATAGAAAATGTTCTGGAATCCTCTGTGGGTTCGATGATGACGACAAATGTAATGCAATCCTCTGTGGGTTCGACAGTGATGACTGCTATACTTGAATCCTCAGTGGTTCCGACGGTTTGATTTCGGTTCTAGTATCCTACATGGGTCCAATAGGGTAGCTGGTCTAGTATCCTACGTGGGTCTGACATCTTAGCTGGACTAGTATCCTACGTGGGTCCGCCATCTTAGATGAATCATTGACTGCATCTGATCATCTTTATCACTTTACGAAATATTTATACCTGTGTGATCTGAGTCTTGACTTTCAATCATTTTCATCGATGTGATTGACTTCTTTCCTGTGTGGACTGGGTTGTGCTTGGGCTCGAGAGTTGGAGCCGAACTGGGATTGATAACTTAGGTATATGTATGGTCATATACCTAAGTAGAGTTGGTTGATACTTCATGATTGTATCTTTTCTTTGTGGTTTATCCATCGTGGATTCTGGGAGACCTTCGGGGGTCTCGGGGTCCCTACTGAGTATTGTTATACTCACCCCTGCACGGGCTATGCCCGCACTACGTTGTGTTGGATGCAGACGAAGGACAGCACTGATCATGGTAGAGACTTATGGAGTTGGATGGTACCCGGAGGTGGACCACTTGGTGGGACATACACGGAGCGGACGGACGGACCCGAGGTACCGAGGAGACCATCTGTACCCACCCTTCAGGTGGGATTCTCGGAGGATGACTAGTGTTGTTGTTTTACTTTTATGTTGTTGTACTAGACTTTCATTTGTACTGTACTTTTCAGTTGGGTTTGTATTCTGGCTCATTTACCTTTCAGCACTTACCTTGTTTTCAGTATTACTTTTTTCTTACATCATCTTGCGTACTCTGTTGTGTTTGTTTACTATCATAAAGGCAATGCCTTCCCTTTTTATTGGGGTTTATGCCTTTGGTGCTAGTCTCCAGCCCCTAACCTATGGAAGGCGGGATTGGGGTAGTCACGGCACGGGCCCCGAGGACGGGTCGTGACATAGGAGAGGTGAAAAATAAGATATTCGAGGGTTAAAACTGAGTAGAAATATGATTTCCATAACATTAAATTCGTGTGGCATGGTTAGTCCATACTGTTTAGGAAAACATGCACATGATATTGCCTCCAAACCACCCCCTCGCATGGTTGGTTTCTATGGTTTGACAAATTATGTGCCAACCATGTTTTTTCCTCTACTTACACTTGCACGGTTTCTCATGGAAACCCACATGGTTTGGAAAAATCATACGCTAGTCGTGCGAACCCTCCCACCCTCCTAAGACTATCGCATAGTTTCTTAGAGAAAACCATATAGTTTACCCTAATCGTGATCAAACTGTGCGCCCGTAGAAACACTTCCAAAATGCACCAAAACCATCCAAAAACTCTTGAAACTCAACCCAAGTATTATATAACTTCAAAATACATAATAAAAGGTTAAATTACCTAACACCAGGGGTGTTACAAATTTAATATAAATAATAATAATGACATGGGGTGTTACATGAACACTATGATCAGGAACATTGTATTGGAAAAAATAATGGTCACGATCCCTTGTAAAATGTTTTATAAACCTATGAAGGCTATTGGAATGGTAATTAAGAGTATTATAGGCTTTAATGTGGCTTTACAAGCTCAATTTATATAGAATCGTATCTCTAATAAATCTGATAGTCTTAATTTTTTGAAAAGTAGATTTATTACAAGACTTGAAGCTAGGAACTATTGATATATTAATGCATCTATCTTGACAGATTTGAAGGAAGTTTATATTATGATTATGTTATATTAAAGTTGTTTTATTTCAGCTAATTATTCCCTTAAATTCTGAGTGGATAATTATAAAGGTACTCTCCTTATTAACACCAACTTGGGAAATGGTATGACTTATGATCATTAAATTACTATTAAATATCAAGTTTTCGCCTGGATGATCCGCCTTCTTCCCTTGGGGACTTTATAAGTAATTATCACTTTCTCCCTATTTGGGAACCTATGCAATGTGGGATCCTTACCAACAATCATTACTATTTTTTTATCAATGATGGTTTGAGTAATGGGATACTCTGGATTAATCACTTTTACATGACTTGGATCAGACCTTCATAATCTTAGATCATTTGTAGAATTGTTTATAATATAGTTCTCAAGGATACTTGTTTGCAGCTTTTGGAGTAACTCTTTGCTCTGTTTGTTTGATATTTTATTCCTGAACTGAGGATATTGATCATATTTTTCTTAATTGTTATTTTTTTAACACTCTTCGAACTATATTATTTTATCTCTTTGAGCTTCCAAAGTTTTAGTCTTTGGGTATTAGTGACCATACTATGTGATAAAATCAACTCTTCTAAGTAATTAAAGAAATTATTCACTACATCTTGTGTTGACCTTGTGCATATCATTTGTATCCTTATAAATGATTTTTTCTATAATGGGAATAAATATTCTATTTATGTTGGTATATCTCTTATTATCTGCAATATCAAGGACATAAGAGCTATGTAGAGAATACATGCTGATAATACTCTATATGATTTATCTATTCTTAATAAAGTTGGAATTGTAGGTAAATTTTATACTTATAAAGGAATAATGGGAATCATCTGGGAGTATTCACCTCTTGGATGGTTAAAGGTTAATTATGACAGTTCCTCCAAAGGAAACCCCGGTACTAAAGGATGTGTCTTTAGAACACATTTAGGAGATATCATTGGTAGATTTGATGCCCCTTATAAATCTAATTATGATTTGGAGGCTGATATGTTTGGTGTCATCCATGTAGTTTTCATTATTGAGATTAAGGGATTATGCAAATTATGGAATGAAAGTGATTTTTTATCATAATTTGGGTGCTTTAGAGTGGTCAAATTTATCTATCTTGGGAGCTCATCTCTCAATGGATGGCATAGTTGAGTTATCTATCCTCCATTATCACAGTGGTGACACATGTTTATCGTGAAGATAATGTCCTTTCTAACAATTTATCTAATAAAAGATTCTTAAGAAATTTTTTCACCTATTAGAGTATCATGTTGATATCTCTATAATAGATGCTTGTAAAACTCCTCTCATCAAAGTCTTGTAACTATTTTTTATTTAATTTTATCAGGGTCTTAGAGCTTATCCTCCTTGAATCAATGTTATTGAAAATATATAATCACATAAAGAAATACTGTGTTTGTTGAGATTTGAACCCCTAACCTCTTGCATATTTTCAAAGACTTTACCACTCCAGCAAGCTTGTCATGTGGTTAATAAACAGAATTTAATATACTTATATATATTAATTGAAAAAACAAATAATACATAAATAATAGATATAAACTCAATAATAATAAATAATAAATAATAAATAATAAATAATAAATAATAAATAATAAATAATAAATAATAACTAATAACTAATAAATAATAAGTAATAAATAATAAATAATAAATAATAAATAATAAATAATAAATAATAAATAATAATAAATAAATAATAACAAATAAATAATAATAAATAATAAATAATAAATAATAAATAATAAATAATAAATAATAAATAATAATACATAATAAATAATAAATAATAATAAATAATAAATAAGAATAAATAATAAATAATAAATAAGAATAAATAATAATAAAGAATAAATAATAAAAATAAATATTAAATATTAAATAATATTAAATATTAAATAATAATAAAAAATAAATAATGATAAACAATAAATAATAATAAACAAATAATAAATAATATATAATATATAATATATAATATATAATATATAATATATAATATATAATATATAATATATAATATATAATATATAATATATAATATATAATATATAATATATAATATATAATATATAATATATAATAAATAATTAATAATAAATAATAAATAATAAATAATAAATAATAAATAAATATAAATAATAAATAAGAAATAAATATAAATAATAAATAATAAATAATAAATAATAAATAAATATAAATAATAAATAAATATAAATAATAAATAATAAATAAATATAAATAATAAATAATAAATAATAAATAACAAATAACAAATAATAAATAATAAATAATAAATAAATATAAATAATAAATAATAAATAAATATAAATAATAAATAATAAATAAATATAAATAGTAAATAATAAATAATAAATAATAAATAATAAATAAATATAAATAATAAATAATAAATAAATATAAATAATAAATAAATATAAATAATAAATTATAAATTATAAATTATAAATTATAAATTATAAATTATAAATTATAAATAATAAATAATAAATAAATATAAATAATAAATAATAAATAAATGTAAATAATAAATAACCAGTAACAAATATTATTATTATTATTAATATTTTATTATTAGTAATAATAAATAATTAATAATATATAATAAATAATAAATAATAAATAAATATAAATAATAAATAAATATAAATAATAAATAAATATAAATAATAAATAATAAATAAATATAAATAATAAATAATAAATAACCAGTAACAAATATTATTATTAATAATAATATTTTATTATTAGTAATAATAAATAATTAATAATATATAATAAATAATAAATAATAAATAATAAATAAATAATAAATAATAAATAACTAGTAACAAATAATAGATAATAAATAAATTAAAGTATATTATAAATAATAAATAATAAATAATAAAGGAAACACGTGAAAAAGTATGAAAAGACGTGATAAGGGGTGGAAAATCATGAAAACGCATGAAAATGGATGGAGAAGCATATGAAGAATGAGGCATTAGAAAGAATGAGAATGCATGAAAACTCATGACAACTCTGGAAAACCCCTTAATAATTCAACATAATCATCATAATAACCCACAAAAAACCATTGATAAAGATAACAGGTCATGGAAACCCAAATAAACAGTAATAAATGGAGAAACCGTTAAAACCCATCAAAACGGTCCTAAAGTGATAAAAACATTGGACTCACATTAACAGAGATAACTTATGATTCAAGAGTCCATTTCAGATCCGCGACCTTTCAAATCAAAGATCCTGAAATGATCTTTGACCTGATAGGTGAAAGAGTCCAAATGGATAGGTGGATCAGAAGTTACGACCATTTAAAAAAAAGCTGACGGGGAACGGGTGCTAGAATTGAGGCATCGAAAAACATAATAAAACCGATACCCACTAAAAAGGTCATAACTTATGATCCAGGAGTGCATGTGGGTGTCGCGACTAGTCAAACTGAAGCTCATAGAACGAGCTACGATCTGGCAGGTGGAGGAGTCTAAACTGACACGTGGATCGAAAGTTAGGTCTGTTTGAAGACAAGTTCGATGGGACATCGGTGACGGAAACGGGGTTTCAGAGGCCTTCGGAGGGGTTTTTGGGGTCGAAAAACATAATAGAAGCTTGTTTGTATCTAACTAGTGCGTATCTCTCTTCGCTGGCTTCGATTTGATATGTGGTAGAGCCCAAACGGACACCCGGAGCGAAAGTTATGGCCGTTTGAAGTTGGAGAACTTTTTTCAACTTTCTTATAACTCTCATATCTTCCGTACCTTAGACCGTCTCACGGTTTTGATTATACATGCCTCTACATCTCTTCATGGGATTCGATTTGACTGGTCGTGGTGCTCCAATGGATGCCCGAATCAAAAGTTATGGTCGTTTTAGTGATTTTGGGGTTTCTCATGTTTTTTTATTTTTTCCTTTCATTTTGCGGCGGTTTTACCTAAACTGCCGCTATTTCGTGGCGGTTTTTTAAAAAACCGCCGCTAATCCTTGAAAATATTTAAAAAAATAAAAAAAAATTAAAAAAAATATAAAAAAATTTAAGGCATTTCACGGCGGTTTTTTCGCGGTGGTTTAAAAATTGCCGCAAAATGGCGGCCTGAAACACGTTTAGCGGCAGTTTTTAAAACCGCCGCTAAACGGCCGTTTTCCTGTAGTGAATAATAAAATTAATAATGTATTTAAATATGAAAATTTTATATATAATTATTTTTTTATTGTTGGGAAAAAATCCCTCAAGATGTCATTGCAGTATTTTTTGGGTTGGTTGTGTTTGTTGAAAAGATTGGTTGATAAGGTCAGTTGTGAAGTTCTGGTGTAATTTCTAATAGAGTATATTGAAAAAGATCTAGTAAAAAGGTGTGGAATATCTAGAAGGTGTATAAGAAGTTGCGCATATAAGGTGGCAACATTTCCCAGTGATTTCCAAAATGTTTGGGTCTAACATTTAGATAAGGGGGAAGTTTTTAATTTAAGTAAAGTAAAGGTTTTCACTCAAATAAAAATGTTGTGGGAAAGTTTGGAAGAGTTTTATGAAGTTTTGTGAAATGGAATTTTAAGGTCATCCCATGAAAATATTTCAATGGCATGGAATTCATGAAATATTGGTTGGTTCGTGAAATTTTATTCATGAAAGTGAGTTGTTTAAAGATGGTGATCTTCATGAAAAAATCAATGATGGAGGTGACATGTTTTTTAAAAGCATAATAAAATTGAATATTTGCCCAAAAAGTTCCAAAAATCTTAAAAGTTACATGAAAAAAATGAATATTTTCATGAAGGGTCGGTGGAGACTGTGGAAGTTTTGTGATAGAGTGAAAATGTTTATAAATAGGTATTTACCCCCACATTTGAAATAGAGGAAGCCTTAATGAATATCTAAAGGCTCTCAATTCCAAAAAAGAGTTTCGTGATGGTTTTTCTTGCATGAAGTATTCACACAAAAATCAATTCCATAAAGAAACAAACTTGTTTTAATATAACTATGGTATTTTCTCAAAATTTTAGCAAGCTTTAAGAAAGTTTATGGGTTTCATAAAAGTGAAAAGCTTCATGAAATAAAATGGAAATTTTAAAAAAAGTTGTGCATTGGGTTTATGAAAGAGAAAAATTCTTGAACCAAAAGGAATTTTCCATAAATTTTGTGTTAAATTGATATTCATCAGATGAATGCCTGAGTCCCAACTCTGGTAGGCCCTGAGTTAGCGACTAGCACCAAGGATGTAATAAACATGCATATAGGAGGCATTACCCTCTAAGAGAAACATGCGGAAGAGAGAGATAATAATGATACACCAAACAACACCTAATCAGACATATATATATATATATATATATATATAATAAATCCCAAGTGAAAACATGAAATGTCATACAGTACTAAAAAATGAAAGGAAAACTATAAATACCCAAAATGGTAAAGACGGTTGAGACCATGAAGCCCAAAAAACTCCTACAAAACCCTAATCTAGCAATATCTAGGTTGGTCCTTAAAACAGTTATATATTCATAGGTTGAGCATAACAATATACTTAGTAGGATCCTCCCTAAATCCTCTTGTGCAAAAGATAAATAAAGCATGTTAAAGCTCAGTGAACAATAGTGAAACTAACTCATCACCAAAACAGGTATACTAAGTTCACAACCACACCATGGATAACTATCACCAATTACCACATATAAGAGATCATATAATATAATAATAAAACTTCAATGGTACCCTACTCCCACTTCCCTGCTATTTTTCCGCTCTTCCCCAACATTGCACGTCCTAATCCAACTCTCTCCAAAATTAATGATTCCTGAAGAAATCTGGGAAAGGCATCACGACATGCACCTCGTGCATCACATAACCACACTATCCCATATCACAAATCCCCATATAGTAACCAATTAGTTTCCAAGATCCACCATAGCTCGTGTGATGTATATCAAACATCGGGTATTATATCTCAATCCATTATAACCCATACATCGAGTAGGAACCTCAATACATCATAGCCTATACATATCATACCGATAGTAATCCTTTGGGTAATATATCTGGTAATACATGTGTGTGAAATAACCACAAGATATCACAACCATCTACACACAAATATGGGAATCCTAACTTCCATGTATACTAGAAAAAATAACTACCAATGGAAGAGAGTGGGGCCATGGGGGTAGTCAGTTATCCATCCTCCCACTGGGATGTTGGGGGAAACACCCTCCCAAAGTCCACTGGGTGTCAGTTTCCCTAACCGACATAGGTGGGGTAGCATGTGAAATCACAAAATATACATGATATAATATATCTCACAACAACACTATGGGAATAACCTAGTCTTAACTCAACTACAGCTAGCATCGCTCAAACTCTCGGATGCTAATGTTAAGACCATATATCCTGTAAGCACACAAACATATGAATACCTACATTAAATTAATTCTTTTAGTTTTTATCATTTCCTTATGTTAATTAATTAATTAGATATTAATTAATCATTAACATTATTCCAAATTGAATGGAATTAAACATTAATCATCAGACTAAATTCCATGCCCTCCAGGCATAATCCAAACTAAGTCCATGGTTTATCAAGATTAAAATCTTATAATAATTTTCATTCTAGCACCAAAAAACCCATTGGTTAAGAATTATTTAAACATTATTAGAAGTTTTCCATATCTAGGTGCTCTAGGAAAACCATCCAAATCTACCACCAAGAGGAAACATGAAACCAAGCACATCCAACTACCTCAAGTAGTGGGGAAAAGGAAGGGAGATGAATAATAAACTCAATCATTGGTCGTTAAACACATTCACAAGTGATCATACCATCTCTCAGTATTTCATCAGGGGGTAAGACCTTAATTAAATAATTCCATCACCTCTTGTACTATCCCTGACACCCACATGCATATACTGATACATATTTTCATCATAGGCATCAATTATTACCACGTAATCCAGGCCTCTCTACCCCATATATCAAAACAGCCATCCCAGGCTCACATCACATCTGGGCCTCCCTTCCCATATCACAACATTCATATCAGGATCATCATTACCAAGCTCATAACAAAATTCCTTTGGAAATAAACAAGCAATCAACATGGTAATTGGGCCCTAAAAACAAGGCCTTCAGCCTTCTCATGAAAACGAGCTCTCACAGCTCCAAAACAAGGCACTCGGCCTTCTTGAGAAAATAGCAACTCAAGCCCTAGAAAATTATCTTTATTACACAATTGGTTATTATTCCATATTGAATTAACCAATTCATTATTAATAGGTTCCAACTATGGGAAACCTAAGGCATCAGTCTATAACAATATATCAAGGAAAAACATGTTCATAGAATTTATTCAAGTTTCAACAAACCTAGAGAAGTACCATTCTCAATTAACATGACTTTTCAATTATTATCATAAATAATAAACATTATTCACATTTTATATCAATTACATTAACCATATGTAAGATCAATATCAATGAAACATTCACATTGTATCAATTGTATTGTCATCAAATTACATTAACCACTGGATTACAAACATGTCTCAACTTTAATTTCTTAATCCAATTATCAATTAATTTTTTCTTTATGTTCTTTAACAATTTTAACATGTTACTACAAGCATAAAATCATTCTAACAAAGCATACAACATAGATATCACACTATCTAGCAAAACAAGAGGCAAACCACCATCACAGTATAAAACAACAATGCCACCGACATGCGATTGCTACCAAATTATTTAATCTAGTTCAAATAATTATTATGTTAATTATGTTTCTATAAAAAGGGCCAAACTATGATCAATTTATTATTGAAAATAAATAAATATAGAAACAATGAATCCCATACCTCAAAATTCTTCAACATTCTTCACACTAGAACGGACCACATTACGGATCTCTGATCACCTCTATTACAAGAATAGTATCCATGCGAGGATTCCGTACCACAAACACACCAACAAACAACCAAGAAAACCCAATCAGAAACATGGTAGATCATCTTCCATTGCATGGAAAGAATAATGGGAGGAAAATGATATCAAACAAGAAGAAATCGCAAGAAATAGAGGTAGATATCACCTTGGATCACCACAGATCGAAGATAGATGCCCAAGTATCGATCCCCATCAAAGGAATCCAAAAAAGTTGAAGGGAGGAGCCGCTGGACATTGGAAAATGAGATCATCCATAGGGTTTGTGAAACCCCAAAGTTGCTTCACCTTTTATTAACACACTGCATAGGGGATTTACATAATGTGTAATCCCCTTTCATGTCGTGTAATCCTCGGGGTTAAGTTTATACCAAAAAATATGTCACCTTTTATTATTTAACCCCAAAAATATACACATCATGTAGCATCCAGTGAATCACCCTTAACAAGTCATGAACTACACTTACACGGTATGTAAGATTTACACATTGTGTATTCCCCTTACTCTCAGCTCTTTCACCACCCAACACCTCTAGACCACTTCCAATCCTACTCCGAACACCGTGTACCTCAGAAAAATGCAAAGGGTTAGTCCATATGGATCTGGGCCCTTATAATGGATACCTATCAAACAATTTTCATCCTCTATAATCAAAAACTAAACCAAAGAGAAAATGAAAAGGGTTCATCTAAACAGCCACCTTGTGAGATACCTCTCAAAGGCCTCCATCTCAGGAGATCAATCATATCACTTAGAGAAAACAAGCAAAAATCTATGCAAAAATAGAAACCATCTGCTAAAAACTCTCCTGGGGAAGATACCTCTCAAAATAGAGCAAGCCAAAATATAAAATAAGATAAAATGATATCATAAACTAGAAAGGTCAACATCCACGAGAGAACAAAATTACAAGAGAAGATTTAAACATTAAACTGCACTAGTGTAGTACCCCCGGTTTCTGGTAAGTAACCCTTGTTTTATGCTTTTTAAGTACATAAAGCATACAAGAAATGGTTGGGGAAAGTTTGGAGACTTTTAAATCGAAAAAGGGAAAAATGTGGGGATGCATGGGCTGCGCATGGTTTTCCCAAGCCGTGCGGAAGCCGTGCAGGTGGTGGTCATTTGGACAGAGGAGACCGTACGGTGTGCGCACGGTTTGGAAAAACTGTGAAAGGAGCCCGTGCGGAGCGCCTCTTCCAAGCAGTGACTATCGCACGGTTAGCGCACGATTTGACTAACTGTGTAGACTAACCGTGAATGAAGTCAACTTAGATCCTATTTTTAAGGATCTAATCTGTTTTATCCTTAAACCCACTCGTTTTTGCTTCTAGACGGCCCTAACTCGGGATTTCTCTCTAGTGAAGGTGGGAGAACACTTACCAGGTGTTTTGGAAGTGATCTAGAGGTTTTCCTTGGAGATTAGAGGCCAGTTGATCAAGGTAAGTCTCATTTCCTTGAACTTTCTTAGATCTCATTATTCCCTCTTGATGGATCCTTAGATATACGCCCAAGGTGGGTGGATCTAAGGTATTGGATGACTTTTAAGTCGGGTTTTGGTCTTATTGGAAATAGGGAAAGGAATCTAAGGAGGTTTCGTGGTGTTTCACCCCGGTTCTTGGTTGGTTTCGCCTAGTTTGTTGAGGTAGGTGGCTTCACTCTCAATTCCTCTTTCTTAGAACTTAAAGGCTTAGTTTGAAATTGTTTTCCTTGATTGAAATGGTTTGTTTATCTGTTGTGAAAGAATGGTTGAAACCCCTTTTTAGTAACAGGTGATGGAAATTGTGGGTTTTTGGAAAGTGGTTGTTGAAGTAAATTTAAAATGGTTATTTTAAATTGGCTATGGTTTTGCTTCTTGAAAGAAATGGTTTTCAATAAAAGGGTGATGCTTTATTAAAAGGTTTCGAACACACTTGGTTTTGGGCATGGACTTGCATGGGTTGTGGTGTGTGTGTTCATATGCATTGGGATAGATAAGGGCGAGAAGTACCCCCATCAAAAAGGTTGGGATGGATAAGAATGAGAAGTACCCCCATCAAAAGGTTGGGATGGATAAGGTCGTGAAGTACCCCCATCAAGGTAGTCCACTAAGTGGCGACTTAGTGGAAGGATAACTCATCACTCGTGAGTATAGGGAGTTCCAGGTTGCATGCATGGTTGGTTGTGTGGATTTGTGAAATGGAATGAATGTTCCAAAATGGAAATGGGAATTTGATTGGAAACTTGATTGGTTGATTTTCTTGAGGAAGATGGGTTTTGTTGGAAAATGGTTTTGACATGGAACTTGTTATATTGTGAACTGTTTTGGAATTTTTTTATATAAATTGTTTTATATAAATTTGATAACATGTTTTATCCTAGAGGCATGGGTTGGGAAGTCATTAGGGAAAACCTACTTAGTTTCATTACTCACCCCCTTCTTTGGCACATTGGTGCTTTTGCAGATGTCATGTACTGGGATGTTGGCAAAGGTAAAGTGTTGCATACTGCTTCGTGGTGCTTGGGCTGGTTCGTGATGTTGGAGCTTGGATCTTGTGGATCATAGAGTTGGGTTATTTTCTTGTATTCTTTGAGTTTGTATTTCCACTGTTTACTCTGATATAGTTTTTGTTTCCATTGTGGTACTTTGGTTGGTTTATGATAATATAAATGGTTGATTTTCCTTAGCTGTTATCATGTATCATTTAGTCGATTAGGTTGGTTATGGTTGTTGGTTTTGTGGTATGTTAAAAAAGGGTAAATCATCCCCCACTTGTTTGAAACCCTTCAGCATTTATTGCCAGCCTTTGGCGCCTTAGGGATGTCACTTAAGTCCTAGTAATGACTCGTTGTACTCTCAATCCAATGATAATTGGCGGGTCATTACAAATGGTATCATCTTGTTCAGTCCTTGCCTAACAAGTGGCCATAGATGTTCTAAGTCATGGAGTTGAAATTCCTTTTCATCTATTCCTTGGGTTGGAATCTTAGATAGGAGTAGGATTGTCGGAACTTGAAATGTATAGCATAAAAGGACGTATCTAACCCGTTTATGCTAAACTTCAAGTTACCAGGGTGTTGGGTACATAAGTGTTTTGGATACACTTATAGAATCTTGGAAATCTCATTGTCATGGGTTTAGCCAATGAGATGATCATGACATGCATTGTAGAGGAATGAATTCCCACTAGGATTGCATATCTCATTGTGAGGAATGAGTAAGGATTTCGGGCAAGGTGCGAATTTTTGAAAAATTCTGAAATTGTTTTCAACTAAAATGATTTTGAAAATATGATATTTGGTGTATTTTGAATATGGTCTGATTTTCAAAAAGCATGTGGGATGTTTTCAAAAATGGTTGAACATGGGAAATGTTGTTTTGAAAAACAATGTGGTGATAGTTTATGTGATAGAATTTGAAATTCTAAGCCTTCAGTTGCTAGGAAGTGAGACTAACGGCGTGTGTTGTTTGTATAGAAAATGACACTCATTAGGCATCGTAGAAACCAACCCAAAGAAGCTGCAGAGAATGTGGTTGCACCTGAACCATGTGTGAACCAAGAGATAGTTTAGAGTATAGTTCAAGCGTTTCAGGCTATGGATACGGGGATTCGGAGGGATGATTCAAGGCATATAGACCATTCTATCCAGTTCCAGAAGCAGAATCCACCCATCTTTCGGGGTGATTTTGAACCAGAAAGGGAGAAGGTGTGGCTGAGTAGGATGAATCGTATCTTCTATTTCATCGGCACACTAGAAGAACTGAAAGTAAAGTTGGCGACGTATATGTTGGAGGATCTTTCATGACAGTGGTGGGAGCTAGTGGTGCAAGCTAAGGTAGATCAAGACCTGGGCTAAGAGGAATTTGAGGAATTTTTCAATAAACAATTCTATCCTCACACGTTCAAGATCCAGAGGATGACGGACTTTTTCATCCTGAAGCAGGAGAATCTCTCTGTCACGGATTATGAGGCTAAATTCATGAATTTAGTGTGCTTTGCACCGTAAGTTGATGCAGGTGCGTCGCTGAAGGCACGCATCTTTGAATTAGAGTTGCGATAGGAGATTCGCTCAAAGATAGATGTGCTCTGTATTACGGATTATACGAAGATGGTAAACAGAGAAACAGTAGTTGAAGGAGACATCTCAGGAGTTATGGGAGGAGGAAGTATGATGATACCCACGGGAACGGGTGGGAACTCTAATGCTGGGAACAAGATGAAGAGGGACACCTACTTCTAGGGTGGGAGTGTGAATCAGAATCAGACGGATGGATCAGTGAATCTTTCTCCATGGCCCATGATGAAAGCCGGGTGTTTTCAATGTGGCTCGACTGATCACATAAAGCGAGAGTGTACGGAGCAACCTAGACAATGTCACAATTGCAAGCAGATGGGGAATCTACAGTTCTATTGTAGAAATACTCTGAGGTCGGGTGCACGTGACACTTCCCAGGCATCGCAATCATCGTATTCTTCGACAGGACGAGGAAAACAGATTCAGTCTCATCAGCATAACAGAGCTAGCCATGGTGATTCTCGAAATACCATGACTCCTCAACCAGGGAAATCTCAGCAAGGCAACAAGGAGAACAGTGCAGTGATGAAGAAATTGTATGGAGCTGAGCAGATGATGGTCGATGATCAAGTTGGACCAACTACAGTAAGAGGTACGATTCTTTTGAATTCTACCTTTGTGCAAGTGTTGTCTGATACTGGTGCATCGCATTCCTTCATTTCTTCTCATGTTGTTGACTTGCTATGTTTAAAACTGGAAATGATGCCTTTTTTCTTGAAACTGCAAACTTCTCTTGGTGAAAGAGAATGTCAAGCCTTCGTGTGTCGAGCATGTGCTATAACTGTTGATGGAGCTGAGTTGAAATGGGTCTTCTCCTTGTTGGATATGTATTTCTATGATGTAATCCTAGGTATGGATTGTTTGACAAGGTTTAAGGCTCACATCAACTGTTATAGGAGAACGGTTAGTTTCACGACTAAGGACGGCATCAACCATATCTTTAGAGGAGAAATGATAGTAAAGAAAGGTGAAAAGAGCTTGTTTGCACCAATGGTGGGAACGATCTCTCACCAATTGGCAGCGTTGACTTTGGAATCAATGGAAGAGATTGAGGAAAAGAGTTTTCCAATTGTGGTGGATCAATTTCCAGATGTCTTTCCCAAACACTTCTCAGGGTTACCACCTCTAAGGGAAGTAAAGTTTACGATTGATATCCTTCTGGGGACTAGTCCTATTTCCCTTCCGTCTTATAGGATGGAACCAACAGAGTTACGGGAATTGAAAGTGTAGTTAGAGGAGCAGTAAAGCAAGGGTTTCATTCGGCCAAGCATGTCTCCATGGGCAACACCAGTTTTGTTGTAAAGAAAGCAAATGGAACTTTGAGGCTATGTGTGGATTATCGTAAACTTAACCAAGTTACGATAAAGAATAGATATCCACTTCCACGCATTGATGACCTGTTTGATCAATTGAGGGGAGCTCAGTGGTGTTGTACCTCTCGTACCCCTCGTGGTTTAATTTTCATGATCACAATCACTCTCTTATTTATCTAATCTTATTTTAAGTGTTTTTGGATGATAGGCATGATTTCAGGTTGCCAAGGAGTTGGGCCAAGAAAGCCAGAAGGCAAAAGTGGACTGTTTTCAGTCCACCGGCCAACCGGTGGATGACCACCGTCCAGCCGATGGAGTCTAGACAGAAGGCATCCCCTCTGTCCAGACCACCGGCCAACCGGTGTCCCATCACCGGCCAGCCGGTGGAACCCAGACAAATAGTGTCACCCACTGTCTCAGCACCGGCCAACCGGTGGCCTCCTCACCGGCCAGCCGGTGGTGCCTGGGCAGAAGTCCTCTCCCTTTTCCAAAGCACCGGCCAACCGGTGGCCAAGCACCGGTCAGCCGGTGGAGCCAGTCAAACTAGCCGTTGGGCTTTGACCAGGCTTGTCCACTTGACTCCCAACGGCTCCGAAGGCCTCTCCAACGGCTCCGAAGACCCCCAAAGGCCATTTGAGGGTTCCCCCTCTATAAATAAAGGACTAGAAAGCCCCGGAAATGTACGGTAGCCCACGGGAACATTTTTCGATCATTTGGCGAACCTCCGGCGCATTCCCTCAAAGATCCCCATTTTCTCCAACTCAATTCCACATCCAAGGAGCACCATCAAAGAAGCTTGGGAGCACTCTTCATCAACTCCAATCAATCCATTAGCGCCCAAGACTTCTCCTCTTACGGTTTTTCTTGTTTTATTCATTTTGAGCATCAATTTGGGTTTGTGCCTACAAACCCCTCTTTCTCTCATCCTCTCTTTGTTTGGGTTTTCACACCACCTTCAAGGTGTGAAGAGGTTAGTCAAGCCTTCCCTTTAAAAGGCTTGAGTTATAGGTGAGCTAGCCTTCACCTGTAAGAAGGCTAGTGGGTTCTTTCTCAACCATTAAAAGCAAGTTGTAATAGGTTCTAGACTACCTTAAAGTCTAGTGGGTTTCTTGCTAAAACCATTAAAAAGCAAGCGGTAGTAAATCTCTCAACGGTTGAGTTGGGAGCGGAGACGTAGGCTTTAGTTTAAGCCGAACTCCGTTATCAAGTTTTGTGTCTTGCCTCTTTTATTTCCGTTGCACTTTGATAATTGTTTTAAATTGTTAATTATTTTTTAAAAGGAAATTCACCCCCCCTCTTGTCGTCACTTATCCGACCAACAATTGGTATCAGAGGAAAAATTTGAGTAATACCCTAACCGGTTTCAAATTCAAGATCCATTGTGATGGCTTCATCTTCTTTCGCCTCCGAAGGCTATTCTTTGGGTCGTGCTCCATTCTTTGATGGAACCGACTATACCTATTGGAAAACCCGCATGACCACTTTTCTTAGAAGTATAGGTTATCCAATTTATAGAATTGTCATGCATGGTTACTCTCTCTCTTCTCCCGATGAATCCAAATGGACCCAAGCCGATATTAAAAATTTCGAGCTTGATGTAAAATCCATGAACGCTCTTCATTGCGACCTTGATCGTAATGAATTCAATCGAGTTTCCACATGCACTTCATCTCATGAAATCTGGAAACTATTGGAGGTTACCCATGAGGGGACCAACAAAGTTAAGGATACTCGATTGGATATGTACCGTCAAGATTTTGAGTCTTTTACCATGCATCCATCTGAAAATATTACTGAAATGTTTACACGTTTTACTGATGTTTGCAATGGGAGAAAGTCCCTTGGTGATGATGTGTCTGCAGAAACGATGGTCAAGAAGATCCTTTGGATCCTACCAAGCACATGGGCACCGAAAGTCACGGCAATCCAAGAAGCAAAAGACATCAAGAACATGCCGGTCGAAGAGCTCATCGGATCCCTCATGACCTACGAGATCACCATGAGGAGGCAAGCTAAAAAGGAAGGCAAACCGATCAAAGTTCCAAAGAACATCGCCTTCAAAGTTCAAAAAGAAGAAAGCTCCTCCTCCTCATCGTCTTCCTCTTCAAGAGGCGATTCAGAAATGGAGAATCTTGCCCGCAAAATGCACAAATTCATGAAGAAGCACAAGAAGAAGAAATCCCGCAAGGCTCAATCCAACGAAAAATCCGAGCCCGGGGTAACATGTTACGGGTGTGGCAAGAAAGGCCATTACAAGCCCGATTGTCCACTCAACAAGAAAAAGGCCAAGCAAAAGGAAAAGAAGAAGGCATTCAAGGCCACATGGAGTGATAGCTCCACATCCTCCTCCTTCTCCTCCTCAAGTGACAACGGTAAAAAATGCCTAATGGCATTTCATGAGGTAACCTCTTCCGACTCCTCTTCCTCTTGTTCTTCCAATTCGTTCAATCATTTATCTTATGAGGATCTCCAACATGCTAGAGATCAATTGGAGGAAGGTTTTCACGAACTTTCTTCCAAATTTATTGCTTTAAAAAAGAATTTCAAAAAACTTTCTTCCGAAAAGGAACAACTTCTCAAAGAAAAGGAGGAGTTGTCCCTCAAGATCCAAAACCTTCCCGATGTTGATTCTATGGAATCAACAATCAAAGATTTAAGGGAATCTCTTTCCAAGTTCACCCAAGGTGAACAAAATTTGACCAAATTGCTGGGTTCCCAATGCGTATCTAGAACCACCCAAGGGCTTGGCTATTCCAAACAAGCTTCCTCTTCCCATGCTCCAACTATTTTTGTAAGGGGGAGCTCCCAATATAAATTTTGCAACTATTGTAAGAAACCCGGGAACTTAATTAATGAGTGCGATTGCAAAAATGCCCGGTATGGAAGGCCCAAAACTATTTCTTTTAATGATGAATTTCATAGGAGAAGACCCGCCACTAGACAAGTTTGGATTGAAAAATCCCTTTTAGCGAGTCTCACCAGACCAAAATTTGTCTCGGTTCTAAAATCCTCTCCCCGGTGATTTGTTGTTTTTATTTAGGGGGAGTTAGGATCGTTTAAGCCTTTTTTTCTTTATATTCAAAACTTTCTTTTCAAAACTTTCAATTCAAAACTTTCAATTCAAAACTTTCAATTCAAAACTTTAAATTCAAAACTTTCAATTAAAAACTTTCAATTCAAATTTTAAAAAATTTCAATTGGTTTAAAATCTCTATCTTGTTTTTCAATCCATTCCCTCAATCAAGTTTTATGCCCCGTGCTATTTTGATAATCACAAAGGGGGAGAAATTCTTGGTTGATTGGGGGAGAAATCTTTCTCTCTTGCTTTACTTTTCATTTTATCCTTTAAAGCATGCCTTTCATTTCAATCTTTTACATTGCTTGTTTTGGTGATTGTGATCATCAAAATAGGGGGAGATTGTTGTACCTCTCGTACCCCTCGTGGTTTAATTTTCATGATCACAATCACTCTCTTATTTATCTAATCTTGTTTTAAGTGTTTTTGGATGATAGGCATGATTTCAGGTTGCCAAGGAGTTGGGCCAAGAAAGCCAGAAGGCAAAAGTGGACTGTTCTCAGTCCACCGGCCAACCGGTGGATGACCACCGGCCAGCCGGTGGAGTCTAGACAGAAGGAATCCCCTCTGTCCAGACCACCGGCCAACCGGTGTCCCATCACCGGCCAGCCGGTGGAACCCAGACAAATAGTGTCACCCACTGTCTCAGCACCGGCCAACCGGTGGCCTCCTCACCGGCCAGCCGGTGGTGCCTGGGCAGAAGTCCTCTCCCTTTTCCAAAGCACCAGCCAACCGGTGGCCAAGCACCGGTCAACCGTTGGGCTTTGACCAGGCTTGTCCACTTGACTCCCAACGGCTCCGAAGGCCTCTCCAACGGCTCCGAAGACCCCCAAAGGCCATTTGAGGGTTCCCCCTCTATAAATAAAGGACTAGGAAGCCCTGGAAATGTACGGTATCCCACGGGAACATTGTTCGATCATTTGGCGAACCTCCGGCGCATTCCCTCAAAGATCCCCATTTGCTCCAACTCAATTCCACATCCAAGGAGCACCATCAAAGAAGCTTGGGAGCGCTCTTCATCAACTCCAATCAATCCATTGGCGCCCAAGACTTCTCCTCTTACGGTTTTTCTTGTTTTATTCATTTTGAGCATCAATTTGGGTTTGTGCCTACAAACCCCTCTTTCTCCCATCCTCTCTTTGTTTGGGTTTTCACACCACCTTCAAGGTGTGAAGAGGTTAGTCAAGCCTTCCCTTTAAAAGGCTTGAGTTATAGGTGATCTAGCCTTCACCTGTAAGAAGGCTAGTGGGTTCTTGCTCAACCATTAAAAGCAAGTTGTAATAGGTTCTAGACTACCTTAAAGTCTAGTGGGTTTCTTGCTAAAACCATTAAAAAGCAAGCGGTAGTAAATCTCTCAACGGTTGAGTTGGGAGCGGAGACGTAGGCTTTGGTTTAAGCCGAACTCCGTTATCAAGTTTTGTGTCTTGCCTCTTTTATTTCCGCTGCACTTTGATAATTGTTTTAAATTGTTAATTATTTTTTAAAAGGCAATTCACCCCCCCCCCCCTCTTGCCGTCACTTATCCGACCAACAAGTGGCTCTCCAAGATTGATTTTCGGTCAGGATATCACTAGTTGCGAGTTCGGAAGGAGGATATTCTGAAGACAGCCTTCAGAAGAAGATATGGCCACTACGAATATGTAGTCATGCATTTTGGTCTTACGAATACACCAGCAGTCTTTATGGCATTGATGAATCAGATATTTTAGCGATATCTGGATTCTTTTGTTGTGGTGTTTGTGGACGACATATTGGTGTATTCAAGAACAAGGGTTGAGCATGAGAAACACTTGGAGATAGTGTTGGAAATCTTGAGAGACCATCAATTGTATGCCAAATTATCAAAGTGAGATTTTTGGATATAAGAGGTACACTTTCTGGGCCATGTTGTTTCTGAGAAAGGTGTTTTAGTGGATCCAGAAAAGATAAAATCTATTATTTCTTGGAAACTGCCGAATAATGTCTTTGAAATATGAAGTTTTCTTGGTCTAGCTGGTTATTACCGACGCTTTTTCCATGACTTCTCATGACTAGCTTCCCCTATGACAGCATTGACAAAGAAGAACAGTGCATTTCAATGGATTGAAGAATTTCATATATCATTTCAAGAGTTTAAAGTTCGCCTTACATCATCACCCATCTTGATTTTTCCAAAATCAGGACAGGGGTATGTGGTGTATTGTGATTCTTCAGGAATAGGGTTGGGTTGTGTTCTCATGCAAGGAGACCATGTGGTTGCTTATGGCTCAAGGAAGTTGAGGTTACATGAGAAAAATTACCCAACACATGATTTGGATTTGGCTTCAGTCGTCCATTCTTTGAAAACATGGAGACATTATCTCTTTGGTGAGAAATTTACTGTGTTTACGGATCACAAAATCTTGAAACACATTTTCTCACAGCGAGATTTGAATCTGAGGAAGAGTAGATGGATGGAGTATCTTCAAATGTTCGACTTTGACTTGATGTATACACTGGGTAAGGGTAATTCAGTGGCCGATGCATTAAGCAGTAAGTTGTATACTCAGTTGGCGAAAAAAGCTTCAGATGAGTGGCAGTTGATGTCGGTCCTAGACGACATGCGTATGGAATGTGAAGATCGAGCTGATGTTGCAGTTTTCTTTCCAGTTGTGCTTGTTCCTGATTTGGTAGAGATAGTAAAGGAGGCACAAGCATCCGATGTAGACTATGTTGCAATGAGTTCAAAACTCAATGGTGGGTAGACCATTGACGGATGGAAGCAGGATGGGAGTTCAGTTTGGCGATTTCGAGATCGGATAGTTGTACCTTTAACTTCTCAGGAACAAATCCTTCATTCTTACCACCATTCAAGATGGGTTGTACACCTAGGTACACATAAGATGTATAAGGTGTTGAAGGCGCAGTTTTGGTGGAGTGGCATGAAAAGGAAAGTGGTCGAGTTCGTCTCACGGTGCTTAACTTGTCAGCAATTTAAAGCATAACATCAGCGGCCAGCGGGTATGTTGCATTCTTTACCTATCCCAGTGTGGAAATGGGATCAGATAGCAATGGATTTTGTTACAGGTATTCCAAGAACAGACCGGAAACACGATGCCATTTGGGTGATAGTGGATCTTCTAACCAAGTCTTCCCATTTCATCCCGATTCATGAAACTCATACGGTGGAAGATCTTTCAAAAATCTATATCTGAGAAGTGGTAAAGAGGCATGGTGTACTAGTTTCCATAGTCTCATATAGAGATCCAAGGTTTACATCTTGTTTCTGGAAATCATTACAGCAAGCCCTTTGGACTCGGTTGACGATGAGCATGGTGTATCATCCTCAAATAGATGGGTAATCCGATCGGACGATACAAACATTGGAAGACATGTTGCGGGCTTGTGTAATAGATTTTGGGGGCTCATGGGAGGTTTATATACCCTTAGTGGAGTTCTCATACAATAACAGCTATCAATCCTCGATACGCATGGCTCCGTTTGAAGCATTGTATGGGCGTCCTTGTCGTTCTCCACTTTTTTGGGTGTAAATAGGTGAGACTTCACTAGTTGGGTCAAGCCTTGTCCAAGAAACAGTGGAGAAGATTCAGTTGATAAAAAAGAGGATGGAGATGGCACAGAGTCATCAGAAATTTTATCCAGATCATCGCCGAAGACCGTTGTCGTTTGCGGTGAGTGATCATGTCTTTTTTAGGATCTCTCCAAGGCTTGGGCATCGTCATTTTGGGAAGCAGGGAAAATTATATCCTCGATATATAGGCCCTTTTGAGATAATCAAATGGGTTGAAGAGGAGGCGTATCGGTTGGCATTACCACCACGATTCAGTGTAGTGCATAATGTGTTCCATGTATCTCAGTTGAGGAAGTATCAACCTGGTCCTGACCATGTGATCAGATGGGATCACGTTGACCTAGAGTCGGATGCTTTGTTGATACATATCCCAGTACAAATTGTGGATAGGCAAGAGAAAGTCTTTCATGGAAAAATCATCGGTCTAGTGTGGGTTTTATGGCAGCATGGTCAGATTCAGGAAGAGACTTGGGAACACGAGAAAGAAATGAAAGAGCAGTGGCCAGAACTCTTTCATGCAAGCGATGGTTTTCTACTTTCCGAGGACGGAAAGGCCAATGTTGGGGAGAATGTAGCACCCCTGGTTTCTGGTAATTAACCCTTGTTTTATGCTTTTTAAGTACATGAAGCATACAAGAAATGGTTGGGGAAAGTTTGGAGACTTTTAAAGCAAAAGGGGGTAAAATGTGGGGACGCATGGGCTGCGCACGGTTTGCCCAAGCCATGCGGAAGCCATGAAGGTGGTGGTCATTTGGACAGAGAAGACCTCATGGTGTGCGCACGGTTTGGGCAAACTGTGCAAGGAGGTCGTGCGGAGTGCCTCTTCCAAGAAATGACTACCACACGGTTAGCGCACGATTTGACTAACCGTGCGGACTAACCATGAGTGAAGTCAAATTAGATCCTATTTTTAAGGATCTAATCCATTTTATCCTTAAACCCACTTGTTTTTGCTTCTAGATGGCCCTAACTTGGGATTTCTCTCTGGTAAAGGTGGGAGAACCCTTACCAGGCATTTTGGAAGGGATCCGGAGGTTTGCCTTGGCGATTAGAGGCCGGTTGATCGAGGTAAGTCTCATTTCCTTGAACTTTCTTAGATCTCCTTCTTCCCTCTTTATGGATCCTTAGATCTACGCCCAAGGTGGGTAGATCTAAGGTAGTGGATGACTTTTAAGTCAGGTTTTGGTCTTGTTGGTGATAGGGGTAGGAATCTAAGGAGGTTTCATGGTGTTTCGACCTGGTTCTTGGTTGGTTTCGCTTAGTTTGTTGAGGTAGGTGGCTTCACTCTTGATTCCTCTTTCTTAAAACTTGAAGGCTTAGTTTCAAATTGTTTTACTTGATTGAAATGGTTTGTTTATCCATTTTGAAAGAATGGTTGAAACCCCTTTTTAGTAACGGGTGATGGAAATTGTGTGTTTTTGGAAAGTGGTTGTTGAAGTAAATTTAAAATAGTGATTTTAAATTGGCTATGGTTTTTATTCTTGAAAGAAATGGTTTTCAATAAAAGGGTGATTCTTTATTGAAAGGTTTCAAACACACTTGGTTTTGGGCATGGACTTGCATGGGTTGTGGTGTGTGTTCATATGCATTGGGATGGATAAGGGCGAGAAGTACCCCCATCAGAAGGTTGGGACGGATAAGTTCGTGAAGTACCCCCATCAAGGTAGTCCACTAAGTGATGGCTTAGTGGAAGTATAACTCACCACTCGCGAGTATAGGGAGTTCTGGGTTGCATGCATGGTTGTTTGTGTAGATTTGTGAAATGGAATGAATGTGCCAAAATAGAAATGGGAATTTGATTGGAAACTTTCTTGGTTTCTTTTCTTGAGAAAGATGTATTTTGTTGGAAAATGGTTTTGACATGGAACTTGTTATATTGTGAACTATTTTGGAATTGTTTTATATAAATTTTTTTATATAAATGTGCTAACATGTTTTATCCTCGATGCATTTGTTGGGAATTCATCGGGGAAAACCTATTGAGTTTCATTACTCACCCCCTACTTCGGCACGCTGGTGCTTTTGCAGATGTCATGTACCGGGATGTTAGAAAAGGTAAAGTGTTGAATACTGCTTCGTGATGCTTGGGCTGGTTCGTGATGTTGGAGCTTGGAGCTTGTCGAGCATGGAGTTGGGTTATTGTCTTGTAGTCTTTGAGTTTGTCTTTCCGCTGTTTACTCTGATATAGTGTTGGTTTCTGCTATGGTACTTTGGTTGGTTTATGATAATATAAATGGTTGAGTTTCCTTATCTATTATCATGCATCATTTAGTTGATTAGGTCGGTTATGGTTGTTGGTTCTGTGGTATGTTCAAAAAGGGTAAATCGTCACCCACTTGTTTGAAACCCTTTATCATTTATTGCCAACCTTTGGCGCCTTGGGGATGTCGCTTAAGGCCTAGTAATAACTCATTGTACTCTCAAGCCAATGAGAATTGGCGGGTCATTACATCTAGGTACTAAGTGTGCATCTACGACTCATGTTCCCAGGTACTCTCCTCTACACCATCATGCCACCACAAGACACGAACCAAGGGAATATCATGCTCATGAAACACCTTCTCTTAGAGGTATTAGATCTCCACAGGCCACTCCTCGAAGGTTGTATCATCATAAACATCAATCTCTCCCTAATCTATGACATGAGAGTTGTCATGAAGATAAAAATGGAGCTGCGACATGTGAAAAACATCATGTATCCAGATCATCTGTTGGGGAAATTCTATTTGATATGCCATGGATCCACCATGATACAACACCTTGAGAGGCCCAAAAAACTGGGGAGAAAGCTTACTCCCACAAAAAAACATTCTCTTCCCATGATGAGGAGTCTCCTTTAGGAATAAGTGATCTCCAATGAAAAACTATAGAGGTATCCTCCTATGATCATCATAAGATTTATGATGATCTTTTGTTTCGTTCATCCTCTTATAAAATATCTAAACCATCTCTATCTTATTTTGTACCAGTTTCAGCCTAAGAATTTCGGCCTCTCTAACCCTAGTCTAGAATAACAGAGAACGGTAATGTTGTTCATACAAAGCTTCAAATGGATTCATATCAATGGTGGAGTAGAAAATTTTATTATAAGAAAACTCAACCAAGGTTCGGTGCCTCGTCCATGGACCTCCAAAATCCAGGACACAAGATTACAACATGTCTTCAAGAGTCTGGATAATCTTTTATGTCTAATCGTCCGTCTAAAGATGAAAAGGAGTGTTAAGGGATAACTGAGAACCAAAATAATGTTAGAGACCTTTCTACACCTTAGAGTTAAAAAAAGGATCTTGATCCAAAATTATTATCCTTGGGACTCCGTGGAGTCACACCACCCCCTCTAGATACTGAATCAACAAAATATTCAATGAGATTGACTCCCCGATTACTATAAAGTGGGTTGATTTTTTCAAATGATCCATTTTCACCCATATGGCATCATAACCTCCCTAAGATCAAGGTAAATTGGTAACAAATTCCATCAAGATGTCCTCCCACTTACAATGGGGAACATCTAACGGCTATAGCAACCCATCGGGAACATGGTTCTTGTCATTCGCCTTCTAAAAGACCAAACATTGAGAGAAAAACTTTACAACTTCATGCTTCAACCTAGGCCACTAAAAATGACCTCTCAAAGCTCGGTACATCTTGTTCACAATGGGATGTACTACCAAAGGTGAACTATGGAACAAACAAAGAACCATCTTTTGAATCATTGAAGGAACTAAAATCATTCCCTAGAACAACACATAGTGTTTTCCATCCTTAGACCAACCATCAGTGGCATCACCAAAAACAACTCGGTCTCTCCAGACCTCTACCTCAAAATCCCCCAACTGGGACTCTCCGCCAGCTACACCAAATATGAATGCACTGACATATGGAAAATATAACCTCTACCTCCAACCTCTCCCATATCAAGATGCATCACCATGATTTCTTCCATCACTCTCTAGGAATATTTGGATCCATGCACATCATCACTACATGACTTCCTAATCAATGCATCATATACAACATTTCCCTTTCCTAGTGTATATAAAATCTCAAATTCATAATCCTGTAAGAATTTCATCCACCGATATTGATGCATGTTCAAGTTATACTGGTAGAATACATACCTCAAGCTATTATGGTTAGTAAAAACCATAAAATTCTCACCGATGAGGTAATTTCACCACAACTTCAAATCAAACACCAATGCCGCCAACTAAAGATCATGGGTAGAATAATTGTGCTCATATGGATTCCACTATCGAGACCCATAAGAAACAAATAATATTTGCTGCATCAAAACACATCCTAAGATAAGGCACAAAGTGTCATAGAAAACCTCAAACTAAACTCCCTCTGCTGGAAAGAAAAGGAACAGAGCACTAACAAACTTATCCTTTAGGCACTCAAAAGCTTCCTGAAACTATTTATTCCACAAGAACACCTGATCCTTCTAGGTTAAGGTTTTCATGGGATTCACAACTCATGATAAATTGGATATGAACCTTCTATAATATCCTACATGACTAAGGAAGCTCCACACCTCCACCACAATCTTGGGGGATTCCCAAGACAGAACTACCTCTATCTTCAAAGGATACGTAGCTACTCCCTTATAGGATACCACGTTCCCCAAGAAACGAACTTTACAAGTCCAGAACTCACACTTCAACAACTTTTTGAATAGATTCTCATGATGAAGAACTCCCAAAATGTCACATGGATGCTCTGTATACTCCTCATATGTAGAGTACATGAGGATTTCATCGATGAAGACCACCAAGAACTTATCCAGGAACTCTATGAACATTGAATTCATAAACCCCATGAACATAATTGGAACATTCTTCACACCGAACGGTATCACAGCAAACTCATAATACCCATGATGACAATGGAAAACAGTCTTCTGAATATCCTCATCCTTTACCTACATCTGATGATATATTGACCACAAATCGACATTCGAGAACACAGCCTGCCTCATGAAGAAATCCTTGATATCCTACACCAAATACAAACAATCCAAGATAAGGATGATTTCATATGGTTTTATCAGAAAAAATAGGAAATCTCCACAAGAGCGGTGCTACCTTGACACTATCTCACAGTCCCTACATACTTCATACAAGTCAGGTCAGCCTCCAACTGGTGTAGTCAATGCAAAGGGAATTGTAATCCTCTCTACCTCAACTCCCAAAGTATGGATGATGGTAGGTGGTATAAAGGAGTGTGTCACTCCTAAATCAAATAAAGCATGCACCCATGTAGAAAATAAGAAAAGGGTGCTACGAACAATGTCTGGCTCGCCTAGTGTTGGAAATGCTAAAGCATGAAACCGACCATGACCTACTCCATAATCTCTCTGGCCCTAATAATTACCACATAAATGGTCACACTCTACTCTCTGAGGATGAGGAGGATCTCGAGTTTATCCTCTATCTTCCACATCTCCCCTCTATTGATCCCAAACTAGACCACCTTGCTGCTGCTGTTTCAACTAAAACTACCTCAATTGTGGGAACCTGAAGCAAAACACCTAGATCATACTAACTGCTTAGAAAAGTTGGTCATTTTCATCACTTATGACCTTGGACTCGATAAGAAAAACATGCATATGATCCCTTGGCATAGGTCTGAGAACTGTCACCCCTAGAGAAATGAGATGATGAGGGCTCGAACCTACCCCTAGCTGATAGAAAACTCTTATGTACTAATAACTAGGAACCCCACACCATAACTCTACTTCATGAGGAATCATGATGAATCCCCTCTCATGACGACCTAATTTTGGTCATTTTCCTATCAATAACCTATTATCTTTCTATCACCTCAAGATATTTCTTGAACATAAATGGGGTGACCTAGCGTTGGATGTCTGAATGAAAAATCTCCTCAAAATGTCTCTCCCTTACCTCCTCATATAGAAATAGATCTAAATAATATCGCATAAGGGTATTGAAACAGATCTTGAACTCTCACACAATGGAGCTCCCCTTTCTAAGGGTAAGAAACTCCTGGTGACTAGCCACCTTCACATTCAAAGAAAGAAACTCTACTCTGAACTGGTCCTGGGACTTCTCCCATGAGACTATCGAATCCTTGTAATACCCAAGTAATAAGAATCAACACTGCCTCATTGCTTCATGTAGCATCCTCACAGCCAATGAAACTCAGTGCTCCTCCTGAGCACAGATCAAGATGAAAGATATCTCAACCTCCTATAACAAGTCTTATGTGACTACATCTAAAAAAGATCTCTCATACTTCTATAGACTCTGGTGCTGAAACTCTCAGAGTGTCCTCCTCCAAGTGTCTTCATCGTTGACCTCCACTCTATAGCGATCTGCTAGCACATCCTTATAAACATCTTTGGTGAAAACCTGATGAGGACGTCGACCTAGAGTCATGCATGAAACAGAATAAACTTGTTAGAACTCCTAAAACTTTAATATTAAATACTTAACATTAATTAATTAATTAGTTAATTAATTATATTATATTATATAAGGTTTTAACTTATCCCAAGGTCAACCCATTTCAAACACAGGCGCAAGGAAGAATGATACATGATCATTTCTTAGGTCTCTACCCTGAAACTAGTATCACTTCATTTAGTAGGATCATTAAACTTAAAGGCTCATTCATCAGATCAGAGGAGGACCTAAATACATGTTCCTCAGCTGGTCTCCCATGTTTACATCACTTACTAAACTTAGCTGACACTGTTTCCCTACCAACCCATGCAACATCGCATGTGCCTAACTCCAAACTTCATCATATCCCTCAACCTGATCCTTTGATACCACTCTATCATTACCCCCTCCCCATAAAGATACCGCAATGAGGGGAGAGATATGGTGACTTCTAGATTCTCACCTCTAGTAGGCTCTGGGTTATTGACTAGCACCGAGGGTATAATAAACATGCATATAGTAGGCATTACCCTGTAAGAGAAACTTGAGGAAGAGAGAGATAAGAATGGTACACCAAACAACATCGGCTCAGACATAGATGTGTGTGTGTGTGTGTGTGTGTGTGTGTGTTTAAAATAAATCCCAAGTCAAAACATGAAATTTCATACAGTACTAAAACAACTGAAAGGAGAACTAAAAATACCCAAAAATGGTAAAGATAATGGCGACCATGGCGACCATGAAGCTCAAACAACTCCTACAAAACCCTGAACTAGTGATATCCATCCTGATCTCCATCCTTCTATAGATGACCTGAAAATAGTTATATATGCGTAGCATGATCATAATAGTATACTTAGTAGAATCCTCCCTAAATCCTCTCATGAAAAATATAAAGAAAGCATGATAAATCTAATGAACAATAGTAAAACTAACTCATCACCTAAACAGGTATACTAAGTTCATAGCCTCACCATGGATAAATCTCACCAAGTATCTCATAAAAGAGAGCATATAATATAATAATAAAACATCAAGGGTACCCAACTCCCACTTCCCCACTGGTTTTACGCTCTACCCCAGCATCGCACGTCCTAATCCATCTCCCTCCAAAAGTAAGACAACTCAAAGACACCTATTCAAGATATCACAACATGCACCTCGTGTATCACATAACCACACAATCCCATATCACAAATCCATGTATAGTAACAAATTAGTTTTTGGGAGTCACCATAGCCTGTATGATATATATCAAACATTGGGTATTATATCTCAAGCCATTACAACCCGTACACTGAGTAAGTACCTCAATCCATCACAACATATACACATCATACCTATAATAATCCTTTGGATACTATATCTAGCAATACATGTGTGGGAAATAACCACAATCCATCACATCCCTCTACACACATATATGGGAAAACTAACCATCGTGCATACCAGTACAAGTAACTACCAAGAGAAGAGAGTGGGGCTAAAGGGGGTAGTTATCCATTCATCCTCCCACCGAGATGTTAGGGAAAAAATCCTCCCAGAGTCTACTGGGTGTCAGTTTCCCTAACTGACATGGGTGGGGTAGCGTATGAAATCACAGAATATACGTGTTATAATATAGCTCACAACCACACTATGGGCATAACCTAGTCTTAAACTCAACTGCAGCTAACATTGCTCGGACTCTCGGCTATCAATGCTAGATATCCTATAATCACACAAGTATATAAATATCTATATTAAATTTATTCTTTCCTTTTTATCATTCCCATATGTTAATTAATTTATTAGATATTAATTAACCATTAACATTATTCCATGTTGCATTAAATTAAACATTAATCATCAGAGTAAAGTCCATGCCCTCTGGGCATAATCCAAACTAAGTCCATGGTTTATCAAGATTAACATCTTTTAAGCATTTTCATTCAATAACCAACTAATCCCATGGGTTAAGAATTATTTAATAATTATTAGAATCATTCCATATCCATGAACTCTAGGAAAAACATCCTAAGATACCATCAGGAGGAAACATGGAACCAAGCACATCCATCTACCTAAAGCAGTGGGGAAAAGGGATGTAAATAAGAAAGAAACCCATCCATTAGCCATTAAACATATTCACAAGTGAGCATACCATCTCTCAACATCACATCAACAGGTAAGCCCGGCTTTAACTCATTCTTTCACCTTGGATTTCATCCCCAACACCCACATGCATATACTGATGTGTCTCACTATCATAGGTGTCAACTGTTGTCGCATAATCTAGGCCTCCCTACCCCATATATCACAAAAGTCATACCAGACACACAACACATCTAGGCCTCCCCACCCATATCACAATAGTCATCTCAGGCTCAACCTTACCAGGATCATAACATAAGGCTCATGTCCAGAGCACATCACAAAAGTATCAGGAACAAACAAGCAATCAATAGGGAAATTGGCCCCTCAAAATAAGGCATTTAGCCTTCTCATGCAAATGAGCTCTCATGGCTCCAAAACAAGGCACTCAGCCTTCTCAAGAAAATGGAAATTCAAACCCTAGAAATTTATATTTATCACACAACTAGATCTTATTCCATATTTAATTAACCAATTCATTATTAATAGGTTCAAACTATGGGCAACCAAAGGCATCAATCTATAACAAGCTATCAAGACAAACAATGCTCTTAGCATTTATTCCGGTTTTAATAAATCTAGAGAAGTACCATTCTCAATTAACATGCCTTTTCAATTATTATCATCAAGAATAAAAAAGCTTCACATTATCTATCAATTCCACTAATCATATGGAAGATCAATCTCAATTAAACATGTGCATTCCATCAATTTGGTTACCATCAAATTGTATTAACCACTGGATTACAAACATGCCTCTACTTTAATTTATTAAGATAATTAATTATCAATTAATTCCAAATCTAAATTCTTTATCAATTTCAATATGATACTCCAAGAATAACAACATGATAAAAATAACACAACATACATATCACACTATCTAGAAAAACAAGAGGCAAACCACTATCACGGTATAAAACAAAAACTTTGCTGATATGTGATTGCTACCAAATTCTTTAATCTAGTTAAAATAATTATTAGGTTAATTCCATTACCATAAAAAGTGACAAAACATGCTCAATTTATGATTTCACATAAATAAATAGAGAATTAATGAATCCCTTACCTCAAAATTCGTCAACATTCTTCGCATGAGAACGGACCACGTTGTGGATCTCTGATCACCTCTCCCGCAAGAACTATATCCATCCGAGGATGCTTTACCACAACTAAACCACCAAAAAACTAAGAAAAACTCATTAGAAACATGGGAGGTCATCCTCTATTTCATGGCAATACAAATGGGAGGAAAACAAGATCAGGTGAGAAGAAATAGCAATAAACGGAGGTAGAAGTCACCTTGGATCACCATGGATCGAAGACAGATGCGCAAGGATCGATCCCCGATGAAGGAATCCCATAACACTAAAGGGAGGAGTCGCTAGCCACTAGAAAACAAGAGAATTCATAGGGTTTTTGAAACCCCTGGTTCACTGCACCTTTTATTAACATGCTTCACAGGGGATTTACATGATGTGTAATCCCCTTTCACATCGTGTAATCGTTGGGGTAAATTTTATGCTGAAAAATGTGTTGTCTTTTATTATTTAACCCTAAAAATATGCACATCATGTAGAATCCTATGAACCACCCTTAAAAATTCGTGAACCACACTAACATGGTGTGTAAGATTTACACATCATGTATTCACCTTGCTCCTATATTTTTCAGCACCCAGCATCTCAAGAGCAGTTCCAAGACTACTCTGATCACCACATTCCTTGGAAACATGAAAATGGTTGGTCCACATGGATCTGGGTCCTTACAAGGCCTATTAATACACCTTCCAACTAAGTAACCAAGGCTTCCCATGTGTTACATTTTTGAAAAGATTTTATCAAAACCCTTCTTGGAATCCATTTCACAAACTCATTTCACAATTCTTTGAAAAAACTCATTTGACTTTTACCAAAACAAGGGGAAACCCCATCTTTTCAAAAAAAACATTTGCAAGCACACACAAATCAATCAATCAATCATGCCATTTTATTTATAAAACAATTTATAAAACTAGAGCAATCAAGGTTCATCCAATACCGGCTAGAGATGGAACCACCTACCTTAAACTTGGGTCGTGCATGCCTATAACTGGATCCACAACCATCAGAAGGAATAAAGAACAACAAACGAAGACCCTGCCTATGATTACCACACTTTATAATAATATTCCATAACAATTAAGTTTGGCAGAGAGGTTATGTCACACATACCTCAGAGAAAATACACCCACTACACCACAACTAATAAAAGACCGGCCCCCAGAATAAGATCACACAGCGGATCTAGAAAGGATCAAGAATAACATCACCATAAGATCAATGGATCTGAAAACATAATGTAACGGAATTGTTGTGACCAATGGAAATGAAGCACCAGAAGAGACGCAGTGCATCCACCATGAAGATCAATCTTCAAACGAAACGATCTTAAAGGATTCAAGGTTCCCAAAATCTCCTAGGATACCTCCTAGATTTTTAGAGGATGAAAATAAAATCATATGTGTAGCATGGTTAAAACTTTTGGCCCCAAACCATTCACGACGTGAAACCCTTTCACGATGTGAATTTCATGATTTACAAAATATTCCAAAAAAGGCATTGTCTCAGATTAAAAAATAAATTTGATCGACCTTTTCATGACATGAACTAATTTCATGACTTTTAAACTTTTCACGCTCTGAACCAATTCATGACATCAACTCAGCGACAGATTCATGTCATGTAACAAGTTCATGACATGAAAGTGTCCATCAGACAGTTCACGGTCTAGATTCTACAGGAAAAATCCGAACCACCTCTGAAGCTTTCCAAACCCATGAAGAACCCTCAAAAGTCTTTGACAAATTTAAACACGGGCTCTATTAATTCAAACAAACATATATCCCTGAACTTTAGGTTGTCTTTTCTAACAATCTTTGTCCTCAAAAGGCCCGAAACACACCCTAACAAAAAGGGAAATGAAAAGAGAGATGAAAATACATGAAATAAGGTAACGTTATGTTACACCTATACAAGTAATTTTTATATATAAATATGTGTATGTAAATAAAAATATATATATACTTATGTGTATATTCTAATATATGTAAATAAATACATATATGTAAATATTTATGTGTGTATGTACAAAATATAAATGTGTATGTGTGTGCGTAAATATGTATGTGTATGTGCATATTAATATTGAGTAAATACATCATATATAAATATATTTTTATAAATATTTCATTATCATTAAATATAGTATATAAACATATTTACAATAAATATTTATAAATACATTATAAAAAATTTGTATCTAAATATACAATTATATGCAAATATGTATAAATATATATGTAAATATGTATAAAATTATATCTAAATATAAAATATATATATTTTAAAAATTGTATTTAAAAATAATTATATAAATGTGTATATATATATATATTGTAAAATATTAAATAAATCTTGATGGTGTAATGGTAAAGGCATCGATCGATCAAGGCGGGAGGTCCAAGGTTCAAATTCAGGTGCAAGTAAGACTGAATAGGGTGTAAAAATACTGATAAAGGGGTGGAAAGCACTGATAAAGGGTGGTGGGCTTGAGCAGCCGGGGGGCACATAGTGTTGATAAAGGGGGGTGAGCGCGGTGATAAAAGGGGTTGGTTCAATGAAAATATTTTAAAAAAATATTTTTTGAATTTTATTAATGTTTTTTAGCACTGATAAAGATATCATTTATTAATGTTAAAAAGCACTAATAAATTCATTTATTCATGATTTATTTTTTGCACTGATATATTGGAATAACTCATGTCATATTTTGTTTAATATTATTATAATTGGGGTAATGAGGGAAAAACTTGTCAAATTGATGGGATTTAACAGTTAATTAAATAACCACCTATGAAAACTATTTTATCCCTATTTAAAGGGTTTTGTCCTTGACAATTATGTCTAAATCACAATTCTGGTACATTCAATATAAACCGCTACAGAAGAGAGAGCGGACAAAGGATAGAAATCCTTTTAAGAGGGAGAAAATCAAGGAGACTTAAATCCAGAACTTCAATGGATCAAGGTATTTCTTTTAATTTTGAATTTTATTTATCTAGATTTGTGATAAATACAGATTTTAAAGATCCTAAATTAAATTAAATTAACTTTCATGTGGTATCAAAGGGTTATGAAATCTGTGTTTTTTCATATTTAAATTTATTATGTGTTGCGTTAAATTAAGAATAAAAAAATATGGATTACGTTCTTCAAACAATGAGTTTTTTGAATTTTTTTTCTTTCTTATTATAAATGATTGATAATAATAATAATTATAGTATGTGGTATAATTTTATGAAATCACACTGTGGGGTTTTTCTTTTTTCTTTTTTGATAATCGACTATGCAATTTTGTTTAGAAATCTTAAAGTTCGTGTGCAATTTTTTTTGGAAATCCCAAAACACTGCCTCTCTTTTCATTTATTTTAAAATTTGAAAATTGTTGTGCACTTTTTTTTTGAATCCCAAAATATCGCCTCTCTTCTCATGTGTTTTAAAATTTGAAATCTACTTTTATTTATTTATTTATTACATTTCTCTCTCCTTATGCGTTGCATCTCTTCATTTATTATTATTATTATTATTTAAAGATGGATTATGTTAATTTTTTATTTAAAATGATTTATAATTATTTAAAATAATTATTATAGTTTTGATTTTGATTCGATATATATATATATATATATATATTATTTTTTATCATTTGAAATAAGTGTTAGAGTTTGAATTTTTATGCCAAACAAATTAAAGAAAGAGTAAACAAAATTTGAATTTATGTTTATTAAAAATTATTTGTATTTATAACTATGTTATGATTATGATGTTTTATACTTGGAGCATTACTGCATGAGATTTTTTAATCACCAAAGTGGTCAAATCATAAAGTTAAAATTGTTCCAAAATTATGTTAAAATGATATATATTGATTGCTCATAAATTTGATACTATTATGATATTTTATGAGTAATTGAAATTCATTATTATGAGATATTTACTAATTTCTCAAAGGAAATTTACATATTATTATAATTAATGAATATAATTATTAGTGATACATATGAATCATGATATTTATTTATATATCCAAAGATAATGAATAAATATAATTGATGTATATATTATTTCCAAATAAATTTGATTTAATTAATATCAATTATGATTGTCTATTAGTGTATCACCCAAAGGAGAACACTAATACACGTTTTATGTTAAATAATTTGTCTGAATCAATGTATTATTATTATTACAAAATATTAATTTTAAGAATGTATTTATTGCAGTTAGATTTTTATCATCATTGCACTCACATACATCGACTGTTCTGATCTTTAATGGATTAAATTTCTCTAATTGGAGTGAACGAAACCAATTTCACCTTGGTGTATTGGATCTTGATTTAGCACTATAAGTAGAGAAACCTGCTACTATAACGGATGACAGTAGTGATGATGATAGAGTATATTATATAGCATGGGAAAGATCGAAATGGTATAAGTTTGATATTCATGTGAATGAGCATAGAAGTAACATCAAGTTTGGTCTCCCTAAAACTAAAAGTGCTAAAGAATTTATGAAATTTGTGTGAGATCAGTCTCAAACTGTTGGAAAATATCTTGTTGGTACATTAATGAGTTCATTAACCACCATAAAGTTTGATAGTTATCGTACTATGCATGAGCATGTCATTGAAATGACAAATATTGCGGAAAGACTTAAATCTTTGGGAATGGAAGTGGATGAAAGTTTCCTTGTACAGTCTGTCCTAAACTCGTTACTGTCTGAGTATGGATTATTCCAAATGAACTACAACACTATGAAAGATAAATGAAATGTGCATGAATTATATAGTATGCTAGTTTAAGAGAAAACATGTTTAAAGAGTCAAGGAATCCACTCCGTCCATTATGTTCATTATCAAGGAGTAAAGAAGTATAGTATAAAGAAGCATGGAAAATGGAAGGGGTCATTGAAGGTTAATGAGTCCTCTACCAAGAACTAGGAGAAAGGAAATAAAGATAAATTCTATTTCTGTGGGAAAGTTGGACATTTCCAAAGGGATTGTCTCAAACGAAAGGTTTGGTTTGAAAAGAAAGGTAAGAAAAATGTGTATACATGTTATGAATCAAACTTAGCTGAAGTTTCACATAATACAGGGTGTATTGATTCTAGTTGTACGACTCATTTTTTTAATATGATGTGGAGATTCCTTTCAACCCAAATCGCAAGCCCAACTGAAAATTTCATCTTCATGGGGAATAGAGTAAAGGTTCTAGTTGAAGATATCAGGACTTACCATTTAATCCTTGGTAGTGGATATATTTTGAATTAATGTGAAACCTTTTATGTGCCTAGTATATCTAGGAATTTGGTTCCCTTATCAAAACATGCACTACTGCAAATGTGGTCTTTATCAACGCTAGAAAAAGTCATTAACAACGCTAGAAAAGCGATGTTAATCGAGGTGATGATAAAGGGGGGGTCTCTTCTATCAGATCTCAAAAAAGAGCTGAAAAGGCCCTTTTATCAGTACTGATAAAAGGTGTCTTTTATGAGTGCTAAAAAAACGCTGATAAAGGACCTTTTTATAAGCGCTTTTTTTAGCACTGATAAAAGACCCCTTTTATCAGCTCTTTTTTTAAGCACTGATAAAAGTCAAAAAAAATTAAAAAAAATTAAGAAGAATATATAATGTGGGGGGATCTTTTAACATCACTTGACCCCCCCTATCAATGCTAGGTGGAGCCCCCCTCCCTCTCACCGCACGCTGCCCTTGCCCGCACCACCCCCTCCCACTTGCCCGCGCACCCTTGCTTCCACCAGAACTCGAACCCGTGACATCCCCCCTTGCGCGCCTACACCTTTACCACTAAGCCATTTAGTTTTTTTCTCTATTTAATGATATATCTATTTATTTATATATATATATATAGTTATATTTATTCGTATATTAATATAGATTCGTATTAATATAAATATATTTGGTTATATTAATACATATATATTTATTCATATATTATTATATATATATATATATTTATTCGTATATTAATATATATTTATATCTATTTATATATATATTTAGTTATAATTTTTTATCCGTATATTTATTTGTATATTAATATATATTTATAAGATTGGTTCTAAATACATTTATAAAATATGTTATTTATGTGTGTTTATAAATAAATAAATACATACATACATACATATATACAACACACACACATGCACACACACACACACACACACACATATATATATATACAAATAAATACATATATATGTGTATCTGAAAAGCCATAAAATGATAAAACGACCATAACTTTTAATCCAGAAGTATATTTCAAATCCACAACCATTAAAATCAAAGAAAATGAAACAATCTTCAATATGATATATGGTACAGGCCTAGTGGACATCCGGATCAGAAGTTATAGCTGTTTGAATGTTAAAAAATCGGGGTATCCCGACTAAAAACTCAGTTTTGGAGGCCTTTTTGGCCTTTTTGGCCTCTAAAAATGTGACAAAATGTTCCTTTAAATCACTAGCATGTAGATCTCATCCCAGAATTCGATTTGATATGCTGTAGAGATTAAATGGAAACTCATATCAAAATTTATGGCCGTTTGAAGTTTGAGTTACATTTTCAACTTATTTTAGATCTTTTATTAATTTTTTTGATTTTTTGTGTCTTCAAATTGTTATTAAATGATTATTAGTCGATGATAATTATAGAATTACTAATTAATAATATTTTTTAAAATATTTTAAATCCATTTTCACTAAAATTCTTATATATTAAATGTAATAGTCTATTTATACTTATCTAAAACATATTTAAAAAATATATATTATGTTTATATCAATATAAATAGACTTATATATCAATATATTTAATTAATTTTTTTAAAATATAAACTTTATCAACGCTAGGAAAAAATGTTGATAAAGCCCTCCCATTATCACCGCTCCAAAAAAAGCGGTGATAAAGGGGTCCCCTTTAACAGCACTAAAAAAGTGCTGATAAAGGGGGTCCCTTTATCAGTGCTTTTTTTAGCGCTGATAAAGGGTGGTGTTACGGAAACCCAATTTTGTGGTAGTGATGATGATGTTGGATACTATTTAAATTTTATGAATGAATATTTTATTCTGTCTAAGTATATCTACTACAAAAATGGTCTTTATCAGCACTCAAAACGGGATTTATCAGCGCTAAAAAAGTGTTGTAAAGCTTGGCGCTGATAAAGGAAGGTCACCTTTATCAGCGCTTACTGAGCACTCATAAAGGGGTACTTTATCAGTACTAAAAAAGCGCTGATAAAGGAAACCTTTATCATCTCTAAAAACGCGCTGATAAAGGGGTACTTTATCAGCGCTAAAAAGGCACAGATAAAACAACCCTTTATCAGCACTAAAAGAGCGCTGATAAATGTGTGTTTTATCAGCGCTCCTTTAGCACTGATAAAATCTCCCTTTATCAGCACTAAAAAAGCGCTGATAAATTCCTTGTCTGCTGCTACAAAAAAATCTGCAACAGCACACCCAAACACCTGCAAAAAATTCAGCATCTCAATAAGCTAATTAGACCAAGTATACCCATACAAAATTAACACATAAATCATAATATAATTAGACCAATTATACCCATAAAACAAGTATACTCATACACCATTAACACGTAATTCATAAGTTAATTAAGTACATAAAGAATTTAATTCAGAATTCAAGGGGTTGGGGGTTGTTCAGGGGTTTGGGGTGGCTGTCCAAGGGGGGGTAGGGGGTGTCCGGGGGGATGGGGGTGTTCGGGGGGAAAGGGGTGTCCAGGGGGTGGGGGTTTCCAGGTGGTGGGGTGGTGTCTAGGAGGGGGGTCCAGGTGGGGGGGCTATCCATGGGGGTGTCCAGGGTGTCGGGGGGGTTTTCCAGGGGGTGGGGTTTCCGGGGGGTGGGGGCGGTTCGGGGGGTTGGTGGGGCTATCCAAGGGGGGTGGGTGGTGTCTAGGAGGGTGGGATGGGGGTGTACGGGGGGATAGGGGTGTCCAGGGGGTGGGGTGTCTAGGGGGTGGGGGTGGTCCAGGGGGTGGGGGTGGTCCAGGGGGGTTGGGGGCTATCCAAGGGGGGTGGGGTGGTGTCCAATGAGGGGGGTGTCCAGGTGGGGGGGTTGTCTATGGGGTGTCCAAGGGGTGGGCTGGTGTATAGTGTGTCAGGGGGCTTTCCAGGGGGTGGGGGTGTCTAGAGGGGTGGGGGTGTCCAGGGGGTGGGTTGGTGTCCAGGGGGGTGGGGGCGGTCTAGGGGGTTAGTGGGGATGACTTATACACATCATGAAGGACCCTTGGATCGTTCTCCTAAAGGATCAATACAATCCGAATGTGTTTGGTCGGATTTTCGTAGGTCAGTTGTTGTTTTCACTTAAAATTGTGTCCATTTTAAACAAAAGAGAGACCCTTTGAGTGGTACTAGCCACACCGTGCCTCGGATTGAGGAAGGGATGACTCATACTCATCACAAAGAACCCATGGATCATTCTTATAAAATATCAAGATAATATGAATGCGTTTGGTTTGATTTTCATAGGTCAGTTGTTGTTTTCAATTAAAATTGTGTCCATTTTAATCAAAAGAGATACCCTTTGAGTGGTACTGGCCACACCGTGCCTCGGATTGAGGTGGGGTTGACTCTTACACATCACTAAGGACCCATGAATCGTTCTCCTAAAATATCAACACAATCCGAATGTGTTTGGTTAGATTTCTGTAGGTTAGTTGTTGTTTTCACTTAAAATTGTGTCCATTTTAAACAAAAGAGAGACTCTTTGAGTGGTACCAGACACACCATGCCTCGGATTGAGGCGGAGTTGACTCATACACGTCACAAAGGACCCATGGATCATTCTTATAAAATATCAAGACAATCCAAATGTGTTTGGTTAGATTTCCATAGGTTAGTTTTTGTTTTCACTTAAAATTGTGTCCATTTTAAACAAAAGAGAGACCCTTTGAGTGTTACCGGACACACTGTGCCTCATATTGAGGCGGGTATTACTTGTACATGTCATTAAGGACTCGTGGATAGTTCTCCTAGAGGATCAACACAATCCTAATGTGTTTGGTCAGATTTCCGTAGGTCAGTTGTTTTCACTTAAAATTGTGTCCATTTTAAACAAAAGAGAGACCCTTTGAGTTGTACCGGACACACCGTGCCTCATATTGAGGCATAGTTGACTCTTACACGTCAAAAAGTACCCCTGTATCGTTCTCATAAAGTATCAAGAAAATCCTAATGCGTTTGTTCATATTTTCATACGTCAGTTGTTGCATTCACTTAAAAATTTGTCCATCTTAAACAAAAGAGAGCCCCTTTGAGTGGTACCGGTCACACCGTGCCTTGGATTGAGATGGGGTTGACTCGTAAACATCACCAAGGACCCTTTTATCATTATCCTAAAGGATAAACATAATACTAATGTGTTTGGTCGGATTTTCGTAGGTCAGTTGTTGTTTTCACTTAAAAATATGTCCATTTTAAACAAAAGAGAGACCCTTTGAGTGGTACCGGCCACACTGTGCCTCGGATTGAGGCGGAGTTGACTCTTACATGTCACCAAGGACCTGTGTACCATTATCCTGAAGGATCATCACAATACAAATGTGTTGGTCGGATTTTTGTAGGTCAGTTGTTGTTTTCACTTAAAATTGTGTTCATTTTAAACAAAAGAGAGACCCTTTGAGTGGTACCGGACACACCGTGCCTCAGATTGAGGCAGGGATGAATCTTTCACGTCACTAAGTACCCTTGGATCATTCTCCTAAAGGATAAATACAATCCTAATTCGTTTGGTTGGATTTCCATAGGTCAGTTGTTTTCACTTAAAATTGTGTCCATTTTAAACAAAAGAGAGACCCTTTGAGTGGTACCGGCCACACCGTGCCTCGGATTGAGGCTTGGTTGACTCATAAACTTTAAAAAGGACCCCTGGATCGTTATCATAAATGATCAAGACAATATGAATGCGTTTGGTTGGATTTGCGTACGTCAGTTGTTGCTTTCACTTAAAAATCTGTCCATTTTAAACAAAAGAGAGCCCCTTTGAGTGGTACCGGCCACATCGTGCCTAATATTGAGGCGGAGTTGACTCTTACACATCACCAAGGACCCTTGGATTATTCTCCTAAATTATCAACATAATATGAATGCATTTTGTTAGATTTTTGTAGGTCAGTTGTTGTTTTCACTTAAAAATCTGTCCATTTTAAACAAAAGAGAGACCCTTTGAGTGGTACCGGCCACACTGTGCCTCGGATTATGGCAAGGTTGACTCATACACATCACCAAGAACCCTTGTATAATTAAACTAAAGGATAAACACAATACTAATGTGTTTGGTTGGATTTATGTAGGTCAGTTGTTGTTTTCACTTAAAATTGTGTCCATTTTAAACAAAAGAGAGACCCTTTGAGTGGTACCAGCCACATCGTGCCTCGGATTGAGGCAGGGATGACCCGTGCATGTCACAAAGGACCCATGGATCATTATCCTAATGGATAAATACAATCCTAATGCGTTTGGTCGGATTTCCGTAGGTCAGTTGTTTTCACTTAAAATTGTGTCCTTTTTAAACAAAAGAGAGACCCTTTGAGTGGTATCGGCCACACCGTGCCTCGTATTGAGTCTAGGTTGACTCATACATGTCAAAAAGGACCCCTAGATCATTCTCATAAAGTATCGAGACAATTTGAATGCATTTGGTCAGATTTTCTTACGTTAGTTGTTGTTTTCACTTAAAAATATGTCCATTTTAAACAAAAGAGAGACCCTTTGAGTGGTACCGGCCACACCGTGCCTCGTATTGAGGCGGGGTTGACTCATACACGTCCCCAACACACCCATGGATCATTCTCCTAAAGGATCAACACAATACGAATGCGTTTGGTCATATTTTCATACGTCATTTGTTGTTTTCACTTAAAAATATGTCCATTTTAAACAAAAGAGAGACCCTTTGAGTGGTTCAGCATTCTTGAATGTTGCTGGTGCATATCATTTGTTAAAATGGGAAAATGACTCATTGGAGAAAGGATGTTTTATTTAATAACAATTACAATTTTCCTACGAACATTTACATATAACAATGTTTCATCTTTTGATCCTCTTAACCCCTCTCAAAAATGACCACCAATTGTACATGTCCCCAAGTCAGATCTTCATTCTATTTGTGTACAATCTGCCATCAGGTATGCGTCCCACTCGTTTCTGAACACATCTATATCGTCTTGTGATTATGAGGCTTTTTGGCAGTCAGAGTGGTACTGCAAAATATAAAAATAAATAATTAATAAATAAATAAAACAAACTAGTAGTTGTTTTTGAAAATACCTCTTTAGGGATGCTAGTTTGTTGATGAAAAATGATCTCTTTCATAAATTTACAAACATAATAACCACAATCATTATCGTTTGTTTGTTTTGGACACTGCAAAAAAAATGATCATTAAGAGAATAAGTAACTTGTGTTGAGATGTGTTTGGATAGTGAAATTTTATTATATATACCCTGATATTTGTCTAGATGTAGTACTTGCTCGCCTCCTTATACTTATCCCCTATCCTCATTCCTTTTTTTAGAAGATAATGATACACCTCTCTATCATAACATAATCCTCAGTAAAAGATAATATAAATTATATTACTTGATGTTTAGACCTAAAACATAGGATGTAGTGTCTTACATATTCATAAACTCCATCATGTGTGGTCGGTTTGATGGATATCCTTGCTTTGAATCCAGAAAATAAATCTTTGGAGTATCCAAATTCACTGCAATTATCAAACAATGTTTCCTAAAAACACAAAAAGGAATAAGTAATAAAATAAGTGAAAATATAATTGATATGCTTTAATCGTAGAGTTTTACCCCTACATGGTTGGTATTAGGAAGATTCTGTCATCTGTAATCTTGCTTTCAAATGTTTTCAGCAAGCCGTTCACTATTTCATCCTTTTTTGATGGCTCTAATTTTGTTAGGCATATTGATGTGGTATGAGGACTAACGAGTCCAAATCTTGGTTCATAGGAAAATTCCTTCAACTGTTTTTCATAAATGTGTCTGTCAACAATATAAAATGCATTTAGTCATAATTTGCACGTTAGATCAGCTTTTAGAAAATCAATTCATGAAAATATACCTCATATATATATTTACAACTGTGATGCCTAGCCAACCGTTTTCAAGGATCTCATTTACATTTTCAGCAGCAACGAAATTTTGACTTTCCTCTCCGTATATATTCTTTTCGAAAACCACTATATGACTACTACCATATTTTAGCTTCGTATCCACATGAGTCTTCAATGCTAATAAATGTGGATAGAGAACAGGTGGTGTTATTGTGCTTTCAGTAGCTCATTGGGATCGGTTAGTCGATCCTTTAGATGGTTTTGAGACGACGTTTATCACCCCCTTCCCTTTCTCCGTCTATAATAACAATCATCAGTTCAGACCCTTTTTTCATTAATTGTTAAAGGCTTAGCTTGAAAAAAAAAAGGAAATAAATACCTCATTGTCTGCATATACTCTTACAAGTTGTGACGGCCATGCAATGAATGTCCCAATAGCCTTTTCGACCGTATGAATATCATCATCAGTAAGTGGAATAGGTAGCTCTGAATTTGGCTCATGAGCTACAGTAATTGTCACTTTCAGATGATCTTTCAGAAGTGGTCTATTATGCAACGTGGCATCTGGGATATTGAAAATTGTAGCCCTCTCTACAAAGTGATAGTTGGGTGTTGACAGATATAAATAACAATCATTATCACCCTGTAGAAGATCAGTACATAAAAAGTATCAGTGTTTGTCTGATTCACATTTCATGGTAAAAATTATTCGAATATTGATTACCACAGCTAAGACAGTTCTTTGAGGGGAATGGCTCGCCTCAAAGCTGGTGGGGGTGGGGCGGGATGTTCACGCACTGGTTGTTCCTAAGTTGTGTCTTATCTTTGCTTCCCACCCATAAAAGTTGCTAGAAACTCTCCCTGCCATTGCAATTGTTCTTTAAGGGTTGCTATTTTTTCGCTCATTTGTTCCAATTTTCATCTATATCATCTGTTTTTTTTTTTCTTCTCAAAATATAATCGGGGTGTCACCCCAAACCCTGCACCTCTGACATGACCGTATTTTTCTGGTTGCTTCAAATCCGTCGATAATAGGTCTGCATCCGCTACAGGAGTAGCTGATTCCTGTGGCTGTCGGATATAGGAAAATAACTAATTATTTTTATGTAATAGAAATTTAAAACAAATCTTTTTATCGTCGTGTCATACTTACACATATTTACCACACTTTTTATGTGTTCTCATCTACTAGATTCCCTTCCTTATTCACACGTGCCTCCTTCCATAGCACATGACGTGGGATGGAAGTGTATTTGGTTTTAGACTCATCAATCTACATATAAACATAGAAAGATAATTATGATGTTGTTTATTGGCACCTAACAATATTACTATAAATTTAAAATACGTACCATTTGCTTTTCTAGTGAAGCGTACCCCATCCTTGATTTACGATAGGGGTATGTTGGTTTTGATGCACGTTCCTTATTTTCATTACAGAGTTTCTGTTTCATAAATGAAATATTGACAATCAAAGTGATGAATACAGGTATCCTCAAACAACGTATTATTACCCACAATGTACCTGAAACTTATCATCCCCACGGCGGCTAATAAATGCATCCCATGCTTCTTGGGATATCAGGTGAGCATAGACAATGGGTGGGTGTGGGTTTATTTTACCTTTGGAATCTTTCAAGTGACATCTTGTTAAAATAGTGCGAAAACCTCAATGAATCCTTCCTACAAGCCTTAGTACATAATCCTTGTGTGAATCGTCTACTATAAATGTATTCTGCAAGAGATTTAGAAGAGTAATACATTGTTTCATTATTTTATTTGCTAGTAAATTAAAGAAATAAATTCATAATGTTACCATAATTTCTTCCCAGATCACAGCCTTCAGCCCGGACACAACATGGTGCCATGAATCTATGTCAATCGGTACACGTTGCTGAGTGACAACTCTAATGTAACTACTAAACATAGCCTTATTGGGATTCACATGTTGGCCTCGTGCATTCCATCCGACATCAAATTTGATGCCTTTGCTTTTCGCCTTAAGAACTTTGGCTAACACCATCAAACTACGACGCACCTATGTTTTCTGCGACGTCGGTCCTTCATTCTCAACCATTTCATCGATATCCACATCATCTATATGTTCATCTGAAATGGTAGCAATGGAATGTGCTGATGGTTGTTGGACCTCAACACTAGGAGCAGCAGGAGCCGCAGTAGCAGGAGTAGCAGCGGCCGCAGCAGGAGAAGTAGAAGCAGCAGGAGTCGCTGAAGGAGCAGCAGCTGCTGCAGCAGAAGCAGCAGCAGGAGCAGCAGGAGCAACTTGAGAGACTTGTTCAGCTTCAAGGTTAGGAGCACTAGAATGTGCAGAAGTCATTATCTGCAAAAGTGGTTGAACAGTTAATTTAGATTACATAAATTCAGTAATGATAAGATAATAACATGAGATAACAAGATCTATATTGCAAACAAAATATAACCTGTTTATTGAACTCTCTTTATTTTTTTCAAAGGTTGAAGGGATTTGAAACCTCTATCGATTATCCAAATCCCTCCATTGCGGTCTCCTCTAACATACAAAACATCATCTACATTGGGACCGCTCCAAAATGATTGTGACGTACCACTGAAAGGATCATCCTCGACTGAATTTTCATCAGAACCTTCAGTAGTTTTGGATGATAACAGAACAATCGACCACCTTCGGTTTACGGGATCTGGAACATAAAAAACTTGTACCACTTGTGATGCCATTATAAATTGTTTGTCTTTGTACCCTTCTTTACTAAAATAAACTTTAACAAATCCCCATTCATCTATTTTAACATCACTGTTGTTATCAACCCATTTGTATTGAAAAATCGGCAATTAGAATGTCATATAATCCAACTCCCATATTAGTTTGATAATGCCAAAGTATGACATATTTGCATAAATTGGATTTCTGTCCTTACTACCAGAAACATGCATCGCTTCAGCCACTAGTGTAACTCCACTATTTTGCATGGTACTATCTTTATCATGTTCATCTGTATAGAATGTATAACCATTAATTACATAACCACTATAAGATAATACATACACACTTGGTCCAGCGGCTAGCCATCAAAGTCGTTCTGAAATTGAATTCGGATTTTCATCCAACTGCTTAAAAATATAGTCCTGAAACCATCCTATAAACTGGTGATTATGGGTATTTGATAACCATTTTTCATCCCTTGATGGATTCAACTACCTAAGAATTTCTTTGTGAGTTTCAATATATGAAGAAACCTCCCAACTGTTATGCAAAACATAAAGGTGGGCCTGCTCTCGATCTGTAATACTGATTGGCACAACTTCTCTTCCAGAAATTCTCTCACCCTCAATGCGTCTAGTGTGATGAGATTTCAGGAGACCAATGATTTCCACATCAGATAGGTATTCGATACAAAATTCAATGGCTTCCTCAACAATATATCACTCCACTATACAACCCTCTGGCCGACTTCGATTTTTGACATACCCTTTCAAAATCTTCATATACCGTTCAACAGGATACATCCACCTATAGTGCACAAGACCACAAAGTCGAATCTCTCTCACCAAGTGAATCATCAAATGAACCATCATATCAAAGAATGTTGGCGGGAAGAACATTTCTAATTCACATAATATGATGACAGTTTCTTTTTCCATAGATGGCAATTTCGCCGGGTCTAAAACTTTGCTACATATATCTTTGAAAAAGAAACAAATTTTGGTTAACCTATGGTGAACATTCTTGGGCAAAATGCAACGTAAATCTATAGGAATTGGATCTTGCATCAAAACATGGCAGTCATGTGATTTCAACCCTTTTAACTTCAAATCATTCATTGACACAATGTTCTTGATATTTGATGAATACCCCTCTGTAACCTTTACATCATTGAGGAAGTTACAAAACTGATATCTCTCCTCCCTAGAAAGAGTATAAGAAGCTAGAGGAAGAAACATTCGATTTTCACCCTTCACGGGAGCCAACTCTTCTCGTATTCCCATGTCAACCATGTCCAACCTTGCCTTAATTCCATCCTTTGTTTTTTCAGGGGCATTTAGCAACGTTCCGATAACATTGTCACATACATTTTTTTCCACATGCATCACATCAAGAAAATGTATGACGTACAAACAATTCCAGTATGGTAACTTAAAAAAACTGATCTCTTTTTCCAACCTATTTTCGTAAGGTTTTTCGAAAATGGTTTACCAAAAACAGTGTTCATATCTTTTACTTTCTCAAATAGTTGATCACCTGTTAGTGGAGACGGTGTTGCGCGTTGTTCTGAACTTCCATTGAATGATGTCGTCCAAGATCGGTACTTATGCCGACGAGGTAGAAATCTACGATGTCCTAGAAACACAGATTTCGATGAATGTTTCAACCTAATTGATTCTGTATCTTCTTCGCACACGGGACACCCTTGAGTTCCTTTAATGATATAGCCTGACAAATTTCCATAAATAGGGAAATCATTTATTATCCCATACAACATCGCTCTCAATGTGAAGTATTCACTTTTATAAGCATCATACAACATAACACCTGAATCCCACAATAACTTCAAATCCTCGATCAAAGGAGCTAGATAAACATCAATATCGTTACCTGGTTGTTTTGGTCCTGATATAAGCATAGATAACATGATGAATTTTCGCTTCATGCATAACCAGGGTGGCAAGTTATAATTTACCAACATAACAGGCCATGTACTATGAGTTCTGGTTTGAAAACCAAAAGGATTCACTCCATCTATAGATAACGCAAGACGAAGGTTTCTCGACTCTTTTCCAAATTCAGGATACTCATGATCAATTTTCTTCCATTGAGGAGAGTTGGTCGGATGATGTAATTTCCCATCTTTATTTCTTTTCTCTGCATGCCATGACAATTGTCTTGCAGTTTCTTCACTTCCATATAGACGCCTAAACCTTGGAATGACTGGAAAGTACCATACAACTTTTTTAGGATTGGATTCATCTTTCTTGTATAGAGAAGCGCCACACTTTGGGCATTCTGTAAGTGATTTGTTCTCCTTGCGAAACAATATGAAGTCTTTCGGGCAGGCATGTATTCTTTCAGAAATCATACCCATCGAGCGTAGCATTCGTTTAGCTTCATATGTCCGGATTGGGAGCTCATTATCTTCCGGGAGCATGTCATTCAAGAGATAAAGTAGTTCCGTAAAACTGACATCACTCCATCTGTAGCCTGCTTTCAATTTATACAACTTCAGTACAGCTGAAAATGTTGTATACTTAGTGCAACCAACATACAATGGTGTCTTTGCACAACTCTTTAACTTCTCAAACAATTTTGGGAAATCACGGAGTTCATCTTCAATTGTCTTTGTCATTTCCTCAATACAATCTTCATCATCATTGACATCTGTAATCACATCCTCCATACGGTCTTCTTCATTATCCATATTTGTATTCATATCTGATGATCCATAAAACACAGTTTTATCCCAGCCAGTAGCTACATTCGCTTTTTCTCCGTGTTTATTCCAACATTTATAACTCTGATCTATTCCGTGACATATCAAATGTTATTCCAACTCCTATGGAGTAAGTAGTCTAGAATAAAAACAACGTAAACACGGACAAAGGATTTGATAAGGATCCTTTACATGATCCTTTGCAAACTTGATGAACTCTTTCACTCCGTTCTCATACTCTATTGTCAAACGATTAGCATCCATCCAATCTTTATTCATCTTTATCCTATTTGAATCTCAAATATTAGTATTTATGGTTCAAGTACACAAAACAAGTCTTCCAAATATAGTAGAAGAGAACCACTTATAAAAATAGAGATTAATAGAGCCTAACAATTTCCAATAACGATTTGGAAATCAACAGAACCAGGATAGACCCCCCATCAAAATCAACACAGTTTCCAAACACAAAGGGGTTCGCAGGGATAATCACTTGTGTCATAGATGGTAAAACTCACACGACATCATCCTCTATGGATCATCCTCCTCTATCGGGTCAACCCTTCTATGGTCAACTAGTCCATCCTTTTATACCTCACCAACCTAAAATACATATGGATGAAAACCAGTAGCCAACTCTATAAGTAAAGAAAGGATTCTCATAATCTCTACAATATGGAATTCATTAAATATAATTACTTTAGATTCATTATAGTTTCCTAAAATCACCCCAGTCCTAACACAAGAATGATACATCTACTTGGTACCCAAGCAGTCTTCATGGATATAGGTCTGGACAAGGGCAAGGGGATTTTCTCTTGATTGTTGACAACTTTCTTTTTGGGTTTTGAGCTTAGATAGGGGACCGAGCATGCGGTTCATAACAACTATGGGAGCCTTTACTTGAGTCTGTAATTTAGTTGTTTTCTTGTATGGCCTTCAACATGGCATTTAGGTGGCATAAATTATGGAACGACATGGTTCATTATGTTTTCATTGATCGACTACATGATGGTAGTAGAGTCCATTAAATAATCTGAAATGAGTGGAGGACCACACCCATACCAAGAGTTTCAAGATGGAATTGAGGAAACCCAAATCTGGGATTGTAATTACGTTAATTACAATAAACAACCACAATAATTTCAGCAACCTTTCTACCCACTAATACCAATTCAAAATAAAAAAACCAATCTGGGTTACTATCAATAGAGGAGTGGAAAAGATCCACCATGAAATCAGAGACCACCTGGGTTCCCACCTCATAATCCATCTCCTCAACCACAAAAAACATTCACACAAAAACCTTTCCCCACTACGTCTCGTCATTTTCCACCCCCTCATCAGCAAAACTTTCAACAAAATATGATTAGGAAGCCAAAAAAAGACCCAAATCAATAGTCAAAACTTGAAAATATTCTTATCTCATTCATCTAAAAAGTGGACTAGAGAATGAATGCATAATAAATATAGATGCATAATCAAATGGATGCTCTCTAAATCCCCAATCACAAAGTATGTAATATCTCTAAGACTTTATTGGATAGACTACTGGGTACACTACCTAGTAAAACTAAGACACATACAAGAGAAGAAGAAAATTATGTTGTTTTTCATAGTGAAAACGAGATAATATTTAAATAGACATAAAAATAGATGAAAATAGGATTGAAGAACTTTAATCACATGCCACAGTCATCAAAAAAGCCAGCAATGAGAGCACACACAAAGCTGATAAAGAAAAGAATCTAGAAGCAGATAAAAATGAAAAATCTCAAGTCCAAGACCAACCCTTCAAAGAATATTACTATGTGGAACCTCCACCATACATACCCCCTTCTTCCATTCCAAAAGAGAATGAGACATGGGAAAATTTAGGGTCAATAATGTAATTTTTTGGAACAGTTCAAGAAACTCTATATAAATATCACCTTTGTAGAATCCATTTACTCAAAAGTTTGAAATAAGGCATTTTACAACAATCTATTTCCAATAAATGAAAAAAAAATGGTAATTCATTAGTCCAAAGGAAGTGATTAACATTCACCCCACTATTTTCAAGACTATCAGCCAAGAAGTAAAATTCATGGTATGAATGTGTGATGATGTAGTTCAGGTATGAATGAATTTCCAAGAATTCGATCAACCTAACATACATTTTTCATAAAGGATGAATATAACCATTTCTGATCGACTACATGATGGTAGTAGAGTCACATTCTATCCACATTTAATTCTAAACTCATTTACACTCTATTTTAACTACATTGAGCGTGCCAATAATTTCAACATCAATAGATGAGACAACTCCACATGGTCTATAAAGACATCCCAGGACATTGCCATTATGATTCCTAAAGACTACTCCAAATCCCAAAGGTCATAGATTCCCTCTTCATGCCCTATCCGAGTTGCATTGGATCAATCCAGGAAATGAGGGAATCTATATAACAACAAAAGTTTCAGAAGGAGGTCATAAATTACCTATAATTCCAAGATTCGTAAGAACCAAAATGCCAACAATAGAGTTATTACAATGAACATTTTGAAGGGAGTTCACATTTATTGTTGCAGCCATAATATTTATGAGGGACGATTGAATATTGAAGGAAGAATACCCATGATTCATATTATTTTTTTGTTACATATAATATAAATCAATTATACACTAGACACTTGAAGTATATTGAGTAGTTCTTGGGAGAGAGGAATCCTAGAGAAATATTTGAGATTCTTCTAGACAGAGGTTGTCTTGGGAGGCTACACTTAAATAATATCGAAGAAAACATGCCATAGAACTGAGGAAATGTCATATATTAAGAACATATGAATGAATTCCTTCTTATTATGGTTTCATAAGACACATTTGGATTAAATATCAAAGCCTACCGATTGAAGGAATGAGTCAATAGGAATCTTAGAATCTTCCAGCATCCATAGAAGTATAACAATAACACCATTGGTATTACACTTTCATGACCCAAACACATCGATGAGATATATCAAATCCTTGGGATTAAATTACCATAGTTTCTAGAAGAGTATGTGTAATAGGGGACCAAAAAAACTTCGCACACTTGGTCCGGCAACGCGAAGATCGAGGGCGGCGGAGGTCCGGCAACGCGAAGATCGATAGCAGCGGAGGTCCGGAAACGCAAAGATCGAGGGCGACGGAGGTCCGGCAACGTGAAGATCGGGGGCGGCGGAGGTCCGGCAACGCGAAGCTCGGGGGGCAGCGGAGGGGAGTCGTAGGGTTTCAGTACCGCGAGAGCTTTAGGTCGCGATAAAACTAGGACATTGTGCGACCGATTTTATAAAATATGGGACTACGGTTTTATCAGCGCTAAAAAAGCGCTGATAAATTCTTCCTGTATCAGCGCTAAAATTTTAGTGCTGATACAGGTCTTCTTTATCAATGTTTTTTTAGCGCTGATACATGGTTTCTTTATCAGCGTTTTTTTAGCGCTGATAAAGGAATTCTTTATCAGTGCTTTTTCTTAGCACTGATATAAGGTGGCACTTCCTTTACCCGTTTTTGTAATAGTGAGCGAAAAGGCGTAATAAAACATTAATGGATATGGTTAGGAGTATGTTAATTAATTATTCTTTACTCTTATCATTGTGGATGCATGCTTTAAAAATTGTCGTGTATTTATTGAATAGGGTTCCTGGTAAAGCAGTCCCAAAGACTCCTTTTGAACTTTGGAATGATAGGAAACCTAGTTTGAGACACTTGCATGTATGGGGTTGGCAGGAAGAAATAAGAGCATATAATCTACAACAAAAAAACTGGATGCAAGAACAATCAGTGGATATTTCATTGGTTATCCAGAAAAATCACAGGGGTATATATTTTATTGTCCCAACTATAGTATGAGAATTGTTGAAATTGGAAATACTAGATTTATCGAGAATAGTGAATCCTGTGGGAGTGAAGTTCCACAAAATGTGGAAATTAAAGAAGTTAGAATTCAAGTTCCATTTTATTGTATTTCAACTTCACATGTTGTTGTTCCTCAAATTATTGTATCACAAAATAATCATGTAGAACAATAGCATAATGTTTCCCAAATTCACAATGAAGAAATTGTTGAACCATAAGAAATAGTACTAAGAAGATCCCAAAGGGAAATAAGATCACCTATTCCTAATGACTGTGGTGTATCTACATGAAATAGAAAGTGATCTTGTCATTGATAATGATCCAGTTTCATATTCTCTAGCCATCAAGCGTGATAATTCGGATAAATGGTTAGATGTTGTGAAATGTGAGTTGAGTTCCATGGAACAAAATAAAGCATGGGACCTTATAGAATTACCTAAAGAATGCAAGAGAATTTGATGTAAATGAGTCTTCAAAACCAAACATGACTCTCATGGTAACCTTTAACGTTACAAGGGAAATCTTGTTGCTAAATGATTCACTCAAAAGGATGATATAGATTATGAGGAAACTTTCTCACCAGTTTCTAAGAAAGATTCTTTCAGAATTATTATGACATTGGTAGCTCAGTATGATTTAGAGTTACATCAAATGGATGTTAAAATAGTCTTTCTAAATAAAAACTTAAAGGAAGATGTATACGATCAACCAACAGGTTTTTCCATTGAAGGAAAGGAACGCATGGTATGTAAATTAAAGAATTCAATATATTGACTTAAACAAGCTTCCCGAAAATGATATATTAGCTTTAATGATTCCATTGTATCTTTTTGATTTAAGGAAAACATCATTGATCGGTGTATATACCAGAAGATCAGTGGGAGTAAATTTATATTCTTGATTCTATATGTTGACGACATATTAATTGTTGCAAATGATCTTGGTCGGTTATGTGAGACCAAGAAATTCCTCTAATAATTTTTAAATGAGAGACATGAGAGAAGTCAAGTATGTGATTGGAATAGAAATATTTCGTAATAGAACTCAAGGTTTATTGGGCTTATCTCAAAAGTCATACATTTATAAAATTTTATAGAGGTTTAGGATGGAAAAATGTTCAGCATCTCCAGTTCTAATTTAGAAAGGAGATAAATTTAATCTCAATCAATGTCCCAAAAATGATTTGGAGCAAAAACATACGTAAGGAATTCCTTGTGCATTTGTTGTTGGAAGCTTGATGTATGTTCAAACATGTGCAAGGTCAGATATTAGCTTTACAGTTGGTATGTTAAGAAGATACAAAAATAATCCTGGACTGGATCATTGGAGAGCTGCAAAGAAAGTTTTGCGATATTTGCAAGGAACGAAGGATCGCATGCTTACATATAAAAGATACAGTGATCTTGAGGTGATTTGATACTATGATTTAGACTTTTTTGGTTGTGTTGATATAAGAAAGTCCACTTTTGGTTATGTGTATATTCTAGCCAGAGAAATATCATGAAAAAGTGCAAATCAATCGGTTATACCTTCTTTGACCATGGAAGCTGAATTTGTAGCATGCTTTGAAGCTACAATTCAGGATACGTGGTTGGGAAACTTTATTTCGGGATTTGGAATTGTCGACAGTATCGCCGAGCCCTTGAAATTTTATTGTGACAATACCACAACAGTATTCTTTTCAAAAAACGATTGTTATTCCAAAGGTGCTAAACACATGGAATTAACGTACTTTGAAGTTAAAGAAGTTCAAAAATGTAAGGTGTCAATTGGACATATTACCACAAATCTTATCATTGTCGGCCCTTTGACTAAAGGGTTGTTGCCCAAAACATTTATTGGATATGTTGAAAGTATGGACATTGACACTGAGTAGGTTTCATTGTATGTATTGATTGTTATGATTATTATAGTTGACACTTGAACTTATAAATGTTTTGATCATGTTGCCTATTTTTTCAATAAGTATATATGATTGAATTGAATAATGATAACAGGCATAGTCTTAAATAAATACATTATCGTTGGACTAATTATATATATCCCATTTTAATTGTGATAGGGAAAATGTTCATATTGTAATACATGGAATAAGTATATTAATAGAGTATACAATTGTCATGTGAACATTGTCCTTAATTGTAATATGCATGATAGAATAGATATAAATGTGCATAATGACCGATTGAATATTAAATATCACAAAGTAACATCACATGAATTAAGTGGGAGAATGTTAAAATTACTAACGTCATATTTTGTTTAATATTTTTATAATGGAATGATGAAGGATAAACTTGTCAAATTGATGGACTTTGACATTTAATTAAATAACCACCCATGAAAACTGTTTTATCCTTATTGAAAGGGTCTCGTACTTGCCAATTATGTTTAAATCACAATTTCGGTAAGTTCCATCTAAACCGCAGTGGAAGAGAGACCATGCAAATCATAGAAATCCTTTTTTAAGTGAGAGAAAATCAAAGAGACTTGAATCCAGAAGTTCAATGGATCAATGTATGTCTTTTAATTTTGATTTGTATTTATCTAGATATGTGATAAATACATATTTTAAAGATCCTAAATTATAAATACAGTCTTTATCATTGTTTTTGTTACCATTGATAAAGATTGCCAACTTTTAAAGGCGTTTAAACCTTCAACACTTCTTTTGAGCGCTGACAATGGATATTTTGAGGTCTGAGAAAACCATTTCTGTAAGTGTATGTTTAATGTAAATATATACAAACATATATATTATAAATTATATAATATAAATATAAATATATAAATTAAAATATGAACTGTATTTATATGGTTTATATTATTATATTTAATGTATTTAAATATTTATTTATATAGTTGGTATCGCTATATTTTATATATGTAATCATAATTATATATGTAATTATAAAAAAGTATAAAAAAATAAACAGAAGTATAAATGAGAAAATGTCTATAAAATGTATTTATATAAAGATAGATTTTTCTCATTAATAAATGGAATAAATAATATTTAATGATAATATCTACCGAAAATTGCGGAAATGGCGACACCACTAATGGCGTTGTTTGATTGAAAAATAGAGTAATGGGGTAATTGCCGCAAAGATGCTCCGTAGATCAGCCATTCTGCGACCCCACGTGGCAGCCATAAAAGTTAGTGGCGTATTTATATTATTATAATACCAAATTATTATGATTCTTTTTTTAATTACAATTATTATGCTTCTTATTATTATAACACCCACCATCAGCTTTCCTCTTCACTTAATCCTATACAAAACAACGTATTTTTTAAAAGAAATTAAACAAATTGGTATTAAATTCACAACCCATTATTTCAAATTGAATATTCATTTCAATGAGAACTAAAATATTAAAATTGTGTCGTATTATATTTGGAAATACAAGCTTAAACACACTATGCTTCATTTAACCATGTATTTAAAATATTAAAATATTAAAATTCATTTATAAATGAATTATTCTAAAATTTAATAAATATATTTTATAATTTCAATATAGATAATTAACTATCTAATATTAATTAATTTAATCAAATCATAATACAGAAGCCATATGTAAATCTAAAATAAACAAAATTCAAATAAGTTGCAAATGATGAATTTGAATATAATAATAATAAATGGACAGGTGGTAGTCGATTGCAGTTGGTGGAGGATCCGAAGGCAAAAGGTAGTGGGCGTGGTGGGAAGTGCGAATTAAAATGCGATGGAACGGCTGTCGAAAAATAAAAAGGATAAAATGAAATAAAGTGATGGAACGTTTTCCCAAATTACACCATCCCACCCTCCCTCCCGCCGTTCTTATCGCTTCGAACTTTGTCGTTTCATTTTCAAATTTTATTAAATTTAAAATAATTTGAATTCTGTATTAGGCCCCTTATCGGATGAATTTGATTTTTTTATTTATAATCATACAATTTATTTAACTGGGTTGATATATAACCCTTTCGTGGTCCAAAGTCTCATAGAGACAGGACTTAGAAGCCCAATAACATGATCCGAAGGCCTATATAGAAGCCCAAAGACCCACACATCAAAGACCCTTTTTTGATATAAAACATAAAAACACATTAAAAATGTTGATGTAAAACATAAATTAAATATAAAAAACGTTGGTCTAAATCAACAATTAAAACACATCAATTTATATAAAAAAAGACCACATTGAAAAATATAAATTTCCAATAAATTACTATTTTTTAAAACATATCAATTATAAATGTTGTAAAAAATTATTAATCTTTGCAAATTTAAAAAATATTTTTTATGAAAAAGACTAAAAATCTGTACTTAGAAAAATATAACAAAACATTAATACATTTAAAAGTTTTATAAAAATATTGTTTTGAAATAATAAAAATTTCTCAAATAAAAATAAACTCATTATTTTATAAATGTAATATAATTTACCATTTAAAAATGTATATAATACATGAATCAAAATGTAAATAAAAAATATATATATTTAGAAAATTTTATAATAGACGCACTTATAAGATATATTGAATATACTTTTTTACAAAATCTGTATAAAGAACAATTATAAATCCATTAAGAGTTCCAGTGGAAGTTCTCATTAAAGTTATTTATAAAACTACCAAATATATTAATAAAAATTAAATTTATATTAAATATAATTATATAAAATATGCATTACATTTTTTTACATAAATTTTATAAAAATAATATAATTTATCATTTAAAAATGTACAAAATACATGAATAAAAATGTACGTGTTTAGAAAAATTTATAAGAAATGCACTTATATGTTTTTTACAAAATCTGTATAAATAACAATTATTAATCCATTAAAAGTTCGAGTGGAAGTTCCAAAATACAACAAAAGTGTGTATTTATAAAACTACATAATATATTAATAAAAATTAAATTTTAATAAATATATTTATAGTAAATACAATTATATAAAATATGTATTACATTTTTTACATACATTTTATAAAAATAATATAATTTACCATTTAAAAATGTATATAATACATGAATCCAAATGTAAATAAAATGTATATATTTAGGAAAATTTATAATAAATGCACTTATAAGATATATTAAATATATTTTTTACAAAATCTGTATAAATAACAATTATAAATCCATTGAGAGTTCAAGTGGAAGTTCCACAATAAAACAAATGTATATATTTATGACACTACAAAATATATTAATAAAAATTAAATTTTAATAAATATATTTATATTAAATGCAATTATATAAAATATGTATTATATTTTTTACATAAATTTTATAAAAATAATACAATTTACCATTTTAAAATGTATATAATACATGAATTAAAATGTAAATAAATTGTATACATTTAGGAAAATTTATAATAAATGCACTTATAAGATATATTAAATATATTTCTTACAAAATCTGTATAAATAATAATTATAAATCCATTAAGAGTTCCAGTGAAAGTTTCAATGAAAGTTCGAGTGAAAGTTCCAATGGAAGTTCGAGTGGAAGTTCTAATGGAAGTTCAAATGGAAGTTCCAGTGGAAGTTTCACTCGAAGTTCCAGTTGAAGTTCCACTGGAAGTTTCAGTAGAAGTTTCAATAGAAGTTCCAGTTGAAGTTTCAGTGAAAGTTCGACTATAAGTTCCAGTTGAAGTTCCACAATAAAACAAATGTATATATTTATAACACTACAAAATATATTAATAAAAAATAAATTTTAATAAATATACTTACATTAAATGCAATTATATAAAATATGTATTAAATTTTTTACATAAATAATATAATTTACCATTTAAAAATACATATAATACATGAATAAAAAATGTAAACAAAATATATATATTTAGAAAAATCCATAATAAATGCACTTATAAGATTTATTGAATATTTGTTTTAAAAAACCTGTATAGATAAAAATTATAAATCCATTAAGAGTTTGAGTGAAAGTTAAGTGGATTTTTCGGAGGAAAGTTCAAGTGGAAGTTCTAGTGAAATTTCCAATTGAAGTTCCAGTAAAAGTTCCACAATACAACAAAAGTATATATTTATAAAACTACAGAATATATTAATAAAAATTAAATTTTAATAAATACATTTATATTAAATACAATTATATAAAAAATGTTTTACATTTATACATAAATTATATAAAAAAAATATAATTTACCATTTAAAAATGTTTATAATACATGAATAAAAATGTAAATAAAATGTATATATTTAGAAAAAATTAAAATAAATGCACTTATAAGATATATTAAATATATTTTTTTTACAAAATCTATATAAATAATAATTATAAATCTATTAAGAATTCGAGTGGAAGTTCCAGTAGATGTTCCGCTGGAAGTTCCAGTGGAAGTTTCACAATACAATAAAAGTATATATTTATAAAACAAAAATATATATTAATAAAAATTAAATTTTAATAAATATATTTATAATAAATGCAATGATATAAAATATATATTATATTTGTTACATAATTTTTATAAATATTATATAATTTATCATTTAAGAATGCATATTCTATATGAATAAAAATGTAAATAAAAAATGAAATTATAACTAAAACTAATTTTATAATAAATACACTTATAAGATAAATTTAATATGTTTTTAAGAAATTTGTATAAATAACAATTATAGATCCATTAAGTGGAAGTTACAGTGGAAGTTCCGGTAAAAGTTGCACAATACAATAGAAATATATATTTATAAACCTAAAGAATATATTAATAAAAATTAATTTCAGTAAATAAATTTATAAGAAATTCAATTATATATAATATGTATTATATTTGTTGCATAATTTTTATAAATATAATATAATTTACCATTTAAGAATGTATATTCTATATGAATAAAAATGTAAATAAAGTATGAAATTATACTAGCAAACCACTCGTGGGCTCTCGAGGTTCCAGGTTCGAGTCCTCGCAAGGCAACACGCACTGTATGCTAGCAAACCACTCGTGGGCCCCTCTACCCCATTGGGAACTGGCCTAAACCCAAGGGTTGACCACCTTGGGCCTCGCTGGGGACGTGCGACGTGCATGTGGGCAGACCAGCCCAATACCTCGTTACCCAACAACACGTTTGCCCCCAGGGAGCAGCTCCGTTGGTAGCTGCTCCTGTGGGTCTCGACGAGGTCTCGAGTTCGAGTCTCGTCGAGTTCATTCCTGTATTACTTGTTGCATGGTTTTCTTTGTACTCTAGCCCCTTCCCCAAATAAACTGAGGTTTCGGCCTCAACTTTAAAGTATGAAATTATACCTAAAACTAAATTTATAATAAATGCACTTATAAGATATATTTAATATATATTTTTTTACAAAATCTATATTAATAACAATTATAAATCCATTAAGTGAGAATTCCAATAGATGTTTCAGTGGAAGTTCCAATAAAAGTTCCAATAAAAGTTTCACAATACAACAAAATTATTTTTTTACTGAAATATCCAGTACAATAGAGATGGTGCCACTAAAAATTTCAATGAAACTTCCATGGGAAATTTCAATGCAACTTCAATTAGAAATTATAGTGGAACTTCCAGTGAAAACTTCAGTGAAACTTCTTTTGGAACATTCCAGTGTAAACTAGAAACTTACACTAATCTTCAATGAAAGCTCTTTCACTAAAAAACTCAAGTACACAACTCAAAGAAAAAGTTTTCATAAAAAAATTTAATGATTCAATTAGAAATTTTCAAGTGAAGTTTTGTAATAAAATTTATCATTGCAATTTTTTAATGTAATTTTCATTGATGTTTTTCAATGAAAATCTCTAGAGTATTTTTTTGAAATGTCCTTCTAGATTTTTGTCATGAACATTTTTAGTTAAAATTTTCTATAGATTTTTATTACTTAAACAACAATTTTTTAACCTTTTAGAGAAACATGTTTCTTTTAATAAATTTATACAAATAGTATTTATTATGATGAATAATAAAATTATAAATTAAAAAAATAACAATTTTTAAATAAATAATAATATTTATGTTTACAAAAAAATATCTTCTATATCCGTTCATACAACATTATTTTTTATACTTTTGAATAAATAGTATTTTTAAAGATGATTAGTAAAATTTTAATAATTTAATTTGTCTCAAAAAAATATTTCTTAAATGTTTAAAAAAATTGAATGTCTTTAAAAATATTATAGAAAATTTATTAGTTTTATTTAAATAATTAAAAATTTATTTTTTAAAAGATATATTATTGCCTTTTTTAAATGGCATAAAACCTTTTTTTTACACACAAATTTCATTTCATTTACAATAATAATTGTATTTACAATACAATAAACTCAATACCTTTTTACGCATTTTAAAAAAACTGTATGACTTTAATGATATCAAATAAAATCTATTAATTTTATCCTAAATGATTAAAAATCTATTTTTATGGCACATTTTTTTTAATTCTTTTTAAAAAACATAACACAATTTTTTAAATAAAAAAATCTTACAATTACAAATATAGTTGGTTTTAAAATATAATTAACTCATTAATATTTAACATGTTTTTAAAAAATATACGCACTTAAAAATATTAACTAAAATATTTTGACTTTATTCAAATAATCAAAAAACTGAAAACACATATTATTTGGTCATTTTTTGGAAATGCGTAATAATTTTTTTTATATAAGACAAATATAATTTCATTTAAAAATATATTTGGTTTTAAAATATATCGCAATTATTATTATTTGTTTAATATATAATATAATATTATAAATTGGGTTGATTGGAGAGAGAACATATGTCATAGTGTTTTTTTTCGCATGACCAATATACCCTTCATTTCATCCTTTTACCCGATCATGACATGTGGAAAAAAATACCAAGTGTCATCATCCCAACATGTTATGGGATGATCCATTATTTCATGGGATTGGAGACGATAATGTGCTCTTTCTTAATGCTTTTAGTAAGTGCATAGAAATTCCACCACTATGGGAAATAAACAGTGGTCTTTATCAACGGATTTTATAAGTGCTAATAAAAAATTCTTTCATTAGTGATGATAAAATATTTATCTATTTATTTAAGATAAAGTATCATATTTTGATCGTAATGAATGGTTTGTGATTTGAATGTTTAAATGATTAATTAATTGAATTTTTAAAATTTTAGAAATTTTCATGTGAGAATTTTTATATATTAGTAATATTACTATATATATATATATGACATATTATATTTATATATATAAATTGTAATTAATTTTATTTTATATAGAAATTAAATATATATATATTATATTCCTTAATTTGTATATAGTTTGTAACGACCCCAACCCGAGTACTCTGAAGCCAGTACCTACTTTTTTTACATTGACATAAGATACAAAGAATCACATCTCGAATGACCGTATAGTTTAGTAGTTTTGCTAAACTAGATACATATATGATTCTCAAATTACATTTGAATACACAAATTTCAACATATATGTTGGTCGGAGTGGTTTACTCAAGAGGGGGGTGAATTGAGTACCAATTAAAATTTCTGTATTTAAAAACAATGTCTTAAAGACCCCCAAATAAAATAATAAATTAAACTGTAGTGAATTTATATTAAAGTAGAGGTTCTGTTAGATCCTCAAGGGATTGATTAATTCTCAGTTAATCAACACAGGAGTGTGTGATTATCTTTTGAAACTAACTTACTAATCTACACTTAACATAAACACTTGCTAATTTAATTATCAAAGTAACTTTAAAAACAGTATTGGTTTTAAAGTGATTAGCAGCGGAATAAAACTTTGAAAGAGATGGCACAACAAATGTAACCAAGAGGTTCAGTCTCAAGCCGAGACTTAGTCCTCTCAAAAGTTTATATAAAAATGATCCACACCCTGGATCGGGGTTCAACAGTTTACAACTGTCCAGGTCCAAGACCTCTACCACTATTCTTCGTGGGAAACAGTACAACAGCAACCAGCTGTCCAGGTCACACACGACCTCTACCACTGTTATTCGTGGGAAAGAATAGAATGAAAGAGTTTGGTAAGGATTTACAAATCCTCCAGTTTAAGTACAGGAGACAGTGTATGTGTTAGATACAGCAGATAACACACACTGCTCGAAATGAATGATAATAAATCACAGAACAAGAGATGTAGAGTTTAGAAGTGGTTCTGGTGATTTCAGTGTAGCTCTGGACTCCTTTGGATTCGATCAGAAGTGAGTTTGAGTCCTCTTCTCGTTTCTGTTTGAGAAACAGAGTGTCGTATGCTCCAGGTTCATAGACAGTGAAAATGTAGTGGTTGAAGTTCTTCAGTGTTCTTCTTATATGCACAGAACACTTCTCGAGTATGCTTGATTGTCTATGACCTTCTCTGTGTTCTTGATGGAACTGGTTTTGCTCTTCTTGATTCTTCTTGTTCTTGTGTTTGGTATATTTTATCCACCACACACTTCTCTAGTTGCTTCTCGTTGGGCAGCGTAGTCTTCTCGTATTTATCTCCCAACAGGGGACAGAAAAGATTTCCTTTCTGCAGGTACGAGGTACGGGTTCCTGACATCCGACAACCTTTATCAGATATTTGACAAATCATTAAAATGTACATGATATGACCGTTGGATAGATTAAATAAAGATAAATAAAGAAATTCAAACAGTGAGTCGAGTGATCGGTAGGTAATCAACATCGGTAGCTTGGACATCGGTAGCTTGAACATCAGTAGCTCAATTTCATTAGTTGCTTTGACTCTATCGGTGACTCTATGCGTCAGTTGGTATATGCTTGTATCGGTGACTTTGTTTATCGGTAGTTCCATGCGTCGGTAGCTCCATGCGTCGGTAGCTGTGAGTCTGTCGGTAGCTTCGTCTATCGGTGACTCTTATTCCATCGGTAGCTATTTATACTTACACCGGTAGCTCTATGTTTGTATCGGTAGCTGTCTGTAAGTCAGTAGCTTACATTTATAAGCACATCAGTAGCTCTGTGTTAAGTATATCGGTGACTCTGTCTGTCGGTAGACTAAGTCTATCGGTAGACTGGATACCGGTAGCTCTTTATCAGTAGCTATAGGCAGATTACTTATCTGTTTTATGCAGAACACATCCGATTGTGTTAGAATTAATTTATAGCTTGTATGAACATGGATAAATGAGGATTAACATATTCCAAAGACTATTTTAAAAAGTATTATTGGTTTGATCACAGATTTGAAAGAATTAAAGTATAGATCAAAGATACTTAAAGAATATCATAGAGAATGAAAACATAATTGGGATTTTCAACACATATGAATACATGATTGAGATTATCAAAACAGGTGAGGTCAACAATCTCCCCCTTTTTGATAATCACAATTTATGATATGGGCATTTAACATAGTGAAAATATAATAGTTAAGAGTATAATATTGAATTCAATTTTCTCAGAGAAAACAGCATCAGAGATAATAGAAATAGTATGATATAGACATAAGTTATCAGAGGTAACAATCATAAGGTACCGAAGGTAAAAAGAAACATAATAATATCAGAGATAAAATTAAAAAGAAGGTTATTTTTCTCCATTGAAAATATTTATCATTCTCTCATTTTGTTCTCCCCCGCTTATTGTTCTTTCCCTTATTATTCTCCCCCTTTGTGATAATCAAAAAGTGGGAAAGCATATATATAGGAGACAAATAAAACACGAGAAGTAAAATGAGTTCTTCTGTATTAGAGTAGTCAAAAAGTACAGAAACAGAATACAAATGAATTCCTATCAAAAATCTTGGCCACTGGATCAATCCACATCTTCCACGTGAGATTTTCCTTTGGGATCAGAAGAAGGTTCGGATGGTGAGGATGCAGGTGAAGGTTTTGGAATGCCAGAAAAGATCAAAGGAGGCTGGGCCACTGACACAGAGTCAGGCCTGTAGGTTTAAGATCTTTGGGTGATCATTGGTGTGAGGCTTCGAATAGCTTGAGCAGGAGTCAGCTGGACTGTGGAAGCAGCTGAGGCAGAAGCAGGCAAAGCAGGAGGTATGATGACTGGTCTGACATCAACATGCAAGAAGGGCATCAACAAATTTCTGAAGTCCATAATAATTCCTCCTCCTCTTTCCATAGCAGAGATGAAATCATCTTTGTTCTCCATGAATTTCTCCAAGGCAGGAGTCAATTGTCTTAGTTTGCTCACTTGTTCTCTGAAAGCTTGAGTGATTGGAGGTAACTTCATGTTTTCCAACATCAGCTTGAAGTGGTGTTCGAGTTGATGCTTGGTGAAAATTTTGGTGAAGTAGTAGTCCACTTTGCTCTTTATGGCTTCCTGAGAGGCAGAGGCTTCTCTCATATAGTCTTGAACAATCTTCATTATTTCTCTAGCAGAATCTCTTGTAGAAAGCACCACTCGGCTCAACTCTGATGAGTCCACAGAGCCACTGGTTGAAATAGAACCAATCTCCTCCTTCAACATTGCTCGAACTTGATTCAGGTCAACTAATAGTTTGGATGTGAGAGGGCCAAGAGAGAAGGAAACAGTTTCTTTGAAACTCTTAGACAAACCACTGATTAGGCTTTGAACTTGAGAGTCTTGTAATTGAACATGATCCTTCACTGAGGTTTTGAAACTTTCAAACACCGAGACAAACTGGCTTACTACACTCTTCACATAGGCTAGGTCCTTGTCAGCTTGAGACTTGGAGCTCATATAAGAATCCAAAGCAACAACTGTTGTCTTGAGAGCTTCAAGATCTGCTTCGATTCTAGAAGACTGAGTCTGGCACTCTTTCACTTCTTCCATAAGCTCAGACACAAAAGAAGATAAATTACAAGCCAGAGATAGCTCGAAGGATCTCTCTAACATTTTCATTTCTTCATTAAAGCTTTGCTTCATCTCAGCAAATGATACACTGAATGATTCTTTCAGCTCATTCTTCATGGATTCAAGATCAGATTTAGAGACAAAATCATTTGTGACAACTGCAGCAGATCCCTTTACTGAGGCCAAACTAACTACAGAATCAGTCATTATTGATTGAATTGAGGATGAAAGAGAGGTTTCCATTAACTTCACTTCTTTAACAAAACTGGTTTTGAGGTCCTCTTTCAGCTTATTCAGATCATGAAATCTGACCACATCATCTGGCAACAATTCAGAAGCAAGATCATAATTGGTCTTCGGTCTATTCACAGACATCTCATTGTCTGAATCCGGATAATCCAATCCACAGACTATAAACCCCGGGTCTTCTACCCAGTCTCCAAGCTCAACAACTACTGTAACATTTCCAAGAACAGATTGATGCTCCCCCTCAATGGGTGCATTCTCATGTATCACAACAGCATTCAGTGCTGGATTCTCTTCATCAGAATCTTCTACTACAAGTTCCATCGGTGCAGCATCTAGAAGATCTTCTGATACAGGTACAGCTTCTTCTGTATCTCTTTCTACTTCAGCAGTCGGCATAGCTGAGCTTCCAATCAAAGGACTCATACTTAAACTACCAGAAGCAGGCAATTCAGATACATTCTCCTTTTCCTCTTCTTCTTGGTGAGGTACAGACTGGTCTTCCTCATAAGTAGACAAAATTTTCTCTACCTTTCCTTTCCTAGAATAAACCAATTCTGAAACAGGACTTGGGGGCAAGTCTGGATCTCCTCCAACATCCATGGGAGTTTCTTCTTCTTCTTCTTCTTCTATTTCATCACTATAAACAGGTTCCTCTTCATCAGGTCTCAGACTTGGATCTCTCATATCCTTTGGTCTTGAGGGATGATCCACAGGATTAAACCTATCATATATCTTCTGATCATCACTGACCCATTCTCCCTTCCATGGGTTCCAGTTAATTTTCATGTACTTACAAACAGTCGAGGTGATGCAGAAATTATTCATGACTACAACTGTCTCATCCTGAGACTCAGCTATTCCTTTCAATTTTATCATTACTGAAATCAGCTTGGCAAAGAACAAAGCATTAGTCTTTGACTTTGGTCTAATCATGTCTTCCATTTGAAGCATTAACAATCTGCACAGATTGATTTTTACACCATGTCTTAGCAAATGAAGAAGATAGATATCTTGATATCTCAGATTTGCAAAATCTCCTCGCCCCGGTATCAACACATGCTGAACAAACTTGAAGAGCAGTCGATTCTCTCTATCCATTTCAGCAGCAACCACTTGCCTTTGATTCCCATTACCAGTCAGTTCTTTTAAGGCGGTTTCATAATCAAAGATGTCACTGCTAGGTGGCATTGCTCTTGATACATACCCAGAGACACCTTCATGTGGTACTTTCAAACACTCAGCCCACTCTACTGAAGAAAAAGACATCTCTTTTCCATTTAAAAAAGAGCTTACTCGATTCTCATTTTCAGACTTCTCGAAGGTTACAAACTCGTAGAACTGTTTTACCAACTTCGGGTAGTATGGGCCATTGTTATTCGAGAAACAATCCACCCATTTCTGGTCTTCCAGAATCTCGAGTACTAACGATTTGCTAGGCAGTAGCCATTCCACGCACAGTTCCTTCTCGATTACTATGTCTCTATTCTGCAAGTGAGGATTCACTGGTCGCTTTCCCGATCTAGTTCTGACTTCACTAACACTGGCTTTATGCTGTGTCTTCTGCTTCTTAGCGTTTGGTTCTACACTTTCATCTCTGACGATAGGAAGCTTAGTTTTTTCCATCGCGAGATTAGGGTTCTTGGCCGATTTGGGAGCAAAGGTTCGAAGGTGAGAGATGTTGAGCTCGGTGAGGTAAGAAGTGGCTTAGACTTAGTTTTATCATTTAGGAATTCCAAATAAACGACTAAAATAAAGTAAGATAAAATAAAATAAAACGATTCATATTCTTGGCGGCAGACAGATGTTTTAGAAAACATTGCATCGGTGTGAGTTAATCATCAGTGAGAAAAAAAAAACAATCGGTGAGAATTGTACATCGGTGAGGATTTTCACATCGGTGAGAATTTTCACATCGGTGAGAATTTCACATCGGTGAGAATTTCACATCGGTGAGAATTTCACATCGGTGAGAATTTCACATCGGTGAGAATTTCACATCGGTGAGAATTTATCATCGGTTGTGATTAAGCATTCCCAATTCGTGTCTTATGTAACTTAGCCTATCCGAACTTAAAGGTTTAGTGAAAATATCAGCCAATTGATGTTCAGTGCCAATAAATTCAAGAGAAATATCACCTTTTTGATAGTGATATCTTAGGAAATGGTGTCTTACATCTATGTGTTTGGTTTTAGAGTGAGATACAGGATTCTTAGAGATTTTTATTGCACTGGTGTTATCACAGTTGATTGAAACATGTTTAAAAACATATCCATAGTCCAAAAGAGTGTGTTTCATCCACAGAATTTGTGCACAGCAACTACCAGCAGCTATATATTCTGCTTCGGCAGTAGATAATGCAACTGAGTTCTGTTTCTTACTACACCAAGAAACTAAGGATTTTCCAAGCAAATGACATGTTCCTGATGTGCTTTTTCTATCTAACTTACAACCAGCAAAGTCAGCATCTGAATAACTCATTAACTCAAAGGATTGTCCTTTTGGGTAAAATAAACCTAAGTTAACCGTGTGTTTGAGATATTTAAAAATTCTTTTAATAGCAAGCAAATGAGATTCTTTTGGATTAGCTTGAAATCTAGCACACATACACACACTAAACATTATATCAGGTCGACTAGCAGTAAGATAAAGTAAACTACCAATCATACCTCTGTAATTTGTTTGATCAACTGGTTTCCCAGTTTCATCTGCGTCCAATTTACAGGTAGTACTCATAGGAGTTTCACTTTCCTTGATACTATCCAGACCAAAACGTTTTAAAAGATCCTTTGTATATTTACTTTGATTCAAAATAATACCATTTTCATTTTGAAATACTTGAAATCCAAGAAAGTACTTAAGTTCTCCCATTAAGCTCATTTCAAATTCATTTTGCATACTTTTTGAAAAATCAGTACATAAAGAGTGTTTAGAAGATCCAAAAATAATATCATCAACATATATTTGTACAACTAAAACATCTTTAGAAATTCTTTTAATGAAAAGAGTTGGATCAGCAATCCCTTTAGTAAAACCTTTTGAAATAAGGAAATTGCTAAGTCTATCATACCAAGCTCTTGGAGCTTGTTTTAAACCATACAAAGCTTTAGAAAGTTTAAAAACTTGATTTGGAAAATGGGGATTAGTAAATCCAGGTGGTTGTTCTACAAAAACATCTTCAATTATAAAACCATTTAGAAATGCACTTTTCACATCCATTTGATATAACTTGAAATCCAGATGTGCACCATATGCAAGTAAGATCCTAATGGCTTCTAGTCTAGCTACAGGTGAAAAAGTTTCCTCATAGTCTATACCTTCTTCTTGACTATATCCTTGTGCAACTAGTCTAGCTTTGTTTCTAACTATATTTTCAGATTCATCTACTTTATTTCTAAAAACCCATTTTGTGCCTATTGTCAAGGTGTCCTTAGGTCTGTCAACTAATTCCCAGACTTTGTTTCTTTCAAACTGATTTAATTCTTCCTGCATAGCTATTACCCAGAATTCATCATTGATAGCATCATTGATATTTTTGGGTTCTAGCTGTGAAAGAAAAGCTTGATGTTCAACCTGGTTCCTTAGAGAAGCTCTAGTTTGTGTTCCTCTATCAAGATTACCAACAACAGCTTCTAAAGGACGATTCTTTAGAATCCTCGTTGATCTGGTAAAGGTTGGACTAGAAATTTCAGGTTCATCTATAGGTTCGGGTTCAACAGAAGCAGATTCTGAAAAAAGTCCAGAACTGGATGTTTTGATAACAGGTTCTTTAGATTTATCATTAATGTCCAGAACAGATAAGTCTTCTTCAATATTTTCAAGAGAGGTTTTAGGCTCATGTGGATCAGTTTCATCGAATTTGATGTGAACAGATTCTTCCACACATTTGGTTTTCTTATTGAATACTCTATAGGATTTACTTGAAATAGAGTAACCCAGAAAAATTCCTTCATCACTTTTGGAAGCAAACTTATCCAGATTATCTTTAGTATTCAGAATAAATACTTTGCAACCAAAAACTTTAAAGTAATTAACCTTAGGCTTTCTATTGTTCCACAATTCATAAGGGGTTTTCTTAAGAACATGTCTAATTAAGACTCTATTAATGACATAACAAGCTGTATTTACAGCTTCAGCCCAAAAATAAATAGGCAGGTCATATTCATTGAGCATGGTTCTAGCAATTTCTTGAAGGGTTCGGTTTCTTCTTTCTACTACACCATTCTGTTGGGGTGTTCTAGGGGCAGAAAAGTTATGAGTATAGCCATTGTGTGAGCAATAAGATTCAAAATCTTGATTTTCAAACTCACGACCATGATCACTTCTTAGGGTCTTAATCTTGAGTCCACTAAGATTTTCTACAGACTTGGAGTATTTAACAAAAGAAGCACAGGCTTCACTTTTGTGAGCTAGGAAATATACCCAAGTATATCTAGAAAAATCATCTACAAGAACATAAACATAGTGCTTCCCATTTAAAATAGAAACTCTTGATGGTCCAAACAAATCCATGTGAACCAATTCAAGTGGTTGAGAAGTCGAAACTTCTTTCTTTGATTTAAAAGAAACTTTGTGTTGTTTTCCCTTTTGACAGGGGTTACACACTCTATCATTTGGGAATTCTAATTTAGGTAGGTCTCTAACTAGGTTTTTTCTAGAGAGTTTTCTAAGTGAGTGAATGTTGCAATTTCCCAATCTTCTGTGCCATAGCCAAGATTCTTTATGAAAAGCATTCAAACAAGTAACATTCTGCTTAGCTAAAGAATTCAGATTAACAGCATAAACATTTTCATTTCTTAAGGCAGAAAATACCAAAACATTCTTAGAATTAAAAACTTTGCAAGAATCATTTTCAAATTTAACATGAAAACCATCATCACATAACTGAGAAATACTTAATAAATTGTATTTAAGGCCATCAACAAATAAAACTTTAGAAATCAAAATTGAATCAGTGTCACCAATCTGGCCTAGGCCGATGATTTTTCCTTTAGAGTTGTCACCAAAGGTGACAAAGCCTCCATCAACTTTTATTAAACTCTTGAAACAAGAGAAGTATCCTGACATATGTCTTGAACATCCACTGTCCAAATACCAGGTCTCTTTACAGTAGCTCTTTAAGCAAGTTCCCTACAAAACAGATTCAGATGGGAGATGATTTTGGTACCCAGATTTTCTTGGGTCCAGACAGGTTAGCCAATAACACTTTAGGTACCCATATTTGTCTAATGGGTCTCATATAATTTGTATAATTGACATGCTTTGAAAGATAAACTTTATTAGATCCATAGCTATGTATATAACTGGTTGAAGCATATGAAGTTCCATAATTACCTTCATTCTGTCCAGATTTAGAAATGAATCTAGTTTTGGCAATTTTCCTTTGTCCGGGTTGGTATCCTATACCAGTAGTATATTTAGGTGCTATTTGCTTTCCTAGCATCTGTGTTAGTGTATTTTTGCCATTGGTGAACTTCTCTAAGTCTTTCTTGAGTTGCTCATTAGATAGTTTCAGTTCAGTGTTTTCTTTTAACAGTTGAGCATTTTTCTCTTTTTCAATAGTGAGTTCGGTTTTAACTGTAGTGGTGAGAGCATGCTGTTTCTTTAATGACTTGTATTTATCCTTAAGTTCATTACATGTCTCTTCCAGCATATCACAGTACTCAAACAATTCATTTTTAGACATTGTTCCAGAATCAGAATCATCTCCAGAATAATATGAATTTGAAGCAGGAGTTTCTGATGTTACCTCAGAAGTGTTTGTCATAAAACACATGTTGGCTCGATTCCTTTCAGAGTCTGAAGATTCAGCTTCACTTGTGCTGTCTTCTGAAGCACTCCAAGTAGCCTTCATGGATTTCTTAAACTTATTGTCCTTATATTCATATTTCTTTTTATACTTCAGCTTTGGACAGTCGGCTTTAATGTGTCCTTTTCTCTTGCACTCATAGCAGACAACATCATATGATTTGTCATTCTTCTTCCAATCCTTTTTCCATTTACCTTGGTGATCATACTTACCCTTATAATTTGTTTTTCTGAAGAACTTCTTTTTCCTATAAAATTTCTTAAATCTTCTAGCAATGTGAGCCATCTCAGCATCACTGTCAGAATCACTTTCACTGTCTTCACAGCTTGAACTTTCAACTACAGCTTGAAGCTTTTCTTTGTCCTTATTCTTTGAAGTTGAGTATTTGAAAGCGACAGACTTTCTTGGAGGTTCATTTTCTTCCTCTTTATTCACTTTAAGCTCTTCTTCATACATCATTAGCTTGCCAATTAGTTCCTTGACAGGTAGAGCAGCAATGTCACATGATTCTCTGATTGAGACAGATGTGCCTCTCCATCTATCAGGTAGACATCTCAAAATTCTCATAATTTGTTCCTTCGATGAGACATCCTTTCCCAGCGAGATCATTGTATTGACAATTTCATTGAACCTGAGATACATGTCAGAAATGGGTTCGTCAGGCTTCATTTTAAAATTATCATATTTGATAGTATAAGTGTTCAATCTCATTTCTTTAACATTCGTTGTTCCTTCATGAGAAACAGCTAAGGTATCCCAAATTTCATATGCAGTTTTACATGCAGAAATTCTATTAAACTCTTCATCTCCTAGAGCACAGTACAAGGAATTCATAGCTTTACAGTTGTTATTGTAAGCAGTCTTTATAGGTTCATCCCAAGTAGATCTAGCAGTAGTAGGAATTTTGTATTCTGATTCAATAGCAGTCCAAATATCAAAACCTATGCTTTCTAGATGAATTTTCATTTTCAGTTTCCACTGAGCATAATTAGTTCCATTGAAGAAAGGTGGCCGGTTAGTAGAAGCACCCTCAAGTCTATTGTCCATGATGAGAAAATTTTAAAGAGATAAAAATTTAGATATAACAGAAATTTTAAGAACTTTAAAATACAACTAAAATCACAGTTCAAAAGCAGAGTACTTTTAGAGAGTATTTTCAATCCTCTGATACCAAGTGTTGGTCGGAGTGGTTTACTCAAGAGGGGGGTGAATTGAGTACCAATTAAAATTTCTGTATTTAAAAACAATGTCTTAAAGACCCCCAAATAAAATAATAAATTAAACTGTAGTGAATTTATATTAAAGTAGAGGTTCTGTTAGATCCTCAAGGGATTGATTAATTCCCGGTTAATCAACACAGGAGTGTGTGATTATCTTTTGAAACTAACTTACTAATCTACACTTAACATAAACACTTGCTAATTTAATTATCAAAGTAACTTTAAAAACAGTATTGGTTTTTAAGTGATTAGCAGCGGAATAAAACTTTGAAAGAGATGGCACAACAAATGTAACCAAGAGGTTCAGTCTCAAGCCGAGACTTAGTCCTCTCAAAAGTTTATATAAAAATGATCCACACCCTGGATCGGGGTTCAACAGTTTACAACTGTCCAGGTCCAAGACCTCTACCACTGTTCTTCGTGGGAAACAGTACAACAGCAACCAGCTGTCCAGGTCACACATGACCTCTACCACTGTTATTCGTGGGAAAGAATAGAATGAAAGATTTTGGTAAGGATTTACAAATCCTCCAGTTTAAGTACATGAGACAGTGTATGTGTTAGATACAGCAGATAACACACACTGCTCGAAATGAATGATAATAAATCACAGAACAAGAGATGTAGAGTTTAGAAGTGGTTCTGGTGATTTCAGTGTAGCTCTAGACTCCTTTGGATTCGATCAGAAGTGAGTCTGAGTCCTCTTCTCGTTTCTGTTTGAGAAACAGAGTGTCGTATGCTCCAGGTTCACAGACAGTGAAAATGTAGTGGTTGAAGTTCTTCAGTGTTCTTCTTATATGCACAGAACACTTCTCGAGTATGCTTGATTGTCTATGACCTTCTCTGTGTTCTTGATGGAACTGTTTTTGCTCTTCTTGATTCTTCTCGTTCTTGTGTTTGGTATATTTTATCCACCACACACTTCTCTAGTTGCTTCTCGTTGGGCAGCGTAGTCTTCTCGTATTTATCTCCCAACAGGGGACAGAAAAGATTTCCTTTCTGCAGGTACGAGGTACGGGTTCCTGACATCCGACAAACTTTATAAGATATTTGACAAATCATTAAAATGTACATGATATGACCGTTGGATAGATTAAATAAAGATAAATAAATAAATTCAAACAGTGAGTCGAGTGATTGGTAGGTAATCAGTATCGGTAGCTTGGACATCGGTAGCTTGAACATCGGTAGCTCAATTTCATTAGTTGCTTTGACTCTATCGGTGGATCTATGCGTCGGTTGGTATATGCTTGTATCGGTGACTTTGTTTATCAGTAGCTCCATGCGTCGGTAGCTCCATGCGTCGGTAGCTGTGAGTCTGTCGGTAGCTTCGTCTATCGGTGACTCTTATTCCATCGGTAGCTATTTATACTTACACCGGTAGCTCTATGTTTGTATCGGTAGCTGTCTGTAAGTCAGTAGCTTACATTTATAAGCACATCGGTAGCTCTGTGTTAAGTATATCGGTGACTCTGTCTGTCGGTAGACTAAGTCTATCGGTAGACTGGGTACCGGTAGCTCTTTATCAGTAGCTATAGGCAGATTACTTATCTGTTTTATGCAGAACACATCCGATTGTGTTAGAATTAATTTATAGCTTGTATGAACATGGATAAATGAGGATTAACATATTCCAAAGACTATTTTAAAAAGTATTATTGGTTTGATCATAGATTTGAAAGAATTAAAGTATAGATCAAAGATACTTAAAGAATATCATAGAGAATGAAAACATAATTGGGATTTTTAACACATATGAATACATGATTGAGATTATCAAAACAGGTGAGGTCAACAATATATTTTTTAAAGATATCATTATTCCCTCTAGCGTATCCTTACATATCATTCATAGTACACTTCCTAGATCCCTGGAAAAGTAAACAAAATTGTAAGATCTCGGGTTTTTCTTAAGGAACTGATCTTCTTTTTGGGTTAAATATGTTTATTTTCCTTTTTGTCTTAGACCCTAGACCAGGACGTGGGATGGTTGGGTTGTTTTTGGGAAAGAAAGGGGAAAACAGGCAGAAATATGGCCGTAGGCCAGGTACACGTCGTGTACTTGGTCTACACGCTGTGTACTTCAAGTACACGTCGTGTACTTGGCTGTCATGACGTGTAGCCAGTATGGATTAGAAAAAAAAACTTAGAGCACACGCCGTGTACTTGAGGTACATGCCGCGTCCTTTCCCAGTGAGTTTTTTTTATAAAAGAGCCAGTAGCTTATATTTTTGACGGACAATATGTTTCTCTCCTTTTTGAACCCAAAAACCATTTATTCTAGTTTTTCAAGTATTGAAGCCATCTGGTCTCCGATTCGAGTGCCGTCTATCACATTGGAACCATATCGGTAAGTACTTGATTACTTTTAATCCGTTATTGATTCTTCGGAACAACGATTGCGCTATTTGGATTTAGGATCATATGCCCTAATAATATGTTCTTCGTCCGTTCTTCAGATTTCTTCCAAACCGGGATGAATCAGGACACAATACTGGGCGAGCTGTCTACTAGCGAGGCGAGGTAGGTGGTCTATACTTTCTTTTGGCTTTTCTTGTTGTTTTTTGAGCGTTCGACCGAAATGAAATTTATCGGACTTTCCGGCGAGGTCTCGTTTTTGAGCGAGTAACTTTTAGTAGCTATAGTCGGACCTAGTGAAGTTGACCATAGATTCTATTTAGGTGCGTTGACACTTGTTTACTCTTTTCAAGGTCACCCAAGGGGTGCGCCTTAAGGGAAATATCTTGTTTATGCCAGTTTAAACCACCCAAGGGGTGTGTTCTTGCGCTTGCCTAATTAGAGGAAGCCTATTAATGCTTTGATTGCTTGAATAGCCTGTTTAGGAGTTGTACTGCCTCCTTGCTCAATGAATATCATGTTATGCCTTGCCTATTTTGATAGTTTGACAAGTTAAATGGATAATATGAGTGTGTATACCTATATGAAATGACTAATGACATGTTAAATGGTTTATATGGGAGGGTAGGCCCATATGCTTGTTTTGATAAATGGTTTGCATGAGTAGGTATACTCATGGCTTGTGCATGTTGATGTGAATGGGTATACTCACATGGATTGAATGTTTAATTTGAATGTTTGAATGCTCGAATGAATGGTTGATAGATTCCTTGGACTACTCTCCATGGATCTGGAATGTGGCAGTGGACGCCTTGGGTTGACTCTGCCCCTTGTGTTTTGATTCTGTGGGATGCCTCGGGCCTTGCTACCCTGTGGATCCGGCTTGCTTGGGCTTGCGTAGGACTTATTATTTCCATGCTCCTAGGACCCCAACCAGTGCCTAACCGAGTTTCCACCAGGGATGCCCATGGGAATCAATAGGATGCCTTGGACAAGCTCCTTGGATCCAACCCTCCGTGGTTTAGATATTTATTACTTGGATGCCTTGGTCTATTAACACCTTAGATCCAGCCCTTGGGGTCTACACTTCACTATACGGCGTGGCCGTGGGATACTTGACTTCTCTATACAACGAGGTTGTGGATTTCTTGATATAGATGGATGTACGGCGTGACCGTGTGACTTGCTTGTTTACTTGTTATAGCTGCCTTGTTAGGAGCTGACTCTCTTTTGTAGGTATCCTTGAGGGCTGTTCAGTTTTACTTGATACAGTAGACTTATGCCATGGGCATACACACATTACATTACTGGTTGTTTACTCTTGCTAGTACTTTTATAAAATAGTTGTTAGAATTGTATAGATCCAGGTGGTCGCCTACTGAGATGTTTATCTCACACCCTATTTGGGCCTCATTGGGGACCCAAACAGATTATATGATTGTAGGTGATGATAGAGACAAGTGCCCTAGTACAGGTTGTTGATTGTGTCTTTGGAGTAGGGGAGCATAGGACCAAGAAGAGGCTTGCGATGCCAGGATACCCTTTTGATCTTTTTTTATTTTTGGTACTTGTATTTTATTACATCGCCTTGTACCTGCTTTGGCTGTTTTCAAGACACTTGTACCATCTACATCATTTTTGTATATGAGATACTCTTGGTTATTGATATGTATATTCTTGTCTGCCTGTATTACTTTCAATTGTCTGCTTATTTATTCGCTTCCACTATTTCATGTTTTTGACTTTCGCTGTGATACTCTAGTAATGAGGGCATAGTCTCCCTACTGATTCACCTAGACCCTCATTGCTAGCCGGGAGCCTCTGGCGTTTGGGGAGATGCGCTTGAGGCCTTGTGACCAACCGGGCTCGAGGCACCGTTTTGGGTGGCATCTGGGTCCGAGACATTACAATGTGGTATCAGAGGGGTTTTCCCTTATCTGGTTGACTTACTATTTGGAAACATTAGACAGGGATAGGAAATAATTGGAGTTTGGTAATAAACTGTGTCCGGGAGTAGCTACCCCACCTACATGGAAAAACCAAATTGCCTCGAATTGAGTTCTGATTTTCTAGATTTTGACTATTACAGTTGATTTGATTTCACCATTGGGTGATGCACTTGATTTCTGCTATTATTGTTGTTGCAATTTTTGGGTTCTATTTCAGTTGCAACCCGATGAGATGAGGGTGTTCCATCTCATGCATCATATAGACACTTGTTATAATCACATGCCATGCATTATGCCATGTCATCTAGGATGCATTAGACATTACATGATGTTGTGATAGTTGATGTGATAGTTGTGCCTGCTGTTGTGTTAGTTGAGTGTAGTATACAAAGGTGTGATGTCATCTTTAAATCCACAATAAGTATGGGCCCTTATGAATTGGGAAATGATACACCAGTAAAATGTAAATGCTGAATGAACTTGTTATATGTATGGTTTGAATGGGAGCCAAGTTTTAAGTTCATGTGGTGTTATGTGCCCTCATGGATTCAGAAATTGGTAAACCCTTGGTAAAATTTTCTGAATAACTGAATGTGAAATGGAAATGAAAACTCGAATGGAAAAAGAGAGACTTGACCCAGATCCAACTTTTGAGTGGGCGAGAGGCACAATTTCTAGTGGTTTATTGTCTGTTCTCTATACAACCCTGGATTTAGGAGTAGGTTGTGAGTTTGAATTGTTTTTTAGGAGGGTTCTGACCGTCCTATGCTTTGATCTTTGTGCTTTGATGTTGTCCTTTCCTGATGCGTGCGTTTGGAATTATAGATACATGCCACCGTGATGACCTCTAGTGGTACGCTGTGATGGAGGTGATGGTCATAATTTAGAGATGGTGGGCCACGAGCTACTGCTTGTATAACGACCCAACCATTTCTTACATTACTATTACATCATTTTAAAGATAAACAACATAATAGTATTACACATAGAGGATCCAAAGGTTTAGTGTCTTGGGCAAACTAGGACCATACATAACAATTACAACATCAAGCATAAACATTTATTTAATTTCTTCTTCTATAGCTTCTTATTGGCACTTGTCCTCTCCTTAGTACATGTAGCCACCTGAGGATATACATCAAAAGGGGTGAGCTATAATCCCATTAAGAGGATAGATAAGAACAATATAACATGTGGTGATCACAATAATAACATGGGAAAAATATCATGAACATGAGAGGAAGCATAAATATAAGACTTGAAATGTGGCAATGCATAAAAATGAAACATCATGTCTTAGTGGTTAACTACCACACATACTTGTGAACCAAGCTATAATCTTGTTTACACATCATTTCACATTTACTCATGAGATTCATCACTTTACCCAATGCATTGGAGCGCTGTATAATTCCGGGCGCACCCGTCACTTTGAAACATTCATATTGCGCTATATAATTCTAGGCGCACTCGTCACATCTTAACATTATCATTATCATGCTTGCCACATGGAACATATATCAAAAGTGAACATAACTAACCCATGTAAAGGAATGGGTTACATATCATAAGGAAACATTCATAAACTTTGGGTTCCCAAAAGAAAGAGGGAATAACATACATCTTACAAGAACCGTCCACTTTGAGTGAGAAGTAAAAGGTGTGTTCTTAAAAGAAGAGTTCTTTTTGAAAACATTTTGTTTGACATAAAAACAAAAAAAAACATGTATATCCCAGAAAAGGAAATACAGTTATGAAGAAATTATCTTTAAGGAGTAACCATATAAAAAATGGAGTGAAAGAGGGAGAACCCGAAGGATGAAAGCTGGGTTCGAGAATTTCCCCTTACCTTGTATCTGAATGCTTAATTCTCTTTAATGTCCTATATAATGACATTATATTCATTAATTAGAAATAAAGAACCTTTTGTACATTAATATGGTTTATTATGGTTTCATTAAGTGATTTTATGTTCCTCTGGATGAGTTATAGAGTTTAAAAACATTATTCAGGAATGTTTGTTTTTATGGTTTTCTTGAGTGGTTCACTTGTATTCTTAAATTGAAGTTTGGGTAGAACATGGGTAAACATCCAGAACTAATATTACATGTTATTAATGATATTACAGGAGTTTTAATGATCTTATAATGAATTATATTATATCCATGTGGATGAATCATTAAATAAGAATTAAATGATGATTGTTTGGGTTAATTTGAACGGTTTTTCGACCATAATGAACTTGTTTTAATTTATCACTTAGTAATATGGCCATAAGTTATTTCAATAACTTTAAATAGGAAATAATACATATAAAATATTCTGGTTCAACCATAAAAATGGTTTCATGACCAAATCTGAAGATATAAATGGAAGAAGAAATCATGTCGTTCTTGAAGCTGATAAATTAACACCTCACGAACAACGTTCTCTTTAATAAAATAAAAGGAAGAGGGAAAAGGGGTTGGATGATATAATATCCCATTATCATCATAACATTTCAGTAGATGTATAATACTGGAGTTACAATACCATTTTGATGAAGATAGGTGGGAAGATATCAAGAAATGAACTTGAACTTGAAAGGAAATTAAAGGAGAAGAGGGAGAGAAATTACCTCTTAAATCCTCCTCTTGAGATTCTCCTTAAAGAAGCTAGGCTCGGTATTTTGATGAGACCAGTAGCTCTTGAACATGGGAGAGGGTCTAGGGAAGATGTTTGGGTAGATTTTAGAGAAGGCTTGGAGCTTGAGAGGTGTGAGAAAATGAGGGTGTGAAGGGTGGTTTTTATAGTGGAGGGGAGAGGGGTTTCCTTAATGTAAAATTCATTAGTTTATTAATTTCCCCTAAGACAAGGAATAATGAGTCTTGAATGAAAAATAATAGTAATTTTATCATGTGATCCCGAACCAAGTGGGCTTACATCACCAGAACATCACACATGACTCTATAATTAGCTTATTTATCTTATTTTTTTAAATTATAGTATTTCACTATTCATAAAAAATTCAAGTATTTCAGAAAAATCCCAAAAATTTACCCCAAACATTTTTTGACATGTTGAATCCAAAAATGAAGTCCATTTTTCAAAAAATAATTTTCTAAATATGATTAATTTAATATTTAATTAAAATGATCGTTTATTACTAAAAAACAGTTTTAAAACATTCATTTACTTATTCTAAAATATTGGTACATCATACTTTCACTTGAATATTATTTTTATACTATCATAGGTAAGGTTACTATAAATTAGGGCATGTCACTATTCATAAGGGTATGTTACTATTCATAAGGGTATGTTACTATTCACCAAAAAATATTTTTGTTTTATTAGACTCCAAAAATCATCTTGAACACAACCGTGTGTGTCGGATTTTCAAAATTCCAAACACAAAAGTGAAAAACTTATGTTTAAAGGTCACTTATCACTTAGTAGTTCATTATGTTGTGTTTTCATGTTATTTTATGAAATAATTATAATAAGTTAATTTTCATTGAAAAACTTTGGGTCGTTATATTCTTCCCCCCTTAAGAAATTTCACCCTCGAAATTTCACTTTACACAAACAGGTGAGGGTGTTTATCCTTCATTGCCTCTTATGGTTCCCAAGTTGCTTCCTCAAACTTATGGTTCCTCCACAACACTTTAACAAGATGGGTTGTCTTGTTGCATAGAACCATATCTCTCCGATCCAGAATCTTTACTGATTGCTCCTCATAGGAGAGATCATCTTCCAGCTGCACCACCTTTGAGTTTAGTACATGTGAGGGGTCTTATATGTACTTCCTTAGTAGTGATACATTAAACACATCATGAACTTGAGCCATATTCCGTGTAAGTGCAAGACGATAGGCCACGACTCCTATGAGGTCAAGGATCTCAAAGGGGCCAATGTACCTTGGGCTTAACTTCCATTTCTTCCCAAATCGCTTGACTCTCTTCCATGGAGATATTCGTAGTAAGACTTTTCTCCAACATCGAACTCCAAGTCCCTTTGATGGTTGTCAGCATAGCTCTTTTTCCGACTCTGATAAGCTTTGATGTGTTTCCGGATGACTTGAACCTTCTCTGTCATCTCTTGAAAAAGATCGGTTCCAAGTAGCTTTCTTTCTCCAACTTCATCCCAACAGGTTGGAGTTCTACATCGCTTTCCATACAGAGCTTCATATGGAGCCATCTGAATACTCAAGTGGAATCTATTGTTGTATGAGAACTCAACCAATGGGATATGCTGATCCCATCCACCTTTGAATTCTAGAGAGCAGACTCTTAGCATATCTTCAAGCGTCTGAATATTCCTTTCAGATTGGCCATCATTTTGGGGGTGATAGGCCGTGCTGAAATTTAATTTAGTACTCAAAGCATGTTGAAGACTCCTCCAGAATTTAGATGTGAACCTTGGATCATGGTCATAGACAATTGAGAGTGGAACACCGTGCAGTCTCACCACTTCCTTCATATATATCTTTGCAAGTTGTTCAAGCGAGAGATCTTCCCGAATAGCGATAAAATGGGCAGTCTTGGTGAGTCAGTCAACCACAACCCATATCACATTATTTCCCTTTGACGTCTTTGGGAGACCCGTGACAAAGTCCATAGTAACATTTTCCCATTTCTACATGGGTATAGGCAATGGCTGCATCATACCTTTGGACTTTTGTCACTCAGCTTTAACTTGCTGACATACCAAGCACCTTGATATATATTCTGCAATCTCCATCTTCATGTTATCCCACCAAAAGTGTTCTTGGAGATCCTGGTACATCTTGGTACTCCCAGGATGAATAGAGAATGTTGAGCTATGTGCATTGTCCAATAGATCCTTCTTTATCCCGGGTGATGAAGGCACACAAAGCCGCGTTCCAAACCGAATCACACCATCATCGTCGATATGGAACTCTTGCAGCTTCCCTTCCTTTAATGCATTCACCATATTTTGTATCTCCACATCATCCCTTTGTGCTTCCTTAAACTTCTCCAGGATGGATGGTTGCACAATCATTTAAGAAAGGTAGGATGTATCCCCTACCCTTATGATTTCCAAATCCATCCTTTGCATATCTAAGAAGATATGGTCTTTCTCAATCCGTAACATGGATAGAGTAGTGGGTTCTTTTCTACTTAGAGCATCAGCTACCTTGTTCGCCTTTCCGTGATGGTAGTGAATAGAGTAATCGTAATCCTTGATTAGCTCTAACCATCTCATTTGACGCATGTTGATCTCCTTTTGTGTGAATATATACTTTAGGCTCTTGTGGTCGGTGTATATGTCACACTTCTCGCCATAAAGGTAGTGCCGCCATATTTTCAAGGAAAAAATCACGGCTGCCAGCTCTAGATCATGCGTCAGGTAGTTCTGATAATGGATCTTCATCTGTTGTGAGGGGTAGGCTATCACATTATCATTTTTCATGAGTATGCAACCCAAGACTTTCTTTTAAGAATCACTGTATATCACAAAAATTTCTCTGCTTTTTGGTAGTGTGAGTACAGGTGCAGTGATCAACCTTCTATTTAGCTCCTTGAAGCTTCCCTCACATTCTTCTGTCTAGACATACTTTACCCCTTTCCTTGTTAACTTAGTTAGTGGGCTTGACAATCGTGAGAAGTTTCTCACAAAACGTTGGTAGTACCCAGCTAATCCAAGAAAACTACAGATTTCTGTGACACTAGAGGGCCTGGGCCATTCCTCAATCGCCTTTGTTTTTGAAGGATCCACAGAAATTCCATCACTTGTGATCAAATGTCCCAAGAATGTGACTTGCTTCATCCAAAAGTCACACTTTCTGAACTTGGCGTACAACTTCTCCTTTCTTAATTTCTCCAAAACAAGTCTTAGATGTTCTTCATGTTCCTCCTTTCTCTTGGAGTAGATGAGAATATCATCAATAAACACTACCACAAATTTGTCGAGGTAATGTCTAAAGACTATATTCATCAAATCCATGAAGATTTTAGGGGCATTAGTAAGTCTGAAGGGCATCACCAAAAACTCATAGTGCCCATACCTTGTTCGAAAGGCAGTCTTCTGAATATCTTCCTTATTCGCCTTTACCTGATGATATCCAGAATGAAGATCCACCTTTGAGAAGTATTGATCTCCTCTTAACTAGTTGAACAAGTCATCAATACTTGGGAGAGGATACTTGTTCTTTATGGTGATCTTGTTGAGTTCCCGATAATCGATACACAACCGCATTGTTCCATCCTTCTTCTTCACAAAGAGCACTGGTGCACCCCAAGGTGATGCACTAGGGCATATGAACCCTTTGTCCAGATGCTCTTGAAGCTATTTCTTTAACTCCTCCAGTTCGATAGGATCCATCCTATAGGGACACTTTGAGATAGGAGTAGCTCTGGGTATGAGTTCAATTGAGTACTCAACCTCACGATCTGGGGGAATTCCGGGTAACTCTTCGAGAAATACATCACCATATTCCCTCACGATGGGCATTTCCTCAAGGTTGGAACTTTCCTTCAACTCAACCATTTGGGCGAGGTACGCTTCTTCATAGGGAATCAATACCCACACCATTGAAGGATTTTTCAAAGGAGATTCATAATCTTCCTTGCATTTGTAGAGGAGAATGGGATGGTTCAGAATATGAAAAGATATTTCCTTTTACTGACAATTGATATGTGCTCTATATAACGAGAGACAATCCATTCCCATTATAGCGTCGAATTCCACCAAGGGAAGTATTACAAGATTTGCTGGAAGAATATTCCCACATACACCAACAGGATAGGAGTCAAACACTTGGGTTGCAATGATTTTACCACTTGGTGTTTTTACAGATATCTCTACTTCAAGGTTTTGGGGCTTCGATTCTATAGTTCTAGAAAACTTGCAAGATATAAAGGAATGTGTAGATCCAGAATCAAATAAGACTTTTTCCATTCTTGAGTGAATAGGAAGTGTACCTTGTACGACTTCATTATCTTGATCCACTTCTGCAGTATTGATGGCATAAGACTTCCCTTGTTCCTTTGGATTTGGTGGTTGCTGACATTTATTACCCTCGAGAACTCGAGGTTTAGTGCACTGACTTGCATAGTGCCCTATCCCCCTACAGTTGTAGCATTGAACCATGAGTGGTTCTCTCCTTTATTCTGCCACATTCTCCTTCCTTTTCGTGTCTTTTCGACACTCTTGAGCATGGTGTCCTTTCCCACACTTGAAGCACTTCCCCATCCCTTTGAGGCAGTTCCCATGGTGCAACTTCCCACATTTTTGGCATGTGGGTCGTTGAGTTTTCTTCCCACCTTTGTCATTAGATCCTCCAGCTTAAAACTCCATCTTTCGTTTCTTATCACCATAGCCATGGGACCATTCTCCAAACTCCATATCCACTTTGAGAGCACATCGAAAAACTTATTCATAACTCCCAAAGTCTCAAATTTCAAGATCCTTTCAAAGGTGTGGTTTTAATCCACTAAAGAATCTATCAATTTTGCTATCATTGTTGACAAAAAAAACCGAAGTGTACCTTGCAAGCCTTGTGAAATTCGCTTCATAAGTTGTGACAGATTCTCCTTATTTTTTCTTGAGCTCTTTGAATTCTCTCTCCATCTTCGTGCGAAGAGTTCATGGGAAATACTTATTAAGAAACATTATCTTAAAGTATTCCCATTCTATCTCTTCAATTTCCTCCCTTGGATTTGTGTTCTTAATCAAATCCCACCATTGATCGGCTTCTCCATCTAGAAAATAAACGGCTAAAGTCACCTTCTCCATCTCAGAACAATGAAGAATAGAAAAGATCTTCTCCATGGAGTTTACCCACTGTTCCACAACTAGTGGATCAGAAGATCCACTAAACGTCGATGGTCGTTGCCGCATAAAACATTCGATAGCCAGTTTCTCCCTCTTTGGTGAAGGAGGATGCTTTCCATTATTATGGTTATTGTTCATAACCTGAGATAATTGGGTAAGCATCACCATGAAGTTTTTAAATCTACCTCCCAAATCATTGGGGATGTCATTCGGGCAATCGTTTCATTGGCCCTCACACGAGTTGTTGGCCTGATTTCTCCTGGTTCCCACCATTTTCTAAAATAGAAAAGGTTAGAACAAAAAATAAGTAAACAAGTCATGAATATATAACTTATTCATTTGAACAATTTATACTAAAATCATAACATATGGGATCCCTATGTAAATATTCTTGTGTGCATATTTTTACTTAGTCTCATGCTATAGGTTTTTTCTAGGGTTCACTAATCCTAATTCCCAAATTAATTAAACCTTTTCTCTGGTACCAACTATAGAGACCCTACCTTTTCTTACATTACTATTAAATCATTTTAAAGATAAACAACATAATAGTGTTACACATAGAGGATTCAAAGGTTTAGTGTCTTGGGAAAACTAGGACCATACATAAACATTTATTTAATTTCTTCTTCTCTAGATTCTTATTGGCACTTGTCCTCTCCTTAGTAAATGTAGCCACCTGAGGATATACATAAAAAGGGGTGATCTATAAGCCTAGTAAGAGGATAGATAAGAACAATATAGCATGGGGTGAGCATAATAATAACATGGGAAAAAGATCATGAACATGAGAGGAAGCATAAATATAAGACTTGAAATGTGGCAATGCATAAAAATGAAACATCATGTCTTACTAGTTAACTACCACACATACTTGTGAACCAAGATAGAATCTTGTTAACACATCATTTCACATTTAATCATGAGATTCATCACTTTACCCAATGCATTGGAGCTCTATATAATTCTGGGCGCACCTGTCACTTTGAAACATTCATATTGCGCTATATAATTCTGGGCGCACCCGTCACATATTAACATTATCATTATCATGCTTTCCATATGGAACATATATCAAAAGTGAAAATAAATAACCCATGGAAAGGAATGAGTTACATCTCATAAGGACACATTCATAAACTTTGGGTTCCCAAAAGAAAGAGGGAATAACATACATGTTACAAGAACCGTCCCCTTTGAGTGAGAAGTAAAAGGCGTGTTCTTAAAAGAAGAGTTCTTTTTGAAATTTTTTTGTTTGAAATAAAAACCAGGGGAAAACATGTATATCCTAGAAAAGGAAATATATTGATGAAGAAATTATCTTTAAGGAGTAACCATATAAAAAATGTAGTGAAAGAGGGAGAACCCGAAGGATGAAAGTTGGGTTCGAGAATTTCCCCTTACCTTGTATCTGAATGATTCCTTCTCTTTAATGTCCTGTATAATGACATTATATTCATTAATTAGAAATCCAGAACCTTGTGTACATTAATATGGTTCATTATGGTTTCATTAAGTGATTTTATGTGCCTTTGGATGAGTTATAGAGTTTAAAAACATTATTCAGGAATGTTTGTTTTTATGGTTTTCTTGAGTGGTTCACTTGTATTCTTAAATTGAAGTTTGGGTAGAACATGGGTAAACATACAAAACTGATATTACATGTTATTAATGATATTAAAGGAGTTTGAATGATCTTATAATTAATTATATTATATCCATGTGGATGAATCATTAGATAAGAATTAAATTATGACTGTTTGGGTTAATTTGAACGGGTTTTCGATCATAATGAACTTGTTTTAATTTATCACTTAGTAATATGGCCATAAGTTATTTCCAGAACTTTAAATAGGAAATAATACATATAAAAAATTCTTGTTCAACCATAAAAATGGTTTCATGACCAGATCTGAAGGTAGAAATGGAAGAAGAAAGCATGTCGTTTTTGAAGGTGATAAATTAACACCTCACGAACAACGTTCTCTTTAATAAAATAAAAGGAAGAGGGAAATGGGGTTGGATGATATAATATCCCATTAGCATCATAACATTATAGTATATGTATAATACTGGAGTTACAATACAATTTGGATGAATATAGGTGGGGATAGATCAATAAATTAACTTGAACTTGAAAGGAAATTAATGGAGAAGATGGAGAGAAATTACCTCTTAAATACTCCTCATGAGATTCTCCTTAAAGAAGCTAGGCTTGGTATTTTGATGAGACCAGCAGCTATTGAATGTGGGAGAGGGGCTAGAGAAGATTTTTGGGTAGAGTTTAGAGAAGGCTTGGATCTTGATTGGTGTGAGGAAATGAGGGTGTGAAGGGTGGTTTTTATAGTGGAGGGGAGAGGGGTTTCCTTAATATAAAATTCATTAGTTTATTAATTTCCCTTAAGACAAGGAATAGTGATTCCTGAATGACCAAAAATAGTAATTTTATCATGTGATCCCAAAACAAGTGGTCTTACATCAGCAGAACATCACACATGACTCTATAATTAGCTTATTTAGCTTGTTTTTGTAAATTACGGTATTCCACTATTCATAAAAAATTCAAGTATTTCAGAAAAATCCCAAAAATTTATCCCAACCATTTTTTGACGTGTAGAATCCAAAAATGAAGTTCATTTTTCAAAAAATAATTTTCTAAATATTATTAATTTAATATTTAATTAAAATCATGGTTTATTACTAAAAAATAGTTTTAAAACATTCATTTACTTGTTCTAAAATATTGGTACATCATAATTTGACTTGAATATTATTTTTATACTATCATAGGAAAGGTTACTATAAATTAGGGTATATCAATATTCATAAGGGTATTTTACTATTCACTAAAAATTATTTTTGTTTTATCAGACTCCAAAAATCATCTTGAACACAACTGTGTCTGTCAGATTTTCAAAATTTCAAACACAGAAGTGAAAAAATTATGTTTAAAGGTCACTTATCACTTAGTAGTTCATTATGTTGTGTTTTCATGTTATTTTATGACATAATTATAAGAAGGTAATTTTCATTGAAAAACTTTGGGTCATTACAGCTTGATCCTTCTATAGTTCCACCAGTGGCACCTGAGGCTGTTCCAGACATAGGTGCTGAGGCACAGTTCTGCAAAGGTTTCTTTCGCTATATGAAGACTTTCCAGGGAGCACTACATCCAGCCTTGACTATGACTGAGCTGACACGGGTGTTCCAGTAGCAGCAACATCCTAAATTTATAGGTGATGATAGACCACAGGCTGCAGAGTTGTGTCTAGAGACCACGTTAGAAATTTTCGGGCATCTGGAGATGCCTTCAGAGCGGAGGTTCAGGCTCGTGACTTACATGCTACGTGGAGCAGAAAAGCACTGGTGTGACGTTATAAACCAGGCTAATGGGCTATGTAATATGGGTTGGAATGATTTACAAACATTCTTCTAAGACTACTTTTATCCCGTGACTCTGTGAGCAGAGCGGGCTAGTGAGTTCATGCGTTTGGAGCAGGGCATGATAACGGTTATGGAATACTCAGCACGCTTTATAGAGCTGCAACATTTTACACCATTGTATCTTACTAATGAGTTGTCGAGGGAGAGACGCTTTGAGGAAGGTCTCAAACATGCTATCAGATCTCAGGTCCTTTTGTTTAGGTTTACTTCTATCACTGATATTGTGAATCAGGCACTGATTAACGAGTGAAACCTGAGGGAAGCTGGGGGTACAAAACAAGCGAGTGTTGTTTCTTGCCCTGGTGGATCTATGTCTTCAGGAAGGAAGCGCCGTGTTGAGGCTTCCCATGATGTGAGTGCTAGTCTGGCTGTGGGTGCAGGTAACTTAGTGTTTTTCCATTAGTGTGGTAGGTGAGGCCACATGAAAAATTAGTGTGACCACAACCCAGTCAAGTGCCAAGTTTGCGGCAGGATGGGATACATGCAACGGTTTTGCAGGACCTTCCCTCCAACTGCAAGTGGTAGGGGTCTGCTCCGACATCAAGTTCAGGAGCAAGGTCTTCATCTCCATGCCAGGCTGGGAACTGGAGTAGTGTAGGCCGGTCAGGCCAGGGCAGTGGTGGTTGTGTCCGTGGTAGCCAGACACCGAGTTCTCAGAGGTAGTAGGGCAGATTAACTCAGGGTAGCTGGGCAGGGTCACAGGGCCGTGGTACAGGCCAGACTTATGTAGTGCAACAAACCCAATAGGAGTAGGATCCGAGACCGTCTACAGTGATAGGTAAGGTTTTAGTAGCTTCTACTATTGCATCTACTCTTTTCGATATAGGAACCTCTCACAAATTTATCTCTACACGAGTGGTAAAGAGACTTAGGCTTGTTGTTTTTCTTTATGAGGGTGTTTTGACACTAGAAAACCATTGGGAGTTAGAACGGGTGATGTACGCTAGTGTACACAGTGTTCCCTTAAGGTCAGAGGGTGTCACTTCATCTGGGATCTTTATGTCCTCTAGATCATAGGGTTTGATGTCATTCTCGGAATGGATTGTCTTGTAGCTTATCGAGCATACGTTGACTGCTATCGTTGAAGGGTGACTTTCACATTACTAGAGGGTGCAGTGTTTATTCACAAGGATGAATGGGATGTCCAATCAAGCAAATCTAGACCCTAGCATCTTGGGCTTGGAGAGATGGCAACCCATATTTCTAGTTTTTTTTGGATGATCAGGGAGTGAGTCAGGCAGAATTTCCTCTAGTGGTTGAGTGCTTTATGGATGTCATTCCTGATGAATTTTCTGGTTTACCTCCTGAGAGAGAGGTTTGGTAGCTCAAGAGGCAGCTAAAGGATTTGGATGTGAAGGGGTTTATCAGACCCAATACTTATCTGCAGGGTTCGCCAATCCTTTTTGCAAAAAAGGTGGAAAAAACTCTTATGCTATACACGGATTATCAGAAACTGAACCGGTTGACGGTTAAAAACTTATATCCCTTGCCATGGATAGATGACTTGTTTGATCAGCTTCGAGGAGATCGAGTGTTCTCGAAGATCGACTTGAGGCCAAGATATCACTAGGTGTGTGTTCGACCTGCATACATACCTCGTACTACCTTCCGTAGCAGGTATGGGTTATATGAGTATCTAGTTATGCCGTTTGGTCTCACGAACGTGCCGATGATTTTCATGGATTTGATGAACCGAGTGTTCCATCCTTACCTAGATTCTTTTCTGGTGGTTTTTGTGAATGATATCTTGGTGTATTATCATAATCGACATGACCATGCCAACCATCTTGAGATCATTTTGAATATACTGAGAGAGAATCAGTTATATGCTAAGATCACAAAATTCCACTTTTGGATGGATCAGATTCACTTCCTGGGTCACATCATCTCAGATATAGGAGTGTCAGTGGACTCAGAGAAGGTGAGAGCTGTAGTTTCCTGGGAACAACTCAAGAACATTTTTGACATAAAAAGTTTCTTGGGGATAGCTAGTTACTACATGCATTTTATACAAGACTTATCACACTTAACAACGTCGTTGATAGGTTTGACTAAGAAGGGTGTGAAGTTTGTGTGGTCAAAATCTTATGAGATAGCCTTTTAGGGAGATTGAAATCAGCACCAGTCTTGATACTGCCAGAGTAGGGCCAGAGTTACACAATGTACTATAACGCTCCAGGTATTAGGCTGGGGGTAGTGATGATGTAGGGAGATTGAGTAGTGGTGTATCTCTTAGGAGTTGAGGCCTCAAAAGAAAAATTACCCTATACACGATCTTGAGTTATCTGAGGTTGTTCATGCATTGCGCTGTTGGAGGAACTATTTATTGGGAGAGCATTTTTTGGTGTATGTGGACCACAAAAGCCTCAAGTATATCTTTATATAGCGTGATCTGAATCTGAGGCAGCGAAGGTGGGTAGAGTACCTACAATCCTTTGACTTTTATCTTGCCTACACGCCTAGAAAGGGAAATGTAGTAGCCGATGCACTGAGCAGGAGGACTCAGATACATGCAGTGCAGTAGGCCAGCAGTGAGTGGCGGCTTATGGCGTTGTTCTCTGAGATGCATCTGGAGGTGCACGATAGACAGGGGTAGACTTTTCTTTTATCCTTAGATGTTACCTCTACACTGCTGGATAGAGTTAGGATAAGGCAGCTATCAGATTCAGAAGACCTATTTCTATGGGTAGGTATGGTAGGTGAGGACCCTCCTCCTGGTTGGATGGTAGGCGATGATGAGATCTTGCGTATCGATGGATGTGTCTGGGGTTTAGTGGATATACGTGAGGAGTTGATGCGGGAGTTTCACGATTCATCTTGGGCAGTGCATCCTGGCATTACCAAGATGTACCGTGACTTGCGGCGTCAGTACTGGTGGCCGAGAATGAAGAGAGAGGTAACTTGTTTTGTTACGAGGTGTTCCACCTGTTAGCAGGTGAAGGCGGAACATCAGCGACCAGCTGGGATTTTACAGCAGTTACCCATACCAAAGTGGAAATTGGATGATATTGTGATGGATTTTGTAATGGGTTTACCGAGGCTGACTTGAGGTAATGATGATGTGTGGGTTGTCATTGACAGGCTTACGAAGGTCACACACTTCTTGTCGATCAAGGATACCTTCAGTGCTGATGATCTTGGAAAGTTGTACATCCAAGAGGTGGTACAACTTCATGGAGTCCCACACACTATAGTTTCAGATAGGGAAACTCATTTTACGTATCATTTTTGGAAGAGTTTTCAGAGGGCGCTAGGTACACAGGTGCTTCTGAGTATAACATACCACCCTCAGACTGATGTCCATTCAGAGTGTACGATACAAGTGCTAGAGGACATGCTGAGAGCATGCACCTTGGATTTTGGGGGATCTTGGGAGAGGCGCATTCCCCTAGTTGAGTTCGCCTATAATAACAGTTATCAGGCGACGATACAGATGACACGTTATGAGTCTTTATATGATAGGCCATGCCGTTCTCCCCTGTGCTGGTTAGAGGCAGGTGAGACAACTTTACTGGGACTGTGTCTCGTGTAGGAGACTTCTGAGTAGGTCTAGTTGATTTAGAAGCGGATGGAAACTGCAAAGTCTCATAAAAAATCATACTCCAATCTATACAGACGACCTTTAGAGTTTGAGGATGGGGATTGGGTTTTCTTACATGTTTCACTGAGGTTGGGACACAATAGGATCAAGAGATAGGGTAAACTCTCACGGAAATATGTTAGTCCGTTTGAGGTTCTGGAGAGAGTCGGGTCAATTGACTATCAATTGTAGTTACCTCAGAGGTATTGAGACATGCACAATGTCTTCCATGTATCTCAGCTGCGCCTCTATCACCCAGACCCATCTCACTTTTTCAGCCCAATGAGTTTTAACTTCAAGTTAATGCATCATTTGAGGAGCATCTGATTCATATCATTGACAGGAGCACATAGGTTCTCTAAGACCGGTCAGTTCCTCTAGTACGAGTTCTATGACAGCATGACCATTTATAGGATGATACTTGGGAGACGGAGGCTGACGTACGTGCTCAGTGGCCGAAGTTGTTTTCAGACGAATCTTGACCACCCTCCAAAGAGAAATTCGGGGATGAATTGCTATAAGGGGGAATATTGTATGATCCCAGGTTTTTCTTATGGTATGAATCTTCTTTTTTGGGTTAAATGTGTTTATTTTCCTTCTTGTCTTAGACCATAGGCCAGTATGTGGGCCGGTTGGGTTGTTTTTGGGAAAGAAAGGGGAAAATAGGCTGAAATCTGGCCACAGGCCAGGTACACGTCGTGTACTTGGTCTACACACCGTGTACTTCAAGTACACGCAATGTACTTGGCCGTTACAATGTGTAGCCAGCCTGGCTCAGAAAAAAATAAGTTGGAGTACATGCCATATACTTGAGGTACACACCGTGTACTTTCCCAATAGGGTTTTTTTTATAAAAGAGGCAGTAGCACATATTTTTGATTGACAATATGTTTTCTCTTGTTTTTGAACCCAAAAACCATCTATTATAGTTTCAAGTATTGAAACCATATAGACTCCGATTCAAGCGCCGTCTATCACATTGGAACCGTATTGGTAAGTACTCAATTCCTTTTTTAGCCATTCTTGATTATTTGGAACAATTATGCACTATTTGGATTTAATATCATATGACCTAATAATCTGTTCTTCATCCGTTCTTCAGATTTCTTCCAAACCAGGACGAATCAGGACATGATACTGGACGATCTGTCTACTACTGAGGCGAGGTAGGTGGTCTATATTTTCTTTCATCTTTTCTTGGTGTTTTTCGAGCATTTGATTGAAATTAAATTTATCGGACTTTCTAGCGAGGTATCATTTTTGAGCGAGTAGCTTTTAGTAGCTATAGTTGGACTTAGTGAGGTTGGCCATAGATTCCGTTTAGGTGCATTGGCATCCATTACTCTTTTAAAGGTCACCCAAGGGGTGTTCCTTAAGGGAAATATCTTGTTTATGATAGTTTAAACCACCCAAGGGGTGTGTTCTTGTGCTTTTCTAGTTAGAGTAATCCTGTTAATGCTTTGATTGCTTGAATAGCCTGTTTAAGAGATGTACTGCCTCCTTGCTCAATGAATATCATGTTATTCCTTGCCTATTTTAATAGTTTGACATATTAAATGGATAATATGGGTGGGTATACCTATATGAAATGACTAATGTCATGTTAAATGGTTTATATGGGAGGGTTGGTCCATATGCTTGTTTTGATAAATGGTTTGCATGAGTGGGTATACTCATGGCTTGTGCAAGTTGATGTGAGTGGGTATACTCACATGGATTGAATGTTTAATTTGAATGTTTTAATGTTTGAATGAATGGTTGATAGATGCCTTGGACTACTCTCCATGGATCTGGAATGCGGTAGTGGATGCCTTGGGTTGACTCCGCCCCTTGGTTCTTGATTTTGTGGGATGCCTCGGGCCTTGCTACCCTGTGGATCCGTCTTGCTTGGAATCACGTAGGACTTTCTATTGCCATGCTCCTAGGACCCCAACCAGTGCCTAAATTATTTTACACCAGGGATTCCTATGGGACTCGATGGGATGACTTGGAAAAGATCCTTGGATCCAGACCTCCGCAGTCTAGATATTTATTACTTGGATGCCTTGGTCTGCTGACACCTTGGATCCAACCCTTGGGGTCTACACTTCACTATACGGCGTGGCCGTGGGATACTTGGCTTCTCTATACAATGAGGATATGGATTTATTGATACAGATGGATGTACGACATGGCTGTGTGACTTTCTTGTTTACTTGTTATATCTGCCTTTTTAGGAGATGACTTTATTTTGTAGGCATCCTTGAGGGCTGTTCAATTTTACTCGATATAGTAGACTAATTCCATGGGCATACACACTTTAAATTACTGGCTATTTACTCTTTCTATTAATTTTATAGAATTGCTGTTAGAATTGTATAGACCTAGGTGGTTGCCTATTGAGATGTTTATCTCACACCCTTTTTGGGCCTCCTTGGGGACCCAAACAGATTATATGATTGCAGGTGATGATAGGGACAAGTTCCCTAGTATAGGTTACTGATTGTGTCTTTGGAGCTGGGGATCATAGGACCAAGCTGAGGCTTGCGATGTTGGGATACATTTTTGGTCTTTTGATCTTTTTGGGACTTGTATTATATTACATTGCCTTGTACCTGCTTTGGATTTTTTCTAGAAACTTGTACCATATGCATCATTTTTGTATATGAGATACTCCTGGTTATTGATATTTATATTCCTATCTCCATGTATTACTTTCAGTTGTCTGCTTATTTATTCACTTATGCTATTGCATGTTTTTTACTTCCACTGTGATACTATGGTAATGAGGGCATAGTATCCCCACTGACTCACCTAGGCCCTCACTACTAGTCGGCAGCCTCTGGCATTTGGGGAGATGTGCTTGAGGCCTTGTGACCAATCGGGCTCAAAGCACTATTTCGGGTGGCATCCGGGTCCAGGACGTTACAAAAATAAGGGTGAGTTTAAATGCTAAGAGTTATGTAAAGCAAAATCTATCAAGAATAAATAAATAATAATTAATAATTCATAATCAACATAGAAAGATAAATATCTGAACACACATGTCATTTAATCAATAACTTTACCATCATGATTAGACAATGAATAATCAATATGACAAGATAAATAACTGAACACATGTCATTTAATCAATAAAATGAGAATGAAATATATCCAGAGATAATACCATTGAAAAAATATCATGGATAAAAAAACTGAATTATTGATGAAGGAAATTGTTAATTAATAGATTTCATGATCTTTTGCACTATGATATATCTTCTATCAAGACCATTCATAGGACAATTTAAAACTGATGGGTATGTATATACCAAAAACCCATTTAACTAAGACTAGCCAACTGATTCGTCTCATGTGACTAAAAATGCATCAAGGGGTGATCTATAACCAGGCTCCACCCATATCTGCATATCCAAAATATTCCTTACATAAAAAATAATTTATTTAATTCATGAAAAATATATCTTATCAACAAATTTTTTTATCGAGTAAGGAATACAAATTTATAATAATTTTCTCAGTCAATCATATAAATTTCAAAGTAAAATATCGTATGTAAAAATGATATAGGGTTTAAGTAATAAGTATATCCATGATAAATAATATAGACATTTAAGGAAAATTTAATGTCCAATGGTGATACAAAATTGAATGTTTCAAGGGAAAGTTAATGATTACAAAAATTAATCAAAAAAGAGTGTCAATACTTTCCATGATCAAACTGATCGTAAACCATCTAGAGAAATAATAAGGATGATATCAATAAAACATATTCATAGTGAATCATAAGTACAATAATGGGTTAATTTTATTGATGAATAGAAATACCATATAATTTCATTAAAATCATTATTGAGGAAAATAACCTTTTCACTTTGAAAATATTTTTTTTAACTAAACATTCACAAAATATTTTGAAAATACCTTTTTTGAAAATAAACTTTGAATCTTATAAAGTAAGGTTTAAAACGTTGAGTATTAATAATGGTGGGAAATTATGTACATGCCATACACATTAAAAAAAATATTATTTTCATGTTTTTGGTATAATCCAAATGGGCATTGTTTGGAAAATGATATGAAGATTCCTTTCATTTTTTTTGTAAAAAGATGAATATGGGTAAAAATGTATTTAATAAATCATTTGGGAAATGTTAAAAGCATTTTTGATTTTTTTATTCTGAAAACATGAATTTGAAAGAAAAAATATTTTTGACTGAAGAGAGAAATGAAATTGGATTTTATTAATTTTTTTTATTAATTTTTTTTATTAATTATTTTAAGTACCAAACAATGAAAAAATAGTACTATTACATAAAAAATTTATGAATAACCAGAGGATAAGAATATGAAAAGTTTTTATTATCCTATGATCAAATAGTTTCCTTCAATGGAAATTCAAGCATAAACATCTCGATTAAAATGAGATTGTGAAATAAACCCTTATTAAGATTATAACGTTGAAGAGATAATTAATCAATGAGCCAATTATGTGTATCAAATGTAAATACACATAAAATAAGTGGAAATAAAACAAAATATAATCAAAATTCATCACATACATAATCTTATAATATCAAATACAATAAATAAGCAATATAACCCAATGAAAAGAATTTGAGTTATGAAATCCTGTACCACTTAATAATTTTTAAGTGAAATTTCCTTAAATTAAATAATTCAAATTGAAACTTAAAAATAATATGAATTATGAAATAATAATTGTATTACATGTAAAAGGGTAGTATATACACAATTTAAAATAAATTAGGTGCATAACATTAAAGTATGTATTAATGAAGGGAAATTGAGACCAAGTCCCTTACCCCACACTTCCTTTTGGCTGAACATGATTTAATATAATGTATAATGGTTTTAATAATTTTATAAAATTTACAAAATAACCATATTTATATTTATAATATCATATATGATCCTTATATAACATTTTACCACCCGTTTGTTAATAACATTTCATTATTTTTATTGTTTCGGGTGTTAATTTCTTTATTTTCTCATGCACGTTTTATTATGAAAGTTCTTGTTCTTGGGTATAGGATATAAATACGTCATATAAAAAATGATATTAAAGTTAAAAATATCATATTGAATCATTATATACCTTTTTAAAATCATTCTTAAAGGTTGGACATAGAAAATGAATCGCATCGCTTTGTGGAGACGGTGGGCTGTATGTTTGCATGAGCGATGATATCATTCCAGTAGTGAGTGAAAGAGTAAGGAAGTGGGTGATATGTTAATTTTCAGAATAATGTTATATATATCACTTATATTCATTAAAATTTTCCTTATTACTTTCCATGTAAAGTGTAAGTGAAAAACCAATCACAATGCTTCGCGAGATGGTAGTCCATCGTACACAAAGCGACATTATCATCTTTTAAAAGACATGGAAAGTAAGATGGTATATGTGATATTAGAATTATAAAATTATAATAATATCATAAATATTATATATATATATATACATATTAATTCCATAATTATATTCAACTGTGAGATTTGTTGATGGAAAATGAGTTACATCGGGTTGTGAGGTGGTAGTCCGTTGTACACACGATCGATAATTTCGTTTCTCATTTGATGGAGGAGGAGATGGATAAATATTATTCCATAAAAATAATAACATCTTATTATATGGTAGATAATATTTTTATTATATTGTAAGTTTTAATACATAATTAAAGGTGTAAAAAGAAGAATGAAAATGAAAGAGCTTCGTTAAGACAATTACCTTCTCTTAGAGAACCCTCTTTTGGATCTCCTCTTAAGGACCCTAGGTTTGGTCTTTTGGGAATAAAATTAGATCTAGAATGTGGATAAGTATTTTGGAGATATATTTTTTAATGTTTTGTTCTATCCAAATATCTTCATTGGTGTGAATATGTGAAGGGAGGGAGTGGCTTTTTATAAGTGGGGGATATGACACACATGAAATTTTTGAAAAGAATCAATTAAACCCACATTTTTATCTTGAAAAAAGTCTCCCAAATGGGTAATTATAGACCCTTAGTGGTGATAAGGTTGAAATATGGGCATAAAATGAGTTTTGGACAAGTTTATAGGTCATTTTAACCATTATCTTTTTAGTTTAACCCTTGATAAATCAGTTTTTACCTTAACTACGATAATTATTTTTTACTAATTTTACTATTCATAATGGTAAAAAATTAAGTAGAAATTATTAGATAATATAAACTATGATAATTCAAAATATGAAATTCATTTTTATAATTCAATCCATCGAAGTGCCAGAATCCAAATTAAAATTATACCCATAAACGTGACGAAAAAGTGGGTTTCTAAAGGGAAAATTCTCATAAGTATAAAAGATTTTAATATCAAAATTCAATATGAAATCAATTAAAATGATATAAATTAGTTAAATTTTTATATAATTGAACAAATTTTACTTTAAAACCAATTTAAAATATAATTTAACCTTGTAAATTATTTAAATGAAAAAAATGATTTCAATAAAAATCAGTATTTTTCACTATTCTTTGAAAAATGAAATATTTTAGAAAAATAAAAAAATTCATCCTAATATAATTTTAATATTATTATTTAAAAAATTAAGTTTATTTTATCAAGTAAATTTTCTAAAAGCGGAAAAAATAATTTTAAATTATGTGTGCAAAGCGCGACTAAACCGTCTTTTAGAAAAAATACAGTTTTTCAAATGATATTTCTTTTTTTTCTTTCAAATGATTCTTATTTTAATTCTAAACAATAGATATCCATTGAATTTATTTTATACATGTTTAAACCATAAAATTTTCATAATTTAGTTAGTACTATTCATACCTGCCAGTTAAATAACTAGGTTATAATAATATTGTATTTTATAGTTCCTTTAGACTTGGGGTTGCGTGAGTCACAAACTATCAAAGGGATTAAATTTAAAGAAATATATTTTTCGGGTTGTTTAAGCTCAGTGTTACATGTCATATATTTTATCAAATTAAATTTTCTTCTTTTACAATTTTAAGGTGCAAGATTCTCTCCACTTTAAATAAATTGTGTCCTCACAATTTGATTTTGGGCTAATAAATCAAGGGTTTGGTATTTTAAAATTTCTTTTCTCAAAAACCACATAATAAAAAGGGTTAATAAAACTTTCTATTAAAAATAGGGAAATATAAATACAAATTTCTTCTGGAATAATACATATTAGGATTCCAAATAGGAATACATTGGTGGTAAGTGAAGATGTGAACATGGAAGGAAAGCATAAATATTTATGGAGAGTGATAGAATCCATTAATCATAAGAAATTGAATGATCAGTAAAAAGATAAGGATCTAAAAACCATAAATCTACAACGATTTAAAATACCATTTGATTCATCAAATATGAAGACAGTATGATAACATTTTTGTTTCAAGTTTGTTTTCTTAAAGTTGAGGAATTCTTTTATTGTTTAAGAATATAAGTAAATATAATTACTTGATATGTTTCTATTTCATAAGCATAATTTCATCCTTTTTTTACTTTGATCAATTTCAATTTAATTTATTACTTCCAGAAATGAATATTCAAGATGATTTTTTCATAAGAACTAAAATTAACTTTTAATAGATCGTAAGATTCGTAAAAGAGTGACAAGTCCTTCCATCTATCTATAAATATTTTTCAAAACTGATATGGTTAAAAAAAGTTATCCAATATAATACATTAACATCTTAACCTAAAAAGTAACACCACTAGTTCAACATTAATATTTATTCATCAAATTGTTTAATTTAACAAAATTACATATTGACAAGAACATCACGTAGGCTAGTGGTAGGTGATAAACCCTTATCTCAATTCAATTGTGGGTTCAAGCCCCACATGTAACACACCATGATCTTATTATATCCTTCATTATTTTAATATATCTAGTGATAATTCTCAAACTATTCACAGTTTTGAGCTAAAATAATAAACTATTGAATATAATAATGAAAAAACACCCCTCTCGTCCAATAAATACCACCCCTCACCACCTCTTTTTCTCACAAATATTAAGACTTACATATTGTTCAATTTATGCTCAATACTATTCCCAAGTATCTTACCCATGTACAAGAGGTTCTGGTATTAAAAAAAGATCAAAACTAATTTCTCTAAGGAGGTTCTCAAGGAGAAGAATTCAAGAGGTAAAATACTCTTTCACTTTATTTTCTTTTTCACTTTCTTTTATTTTATTATCCTTTCCTTACCTCATCTATACAAACATGAAAGATAATTACATTATATTATATAAACTATAATGTTATTATGATAATGGGATATCCACCATCAATACCTTTCTCTTCCCCATTTTATTCTAAAAATGAAAACATCGTTCGTTAGGTGATGATTTACCACCTTCGTTGACGAAAAGTTTTCATTTTTCAATTATTCCTTCAAGGAGGGTAATAAAACCATTTTTATGTTTAAAAAAGATTATAATATATGTATTAAAACCAATTTAATATTCTATAACCATTATATATACATGATATTAATTTATAAAAAAACTAGTTTGCGATGATAAAAAAATGCCAAATAATCTAAACAGTTATCATTAACGTTTTATCTAATGAATCATCCTCACATATGGAAAAAATGATATATAAAAAAATTTAATATTCTATAATTTCATTAATAACATATAATTTCAATTTTTGAAAACTATTATCATTTTAAATTATTTTCCATACATGTATACAAGTAAATCGATCATGAAAACCAAGGAAACGAACGCTCCCGAACAATAAAATTGTATCTTATAACTCATCAAAAAGTCCATAAATGAACATAATAAAATTATAATAAATAAAATAAAATTTATAAAAGGTTCTGAATTAATTAATTAATGTATTTAATTTGATTATCCAATTTGTTAAGTATAAGTGCATAACACTTTCAGACATAAGGTAAGAGATTCCACCCAAACCTCCATTTTTTTATCTGGGTTACGCTTTCTCTCTATTTACCCCAATGTAATTATTATTTATTTTTATATAATTCTTCTAAATTATGTGTATATGTTCCAAACTCATGTATCCATATTAGTTAATATTTCTTTTATGTGGAAATACATGTTTTATAAGGTTCCATTTTCAATTCCTCCCAATAAGCAAGCCCAATTAGAGGGTACTTCCCAATTTTTTACCCATTTTCAAGTATACTCCATAATATATTATAAGGAACCAATATTTTTCTAAAATAACTATTTTTTATCATGAAAAACTATTTTATTTCTTTTCTAGTTTTATGTAAACAATTAATCCTCATCCACTTTAAAGACTCTTTCATATTTTCTCTTAAACTGTACTAAAGTTGCTCAATTCTAAAGACTCTTTTTACACGTTTTCACTTCAATTAGACATCATTTATGCCTTAAATATAATTTCATTTTCCCTTTTTTATAGTATAAACATGACTACATTCTAATTTTATGAAAATAATTTTCCAAAATAATTCTTTTTTTCGAAAGTAAAATGGGTATTTCTCTCAAGAATTCCTCGATGATTTTATTAGAGTATTTTCATATATTTCAACACCCTCTATTGAATCTTATACTTAATTGGGATTTATATTTTATGATATCATCTACCATATTTTATTAAATGGTTTATGATCGGTTTGAATGTGAATATTTTATTTTGATACCATTCACCACATTACTCAGAATGATTAGTGATTATGTTTACTGATTGGGGAAAATTATTTACATTTCATATGTATATATTGTTTATGTTCCACCCCATTCATATGAGGAATGAATTGGAATTAGTAAGTGATGGGTGGGGACCACTATAGCCCCTCGATACATTGGTAGGTCTCATGAGATAAAATAGATATGTTCTTGGCTGAGGCCTTGCCTGTTTATTTTTAGATATGGATTTAGCCGAGGCCTTAACCATTCATTTTTATATGTCTTGGTTGATGCCTTGAAAGTATGTTTCTGATGTCCAACATTACGCATTCCCTCATTATGATATTAGTGATTGATAATCCATGTGATTATTCAACTAGTAGAATATCCATGGTTAAGTTTTATTCTAAAGCGATTGCTTATATGAAATTATTTGATCAATTTTATTCCTTCCATATTATGTTCAAGATTACGTTTTAATGGAATGTGTTTTTAGTTATTCACCTTGCCTTATTGTTTATGTTTATGATAGCTTCCGCTGCATTGTTTATACTTACTGAGCATCTGAGATCACCTATTTCTTATGTTTATTTTCCCCCAGGATGTGAAGTTTTCTATTATGAATTTATTGCAGGGACAATCTAGGAGTATAAGTATGTTTCCTAGGTAGTTTCTATGTTGTATTTCATTTTAATATATAATGTAAAACTTATGTTGGTATCTGGTTTTCCAAAGCTATTAAACTATTCGGTCCTTCAGGATGTGACATATTTATTTATTATACCAATGTAATAAATTAAGGCACTGAATTCAGGCTACTTAGGTCGGGGTCTTTACAGTTGTTATTAGAGAAAGTTTAGTAGAAACCTTGAAAATAGATTTAGAAAACATAAATTCGGGAACATAACCCTAATACAGACTTTGAGGGAAAGAATAGAAGAACATCCTAAAATTTTGGTAAGGTAGAGATTATGTGGGTCTTCCTAAAAACATATCCCCATCTGGATAATACAAGTGGATGTGGTTTTGACACAAATATACCTAGGGGTAAAAACCTTGACAAGGTGTGTCGGTCCTGACTCAGCGTAACCTGGTACACAACAATGGGCCTTACTGCACACCTAGTTTGACACTCCTGGGGGACATGATTAGGATAATTCATATTTTATTTATAAACCATTATGAAGGATTTAAAAGTAAATATGTCCCTAAAGAAACCATGTTTATGATTATGAGATTAGATATGCATAAATTATTTAATTTATGTTAAGTGTTACTAGTTAGAAATTATGCATTATGATTCATAACCTAATTTAGGGTATGCCATTATTTAGAAATAGCGTCTATAGGAGGGAATGGAAATCGTATCAACGCACACATTCAATGCAAGAATTTACCTCCTATGAAAGATAATGAAGTTGGAGTAGGAGATGCAACTGGATATGAGAAACTTATAACTATAATAGTAAAATTTACTCAGGTTATGAGAAACAACCTTACTCACATGGAGTAGCCTATAACTTCCCAAGTCCGGAGCCCCTCCACTAGTGCCCCGTACCCGGTTCGCCACATGACCTCAAGCGCGTTTCCCCAAACGCCAGAGGCTACCGACTAGCAGCAAGGGCCTTGGTGAGTCGGTGGGGAAACTATTCCCTCATTCGGTAAGGTATACAAGGTTATAAAACAACAATAAACAGCGGAAGCAGTAAACGACGTGCATAACAACAAAAACCAAACAACGGAAGCAATATAGATATATAAATATGATGAAAATGATGCAGCAGGTACAAGTATCTAAGGAAAATAGAAAACACAACAACGTGCTGAAATACAACTGAAACCAAGTGAAAAAGAAAAACAAAATAATCTCCTCAGCATCGCGAGCCATGGCTCGGTCCCATGCTCCCTAGCTCCTGATGCAGTCAAGATCCTGAAGTAGAAGGGAGCTTGCCCTTATCTATACCTGCAGTAACATAGTCTACTTGGGCCCAAAAGCATGGCCCAAACAGGGTGTGAGATACAATCCCAATAGGCAATCACACAAATATTTGTGCCTAACAGTCAATGAATACATGGCAGTAATAAAACAAGAAGCAGTAAACATAAAATCACAAGCAGCTACAAACCACAGTTCTAACAAGTAGAGCACACAAGTAAGCAGTCAGCAATAGGAAGAAAACAGGTAACCCTCTGGGTATCTCTCACAGTATAACCCCTATGGTTCAACCTTTAAGTACTAGCAACCCTTTGGAAGGCACACACAGTCTCACCCCTCTGGTTCAGCTACGTAAGTAAGCAGACTCTCTGGGGAAGCACTCACCATCAATTCCCCCTATAGTCTCGTATCGTGCTAAAGGCTCTTTGGGGAAGCACTGAATGTCAATTCCCCCTATAGCCCGCGTCGTAATTAAAAACACTCTGGATAAGCCCTTCCATCAATTCTCCCCTTAGTCTCGCATCGTGATTAAAAAGACACTCTGGAGAAGCCCTTCCGTCAATTCTCCCTTTGGTCTACTACTCTAGGTTCTCACAGTCCTAAGTATAACTAAACATGCTCAACGCGTGTATATCGTCCAAGTAAACCTCAATAACTACTTGGCTATCAACTAAGTCTCAACAGCAATAATAAAACAACAGTTCCACTATCCTACGACTAGGCATGGCAACTGGAAAAATGACAAACAGGCAGAACAAGCATGGCAAGGCAATCTGAGCACATACAAACTACTCTAATCACAAGCAATAACCGCTACTAAAGCAATCAAGCAAAGCAGGCAAGAAACAAGGGAAAAATAGGAAACACGCAATACCCCGTTCAGGGGTATTGGTGGAAATTGCACAAAATATTCATCAAATTTCTACAGAAAGGTACAAACCATTTACCTCAATTCGAAGAGATCGATATACGCAAACCTCGACAACAAATTCCTCTTAGAACAACGTAGATCTGAGAAAACTCACAAAAAGTTCATCCCACGATAACTTGGAAATGAGGAGGAATCAAGAAACAAGGCTAAAGAAGAAGGAATAACTCACCGCTGCGATTCCAACGCAACTGACTGTGCTCGAATCGGATAACGGACGACGAGGCAGGACTCCGTCGAAGATCCGGCCGTACAGTTGCTCTCGGACGGTTGAAAACTGGAGAAGAAGATGGAAATAGGGGTTAGGCGCGACCCTGGTCCGTTTAATGAAAAAAAAAATAAAGTACATGGCGTGTACTTCAATTTTTCCATACTCCGAATTAACCGGCCTCCACCTCATCCTTACACACCGCGTGTGTGGCTCGGACACAGCCAGCACATGACTTCAAGCCGGAACAGAGTACACGGCGTGTACTTATGAAATTTCCAGAAAATTTATTTTCCTTAAAAACTCCAGAAAAAGGAAAAACATACCTGAATGAAGATCCGGGTTCTTACAAACTTCTCCCCTTAAAGAAATTCATCCCCGAATTTCCCTAACGAGGTGGAGAAGAAGAATCCCCGAACAGTTCCGGCCACTGCGATCGTACATCGGCCTCCCTCTCCCAGGTCTCATCCTGTACTCGCCCGTGCTGCCATATCACTCGTACCAGAGGAACAGACCACCCATAGAGAACCTTCATACTACGATCGACAAGCCGGATAGGATGCTCCTCGAACGACGCATCCGCTTCAAGCTCAACTTCCTCAGGCTGAAAGATGCGAGATGGGTCTGAAAAGTAATGTCGGAGATGAGAGACGTGGAAGACGTCGTGCATGGCCCGATACCTCTGAGGTAGCTGCAACCGATAGGCAACCAGCCCCACTCTCTCCAAGACCTCAAACGACCCGACGTACCGCGGTGAAAGCTTACCCTATCTCCGAATCCTTTTGTGTCCCAACCTTGGTGCGACATGTAGGAAAACCTGATCACCGACCTCGAACTCTAGAGGTCGTCTCCGCTGATCAGCATAAGACTTATGTCGAGACTGCGCTGTATCCATCCTCTTCTAAATCAGCTCTATCTGCTCTGAAGTCTCCTGAACAAGACGAGGTCCTAGCAAAGTTGCCTCTCCTGCCTCTAGCCAGCATAAAGGTGATCGACATGGCCTACCGTACAAAGCCTCGTATGGTTCCATCTGAATGGTCTCCTGGAAACTATTGTTGTAGGCGAAGTCCACCGGAGGAATATGCTTCTCCCAAGAATCGCCAAAGTCAAGGATGCAAGCTCGAAGCATATCCTCAAGCACCTGGATTGTGCGCTCAGACTGGCCATCAGTCTGGGGATGGTATGCTGTACTCAAAAGTACCTGTGTACCCAAGGCCTTCTGAAGTCCCTTCCAGAACCAAGAGGTAAAGTGCGCATCTCTATCTGAAACAATAGAGCGTGTAACTCCATGCAGACGAACGATCTCTCTGATGTAAAGTCATCCCAGATCATCGACGCTGAAGGTCTCCTTGATCGGTAAGAAGTGGGCAACCTTCGTAAGCCTGTCGACGATAACCCAAAAAGCATCGTTCCCTCACGGTGACCTCGGCAACCCAGTCACGAAGTCCATCGCAACATCGTTCCACTTCCACTTCGGAATGGGTAACTGTTGTAGGAGCCCCGCTGGCCGTTGATGCTATGCTTTCACCTGCTGACAAGTAGAACATCTCATGACAACACCAGAAACATCCTTCTTCATACTTGGCCACCAGTACTGGCGATGAAGATCCTGATACATCTTGGTGACGCCAGGATGAAATGCCCAAACTGAAGAATAGAAATCCCGCATCATCTCCTCACGTATGTCTGTTGGAACCCATACGTGTCCTTGGAAACGCAAGATCTCATCCTAACCCACTGTACATCCAGGAAGAGGGTCCCCTCCTGACACACTCTCCCGTAGGACTAAGCCTTCCGAGTTTGATAGCTTCCTCATCCGTACCCGATCAAGTAGCGTGGAGGTAACAACTAGAGAAGATAAAAAGGTCTGTCCCCATCTATCGTGCACCTCCAGATGCATCTTAGAGAATAGAGCCATCAGCTGCCACTCACTACTGGCCTCCTGAACTGCCTGAATCTGAGTTCTCCTACTCAACGCATCTGCCACATTGTTTCCCATTCCCGGCGTATAGGCAAGCTCGAAATCAAAAGACTGAAGATACTCGACCCACCTGCACTGCCTCAGATTCAGATCACGCTGAGTGAAGATATACTTGAGACTCTTGTGGTCAGTGAAGACCATAAAGTGCTCTCCTAGAAGATAGTGTCTCCAATAGCGTAAGGCATGAACAACAGCTTCCAACTCCAGATCGTGCGTAGGGTAGTTCCTCTCATGTGGACTCAACTGCCGAGACCCATACGCAACGACTCCATATCCCTACATAATCACAACTCCCAGCCCGATACCCGAAGCATCATAGTAAACAGTGTAGCTCTTGACTAGCTCTGGAAAGACTAGTATCGGTGCTGATGTCAACCTCCCTTTCAGCTTCTGAAAGGCTGACTCACAAGAATCTGACCATAAGAACTTCACCCCATTCTTGGTCAGACTTGTCAAAGGTGTTGCTAGACAAGAAAAGTCTTGAATGAAGCGTCTGTAGTATCCAGCCAGCCCTAGGAAGCTCCGTACCTCAAAAACATTCTTCGAATGCTCCCAGGAAACTACAACTCTCACTTTCTCTAGGTCCAAAGATACTCCTTCCTCTGAGATGACATGACCCAAGAAGTGAATATGATCCATCCAGAAGTGGCACTTTGAGAGTTTAGCATAAAGCCGATGCTCTCTCAGTGTACTCAGAACGATCTCAAGATGGGTGGCATGGTCGTGTCGAGTGTGAGAGCACACCAAGATATCGTCCACGAAGACCATGATGAAGGAATCCAAGTAAGGATAGAATACTCGGTTCATCAGTGCCATGAAAACTGCAGGTGCGTTCGTGAGTCTGAAAGGCATAACTGTATACTCGTAAAGACCCTACCTGCTCCTGAAGGCCGTCAGAGGTATATCTGATGGTCTAACGCGCAAATGATGATAACCGGACCTCAAGTCGATCTTTGAGAACACCCGGGCTCCTCAAAGATGATCGAAAAGGTCATCGATCCTCGACATAGGATATCGGTTCTTGACCGTCAACTAGTTCAGCTTCCGATAATCCACACAAAGACGAAGGGTACCGTCTGCCTTCTTTGCAAACAGGATAGACGAACCCCAAGGAGAAGTACTGGGTCAGATGAAACCCTTAGCCTGTAGCTCCTCCAACTACTTCTTGAGCTCCTGCAACTTAGGTGTGGCCATCCTATAGGGAGGAATGGACACCGGTGCTGCTCCTGGCACGAGTTCGATAGAAAAGTCTACCTCACGCTCCGGAGGCAAACCTGAAAAGTCCTATAGAAAGACGTCCCTAAAATGATCCACCACTGGAGGAAAGTCCAACTGTGGAGTCCCCTGATCATCCAGATAAAGACTAGCAATCTGGGCTGTCACCCCTCCTAGCCCAAGATGCTCGAGTCCCGCCCGACTCACCCGAACGTCCCATTCACCTCTATGAAGGAAAGATTCACCTTCTGGTGAAATGAAACTGACTCTACGGCGATAGAAGTCGAAAACTTCCCGGAAGGGAATCAACCAGTCCATGCCAAGGATGACATCATATCCTGTCATCTCTAGGACATAGAGATCCCATAAGAAGCGATACCCTGCAATCTCGAGAGGGCACTCCTTACACTGACGTACACTAGATGTCCTCATTCCCAAAGGTGTGTCTAATGTCAACGAGTTGGCAGAAGAAAAGATGCAGAGTCCAAGGCTCTCCACAACAACAACAGAGATAAAGCTATGCATATCACCAATATCGAAAAGGGCTGAAGATAAAACTGAGGCTACTAAAATCGTACCTCGAACAGTAGAAGGGCCGAGATCCTGCTCATGATAAGTCTGCTCCACGGCGAAAGACTGGCCCGTGCCGCGGCCCTGCGCCCCTGGATGACCACTCTGAGATGAACCTCCCTGCTGGTGCTGAGGAACTAGTGGCTGACTTCCATGGCCTCAACCTCCCCCTCAGCCCGAACGGCCGGAAGAACTCCAGTTTCCTGACTGGTGAGAAACTGGTGGGGCTGCTCCTGAATGAGGAGTCATGGAAGAACCCCGGTCACTTGCTGCTGGTGAGAAAACCTGGCAGAAATTCTGAAGGTGACCCATCTTGCCGCAAGATCGGCATTCCATGGGGTATCTTTAGCACTGCGGCCTCATGTGCCCTGTTCGGCCACACTGGTAGCATGTCAGCTGGCTGCCCGATGATGCGTCTCACTTCCTCGCATCATCGCGCGTAGGCTCCCTACGGTGCTTCTTACTGTCATCTGAAGGGAAGCTAGCTCTGGAAGCAAAACCGCCCTGAATCGCAGCTCCAGAGTCTCTCAGATTGCACTCCGCAATCAGTGCCTGGTTGACGATGGAAGTAATGGAAGTCAGCTGGAAGATGTTTACCTGCGAACAGATCTCCCGCCTGAGTCCATCCTCAAACTTCCTCGCCAAGAACACCCCACTCCCATCCCGAAGGGGTGTAAAATGCTGCAGATCAGTGAAACGAGAGGAATACTCCATGACAGATAGAGTACCCTACTCTAAGCTCATGAACTCCAGGGCTCGATCAGCCCTCATGGTCTCCGGGTAGAAGTAGTTATAGAACACGCGCTGGAACTCCTCCCAAGCCATAGCCTGCTGCTGACCCGCCTGTGAGATCATGTCCCACCACCTTTTGGCGGAGTCTCGGAGCATGTAGGTGGCGAGCTTGACCCACCTCTCTGAAGGCGTATCCAGATGCTCGAAGATAGTCAGCATGGCTTCCATCCATGACTCTATAGCCTGAGGTCCTCCCTCCCCCAAGAACGTGGGAGGATGCTGCTGCTGAAAGACCCGCGTCAAGTATTCCATAGACGAGGTAGGTGGCGGTGCTCCCTGGAAGTCCTGCATCATCCTCATGAAACCTTCCCTGAACTGCGCATCAGAACCCGCCACTGGTACAACAACAGGTGCCAAGGCTGGCTCGGTTGTGGGATCGACAGGAAGTCCCTGATGAACCCTGTATGGCGTCTGATCACTGCCTGATGACAGACGTACGACCGGAGGACGTCTCAGAGGCATGACTCTAAAAGATCAAAATCACACCTTAGATCAAGAAAACAAGGACAAGGAACACAAGATTACAAAATCGGAATAGGGGAAGAAAACACACAAGATTTCAAAACACGACTACATGGCGTGTATAAAACTACACGACGTGTCTTCTTAAACCACTGACATGGGTGTGTACCCCTACTCTACAAGTCTTGTACACTTCAAACTACATGGCGTGCTGACCCCCACACACGGCGTGTACCTGAAAACTATCCCCCTGCCCGAGTCTCCTTACACAGCTAACCCACACAGTCCGACTCAACCCGAGGCTACACGGCATGTTCGAAATAAACACGGCGTGCACTAGGCAAGGCTTCGACGGTCCGTGTTGTTGAGTATACGGCCGTCTACACGGCTGGACCTTACACGGCGTGCTCCGAACAAGCACGACGTGTATAGGCGAAGGTGACACCGTTCCGTGTTGTTCGTGACACGGCCGGGTGCCTGGGCAAGACTACACGGCGTGTTACGAACAAACACGGTGTGAGGAAAAGAAGGTCACACCGGCCCATGTTGTTCATGACACAGCCGGGTACCTGGATAGGACTACACGACGTGTTCCCTAAGGACACAGTGTGCTCTACCCGAGCTTCCCTGACCCGTGTTGTTAGTGACACGACCGGGTACACGGCTCCGAACTCACACGGTGTGTACCAATGGTACACGGCGTGTTCCCAAAGTTACTCCCACGACACCGTGTTTTGCTCACACGGTCAATGACACGACCTGAAAACTACACGGTGTGTATCTAAAAAGAACACGCCATGTATTCTGGGTTTTTTGGGCAGTTGCTCAGAAACTGCACAGAATTCCAGAAACACTAAAAATAAGGAAAAAGATTCCAAATTCTGATCCGTGAGGGCCCATAACACCTCAAGAACCAAAATTCGACGTTCATTTTTTTAAGCAAGGAACAAAACAAATAGTTTTCTAACATAACAGCATAGAATCTATCAAGAATCTAACACAACAGCATGCATAATCTACACAGAGCCTATCACAACAGCATGCAATCGCTAATGCACCCTAGATGGCATGGAAAGAATGCATGACATGTGATTTATACAAGTTCATATATGATGCATGAGATAGAATACCCTCATATCATCGGGTTGCGACATAAATAAAACTGAAATATCAAAACAATAACCGCACAAGTCATACGGATCACTCTAGGTGAAAACATGCCAACCATAAAATCTCAAAACCAGAAAACCGCAATTAACGAGGTAGTATGGCTTTTCCCTGTACACGGGTTAGCTACTCCTGAGCACAGCTTAATGCCAAGTACCAAATCTGTCCTATCCCTAACTAAGGTCTCTAAACAGTAAGACAAGAGAAAATAACTCCTCTGATACCACTTTGTAACGTCCCAAGTGCGGAGCCCCTCCACTGGTGCCCCGTACCCGGTTCGCCATATGACCTCAAGCGCATTTCCCCAAACGTCAGAGGCTGCCGACTAGCAGCGAGGGACTTGGTGAGTCAGTGGGGAAACTATGCCCTCATTCGGTAAGGTATACAAGGTCAGAAAAAAACAATAAACAGCGGAAGCAGTAAACGACATGCATAAAAATAGAAACCAAACAACGGAAGTAATGTAGATATATAACTATGATGAAAATGATGCAGCAGGTACAAGTATCTAAGTAAAATAGCAAACACAACAACGTGATGAAATATAACTGAAACCAAGTGCAAAAGAAAAAAAAAATATCCTCAGCATCGTGAGCCACAGCTCGGTCCAATGCTCCCCAGCTCCTGATGCAGTCAAGATCCTAAAGTAGAAGGGTGCTTGCCCTTATCTATACTTGCAGCAACATAGTCTGCTTGGCCCCAAAAGCATGGCCCAAATAGGGTGTGAGATACAATCCCAGTAGGCAATCACCTAAAGATTTGTGCCTAACAGTCAATTAATACACGACAGTAATAAAACAAGAAGCAGTAAACGGAAAAGCACAAGCAGCTACAAACCATAGTTCTAAAAAGTAAAGCACACAAGTAAGCAGTCAGCAACAGGAAGAAAACAGGTAACCCTCTGGGTAGCTCTCAGAGTCTAACCCCTATGGTTCAACCTCTAAGTACTAGCAACCCTCTGGGAGGCACACACAGTCTCACCCCTCTGGTTCAGCTATGTAAGTAAGCAGACTCTCTGGGGAAGCACTCACCATCAATTCCCCCTATAGTCTCATATCATGCTAAAGGCTCTCTGGAGAATCACTCAACATCAATTCCCCCTATAGCCCGCATCATAATTAAAAGACACTATGGATAAGCCCTTCCATCAATTATCCCCTTGGTCTCGCCTCATGATTAAAAAGACACTCTCGAGAAGCCCTTTCGACAATTCTTCCTTTGGTCTACTACTCTAGGTTCTCACAGTCCTGAGTATAACTAAACATGCTCAGCGCGTGTATATCATCCAAGTAAACCTCAAGAACTACTTGGCTATCAACTAAGGTTCAACAGCAATAATAAAACAACATTTCCACTATCCTACAACTAGGCATGGAAACTGGAAAAACACCAAACAGGCAGAACAAACATGGAAAGGCAATCTGAGCACAAAAAAACTACTCTAATCACAAGCAATAACCTCTACTAAAGCAATCAAGCAAAGCAGGAAAGCAACAAGGGAAAAATAGGAAACACGCAATACCCCGTTCAGGGGTATTGGTGGAAATTGCACAAAAATAAGCAGAAACCACCTACCTCGATCCGAAGAGATTGATATACGCGAACCTCGATGACAGATTCCTCTTAGAACAACGTAGATATGAGAAAACGCACAAAAATTTCATCCCACGATAACTTGGAAATGAGGAGGAATCAAGAAACAAGGCTAAAGCAGAAGGAAGAACTCACCGCTGCGATTCCAACGCAACTGACCGTGCTCGAATCGGAGAACGGACGGTGAGGCAGGACTCCGTCGAAGATCCGACCGTACGATCGCTCTTGGACGGTCGAAAATTGGAGAAGAAGATGGAAATAGGGGTTAGGCGTGACCCCGATCCGTTTAATGAAAAAAAATAAAGTACACGGCCTGTAATTCAATTTTTCCGTACTCCGAATTAACCGGCCTCCACCTCAGCCTTACACACCGTGTGTGTGGCCCGGACACTGCCAGCACACGGCTTCGAGCCGGAACAGAGTACACGGCGTGTACTCAAAAAGTACACGGCGTGTACTTCTGAAATTTCCATAAAATTTATTTTCCTTAAAAAATCCAGGAAAAGGGAAAACATACCTGAATGGAGATCCGAGTTCTTACATAGCCTAATATAAAATGTGGTGTAACAATGTTAGACTGCTTTATGTGACAAAAGCCTCCATCATTCAATGAGACTACAAATCCATTTGTAGCCGAGCAATGGATAAGTTCCTTAAAGAAGATATTTTATTTGAAAATTTAATTTCTTATATTTAAAAAATTATTTTCATAAAATGGAGTTCATTTTTTAATTCTACACGTTGAAAAATGATTAGGGTGAATTTTTGGTATTTTTCTAAAATAGCTGAATTTTTGGTGAATAGTGAAATACAGTAATTTATGATATTTAATAAATACATGAATTATTGATTCATAGATGATTTTTGACTGATGTAGGCCCATAATTGCAAACTGTCCTTCATTATTTTAATATAATTAGTGACAATTCTCAAACTATTCATAGTCTTGAGATAAAATAACAAACTAATGAATATAATAATGAGAAAACACCCATATACTCCACTATAAATAACACCCCTTCCCAAGGATCTTCCCCAAACCTAGGAGGTTCTGGTCTTAACAAAAGACAAAAACTAATTTTCCTAACGAGGTTCTCAAGGAGAAGAATTCAAGAGGTAAAATTCTATTTCACTTTCTTTATTTTCTTTTCACTTTATATTTTCTTTTCCTATCCTTTCCTTACCTTCTATGTCCAAATATGTATGATAAATTTAGTATCTTATATATACTATAATTTTATTATGATAATGGGTTATCCAACATCAATTATTTTCTCTTCCCCGTTTCATTCTAAAAAAGAAAACATCGTCCATGAGGTGCCGATTTACTGCCTTCACGGATGACAAGTTTTTGTTTTTCAATTTTGCCTTCAAGGATAGTCATAAAACCATTTTTATGGTTAAAAAAGATTATAATATATGTATTAAATCCTATTTAATTTTTTGGAACCATTATATATACATGATATTAATTAATAAAACAAAACTAGTTTGTGATGATAAAAAAATGCCAAATAATCTAAACAATTATCATTATCGTTTTATCTAACGAATCATCCTCAAATCTGGAAACAAAATGATATATAAGACCATTTAATATTACATAAGTTTATTAATAACATAAAATTTTAATTATGGAAAAATATTCTTATTTTACATGATTTTTCATACATGTATACAAGTAAATTGATCAAGAAAACCAAAGAAACGAACACCCATGAATGATAAAATCGTATCTTATAAAAACTAAAAAAGGCCATAAATGAACATAATAAAATTATAATAAATAAAATACAAGTAGAAAAGGTTTTTAATTAATTAATTAATAGATTTAATTTTATTATCTTGGACATTAAGTATAAGTGCAGAACACTTTCGAACATAAGGTAAGGGATTCTACCCGAACCTCCCTTTTTTCATTGAGGTTATGCTTTCTGTCTCTTTAACCCAATATAATTCTTCTTTATTTTTATATAATTATTTTAAATTATTTTTATATGTTCCAAAATCATGTTTTTATATCATTTCATCTTTCTTTGATGGGAAAATACATGTTTTATGACGTTCCCTTTTCAATTCCTCCCGATAAGCAAGCCCGATTTAAGGGTAATTCCCAATTTCTTACCCATTTTCAAGTACACTCCATTATATGTTATAAGGCACCAGTATTTTTATAAAATAAATATTTTTATCATGAAAAAATACTTTAGCGCCTTTCTGGTTTTATGAAAATAATTAACCCTTTTCCACTTTAAATACTCTTTTATATTTTCTCTTAAACCGCACTAAAGTGGCTCAATTCTAAAGTCTCTTTTTACATTTTTTTCACTTCAGTTGGACATCATTTATGGATTAAATATAATTTTTTTAATTACCATTTTTTTTATGGGATAAACAAGATTAGAATATGATTTTGTACAAATGACTTTCCAAAATAACTCTTTTTTCCAAAGTAAAAAGAGTATTTCTCTCAAGAATTCCTCGATGGTTTTATGAGAGAATTTTTATCTATTTCAACACCCTATATTGAATCTTATGATTAATTGGGATTGATCTTCTATAATATAATATACCATATTTTATTAAAAGTTTTATGATCAGTTTGACAATTGATGTTCTATTTTGATACCATTCACCATATTACTCATAATGGTTAGTGATTATGTTTACTGATTGGAGAAAGTTATTTACATTTTGTATGTATATGTTGTTTATGTTTCAAACCATTCATATGATGAATTAATTGGACTTAGTAAGTGATGGTAGGGGCCCACTATAGCCCCTAGATGCATCAGTAGGTCTAACGAGACAAAACAGATATGGACTTGGCCAAGGCCTTTACCATTTATTTTTAGATCTGGATTTGGATGAGGCCATAACCGTTTATTTTCAGATGTCTTGGCTGAGACCTTGATGGTATGTTTCATATATCCAGCATTATGTATTCCCTCATTATGATATTAGTGATTGATAATACATGTGATTATTTGAATAGTAGAATATCCATGATTAAGTTTCATTCTCATGTGATTGCTTATATGGAATTATTTGATCAATTTTATTCTTTCCATATTATGTTCAAGATTATGTTTTAATGGCATGTGTTTTTATTTATTCACCTTGCCTTATTGGTTATGTCTATGATAGATTCTGCTGTATTGTTTACCCTTACTGAGCATCTAAACCACCCCTTTCTTATGTCTATTTTTCCCCAGGATGCAAAGATGTATATTATGAATGATTTGTAGGTATAATCTAGAAGTATAAGGATGTTTACTATGGAGTTTCTATATTGTATTTCATTTAAAGTTGTAATGTAAAACTTATGTTTGTATTTGGATTTCCAAAGATACCAAACTATTCAGTCCTTTAGGATGTGACATCCTTGTTTATTATACCAATGTAATAAAGTAAGGCACTAGCTTTGGGATACTGGGGTCAGGGTCTTTACACCGCGACCTTTGCTGTATCCAATGAGTTTTCCTTTTTAAAAAACTATATTACTATAATTCCTATAACATTCTAAATTTGTGATAACCTATAATTACTAAAACATAAAAGATAAGATAAACCTTAAAGGTCACCAATACCTTTAATATTAAGTATAGAAAAATTTAAAGGTGTTATTCCTAAAATAACTCTTTCATATAATGAACCAATAGGTTGTATTCCCATAATTTTTTTCCAAAAATATCCTTACCACATAAATTTTCAAAAGGTGTTTTTAAGACTTTGAACATATAATCAAACTTAAACTGATAAATCCATGATGGTATCCATAAATCTTAAGTTAAATATGGTATATATAGTTCTAATATTTAACAGAATCCTTAGTTGTTTCGTGAACTGTATCACTACAATACGATTGGTAAAAATACTTTTACAATTTAATTTCTGAATACCAATACATAAATACTTCATTTGTTTTATTTTAACATAATACCATCCATAGTCTTGGGGTTAACCTTTATAAGAGGGTATTGACTAGAATAATTCCCAGGTTCCCCACATTTAAGATAATGAACTATAAATGGAACCCTATTATGAAATTTATTTCCTTCCATCAAACTCTTCATTTTTCCTCAAAAATTCATTGATTTATGAATTTATTTTCCATACATAAATCATTTTAATATAAATTTCTGGTGTTTTATTAGGTGTCTCTTTCCACACTTATGATATGAAATAAATCTAGCCTTCTTTCCTCCATGGTCTCCACCACTTGAACGCTTAACGAACTCCATCCTTCTCTTATTTGGTGAGTCCAAGAGTTGATTAAGGTTTAGTTTGTTAATCATATTTTGGGATAACTAATAAGGAATAATCATGATATATTTTACTATTGTAATCATCCCATTTAGTTGTTCATAGTCACCATATTTTCCTTCATTTTCAATGTTAATATGATTTCATCGGGTTCGAGCCATTGACTAAAACCAAAAATCATAGTGTGAGAAACAATAATAATAATGAAAAAACCATAAAATAATTTATAGGATGTATAAGTCATGAAACCTTATTTTAAATCTAAGAATGCTTAGGTTTAACCTAGTTCATCCATTATCACCATCTATTCAAATACATCATAATGGTTTGTAAAGAAAATATGAATCATACAAAGAATATCCCTTGGGAGTATCAAACCAGGTGCCCAATAAGGCTCATTTTCATGTATTAGGTAACACTCAATTCAAGCTTGACACACCTTTTTCGAAGTTATTACCAATAAGTAAATCTATTATAGAACCACTCCCACTTGTAGTATCCCTACTAGGATGTATTTCTAGGAAAATATACATAATCTCTACCTTGAAAAAACTTTAGTATGTTCTTCTATAGTTATCCTAAAAGTATGTCATAGAGTTATATTCCTTAATCTATGTTTTCCAAAATCTATTTCCTAATGTTTTTACTAAACTTTCTTTGATACCAACTGTAATGACCTCAACCCTAGTAGCCTAAATTAGGTGTCTACTTTATTACAATAACCTAAGATATAAAGAATCACATCTCTAAGGACCGTATAGTTTAGAAGTATTGGTAAACTAAATATATACATGATTCTCATATTACATTTGAATATATAGGTTTCAATATAATATTTTTTTCAATAATATCATTATTCCCTATATAATATCCTTACATATCATTCATAGTACACTTCTTAGATTCCTAGGAAAGAAAAAAATAAGGTTCAACTGAAATTATCAGTAAGAGTTATGGAAAGGGGAGGAAATCAAGAGTAAATGAAGAATAATCAATATATAAAGGTAAATATCTGAACACACATTCCATTTAATAAATAACTTGAATATATTTATTAGATAAGGCATAATCAATATAGTATGGAAAATAAGTGAACACACACACCATTTAATCAATAAACGAAGAATAAAATGAATCCAAAGATAATATCATTATGAAAATATCATGGATAAAAATAACTAAATTCTTAATGTACAAAATTATTAATTATTGGACATCATGATATCATGCATCATGACACCTCTACTATCAATACATTTTATATGATAGTTCAAAACTGATGGGCATGTGTACACTAAAAACCTATTTAAATAAGGATAACCAACTTATTTATCTCATGAGACTACTAATGCATCGAGGGGCTATCTATAACTATGCCCCACCCATATCTATATGTTTAAAGCATTCCTTATATATTGAATAATCAATTTAATTCATGAATAACATTCCTTATCAAAAAATTTCCTTATCATGTAAGTAATATGGATTAATAATAATTTCTCCAGTCAATCACATAACTTTCAAAGTAAAATACCATATGTAAAAATGATTAACGGTTTATGTAATAAGTATATCCATGATAAATAATATGTATATTTAGGTAAAATGTAATGTCCAATGGTTACAAGAAAGTGAATGTTTCAAGGTAAAGTTAATGATTACAAAATTTAATCAAGAAAGTGAATGTCAATACTTTCCCTGGACAAATTGATTGCAAACCATCCAGAGAAATAATAAGGATGTTATCAATACAAGATATCCAAATTAGATCAAAAGTTTAATAAAGTATTAATTTCATTGATGAATATAAATACCATAATAATGTTATTAAAACATTCTTGGGGAAAATAACCTTTTCACTTTAATAATATATATATTTTTAAAATAAACATTCACAAAATATTTTGAAAATAATTTTGTTTGAAAATAAATTTTAAATATTATAAAGTAATTTTTAAAAAATTGAGTGGTCATTATGGTAAAAAATTATAGACATGTCATACACAGTAAAACAAAGCTTCTTTTCACATTTTTAATAAAAACCAAATGGGCCTTATTTGGAAAATTACATGAAGATTCATTTTAAAACAATTTGTAAAAAGTAAAACATGGGTAAAAATGTATTTAATAAATAATTTTGAGAATTTTACAAACATTTTTGATTTTTTTTTATGAAAAAAAGGATTTAAAAGGAAAAAGATTTTCGACCGAAGAGAGAAATGAAGAAATTTTTTATTAAAAACATTTTCTCAATAAATTTAAGTACCAAAGAGTGAAAAATGGTTATATTAATTAAAAAATTCATGAATAACCATGTGATAATGAGATAAAATGGATTTATTATTCTATGATCAAAAAATTTCCTTCAATGTAAATTTAAGCAAAAACATTTCGATTAAAATGAGATTGTGAAATAAACTCTTACAAAGATCATAATGTTGAAAAGAGAATTAATCAATAATCCGGTTATGTGTATCAAATTTAAATACACATAAAATAAGTGTAAATAAAACATAATATAATAAAAATTAATTTCACACATAATCTTAGAATATCAAAGACAATAATTAAGAAATATAACCCAATGAATGGAAATTGAGTTATGAAATTATATAGCACTTGGTAACTTTTAAGTGAAATTTCCTTAGATGAAATAATTCAAATTAAAACTTAAAATAAAATTAATTATGAATTAATCATGGTATTAAATTTTAAAGGAAAAAATCTACACAATTTAAAATAAATTAGGTGCATAACATTAAAGCATGCCTCAATGAAGGTAAATTAAGATGATGTCCTTTACCACATGCTTCATTTTGGTTGAACGTGATTTAATATCCTGTATAATGGTTTTAGTCATGTTAAAAAATTTATACAAGAACCATATTTATATTTATAATATCATATATTACCCCCATATAAAATTTTACCACCTATTTATTAATAATATATCATTATTTTCATTATTTCGGGTGTTAATTGCCTTGTTTTCTCATGCATGTTTTGGCATAAAAGTTATGGTTATTGGGTATATGATATAGATATATCATATATAGAATTATATTAATGTTATAAATATCATATTTAAACATTAAATACATTTTCAGAATCATTCTTGAACATTGAACATGGAAAATGAATTGCATCGCTTCGTGGAGACAATAGGCCGTACGTATGCACAAGTGAAGATATCATTCTAGTAACGAGTGAAAAGGTAATGAAGTGAGTGATATATTAATTTTAAGAAATAATTTAATATATATCACATAAATTAATTAAATTTATCCTTATTTACTTATATGTAATGCATAAGTGAAAAACAAATCACATCATTTCACGAGACGGTAGTCCACCGTACACATTGGTGACATTATCATATTTTAAAAAGAATAGAAGGTAAGGTGGTATATGTGTTATTATAATTCCAAAAGTATAATAATATCACACACACACACAAATATATATATATATATATATTAAATCCATAATTATATATAATCATTGTATGTGTTGATAGAAAACGAGTTACATCGGTTCGTGAGGCGGTAGTCCACCGTACACACGATCGATGATTTTGTTTCCCATTTGATGGAGGAGGAGATAGATAAATATTATTCCACTAACATAATAACATATCAGTATATGATAGATACCAATTTTATTATATTGGAAGTGTTAATACATAATTTAAGGTGAAAAAAGAAGAATGAAAATGAAAGAGCTTTGTTAAGATAATTACCTTCTCTTAGAGAAACCTCTATTGGATCTTCTCTTAAGGACTCTAGGGATGGCCTTTTAGGAAGAATAGAATCTATAGAACATGGAAAAGGATTATGGGGAGATATTTTGGCATGGTTTGGTCGAGAAAAATGGCTTGAGATGTGTGAATAACTGAAGAGATGAAGTGACCATTTATAAGCAGGGGATATGACACACATGAAGTTTTTGAAAAACATCAATTACATCGATGTTTTTATCATGTAAAAAGCATAAAAAATGGACCATTATAAAATCTTAAAGGTGATAAGATCAAAATATGGACATAAAATGGGTTTTTGAAAAAATGGTAGGTCATTTTAACCCTTATCCTTTTAGTTTATCCCCTAGTAAACCGGTTTTTACCTTAAATGTAGTAATTAAATTTTAATGGTTTTACTATTCATAATGGTCAAAAATTAAGTTGAACTTATTATATGTTATAAATTATTCTAATTCCAAGAATATAATCCATTTTTTTAAATTCAATTAATATAAGTGACATAATCCAATTTAAAATTGCTGCTTCGGTGGTGACATAGTGGTGAAGGAGAGGGGTACAACAATGCCGTTCTTTAGGAGGTTCAGGGTTCGAATCCTGAGAGTTTGCTTTTGGGGAGAACCTCTCCCCCGGGATCCACTCGACTTTACAGGTCACCTAGTTTCTTAATGGGAGGTAAAAATGAGGCGCAACCCACTCGTGCTGATGGATTGCTTGACGAACTATCACTGCCTGGGTTGTCACCCTCCGGGACGCTCTGCCATCTCGGATGGCAATGACTCCTTCCCGGCTGGGGATCTCTATGGAGTGACCTCTTCATAGGGAGGGGGGTTCCCTTGTGTGGAGGGTTCTAAAAGTCCACACATGGGAATTCCATTTTCAAGAAATAAAATAATCCAATTTAAAATTATACCCACAGGCGTGACAAAAAAATGAGTTTCCAAATAGAAAATTCTCATAAGTATAGAAGGTTTTAATATCAAAATTCAAGATGAAATTGATTTCAATGACCTAAATTAGTTAAATTTTAATATATTATAAATAAAGACACTTTTTAAACCAATTTAAAATATAATTTAACCTTGTAAATTATTTAAATGAAAGGGAATTTTCAATAAAAATTAGTACTTTTCATTATTCATAAAAAATGAAACATTTCAAAAAAAACCCAAAAATTCATCCTTAGATAATTTTGATATGATGCTTTTAAAAATATAGTTAATTTTATCAAATAAATTTTCTAAAATTGGAAAAAATTAATTTCAAATTATGTGCATAAAGCGCAGCTAAACCGACTTTTAGAAAAAATACAATTTTCAGAAGACATTTCTTTTTCTATCAAATTATTATTATTTTAATTATAATAAATAGATATCCATTTAATATATTTTATACATGTGTAAACCATAAAATTTTCATAATTTATTTAGTACTATTATTACTCTCTAATTTAATGGCTAGGTTATAACGATATTCTATTTTATGGTTCCTTTAGACTTGGGGTTGCGTGTGTCGTTAGATATCAAAGGGATTAGATTTAATGAAATATATTTCATGGGTTGTTTAAGCTTGATGTTTCATCTCGCTTATGAAATATAATACAATGTTCTTCTTTTATAATTTTAGGATGTTACTGTAACGACCCAAGGTTTCATTAATGGAAAATACCTCTTGATCCAGTTAAATGTTTCTTTATGAAAAATGTTTTTATAAGATGTCAACTTCTTTAGTTTTACGTTAAGATTTGTGACCGTTACTTTTATAGCCGTTGAACAGTGATCATCTGGGTAGTTTAAATATAAGGCTTTAATGAACCAATTTTCTACTCAGACAAAGGAAGCGATGGCCTCATCCAGTAGAATTGCCCCTTATGAAGCCCATTTGTCGGAGCTCGGAAAAGAGGTGGCGTCTTTGGGCTTTGCCCTTGACCAAGACCAAGCTGAGCTTCATCAAGTCAAGCTCGAGCGTGATCGTCTACAGGAAAAGTGGAAGTTGATTGAAATTACCACTCGAGCGATGTTATCCAAGCCGCCCCAAGAGTCTGTCACCATCGCACACCTTACCCTTAGGTCTTATGCGGCTATTTTAAGGGGTTATGTAACAAATAAGTAGTACCATGTTCATGGACATTACCTTTGTATATAATAATGAATATAATTTCTAGTCATTTTTGATACATGGTAATTAGTTTTTAAAGTACAAATTGTGTTTTTAGTTATTATTTAATTAAGAATTATATTTTATTAAATTAAAGGATTTTTGAATTAAATAATGTTTTATTATTAATATTAAATTAATTTTTTATTAATTATAAATGATCTTATAATTTTATGAATGCAATTAAATTTTTTATTAAGGTTTGAAAGCCATTTCTGTCAAAACCCGTGATTTTTTTTATAAATGTCGGTTTTTATTTTAAAAGTGAAAATTCACATATTTAAAAAATTATTTATATAAAATAAATATTATTTTTGGAATCAGGACGTCGAAATTATCCAACGGTGAATTTTTCATAATTTTCTGAGACAGTCAAATTTTTGGGTAAAAATTAAATACCATTTAAATATATAATGTGTTTTATGACATCATAATGACCCAATGGTGATGTAATAAAATACCAAAATCCTTATGTTCGGCCAATATATGTTTTATCATTAAAATAATGAGGTTTTGGTTTTGTTTGACTTACTTTTCAAAGCATTAATGGAGCCCTCAAGACTTATTCAACACTTTGCCTTTTTAAATTAATTTCCATGGGAGTGTGACTCACCTCCACATAAGAAACCCTAATTTTTTAATAAGTTCGGACCTTGGCCTTGTAAAATATTTTTTTTCTCTTTCCTTTTCCAGAAACCATGGGCAAATACCATGGGATGGTTTGTGGTTTGCATTATTTTAATATAAGGGGTCCCAAACCTAAATAATAAAGAATTCTCTCACCTTTCCTATATAAACCCACCCAAACTCCCACTTCCTCCTCACTCAAAGCCCTTGAAGTTCGTCCAAACTCTGCCCTACTCTCTCTAGAATCCTCTCAAGGTGCCCCAATCTCCCAAGAATCCTCTCACAAGCCTCTCTCTAGCCTTTGGAAGCACACTTCCAAGTAAGGGTTTTTTCTTCCTTTCTCATTTTTGTCAATTTTCTTTAAGTTGTATTGCCCTTTTAATTTCAATTATGAATGTTGGGGTATGGTTTCGCATCTCTACCATACTGCCCTCTTATTGTTTGAATGATTAGAGACCCCTTTCTCTCTCATTAAATGCCTCCCATGTACACCCGTTACTATGCCGAAATTCTGAAAGGAACCTTTTTCTCCCCTTCTATATTCAAGAAATACTTTTGTATCATGAATATAAATTCCTTTTCAATTGTTGGTACATGTATCTATATGACCTCCTTACTGTCCATTACATGTAAATATTATGAGGAACCCCTTTCTCTCTCATCAACCATTTTTATGAATTCTTATGTCACGCCGTTACGCTGCCGAAATCACACCGATTTTCTAAGCCAATATCATTGTGTAGTGAATACCATGCCCATTTCTCCATGAAGGGTATTCACCTTTATGCACATTTACTAATTGATTATAAAGTTTCATGTATGAATTCCACATTCCTTTATCGTGGAATAAATGATTATGTTTTATGAATCCATGTTTTATGATCCATGTGGCACACTTATGCATGAAATGAAATGTTTAAGAAGGGTGCGCCCTTTATAGCGCTCCAATGCACTGGGTAAAGTATAGTATCATGATACGTCATGTGCAATGAGTGTTGACTCATGCTAATTCAAGTGCAACGAGGGTTTACTTGTGCTTCAAGTGCAATGAGGGTTTACTCATGCTCCATGTGCAATGAGCCTTGGCTCATGCTAATTCAATGTTAAGTGTTATTGCCACATTTCCATGTTATGATTATCATGTTTTATCATGCCTTTATGTTCATGTTTATCTTATGCTCTATTGATATGCCTATTGCCTAACATGTATTTTACTCCTCATGTTATTCATTGTGTACTCCCTTACTGGGCTTTATAGCTCACCCTTTTCTTATGCATGTCCTCAGGTTATCCCATGCAATGCTAAGTACGAAGGAATGTAGTGGTCATGTAAAGGAAGTTTTCAATAAAGATGTTGTATTTCAAGTTTAAAGTTTTTATGTAATGACCCTAAGCCCCAAAGACACTAAACCTCTCGATCTTCTTTATTGTATCAAGTGAAGTTTATGTAATAAATCATGTTTAAGTTGTAATAAAAGTAGGGTTGTCATAGTTGGTATCAGAGGATAGGTTTAGTTATTTTTGGGATTAGGAAACCCTAGTAAATCCTTATATACAAGACTAATCATAATAAAAACATCCCTAAGTTTTGGTAAATACTAAGTAAGTGGTTTATCAAACAAATACATCCCTGTCTGGATACGAGCAGGTAGAGGCGGCTCTGGCACAGATGTATCTTAGGGGTAAAACCCGAAAACACCGCTTTGAGCTAGACTCGAATGGGAACTAGTGCACGACAACGGTCCTTGCTGCACTCTTGGTTACGACACTCCCGGGGGATATGTTTTGATGAATTCACAATCTTAGTATGAACCCTTATTAAGGTAAAAATGCCCCTAAGAATATATGTTAGAAGGAAGATCATGAAAAGCCTAGATTGAATCCTATAGACTCATGAGTTAAAGAGATTAAAGTTTATTTATAAGTCATCAACTTTTGTCTTTGGATTACCGTTTATGTGTTACCCCTAACTTTCTTTTATTCCAGCCAATGGCCGGTAATAGGAGAACTCGGGCTAACAACCGTTGTGAAGATCAGTGTGATGATTGTACTTATGAGATGCCCAATCCAATGGGAGCGGGAATCGCGAACTTTGTCATTCTTCTCTCTCAGCTAACTCAAGTTTTGAATAGAAACACTGGTCAAGAGGAACGTTCAACCCCCCCTAAGAAAGAACAAGTCGCTATTGAAAGCTTCATGAGAAAAAGGCCTCCTACTTTTAGTGGATCATCCGATCCCACGATCGCTGAACAATGGATCAACTCCATTGAAAAGATATTCTCTATCCTCCAATGCTCTGAAAAAGAGAAGGTTCTCCTGGCGACTTATCGTATGGAGGGTGAAGCTGATCAATGGTGGACGTTGATCAAAAATACGAAGCCTGAGGAGGAGATCGAGGCTTTGGAATGGAAGGAATTCCGGAAGATGTTTTTCGATAAATATTTTCCACGCACCCTCCGTCTTAAGATGGAAAGGGACTTCCTTTCCCTCAAACAGAAAGATGAAGAATCTGTGGGAGCGTACAAGGTAAACTTCACAAGGCTTGCACGATATGCTTCCGGCTTTGTCGTTACCCCCGACTGCAAGGTTGATCGCTTCTTTGGTGGGCTGAAGCCTAGCTTGCGGAAAGCATTAGCGATCCGTGACTTCGACAGCTATGAGGAAATTGTCCGATGTTCCCTCAAGGTTGAAATGGAGATCGAAGAATCACAGAGGTATCATGGGGACAAGAAGCGTAAGGTGGACTTCAATGCTGGTGGTCCGATGGATAAATCCAACGGCGCTAAGAAATTCCAGCACCCCACTTGCCAAAAGTGTGGAAAGAAGCACCCTGGAAATTGCCTTAGGGGGACAAGAAAATGTTTCAAGTGTGGAAGAGAAGGGCACCTAGCTGTTAACTGTCATCAAGAAGGAACCGCGACTGCGACAGAGGAGAGGAACACTCCGTTCGAACCTCAACGCGTTGTTCAATGCTACAAATGAAAAGAACCAGGTCATTTTGCAAATCAGTGCCCTAATCCACGGGTTATCGGAGGCAACCAACAACCTCCAAGACAGCAAGGGAGAGCTTTTGCCATCACTTCTGCCGAAGTGAACCCCGCCAACGAAGTGGTGACAGGTACGCTAGTTATTCATTCAAGAATAGAAAACGTACTTTTTGATTCAAGTTCTACGCATTCTTTTATATCTCAAAAGTTTAGTAGAACAATCCCAACACCACCACAAATCCTGGAAGTAAAGATGTCGGTGAGTACGGAAAATGGGGCAATCATTTCATCCCATGAGTATAAGTCCTCTCCTGTTATAATATGTGGATTGAATTTCCCAGCGAACCTTGTCATACTCGCTTTGGTGGAATTTGATGCAATTCTTGGCATGGATTGGATTTCCTTATATAGAGCCAACATAAATTGTCGGGAGAGGGAAATCACACTCCATATGGAGAATCGACCCCCGATTCTTTACAAGTGTCAGGAGGAAGATGAATCTCCTTTAGCTCCATCATCTCAAGCATGGATATTACTGCCTTATGAGCACGCATATCTGGCTCAGATGATTGAGTCCAAGGAAGAAACCACCCTTGAAGAAATGCCTATTGTGAGAGAATTCGCTGAAGTATTTCCCGAGGAACTTCCTGGTCTTCCTCCAAGAAGAGATGTTGAGTTCTCAATTGAACTTATACCTGGGGCGCTACCAATATCCAAGACTCCATATAGAATGCCTGTTGTTGAGTTTGAAGAGCTGAAGAAATAACTACATGAGAATCTGGATAAAGGGTTTATACGCCCAAGTGCATCACCATGGGGTGCACCAGTCCTCTTCGTCAAGAAGAAGGATGGGTCAATGCGGCTTTGCATCGATTATCGTGAACTTAACAAAATCACGATAAAGAACAAGTATCCTCTCTCAAGAATCGATGACTTGTTTGATCAGCTGCGTGGAGCACAATACTTCTCCAAGGTGGACTTGTGGTCGGGATATTATCAAGTAAGGGTGAAGAAGGAAGATATCCCCAAGACTGATTTTCGTACAAGGTATGGGCACTATGAATTCATAGTAATGCCTTTCGGACTCACCAATTCTCCAGCAATATTCATGGACTTGATGAATAGAGTCTTTAGAGATTACCTAGACAAATTTGTGGTAGTCTTTATAGATGATATTCTTATATACTCCAAAACCAAGGAGGACCATGAGGAGCATTTAAGAATGGTACTGGAGACTTTGCGCAAGGAGAAGCTCTATGCCAAGTACAACAAGTGTGAGTTCTACTTGAAGGAAGTCTCATTCTTGGGCCATATCATCACAAGCAATGGGATATCTGTGGACCCCTCCAAAACAGATGCAATTGAGGGATGGCCGAGGCCAACATCGGTAACTGATATCCGTAGCTTCTTAGGGTTAGCTGGATATTATCGACGATTTGTGAGAAATTTCTCACGATTGTCCAACCCTCTTACCAAGATAACTTGAAAGGGAGTAAAGTTTTCTTGGAGTGATGAATGCAAAGAAAGCTTCAAGGAGTTGAAAAGGACGCTTATCACTGCACCCGTGCTCACTTTACCCACAAGTGGGGAGCTTTTTGTGGTATTCAGTGATGCTTCGAAGAAGGGCTTAGGATGTGTTCTGATGCAGAATGATAAAGTGATATCCTATGCCTCAAGGCAATTGAAAATCCATGAGAGAAACTATCCAACGCATGATCTGGAGTTGGCGGCGGTGATATTTGCCTTGAAAATCTGGCGGCATTATCTCTATGGAGAGAAATGTGAGATATATACTGACCACAAGAGTCTTAAATATATATTCACACAGAAAGAGCTTAATATGCGCCAGAGAAGATGGATAGAGCTCATCAAGGATTATGACTATTCAATACATTACCACCCTGGGAAAGCGAACAAGGTGGCAGATGCCCTAAGTAGAAAGGATCCAGCTATTCTATCAATGATGAGAATTGAGAAGGATCCAATCTTCTTAGACTTGATGAAGATGGATGTGGGAATCATAAAGAAGGGAACATCATCAATCCTTTCACAAATGATTGCTCAACCATCTCTTTTGGAAAGGATAAAGGATGCTCAAAAGGATGATGCAGGAATCCAAGAAAAAGTGGAAGCTATCAAAAAGGGAAAATCCTCAGAGTTTAATGTTAATGAAGAAGGAATTGTACGGTTTGGGAAAAGACTATGTGTTCCATCAAGTTCGGAGCTGAAGAAGGAACTTTTGGATGATGCACATAGTTCAAATTTCTCTATTCACCCAGGGAGCACAAAGATGTATCGAGATCTCCGAGAAAAATTTTGGTGGGATAATATGAAGAAGGAGATCGCTGAATATACATCAAAGTGCCTGGTGTGTCAGAAAGTGAAGGCAGAGAGGCAGAAGTCCAAGGGGATGATGCAACCATTGCCCATACCAAAATGGAAATGGGAGAACATCACCATGGACTTTGTCACCGGACTTCCAAGGACATCCAAAGGAAAAAATGCAATCTGGGTTGTTGTGGATCGTCTTACAAAGACTGCACACTTCATTGCTATTCGAGATGATTTCTCTTTGGATCAAATGGCACGGATATATATCAGGGAAGTGGTACGGTTGCATGGAGTACCACTGTCTATTGTTTCTGATCGAGATCCAAGATTCACCTCTAAGTTTTGGAAGAGTCTTCAACATGCTCTGAATACTGAACTAAACTTCAGTACGGCCTATCATCCTCAAACTGATGGCCAATCTGAGCGGACTATCCAAACACTTGAGGATATGTTGAGAGCGTTCTCAATGGACTTTAAAGGAGGATGGGATCAACATCGTCCTCTGGTTGAGTTCTCTTATAATAATAGTTTCCACTCGAGCATCCAAATGACACCATATGAAGCCCTGTATGGGAAAAGGTGTAGAACACCGACATGTTGGGATGAGGTCGGTGAACGTAAGCTGCTTGGACCAGAAATGGTCGAAGAAATGGTGGAGAAGGTGAAAACCATTCAGCAGCATATCAAGGCAGCCCAAAGTCGACAGAAGAGTTATGCAGATAATCGTCGATGAGACCTTGAGTTTAAAGTCGGAGACATGGTGTTTTTACGCATATCTCCATGGAAGAAGGTCATGAGGTTGGGAAAGAAAGGGAAGTTAAGTCCAAGGTACATCGGCCCCTTCGAGATTCTTGATCGTGTTGGGGCTGTGGCCTATCGACTAGCACTTCCACCTACTATGGCCAAGGTTCATGATGTCTTTCATGTATCCCTATTAAGATAGTACATACCGGACCCTTCACATGTACTCTCTTCCGAGGTGGTACAATTGGAAGATGATCTTTCTTATGAGGAGCAACCAATGAAGATCTTAGATCATAGAGAAAAGGTTCTACGAAATAAGACAATGCCCCTCGTCAAGGTGTTGTGGAGAAACCACAAGTTTGAAGAAGCAACTTGGGAGTCGGAGGATATGATGAAGCTGAGTTACCCACATTTGTTTTAGTGTGGGAAAAGGAAAATTTCGAGGACGAAATTTCTTAAGGGGGGAATATTGTAACGACCCAAAGTTTCATTAATGGAAAATCCCTCTTGATACAGTTAAATGTTTCTTTATGAAAAATGTTTTTATAAGATGTCAACTTCTTTAGTTTTACGTTAAGATTTGTGACTGTTACTTTTATAGCCGTTGAACAGTGATCATCTGGGTAGTTTAAATATAAGGCTTTAACGAACCAATTTTCTACTCAGACAAAGGAAGCGATGGCCTCATCCAGTAGAATTTCCCCTTATGAAGCCCATTTTTCGGAGCTCGGAAAAGAGGTGGCGTCTTTGGGCTTTTCCCTTGACCAAGCCCAAGCTGAGCTTCATCAAGTCAAGCTCGAACGTGATCGTCTACGGGAAAAGTGGAAGTTGATTGAAATTACCACTCGAGCGATGTTATCGGAGCCGCCCCAAGAGTCTGTCACCATCGCACACCTTACCCTTAGGTCTTATGCGGCTATTTTAAGGGGTTATGTAACAAATAAGTAGCACCATGTTCATGCACATTACTTTTGTATATAAAAATGAATATAATTTCTAGTCATTTTTGATACATTGTAATTAGTTTTTAAAGTAAAAATGGTGTTTATAGTTATTATTTAATTAAGAATTATATTTTATTAAATTAAAGGATTTTTGAATTAAATAATATTTTATTATTAATATTAAATTAATTTTTTATTAAGTATAAATGATCTTATAATTCTATGAATGCAATTAAATTTTTTATTAAGGTTTGAAAGCCATTTCTGTCAAAACCTGTGATTTTTTTTATAAATGTTGGTTTTTATTTTAAAAGTAAAAATTCACATATTTAGAAAATTATTTAGATAAAATAAATATTATTTTTGGAATCAGGACGTCGAAATTATCCAACGGTGAATTTTTCATAATTTTCTGAGACAGTCAAATTTTTAGGTAAAAATTAAATACCATTTAAATATATAATGTGTTTTATGACATCATAATGACCCAATGGTGATGTAATAAAATACCAAAATCCTTATGTTCAGCCAATATATGTTTTATCATTAAAATAATGAGGTTTTGGGTTTGTTTTACTTACTTTTCAAAGCATTAATGGAGCCCTCAAGACTTATTCAACACTTTGCCTTTTTAAATTAATTTCCATGGGAGTGTGACTCACCTCCACATAAGCAACCCTAATTTTTTAATAAGTTCGGACCTTGGCCTTGTAAAATATTTTTTTTCTCTTTCCTTTTCCAGAAACCATGGGCAAATACCATGGGATGGTTTGTGGTTTGGATTATTTTAATATAAGGGGTCCCAAACCTAAATAATAAAGAATTCTCTCACCTTTCCTATATAAACCCACCCAATCTCCCACTTCCTCCTCACTCAAAGCCCTTGAAGTTCGTCCAACCTCTGCCCTACTCTCTCTATAATCCTCTCAAGGTGCCCCAAGCTCCCAAGAATCCTCTCACAAGCCTCTCTCTAGCCTTTGGAAGCACACTTCCAAGTAAGGGTTTTTTCTTCCTTTCTCATTTTTGTCAATTTTATTTAAGTTGTATTGCCCTTTTAATTTCAATTATGAATGTTGGGGTATGGTTTCGCACCTCTCCCATACTGCCCTCTTATTGTTTTAATGATGAGAGACCCATTTCTCTCTCATTAAATGCCTCCCATGTACACCCGTTACTATGCCGAAATTCCGAAAGGAACCCTTTTCTCCCCTTCTATATTCAAGCAATACTTTTGTATCATGAATCTAAATTACTTTTCAATTGTTGGGACATGTATCTATATGACCTACTTACTTTCCATTACATGTAAATATTATGAGGAACCCCTTTCTCTCTCATCAACCATTTTTATGAATTCTTATGTCACGCCGTTACGCTGCCGAAATCACACCGATTTTCTAAGCCAATATCATTGTGTAGTGAATACCATGCCCATTTCTCCATCAAGGGTATTCACCTTTATGCACATTTACTAGTTGATTATAAAGTTTCATGTATGAATTCCCCATTCCTTTATCGTGGAATAAATTATTATGTTTTATGAATCCATGTTTTATGATCCATGTGGCACACTTATGCATGAAATGAAATGTTTAAGAAGGGTGCGCCCTTTATAGCGCTCCAATGCATTGGGTAAAGTATAGTATCATGATACATCATGTGCAATGAGTGTTGACTCATGCTAATTCAAGTGCAATGAGGGTTTACTCGTGCTTCAAGTGCAATGAGGGTTTACTCATGCTCCATGTGCAATGAGCCTTGGCTCATGCTAATTCAATGTTAAGTGTTCTTGCCACATTTCCATGTTATGATTATCATGCTTTATCATGACTTTATGTTCATGTTTCTCTTATGCTCTATTGATATGCCTATTTCCTAACATGTATTTTAATCCTCATGTTATTCATTATGTACTCCCTTACTGGGCTTTATAGCTCACCCTTTTCTTATGCATGTCCTCAGGTTATCCCATGCAATGCTAAGTACGAAGGAATATAGTGATCATGTAAAGGAAGTTTTCAATAAAGATGTTGTATTTCAAGTTTAAAGTTTTTATGTAATGATCCTAAGCTCCAAAGACACTAAACCTCTCGATCTTCTTTGTTGTATCAAGTGAATTTTATGTAATAAATCATGTTTAAGTTGTAATAAAAGCAGGGTTGTCATAGTTACATTGTTGGATATACACAATCATGTCCTTAGATTCTTCAAACACGAACATACACATCACACACAGACACATTTTTATATGTGAATAAAGATATTCATAAATAAGTAATTTGAAAAAATAAACTTAATTTAAATGAATTTATAAAATGAAATTATATTTATATTTTTATTAAATTTTATAATTAAAAAAATTGATATATTATCAATATCCACATTTATTAATTAATATTTACATTTATTAATGTATATTCTAAATCATTTTATATGTATAATATGATTATTTTTTAATTTAATTATATGTTAATTATATATTTACATCAGTTTAGGGAGGAGAAAAATTACAAAGAAAATCTACCAACGCCTACCAAGTACTCAGGGAGACTCAACACTAAGTCCTCCCCGAGGCCCCTCAAAGGTGTAACCACCAATTTCAATTAATTATATTTTTTATATAAATTAAATATAATATATACATCTATATATAATTATTAATGATAATATATCTATATATTATAACAACAGTTAATCTATTTAAATGTAATTATTAAAATGTTTATTTTTAATTTTCTTGTTGTATAATCGATAATATACTATTAAAAACTATTATATATTTTTATTTTTAAGGTAGTTGATAAAAAATATATTATATTATTAAATATATAATTTATATTTATTTTATGAAAATAATAATAATTTAATATTATTTTAAATATAGTTGATAGAGAATTTAATATTAATATCTAATATAGTTGATAATAATTTAATATTAATTTAGTATTATTTCCTCGGTCTATGAGCCATGTACTATGGGGCTTGTGGGTCATGTGTGGGTTTTGTCTCAACCTAATTTAAAAAGAGTTTTCTTTCCTTAATAAGTGAAACTTGACCCCACATTTATTTTGATTAAATATAAGTATACATTTTTATAATATTAAATATTTATTCATTTATATAATTAATAAAAAATAAGTGTTATTGAAAATATTTTCATACAATTATTATCAATGTTATATATATATATATAATATTATATTTTGGTCTATCCCGTATTTGAGTGGTGCGGGTTACTGCTCTGCACCAAAGAGTTTAGGGGTTCAAACCATGACATCCCTAATTTGGGGGGATTTTCCACAGGTCACTGTAGTAAAACTATAACAACTGAGTGTTGTAGCATCGTAGCAGACATGTCATTGTAGCAGGTAGTACTATTCACCAGATGGGCCTTTGGACCACCTTCAAGGGCCTTCAGGCCCAAGAGGCTCTAATCTCATTATAAATGAGGGCCTTTAAGCTACTCCATCACCGAGGGACCCCATCAATAAATTGTAATAAGGTTTTTATGGGTGATTTCTAGTCCTTATGGGGGGGGGGGGATAAGTCTCTAGGGTACTTAAGTGTGTGTGTATTGGATTTTTGTACTCCGCTCTACATAACATAAATATATAATTAATATTATATACATTTTTATAATTAGTAATTTATTATAAATATTTTACATTTAAATGTAATTTTTAATATTTTTATATTTATTTATACATTTATATAATTAATAATATGTATTTATAAATATTTACACTTTTATATAATTAATAATATATATATATTTTATTTATTCTTGTATTGTTTTTTAATTTATAAGATTTATCTTTTTGAATGTATATATATAATCTTGTTTAAATATAATTATACATTTATATAATTAATGATATATTTTAAATAATATTCAATCATTTATATAAATAATAATATTTTTAATTATAATTAATATTTTTTAAATTTAATTAATAATGAATTATATATTTTATATACAATCAATATGATTTATACATCCATAAGTAATAATAATATAAATTTCATGAATTTAACATGTTAAAATTATTCTAGAATGGTCTGTGGTGATGTCCTATGGTGTTTAAATTCTATAACGGTTCTCACTTAACCCTAAAAAGAGGCTTTAAAAATAGAAAAAATATATATTTGGTGGTATATTAATAATATATTGTGAAAAACATTTATACATTTATATTTTTCATGCATTTGATAAAAAATATTATATTTTTACATATGTAATATATATATATTTTTATTAAAATAACAATTTATTATAAATTATACATTTTTATAGTATTAAATATTTATTCATTTATATTTAATAAAAGTTTTTAAATATTATTATATATAATAAAATAAAATTATCAATTATCAATATCTTATTTATTATTTGTGAGAGTGGAACACTCAAGAGGAGGGGGGGGGGGTTTAATTGAGTTCTCAAAATAATTTTTTTGTTAAAAATAGATTTAAAAATTAAATCCCCCAATTTATAAAAATATTTAGTCAACTAAAATTGTAGAATTATATAAATTGATCTTTCAAAAAAGGTTCTTAATACTTTGATTAAAAATCAGTTCAAAAAACTTCAAAAAACTATTTCTTACTTTTGAAACAATTTTACTTAATCAAAAACCTTATATAAAACACAAATTAAAGCTAACTATAAAAGTAATGTTTTGTTAAATAGTTTAAAAATAGATACATATAAGTTTTGAAAACAAATTAAAAAAAAAATATAAAATCGCATAATAAAAATTAAACAAGGGGTTTAGTCTCAAGCTGAGACCTAATCCCCTCCACTTGGAAATCACCCACCACCAAACAGTTTATTATAAAATAAACTGATCCACATCCTAGATTGAGGTTTTTACAAACAACTATACTAAGATAGTCCAGGCTATACAAAATACACTTCCATAATTATTCATGGGAAAAAAAGTTCTAGGTCACACAAACCTCTTGTACAGTTATACATGGGAGTACAAAGAAAATATTTGAAAGAGAGTTTCTAGAACTCTCTAGTTCAGTACATGTGACTGTGTTTACAGATAAAAAAGTAAAGAAAAATAGAGCTCTAAAGTTAAGTATAAACAAAAAGAGCAATAGATGAGATATGTGAAGATGTGGTGTAACTCAATCCAAATAGCTTCAATTGTCTAAGAGTTCTTGAGTTCATCTTTGAAAGGGATCAAACATAGTTGCACACCAGGTTTAGGAAAACAAAGTTTCATGAAGTTTTTTGAATGAGTCCTCTGTGTATTATAGGTACACACACATGTTCCTCTGTTGTTCTCAATAAGTTTCACAATTTTTCCATGATAGTTTTTTCTCTTAAAATAAACACCCTTCTTTAAATTACCTATTGAAGAACATTCTTTGTTGCCTTAATTTCATTGACTCTACAATTAATGCTCCGAAAAATAGCCATTGGTGATTTAAAAATACTCCACTGATTAAGTTAGACATGGTTGGTTAGTCTTCACTTTAGGCACGATCACTTTAAAACACAATTACTAGGCAGGGTTGGTTAGAACAAAAACTCGTAACGACAACTAAAATTCTTGATACGGGAGGTACATTTTGTACACATGGAAGGTACTTCTCTTCATGTGGTCAATAATCTAATTCTCATGGTATGTACCTTTTATTCTTGTAGTCACTTTAATTGATCTTTCAATAGGTATACAACTTCATGCGATCACTACAATAACACGCATGGTCAGTAAAAAAATTATAAATTTTTTACTTGACTTCACATGGCAACTATATTTCTTCATGTGGTTACTTTATTGGTTCACATGATAGATTGTTTTCTTCATGTGGTAGGTTTAGTTACATGCAATCAATTAAAATTCAATTCACAATTAGTATTAGAATTGGATATAATTGGATTACAATAGGTAGTTTGTTCACGTAGTTAGTACCACATAGTCACTTGACCTTCAAGTCAACAGAATTTGTTCATGTGGTACGTATACATGGAAAGTTCCAGACTTATCCATTTTTCAAATTCTCTAGTAAAAATATTGACTAACATAAAACATGAAATTCATTTGTAAGATTATAAATATGATTTGGGGTTATTAAAATAAGGGTGTACAGGTCTAAACCAGTAATCTCTCCCTTTTGACGACCACAAATCATGATACTTAAAATGAAATGAATTTAAGCCATAAAAATATATTTTCAATGAATTGAAACATATATTTATCAATATCTTAAGGTTTATCAAGTACTTAATTTCTGTAAATATAAATATTCAATTGAGTTCTCACAATTACCCCCCCTTTTGGGATTTTTAAATAGTGATGTAGAGGGAAAATAAACAGATAATAGGAAAAGTAAAAATATAAATGAGAATAAAGAAGATTATTTCATTAATATTTCAGAAGTGAATATAAAAGGATTAAAAGTATTCTATATTAGGAATTCTATTGAGAATCTGAATCTAGAACAACTTGAATATTTTAAGGAAGGATAATATCCTTTCCTTTGGAAGAAGAAACATGGGTAAAATATATAGCTTAAGGTGTAAAGGTGAAAGCAGGGTCACCAATTATGATACATCTTGAAAGAGGTCACATATGATTAAGTGTGAATCTAAGAGACAAACAAAAAGAATTTAATGTAGAGTAAGTAGTAGTAGAAACTTAATATATATAAATGGTTTTAGGGTATAAGACAAATATATGAGTTGTGTAAAGGTAAGGTTCTATAAACCTAGTAAAATCACTCACTACCCAAGAAGCATGCTCCAAAGTTGGAAGAAAGTATTCTCTATTCTCCATGAAGGCTTCCAACACTAGTATTGGTCTGAAAGTTATTTTTTATTATTATTTCAAAGGAGAAAAATAAAAACCAAAAAATAGCCCTTCAAGGGGGGCAAAAATGATGTAGTCCAAGGGAATCCCCTTGCACCACACAAAAGCACTCAAGGGGAAGAGAATGAAGACTATCGTAAACCAAAAGAGTGTCCTCCTAGCTGCCCAAACGAGCAAGAGAATCAGCAGAAAAGTTGGATTCCCTCCATCTATGGTGGATTAAGCTTCCATGACTTGTTTCCGCTTTACACCTTCGAATAAGGCAGATCAACTCCCAAGGTATCTCATAACGTCCCTGCAAAGCCTAGACCAACACTTCCAAATCTGATTCCACCTCTGCCACCTGCAAGCCCCTCCTCCTACAGATCATTAGACCAGAAAGAAGAGCCCAAACCTCTGCACACAGTGAATTAACCGGACTATAAAATGCACTAAAGGAAACATGCACAGAGCTCCAATAGTCACGAAGTCATCCTCCACCCCTTATCACTCCCTCCATGAACGACCCGTCTATATTCAGTTTCAACCCATGGCTTGAAGGCTGCCACTTCACCCAAAATCCGCCCCTCCTTTATAGCATGCATGGTCTCTGAAGGAAATTACACAGAGTAACCGACACTAGACCCCCTTTAACCAGCAAAACCAATTCCACAATGAGTGACTTAAGCCAAATCCGAAGGGCCAAAGGAGATATTTTGAAACCTAGACTAACCTGATTTCATGCCTCCCAAATGGTCCAGCAAACAGCCACCAGAATGATGGTCCTAATCGTCCGCTCCAAAGATCTGTTTTCCGTCCCAGAAAACCAAGTTGAGAAAAACTCCTGATAGGTCTAGGTCTCTCCATCAGGAAACGGAGGGTGAGTAAACAATGACCAAAGCAACGAGGCCCATTGTCCTTGGAAGAAGAGACGAATTGACGTCTCTCTATTAGGACACTCACATCAGTAACGCCGTGACACCATGTAGACCCCTCTTTTCTGAATATTTTCCTCCATTGGTAAAGCCCTATTTTTGATTCTCCACACCAAGAAATTTATCCTCATCGGTATTTAATTACACCAAGCAATTGGTCCCCCTTCCTCTGTGCGGCTCTCCCTCTGGAGAATTCTTCTGTAATCACGGATATTAAACCTACCATAACTTGCCTCTGTGAAGTAGCACACATCAAGGTTATCATTCATCACAATGTTTTCAAAAAGGATCATATGGGTGGGGTTTAACGATGCATGAATGAACTCATACCTGTCTCTTGAATCTCTAAAAGAAATACCAGGGGACGAACAACCTAAGTAGGCAAGTTTTCCACCTGCCCAAATATCATTCCAAAAATCAATCTCCCCACAGCCAATAATCCATCTGGTGTATCCAGAAAACTCCTCCAACCGTGAGAACATACATTTGGCTAGACCCATCGTGCCATGTGGGATGATACCCTCATGCCATCCGTAGCACCCTCTGAAGAACTTTGCCCACGGGGTCTCCCTGGTAATTATTTCCCATGCTAAACGAGCCTGCAAACCAAGGACGGTGTCATGAATGTCATGAAGGCCGACTCCTCCTTCATTATTTGGTCGTGCCAGCCGTTTTCAAGAAGCCCAGTGGAACCTCCCTTCTGCATTAGCATCCCAAAGAAATGAAGTAAGTATATGCTCCATCTTCTCTATAGTACCCTTCAGAGGATTAATAATAGAGAATATGTTCATGGGAATAGACAAAAACACACTATTAATGAGCATGAACCGACCTCCAAATGATAACAACTTATTCTTACAGTTGAAAAAACTCCCTAGAAGTTGATCAATGATCCCACTAAAATGCTGTTTCTTAATCCGGCCACAAGATATTGGCACCCCAAGATACAAAATGGGTAGTTGCTTCTTCTTGAAACCAATAGTTCTCTGAATATCCATACACCTTCTTCCCGAATATTTATCAGAAATAAAAACATGACTCTTCAAGGGGTTGATAGACTGCCCACTAATATTTCTATAACTAGACATGATGTCTCTAAGATGATTTAAAGATCTGCACCTACCATTCATGAAAAGCAAAACATCATCAACAAACATAAAGTGTGAGATATTCCTTGAATTCCTTCATCCACAATATGGTTTTAGATTTCCCTCTAATAAGACTCTATTCAGATTCCTGGACAGAGCATCCTGCGCAAGAACAAACATAGTTGGAGAAAGAGGGTCACCCTATCTCACACCGCGTACAGTTTTAAAGAAGCCGAAACATTTCCCCATCATGGAAACCGAGAGCCACGATAATGAATAACACCTGAAACAAATATCACAGAACTGTTCTTGGAACCCAAACCCCCTCATGACCCGAATGATAAAGTTACATTCCATTATATCATAATCCTTATTCATATCAACTTGAATAATGACATTGGACCCCACTGTGCGTTTGTTAATGTCCTGGACCAGCTCACTATCAATTCCATCCGCTCCCTGGATACTTCGCCCCTAAATGAAACCATGCTGCTCTGATGATATTACCTTGGGAATAATTTTTGAAATCCTCATAACAATAACTGTGGCCAAAATCTTATAAGAGACATTACAAAGACAAATAGGTCGGATGTGATTAATGAGGTTGGGGTCTTTGATTTTTGGAACTAGGACCACCCGAGAAGAAGACACACCCTTGTTCAAGGGTCCCTCACTAAAGAAATCTTGGATAGCATCCACTACAAATAGACCAACAATGTCCCATGAAGCACTATAAAATGAAGCAGGAAAACTGTCTGAACCGAGTGCAATGGCCTTTGGCATGCTCATAAAAGACTCCCTGATCTCTTCCTCCTGAGGAGTAGAGGAGAGACACACATTGTCTCTATCATTCACCAAAAGAGGCAGGCAACTTAAGAAATCCATACTATCCATACCATTCCTCTCAAAACCTGACGTGGACTCCCTGGCCAGAAGTCCCTCGAAGTGCTTCAATGCCATTTTTCTAGAAATATTCACATCTGAGGTGAAAGACCCATCCTCCATTTTAATATTGATCTTCGAGCTTTTCTTTTCCTTGATGCAAGCCTGAAAGAAGGCACTATTCTGATCACCTTCTCTTAGCCATCTAACCCAAGACCGCTCTTTGTATGCTCTCTCCATCTCCAAAAGTTTTTCGGAAAGAGCAACCTTCTTATCACAAAGGATAATAAACGTGTTCTCATCCCAGGCCAGCTGAAGAGCACCCTCCAATATCTCAATCTCGTCTTGCATACAAACCAACCCGTTAGAGGAATCAGGTTGGTTAATCATCCATCCTCTGATATCATGTTTAAGTCATTTGAGACGATTCACTAGCCCTTCCCAAGATCGCTCTCTCTCCTCCTTAAGCCAATACACTTTCAACAACTGCATGAACACTGGGTCACAGTGCCATTCACCCGAATAGTGGAAAGAAATTCCCAACACCGCTTCACACCTGACCTCGATAAAAAGAGGAGCGTGGTCTGACAAAATACGTGTGAGGTGTGTGACCAATTTTTTTGAAAAGAGGTCCAAACCTTGCATGTTGGTGTGGCACCTGTCCAGCCGACTCCAGATGCGGCTTGAACCTTTACGATTGTTGCACCATGTGAATTTATTTCCCGTGAAGCCTAAATCCATAAGTCCAGCATACACTATGCACTCCTGAAAATCCAAAATACTCTCCTGACTAAACCTCGAGGCACCTATTTTTTCTGAAGGATCCGCAATAGTGTTAAAATACCCTCCCACAAACCACAGGAGGGAACCGGCTTGGGTTGCTTTCAAGTGGTTCCATAGATCCCTTCTTCCTACAACCACAATGCTTGCATAGACGAACAAAAATAACATATGAAGTCCACCACCAACAATTCTAGTATCAATACAATGGGGAAAAATATTCACCACCTCTACCGAAATGCTATTTTTCCAACCAATCCAGATCTGTGTGTTAAGAGACCCTCCATGCATGGAGTTCAAAAACCCCATCTTCTTAGCAATCCATTCCCACTTTCAAGGATCAAGTTTCAATTCCAAGACGACCACCAAAGAAACCTTACACTTCCCGCCCTCCGACGCAAAAAATGCATGCTTGTCCTGAGCTCCCAAGCCGCGTGAATTCCAGATAATAATAGAGAACATTATAGTAAGCCCTTATGGGCATTTTGAAATGAGGAAATAGAGAATGAGGAGGGGGGGGGGGGGGTGCAAGGATACCTTTTTCCTTGGCCTTGGAATGGGTAATAGGCCCCGAAAGACCTTCTTAATGCATGCTCTGTTTCCGAGATAAGATCACTTTCTTAAAAGACCCATCTGCAGCCTCCAGGAAAGACTTACTACCAGGCGGATGATAATCCATGGAATCCGACCCCAAATCACCTTGAACCAAGGACATTAAAAGTCTCCGTTGAGGAGAAATAGGAGATACCATCAGTTCCTTTTCCACTCCTGTAGCCATGCCTCCCTTCTCCCTACCTTCCATCTGAATGAAGTGAAGGCTTACTCACCAAGGATTTCTGAATCATTTCCAGCGACAACTGAGAAGAAAAGCAGATCAGAGAAGTAGGGGGAGATAGAGATCTCATCGGACATCCCAAGGAGAAGGTTAGTAAAACCTCTGGTTCCCTCAGAGGTACGATCCTTCCTTTTCCAAGAGTGAAAAACTCCTGAGCATCCGGTATAGGCGACCATAAAATAAGGTCCATGCAAACCAAAGAAGGAGCCAACCGCATGTTTTCCGTGTCAGTTGATGTCTCACCACACATCCTTTTCTCCGTACTAGGATCCTTAGATAATTTTGAATTCGAAAAAGAGTGGGGGATAATGGTAAAATCTCCCCTTATCTCTCCATCCAAGTCGGGCGGACCATGTCCCGAGACAACATCCGAACCCCATCGGGAGGGTTCCGCCACCTCCCTCCGTCACTAGAAAGTCTTCTCCAAATGACCATGCAAGCCATAGAAGGTGAAAAACCACAGAGCCTGAGGATAAAAAAATATCTGCTTCCAAGAAAATCCATCTTTGGATTCCACCAAAACTGAAGTCGGGCGTGGCACAACAAGATCTAACTCCACACAAAATCATCCTTTGTAATATAGGATGTAAAAGGAATATAAATATATGGATTATAATCCAGATTCCCACCATCTAACTTAGCTAAATCCTCCGCTAATCTAGATCTATCAAACTGATATTCAACTCTATCACAAGCATTAACTTCTTCTACAAGAGCAACATGATCAACATCCTCAACATCATTATTATGAGTTCTACCTTTATCATTTTCCTCACTAACTTTTGTGGGAGTAGGAAAAAGAATTTCTTGCATAGTTTGGGCAATTAAGGGTCTCAAAGGAGATATTTCAAGTATATTCTGAGAATCAATTTTAGTAATTAGAAATACTTATAGAACACTCTGAGTAGAAGGGATGATAGGTCCACCATGTTTAGGTGGAATTGTTTTATTATCATCAGCATCACTATAATCTAGATAATCTAAGTCCGAAATAATAGATCCAAGGGACTTCTCCCCCTTATCAAGTGATTCTGGTATAGAATGTATGGGAGTACTTACTATCACAGGAGATCCATATAAATTAATTTAAACTTGTTCATCAGAGTTATCAGACTCATCCCATTCAGTTTCATTCATATATCCACTAATAGATAACTAGTATCAACAATACCCTTACAATGTAACTCTTCTTCATGAGAAGGTAAATGAATAGGTGAGTCAGGTGGTCCATAGGTCATAATTGGTGTGACTGTCCCGCCATCCTCATGAGACTCCCTAGATTCCTCATTAAGTCAAACCATATAATAATAATCATCATCTTCTTCAACTACTTCCACACTAACAACCACTTCATCATCAGAATACTAAACAACTTCATTAGTTTCAAGCCCTGGATCCACTAGATCCTTTGGTCTAACTTTATTTTTCACTGGATCAAACCAACCATCTAGTTTTTAGGGTCTAACACCCACTCCCTTTTCCATGGGTTATAATTGAATTTCATGTTACTATAGATAATTTTAGAAAGACACAAACCACATGAGAATGTTATTGTTTCCTCACCTCAGGTACTACACCCTTATATTCCAAGAAGTTTGAGATAAATTTTGGATAAGGCAAGAAATTAAATTTAGAGGAGGGATAATTAAATTCATTTATGTGCCTTATCAAATTCCTTTGCAAATTTATCTACATACCATTTTTTATTAAAATAAAAAAGAAAAGATCCTGGTTCCTGAGGATGATAAAGTCTCCTTTTTAGGACAAATCACATATGAAATGAATTTAATCAGAAGTATATATTCACCACTCAACTCAACAATATTTGGTCTTATAGGGGTTACATTATCAGTATGCTCATCTAAAGCACTTTGAAATTCTAAATGGGCATGATTAACTAGATAATAGCTTTGGTAGTCATTGAATTCACATTTATGGGGAACACCTAAGCACTTTTCCCATCATTTAGAATAATACTACAAAACTTTATCATTTATCAATGTGAAAAATGAATCTCTATTCTCTCTAGGAATAAACTTCAAATGCATATAAAAATACTTAACAAGACTTGGGTAAAACCATATAATATTATCCTTAAACTAGTCAAACCATCTATGATTTTGAATCACTTTCCAAACTAGCAATTTTCTTGACCAAAGCCATTGAGAATCTATTTCCTTATCAACACACATAGGTCAATTGACTATGTGATTATTCCTCGTATTTTATACAAAACTCTAGATAGATTTTCTTTTATTACATTTATTTATAGGAGAAGATTTGATAGGAGGCGTGATGTAAACAACACACTTCATCCTCAATATTTTTGTGTTTTGATTCGAACTCATAAGGTTTGTATTCATGAGAGATATTCGAGATAGGAAGTCTTGGTTTGGAAAGAAGGATATCATGAAAGAGGGTTTAGATCATAGGTGAGAATTTGAAAGGAAGGAAGTGTTTTTTGGATAGTGATGTTCATTGATTCAAATTATTATTTGAATTTTAGAATCTAATCTTTTAGGGATAAAATAATAATAAACTTAAATGAAATCACACCAAAACATTTATATGAAAAATTAAAGTATAAAATAGACATGATAGGTTTATTGACCATGGATCCATGACAAAAAAGGTACAATATGTATAATTGTCATGAACACATGATAAGTATACTATCCTCATGGATAAAAAATTCGTGGTAGGTAAGTAATGACCGTGTGAGTAACATTTTATGGTAGGTATACCAACTGCATGACCAACTGGTCATGGTAAGTATAATGAACATGTGAATCAAAACTCATGGAAACTTTAATAACCATGTGAAATAAATTTTATAGTAACTTTAAGAAAAATATATTAACAAAAAAATTTAATCATCTAAAATAATAATTTAAATAACTAAAAGAGTTAAAACTAAATTGAAAGAATTAGACATAGTTTATCATACCTAATTCATGTTTGATATAATTAATTCTTTAAATATTCAAAGGCTTTGAAAATATATCAACTAGATGATATTCAGTACCAATGAATTCAAGAGTTATATCACCATTTTGAAAATTATCTCTCAAAAAGTGATGTCTTATATCAATATCTTTTGTTCTAGAATGTGATACATAATTATTAGAAATATTTATCATACTTGTATTATCATAATTTAAAGGGACATATCAAAATTGATACCCATAATATAGTAATGTATGTTTCATCAAAAGAATCTATGCACAAAAACTACCTACAACTATGTACTTAGATTTAATAGTGGATAATTCAATATAGTTCTGCTTTTTACTACACCAAGATATTAGAGACTTGCTAAAAAAAGTGACAAGCTCAATAATTTCTTTTTCTATCTATATTATAACCACAAAAATATGTATCTTAATAAATAACTAAATCAAATAAGTATTTTTTATAATAAAATATTTTTAAATATTTTGTATTTTTAAGGTATTTAAAAATTCTTTTCACAGTAAGCAAATGTGATTTTTTTTGGATTTGATTGAAAATTTGCACACATGAACACAATAAAAATCATATCTGGTTGGATAGTAGTTAAGTATAGTAAAATTACAATCATACCTATGTAAATGGTTTGATCAAATGGTTTCTTAGTTTCATCAAGATTTAGTTTACAGTTTGTACTCATGGGAGTATCACTACCTATAATACTATCTATACCTAAAAATTTTAGATGATAATTAGTTTAATTTATTTTATTTAAAATAATTCCTTTCTTATTCTGAAAAATATTAAATCTAAGAAAGAATTTTACATCACCCATAAAACTCAATTCATATTAATTTTTCATTGTTTTTTAAAATTTTGTACACAAATAGTTTTTGGATGATCTAAAAATAATACCATTGACATAGATTTGTACTACTATTTTTTTGAAATTATCTCAATAAATAGAGTAGGGTCTATTATTCCTTTATTAAAAAATTTTGAAATGAAAACTAAGTTGATCATATTACACCAAGCTCTAGAATCTTGTTTTTAAACACATATAGATTTTATTAATTTAAAAACATGATTTGGAAAGTGAAGGTTTTAAAATCTACGATTTTTTTCCATAAAAAAATCCTCAGTTATATAACCATTTAAGAATTTACTCTTGAAATCCATTTGAAATAATTTGAAATCTAAATGTGCTACAATTTCAAGAAACATTCTGTTGGATTCATGTATAGCTAATGGTGAAAATTTTCCTCATAGTTAATACCTTCCTCTTGACCACATCCTTGTGAAACTAGTATTCTTTTACTTCTATTTATAGTGCATGGCACATCTACTTTATTCGCAAACACCCACTTGGTTCCAATGTTCAGGAAGTTTTTAGGTTTTTTATTAATTCCAAGACTTTATTTATTTCAGTATTATTTAACTCTTCTTTCATTTACATTACATAGAACTCATCATTTATTACTTCTATGATGTTATTAGGTTTAAACCGTGATAAGAAATATTTATATTCAACCTAGTTTCTAAGAGAATATCTAGTATGTGTTCCTCTATCTAGGTATCTTACAATAGAATCTATGAGGTGTTATTTATGTGTCCTAATTGTTATAGGATTTGAATTATTTGATACTCCATTTTCATCTATTGGTTTGAGTTCAAACTGTTCTATTATGGGTAATTTTTCAACTAGTATTACTGAAAAATTTCTTGATTTGGTATTGATATCTAAGTTAGAAAGTTGATCCTCAAGATTTTATAAGGTAATTTTAGGTTCATGTGGATCTATCTCATAAAATTTGACATATATAGAATCTTCCTTAATTTTGGTCATTTTATTAAATACCCTGAATAATTTACTAGATATAGAATATCTAAGTAAAATTCATTTATCACTTTTATTTTCAAAATTTTCTAAGTTCTACTTTGTATTGAGTATAAAGACTTTACAACTAAAAACTATAAAGTAATTAGCTTTTTATTTTCTACCATTTAATAATTCATATGGGTTTTTCTTTAAAAGTGATCTAATAAGAACTCTATTAATAATATAAAAAGCTGCATTTATAGCCTCTGTATAAAAAATAAATTGGAAAATCATACTCATTGAGCATGCTCTGGAAAATTTCTTGAATAGTTATATTTCTTCTTTGTACTACACCATTCTATTGTGGAGTCCTAGGAGAAAAAATTTGTGAGTATAGGCGTATTGTGAGCATAGAGATTCAAAATATGGATTCTCAAACTCATAGCCATGATCACTTGTTAAGGTTTTAATGGTAACTGCAAAAAATGTTTTCTATAGATTTTGCACACATGAAAATTGGAACAAGATTCACTCTTGTGAGATAAAAATAATACCTAGATGCATCTAGAAAATTAATATACTAGAACAAAATCATAGGGCTTCCTGTTTAAGATGAAAACTCTAGAGGGTCCAAAAAATTACATGTGAACCAACTCGAGGGGTTTAGAATTTGGAAATTATTTCTTTGGTTTGAAAGATATTTTTTGCTACTTCCCCTTTTGACATGGGTTACAAACTTTGCCTATTGGGAATCCTAGTTTAGGGAGATCTTTGGGTAATCCTTTCCTAGTTAGTTTTCTAAGTGAGTGTAGGTTTTAATGACCTAGTATCCTATTCGAAAGAAAATAAACTTTATAAAAGGAACTTAGATATGAAATATTTGATGAAAATAATGAATTCAAATCAATAGCATATACATTATCATTATGAAGAGTAGTAAACACTAGAACATGTTTTAAATCATAAATTTTATAAGAATTGTTCTCAAAATTAACATGATAACCATAATAAAATAATTATGATATGCTAAAAAAATTATACTTTAATCCAACTAAAAATAATACTTTAGAAATTAAAATAGTACCCGAGTTAATGATTTTATTGAGTTTAATTATTTTTTCCTTTAGTGTTGTCACCAAAAGTGACATGTCCACCATAAAATTTTATAAAGTTTTTGAAGCTTGAGTCATCCATAGTCATATGTCTCGAACATCCACTGTCTAGATACCATATGTGCATACTGGTACTCTTTAGGTAGGGTTCCTACAAAAATAATTAAAACAAAAATGATCTTGGTACCCTTATTTTCATGGGTCTAGAAATATTAGTAATGAAATCCTTAAGAATCCAAAATTGTTTGAATAGTTTACCATAAATAGACTTTAACCTTTTAGAAATAAAATATTTTTTAGGTCTAGAAGAATAAAAATTATTTATTGAACTAGTAGAATTAGAACTAGGAACACATTTGTTCTTATATATCTTCCTCTTTCCAGGTTAGTAACCAATTCTATATGTGTATCTAGGAGTGGTTTGTTTACCAAGCATCCTATTAAGGGTTTATATGCCATTATAAATTTTTCTAGATGATTATTTAATTTATAATTAAAAATATTAATTTTATTATTTTACTTTATTATTTGTGAATTTTTATCCCTTTTTAAAGAAAAACTAGATTTAATGTGAACTGTTAGAGCATGCTATTTCTTTAGAATTTTTCACTTATCCTTTAGTTCATTAAATGTTTCCTTCATCATATTAAAATATTGAAATAAATACTCATTGGATATATTTTATTCATTATTTTCATTACCATAAGGGTTTAAAATTTGTTCAAGAGATACTGAAATTGTATTTTGTACCTTAGATGTGTTTATCATGAAACACATGATGGATCTATCATTTTTTTCTTCTCGAGTCTAAATCACTTGAGATGTCCTCTAAGGAACTATAGGTAGCTTTCATAGCCTTTTTATGTCATTTCTATTTTCCTCATAATTTTTCTAATATTTTATCTTGGAAAAACCTGCCTTTATATGTATTTTCTTGTACACTAATAGAAAATTACTTCATTAGTGGAATAATCATTTTACCACTCTTTTCTCTAATTTAATTTATTTTCATACTTACCTCTATAATTTTATTTCTTAAAAAAATTTCTTCTTATTGTAAAATTTATTATATCATCTAGCTAGGTGATCAATTTCCTAATCACCATCTGATGTTGATTCATCATTACTTGAATTGTCAACTTTGATTATCTCTTTTACCTTTAAGGAAAAAGTCTTGAAGGATACTGACTTATTTTTTGGTTCATATTCCTATTATTTATTTAATTTTAGTTCCTACTGACACATCATAAATTTTCTAATGATTCTTTCACTGGTAGTGTGATGATGTCACAATATTCTTTGTTGGAAACTAAAGTTTATCTCTACCTATCAGGTTGACATCTTAGAAGTCACACTACTTGATTCTTATTAGCAATTGTATTTCCAAGTGCATGCATAGTACTCATAATTTCATTGAACCTGAGATACATATCATAAATGGATTCATCGTGATTCATATTGACTGTATCATATTTAATAGTATAAGTATTTAAACGCATGTCTTCAACATTTTAGGTTCCATCATGTGATATAGAAAGAGTATCCAAAATTTCAAAAGTAGAAAAAAAGAAGATATTATATTAAATTCATCCACTTATAAATAAAAATATAACACATAAATTTATTTATAATTACAGTCATATATAGCCTTAGTGGAATCACTCCACTAAGCACTAGTAGCTCTGGGTATTTCATGTTTATCTCCAATAATAGTGCAGATATCAATGCCCTTACTTTATAAGTGAATTATAAACTTAATTTTCCATTGAGAAAATTTAGTACCATTAAAATAAGGTGGATGATTAGTGGTAGTTCTATATTGTTTATAATTATCCATAAAGACTAAAATTTATACTTAATAGAAATTTAAGATCTTTAAATACAATTAAATCATATTAAAAAGTATTTTGGTAATCCTATGATACCAAATTATGGTCAGAGTAGAACACTAAAGAGGGGGATGGATTGAGTTTCCAAATAATTTTTTATTAAAAATGGATTTGAAACATAAATCCCCCAATTTATAAAAATTCTTAGTTAATGAAAACTATAGAATTATATAATTAGATCTTTCAAAAAGGTTATCAATAGTTTGATCAAAAATCATTTAAAAACAAGTTTGAAAAAATATTTCTAACTTTTGAAACAATTTTACTTGATCAAACACCTTATATAAAATAAAAATTAAAGTTAACTATAAAAGTAAAGTTTTGTTAAGTAGTTTAAATCCAAATACAAATAATTTCTAAAAACAAATTAAAAAAAAAATGAAATCACACAGTTCGATTTCTGGGGTCCGATCTTGGGTGAATATATCCTTATCACAGGATCCAATAATCTTACTGGGTCACCTTGTTTCTGACTGGGTTGGTGAAATGAGGTACAAACCATACTTTCTATTGTATTTCTATGTCAAACCATTTGTCAATCAGGTCATCAAACTCTGGGATGCTTTGCTATCTTGACTGACAACGGCTCCTTCCCAGCTGGGGCTCTCTCCATAGTGATCCCTTCATCGGAAGGAGGGTTTACTAGTGTGTGTGTGTGTGTGTGGGGGGGGGGGGGGGTTCTAAAAGACCACACCTGGGGATTCCATTTAGGAAGAGAAAAAATATAAAATCACATAGTGGAAAGTAAATAAGGGTTTCTATGAGGACCATACCTTAAAAATTACACAATCTAGTTAATTAAACTAGAATTAAATTTCATACATTCCAAAATATATTCTAGGTTTAGAGGTTTAGATAATTAGGTTATAACATCATACATAAAAACTCATATATTACAAAGTAAACACTTCTACTCAATATCCATTTTTTCATAATATGAAACATTTAGAAAAAAATTTGTTTTCTTTCCATAAAAAAACTTCAAAAATTTAAACTTGAATTATTCTCTTCCTTTACCCATCCACAAAACCTATGAAAAACATTTTAAAACTTGGTATGAGCATAGAAAGCTCAGTAAGGGACATAAAAAGAAGAAATAAACCATTACTTTGTAAATGAAAACATTTCACAAAGTTATAACTTTTACACATAAAACATAAGTTCTTTAGCTTACCTAATGAAATCATGATTTTCCTATAAAACCATAACAAGCCGACATAAATAATAAAAGGTAACCTGTGGAATTATTTTCATATCACTCTTACATATAAATTATCTCTCTCAGATATATAGGGATTAACCATCATGGTTACACTTGGAATAACCATCACATTATATTCCCATGATATCTTAGTAGAAATATAACTTGTTAAATCCATCCCTTTACCCAATGCATTGGAGAGATATAATGGGTTCACCCACCCTTAGTTTATCATGGACCCACCTGTCATCATAACAGTTCCAAAGAACCATAACATGATTATAACACATAAATCTTGCATAAAAGATACATTCTCAAGGATTTTTTTTTCAATTTTGAAAACCACTTTTCATTTTTAAGAAGTCCCACACTTATAAATAAAATTTTTTATTTGAAAATAAACTTGTAAACAGGTATAAGAAACATCAAATAAATTAGGTATCATGAAAGTGGGAAAATATGCTTATTCCCTATAAGTAAAAAAACATTTCTTTAATAAAAAGAGTCATAAATTGAAAAGTGGATATTTTAAAAAGAAATTAACTCACCATATGTATGCAAGCATTCTACACTTGTACTTAATGTCCTCTTGAATATCTTCACCTTTAGAACCTCCTTAAGGAACTTGGTTTTGGTATTTTGGTGAGACTAGAAGGTCCTGGACATGCGTTAGTGGATTAGGAAGGGAATTGGTTATAATTTAGACAATCTTCAAGTCTTAGAAGGTGTGAAGAGAAGAGGTGGTGAGGGGTAGTATTTATAAGGAGAGGATATGGGTATTTTTGATTATTTTACTCAATTGTTCATTATTTTGGATCAAGACTATTAATAGAGTTGATTCTTGTGACTAATTATAGTAACTATTGTATGTGATTTCGAACTAATGGGTGATTATATCATTAATACATTAGAAATGAGTCAATAATTCATTTATTTAATTATAATGAATCCGGAACATACTTTATTAACATCGAAACATGATAAAAATTATGTATCTGGGATAATCTTAAAGGAAAATCCACTTGGTAGGCAACTAATCCAACTTTCTCTAGGATTTCATTGGGTCCAATGAACCGTGGACTTAGTTACCCTTTCTTACGAAAACACATAACACATTTCCATGGAGAAACTTTGAGAAAGACATGATCACATATATCGAAAGAAATATCCTTCCTTCGATTATCAGTATAACTTTTATGCCTACTCTAATATGTCCTCAAGTGTCACTGAATCATCTGAACTTTCTCTGCTATTTCCTATACCAATTCTAGTCCCATCAACTTTATTTATCCTACTTCATCCCGAAATGATGGTGTTCGACACCTATTTACATATAATGATTCAAAAGGAACCATCTATATACTATATGAAAACTATTGTTATAATAAATCTTAACACAAGAAAGATGATGATCCCTACTTCCCTAGTAATCCATTGAACAAGATTGAAACATATACTCCAATGTATGAATTGTTTGTTCTTTATGTCCATCAGATTGAGGATGAAAAGTAGTGCTGAAATTTAATTCTATCCCAATAACTCCTGAAGACATTTCTAAAAGTTAGAAGTGAACCAAAGATCATGACTAGATACAATAGAGAGATGAAATCCATGTAACCTGACTATCTCTTTGAGGTACAATTGAGAAATTTCATCTAAAGACACAATATCTAGAATAGGAATATAATGTGAAAATTTATTCAGTCGATCAAAAATAACCCAAATCACATTGTTACCTTAAGAAGTTTTTGGTAATCCCACAACAAAATCAGTGGATATATTTTCCCATCTCCACTCTTGTACTGGAAAAGGATGAAACATCCCCTTCAATAATTTTCATTCTAATTTTACTTGTTAACAAGTCAAACATCTCATGGTAAAGTCAGTAATAGCTCTTTTTATTCCATCCCACCAGTAATACCCCCGAAGGTCTCTATACATATTAGTTTATCCAGTATGAACTGAAAACAGAGAACTATAAGATTCACTTAATAACTCTTTCTTTAATCATAAATCAAAAGGAACACATAATCTATTCCCAAATCTTAAAACAAAATATTCATCAAAGTTAAATTTTGGAAACTTAACCTTTTTAATCAATTCTACCTTTTTTATAACTCACTGTCTTCCTTCCATGCTTGCTTAATTCTTTTTGATAAAGGAAATTGTACTGAAAGATGGAAAAAAATAGGGAAATTTCCTACTCCAACAACTTCCAAGCCAAAATTCATCAAATAATTAACCAAGGTGTCATGTTCTAAACATAACATGGTTAATGTAGCATGATGTTTTTGACTCAATCCATCTACCACTTTGTTTTATTTTCTAGGATATTAATTGATCATGTAATCATAATCCTTTATTAGTTCCAACCTTTTTCTCTACCTCATATTTCATTCCTTCGGAGTAAATATATACCTAAAACTTTTAAGATTATTATATGTTTCACACTTTTCTCTATATAGATAGTCTCTAAATTTTTAAAGTGAAAACCATAACTGTTAATTAGAAATCATGTGTGGGATAATTTAACTCATGAGGTTTTAGTTTCCATGAAGCATAAGTAATTACCTGATCATTCTACATCAGAACATGACCATGTCCCTTTAAAGAGGCATTACTATAGATGAAAAAATCTTAATTTATGGAAGGTAGAACCAAAACTGGAGCATTCACCACTCTTATTTTTCAATTCTTGAAAACAAACATCACATTATTATGTATAAATCAATTTAACCCCTTTTCATGTTAACTTAGTTAGCAAGCTAGATGAACGTGAAAAGTTTTTAACAAACTATAAGTAATAACCTAATAATCTAAGAAAACTATTATTCTCAGCAACATTTTTAGGTATTATCCATTTATCAACCACTTTTTTTGGTGGGAACAACTGTTATGCCATCTTTATTTACAACATTCTCAAGAAAAAAAATATGTTGTAAGCAAAGATAACATTTTCTAAATTTCCTCTATAACTTCTTTTCTTTTAGTGTTTGTAGAACAATCCTTAAAAATTTTCACGATCCTCATAACTTTTTGAATAAACCAAAATATCACTAATAAAAACAAAAAAAAACTTATCCAAATATTCGTATAATATTCTATTCATAAGATCAATAAATATAGAAGGGTAATTTTTTATACAAAAGGGAATAAAAACAAACTCATAATTACCATATATAGTATGAGATTCTATTTTTGGAATGTCATCCTCCTTCAATTTCAGCTGATGGTGCAGAGATCTAAAGTTAATCTTGGAGAAATACTGAGATCCCTGGAGATGATCAAAAAATTTATTGATATGAGGAAAATGATACTTATTCTTATTATTTCTGTTATTAAATTATCTATAATCAATAAAAAACCTCATAAAATCACCTTTATTTTTAACAAAGAAAACAGGAGCACCTCAAGGTAAAGTACTTAGACTAATGAAACCTTTATCTAGCAACTCCTGTAACTACTTTTTCAATTCTATAAGTTATACTTGATCCAATAGATAAGGGGGTTTTGATGTAGGTTTAATATTAGGGAATAAATAAATAATAAGATAAACCTTTTGATCATGTATAATAGCAGTAAAATCACCAGGGAAAATATCCAGATACTCATTTACCACTAGAAAATCATTAATCTGAATATTTATCTTGATTTTAATAATATGTGTAAGATAATATTCATTTCCATATTTTAATAGTTTCCCGGCTTCCTGACATGTTATCAATGGTATAGGTTCATTCTTATATACAAAATGAAACTCTTTCTGAAAAAAAATATTTATCTCTACAATCAATATTAGTATGGTAAACAGAAATCCAATCCATATCCAGAATAACATAAACTTTTACCAAGGGAAAGACAACAATGTTTTCAGTTAAATTCTTTCTACATACATTGATAATAATATTCTTAGAATTTATTTTTTCCTTAATATTTCCCCCAAGTTTTTTTACCATAAGTCATGGATTCATTTATTAAGGTAGAATTTCCAATTTACCAGAAAATTTCTCAGATATGAAATAATGTGTAGACCCCGAATCAAACAAGACATTAACAAAATCTGAGTAAAAAAGACAATGTACCTTATACCACTTCATTGGATGGCCCAACATCTTCTGAAGTAGTTGCAAAGGATTTTACCACACCTTTCTGCTTATAGTTTGGATTCTTCCCATCATCCGGGTTCCTCTTTAGACACTTGTTTTCATAATGACCCATCTCATTAAATTTAAAACATTTTACTATATTTATATAATAATTGTTCTTACCACTAACTTATCTTTATCATTGCAATTATGATCCATATGCCAAAAATTACCACATTAAAAAAACTTAATAGACTTCAAAAGGCATTCCCCAGTGTGTTTTTACCAAAATTCTCACAAAATGAAAAATTAATTTTCTTTCTGTCAAACTTACTTGATCCATTATTTCCCCTTTCCTACCACCTAGAACTCTTTTTATATGGTTTTCAAAGTACACAAGAACATTGAAAAACTCCATTTACACCTTCTCCACACACTGAATAATTTTTCTTAACTTTTGAATTCATTAGAATCCAATTCCCTTCTATATTTTGGATTTAATCCTAAGTAAAAACAATTGATTTTATTATCAAGATCCCGAATAAAATTTGGAGTGTACCTTTCCAATAAAGTGAATTTTTCTTCATACGCAACCACTGAATCCTCCTCCCGTCTCAATTCAAAGAAATTTTTTTCTAACCTAAGCCGATTTTACTTAGGAAAATAATTTTCAAGGAAAATATTTTTCAAGGAAAATATTTATGACTTAATCCCATCAAAAACAATAAATATCCTTGCTATACTTGATATTCTTTACCATTGACCACCACCAGCTTGCTTCAACTTCAAAATGGTAAATAAAAAGACTAACCTTTTGATGGTCTGAACACCCCATGACATCGAAAGTATTTTCTAGGGATTTAATCCACCCTTTAGCTACCAATAAGTCAGAATATCCACTATATGAAGGGGGTGTTTCCTCATAAAATTTTCTATATCTAACATATTCCTCTTAGGTTGATCTATATTATCTCATGTATGGATACCGCTTCCTGTTATAGCCTGCGTCAACTGATCCATTACTATAAAAAACATCTTGGTTCCAATTCCCAAAATTCTAGGTTATAGATTCAGAAGGATATCATCCTTAGGTGACTTCCTACTTTAGTTTACTCGTTTCTTATACGGAAAACCATTCCGAACATACATATCTTAGATGAATCAACATGGTGATCTTTAAATTCCATATCATTTCAAATTAAACATAAAGTAAAAATCATTTATGGGTATTCTATTAACATTGTCCTAACCCCTAAAGTAATCTAAACCTTGCTATGATACCAACTATAAGGACTCGAACTTAAACATTACATAATATAGTTAATTAAAATAGAATTCACTTTCATACATTCCTAAAGATCTTTTAGGCCTAGAGTTTTAGAGAATTGGGTTATAAGATCATACATATAACTCATATATTACAAAGTAGACACTTCTAATAAATATCCATTTTTTTCACAATATGAAACTTTTAGAAACAAATGTGATTTCATTCCATAACAAAACTTCACAAATTTAAATTTTAATCATTATATTTATTTACCTATCCAAAAACCCTATGAATTGTTTTTAAAAAACTTGGGATGAGCACAAAAAGCTCAGTAAGGGACATAAGAAGGAAGAAATAAACCATTAGTACACGAATGAAAGAATTTTCAAAAAGTTATAACTTTTACAAATAAAACATAAGCTATTTAGCTTACCTTATGAAATCATAAGTTTCCTATAAAAACATATCAAGAATACATAAATCATAAAAGGTAACTCATGGAATCATTTTCATACCACTCTTACATATAAATTAGATCTCCCGGATACACATGGAGTAACCATCATGGTTACACTTGGAATAACCATCATAGTATATTCCCATAATCACTTAGGAGAAACCTAATTGGTTAAATCCGTCCCTTTAAACAATTTATTTTAGATCTATGATGGGCTCACCAGCCCTCAGTTTATCACGGAGCCACCCATTATCATAACAATTAACAAGAACCATAACATGATCATAATACAAAAATCTTTCATAAAATAAACATTCTTGAGGAAAATAAATTTTCTATTTTGAAAATTGATTTTCATTTTTAGGAAGCCGCACACTTATAAATGAAAAATTTTATTTGAAAATAAACTTGTAAACTTGTCAAGGAAACATCAAATCAATAAGGCATCATGAAAGTGGGAAAATATGCTAATTTTATATATGTAAAAAACTTTCTTTAATAAAAATAGTTATAACTTGAAAATAGGATTTTTTTAAAAGAAATTCCCTTAAAATATGTTCAAAATCATTCTTTACTTATACTTAATGTCCTTTTGAATATCATCTCCTTGAGAACCTCCTTAAAGAACTTGGTTTTGGTATTTTGGTGAGACTAGTAGGTCTTAGATGTGGGGAAGAGGATTGAGAAGGGAATTGGGTAGAATTAAGACAATATTCAAGGATTATAAGGTCTAAGGATAAGAGGTGGTGAGGGGTGGTATTTATAGGTATAGGAGATCGGTGTTTTTGATTATTTTATCCATTTGTTTATTATTTTGGATCAAGACTATCAATAGTGTTGATTCTTGTGAATAAGTAACATAACTAGTATATGTGAGTTTTAAATAATGAGTTCTTACATCATGCATATATCATCCATGAATCAATAATTCTTTTATTTAATTATAATGTAAAATACCATAAATTATAATATTTCACTATTCACAAAAATTCAACTATTTCAGAAAAAAACCCAAAATTCATTCTAACCATTTGTTGATGTCTAGATTTTAAAAATGAAATCTGTTTTTTGAAAATAATTTTATAAATATGAGAAATTTTAATTTTAATTAAAATCATCATTTATTCAAAAAATACTAATTTTAATATTATAACTAATTTTACGACACTTTGAAAAATTAATTAATGTCTCATAAAATTATCTTATAATTAAAATACAAGAAAATATTTATTTATGAATCTATTTTATGAAAAATAAATTTCTTTTAAATCATTATATTAACTATAAAATTGTAAATAAAAATTTACATTTCACAAAAAATATGAACACTTAATTTATCATTTTTAAAACATCTATTCACTTATTCCATGATATAAATATATCTTATATTCATTTGTGAGATAACTAAATTTTATTTATACTTTAATAGGTGATCTTATTATTCTAATGGTTAGTTTAATAATCCTAACAGTCACATTACTATTCCATTGGTCATGTTACTATTCCATTAGTATGGATCAAAGTGAATGTCGACGACGCCTCTAGAGGAAACCCGAGTCCGGCAGGCTGTGGTGCCATCTTCAGAGACTCTCTTGGCAGATGCCTAGGGTGCTTCTTTGGTGGATATGATACAGCCTCAGCTTTGGAAGCGGAAATGTTGGGAGTCATTCATGCGGTGGACTTTGCCAAGAAAAAGGGTTGGAACAAGCTGTGGATTGAATGTGATTAAACCACTGTTGTCCAAGATATCTGGAAGGGGGTGGTGCATCTTGATTGGCCACTTACCTCTCGTTGGATGAAATGTATTGACTTGCTTGGGGATCTCAACTACATTTCCACACATGTCTTCTGTGAAGCGAATATGGTTGCCGATAGTCTCGCCAATAAGGGAGTCAATCAGGTTGTTACCTGGTTGGATGATTTTCCTGATGAATCACTCCCTTTTTTCAATAAAGATTGTCATAAGATTCCATCTTTTAGACTCTTGTAACTCCCTTACGTTTTGAGAATAAATTGTGCCTTGGTCTTTGACTGAGGCACCACCTCTTTAAAAAAAATCATTTCACTATACATTTATAATAAATTTAAATATTTAATTCCAGAATGAAAAAAATTATTCTCTAAGTACCTCGGTTATTATAGTTATACTCTTAATTCGAGACACAATCCCCTTCACATGGAAATTACCCACTTCCAAGTATATTATTATAAAATAAACTAATCCACAACCTTAATTAGGTTAAAAAAAACTTTACTAAGATAGTCTAGAATATAAAAGAGAATATTCCACTATTACTTATGGGATAAATAGAGTTTCAGGTCACACACAACCTCTTCCACAATTATACTTAGGATTAAAAATAAAATATTTGAAAGAGATTGTTAAGTACTCTCTAGTTTAGTATAAGAGATAATGTATATAGATAAATAGAGTAAAGAAAAATACAGCTCTAAAGTTAAGAATAAACAAAAGTAGAAAGAGATGATATATGTGAATATGTGGTGAAACTCAATACAAATAGCTTTAGCTGTCCATTAGTTCTTGAGTTTGTCTTTAAAAGGGACCAAACACGGTTTCACAACAGGTTCAGGAAAATAGCGTGTCATGAAGTGTTCTGAATGATCCCTCTATGTATTATAGGTTCACATGTGTGATCCTATATTGTTCTTTGTATATATCACAACTTTTTCTATGAGTTTTTCTCCTCTTAAATGAAAGACCCTTTTTCAAAGTATCCATTGAAGAACACTCATTGCATCCTTAATTTCCCTAGACATATAATTAATGCTTCAAAAAATAGCTATTGAATATTTAAAGATACTCAATTGATTAAGTTAAAAGTAGTTGGTTGGTCTTACCTTTAGGCACAGTCACTTCAACTCATGGTTAATAGGAACAGTTAGTTGCTATGTGAAATAGGCTTGACAACTACAGTCTTTCATACAATAGGTACATTTTTTACATGCGGTATGTTCTTCTCTTCATGCAGTTAGTACTCCACTTCTTATGGTAGGTACTTTTCTTCTTACAATCACTTGAATTAATCTTGAGGTAGGTATATCACTTCATACGGTCATTAAAATAACACATGCGGTAAGTATAATACTTAGAAAATTTTTACAAACCTTCTCACACTACCTAGTTTTCTTCATGTGGTCACTTCATTGATTTTCATGGTAGCTTATTTTATTCATGCGATAGGTTCAGTACATATGTGAAAACTTAAACTTATACACATGATCAGTTATATACGTAGAAAAAATTGATGTATGGTAGGTATTTTTTTATGTGGTTAGCACCACATGGTCACTTGACCTTCACAACCAGTAGAATTTGTTCATTTGGTAGGTATGCATGGTAAGTTCCAGACATAACTATTTTTAAAAGTTTGTCCAGTAAAACAATAGACTAAAATAAAATATGAAAAACATTAGTAACATTATAAAAATTATTTGGGATCATTAAAATAAAGAGGTTTTGGTCTAAGACAATATTTATATAATCAATATCATAATTTTTTTTACAATAAATAATTTAATTTAATTTTTTTGTAATTAAATATTTTTTTAGTTTTTTTATATTTAAATATGAATTTATATATTTAATAATAAATTTTAAAAAGTATTTAGATATTTATATAATAAATAATAATTTTTAAATTTAATTAATTATATTGAAATATAATTAAGAATTGATAATGTTTTTATATCATTAATAATATATAAAAATTTTAGTTATATTTTATTTCTTTTAAGTTTCTCGAGGCTTTATCAATACTAATATTAGCACTGATAAAGATTTAGACTTTGTAAGATTGAATCCAGTTTTTGAGGGTTTTGTTAGATTAAAAAAAATATATGTAAAGAGTGCCACTTTTCTATCATTTCTAATAAATGGATACATTTATCCAAACTAAAATTATCACCTATAAAATGTCTCTTGGACCACAATGCGACCAACTATCTATATGCACATTGCCCATGGTGATAGCTTTCCACATCAATGGCCAAGGGACTATGGCCTTGGGAAAGGCTTGTGGCTATAGGATGTGGGATATTTCCATGAAAATATACCCCCACAAGAAGTGCTCATGGCCACATTAGTGGAAATAGGTTTTTTAATCACTACCAGTGTTGCCTGTGGTAAAAGGTTTCCTAAAAAATGAACTAAACCTAGTTTTGATATAGAAACCTCTATTTTATATATGGAACACTTACAAAACTTCACCACAATTCATTTTTTGTGTGTGTATGAATAAACACACAAAAATATATTAATGTTAGGTAAAATACAAGAGGGGGAGGGGGTGAATTATAGTTTAAAAAATATACTATAATTTTTCAACCTCCACAAGTGTAAGAACACTAAAATATATGATTTTTTAATAAATACAAAAAATTTCTGATTAATACGTATATAAACATTATAATTTAAACTTTCATAACTTTTTTTTTTTTGAATGTAATAGAACATTTGAAAAAAAATAAAAAATACAACAATGTTAAAAATAATGCGCAAAGTAAGACTAACAATCCTATAACTCCAAAAGGACATTATTACCAAAACTCCACTTTTAATTCAAAGTGAACGGTGGATATCTAAACATAATACAAGGAATCCATCTTCTAAAAACCTAAACATTCTCAATAATAAAACCATCGATAGGTATATTAATCTTCCTATCCTATGGAAGCCCAAAATAATAACATGACAGAAAGTATCAATGTCATAGCTCCGAACACTCTGTCTTCTAAACTTAGAATCCCTGGATCCAAATGATCATAAACAAATTTGTCTTCCTAATGAAATATAAAGACCCGACCTTATTACATTACATAATCTTGAATTTAATCAAGGAATAAATTCCTTTCACATTGAGGATCTTTTCAAGTTTAGATATTTAGATAATTGGGACATAATACATTCACAAAATTACACAATATTACAGATTGGATACCATAAAAAAAAACAGTTTTCATTGCTTGCAAAATATAAAAACTTTCACATAAAACATGATTTATTTGAATAATCTTCAAACATTTAAATTGTATTCATTATTTTTCATACAAATCCTTATAAAATATTAAATTCATTTAAAAACATGGGATGAGCACAAAAGCTGAGTAAGGGATATAAAAAGAAGTAAAGAACACATTAGTCCATGAAGACTTGTAACGTATGAAATCATTTCCAAAAGACATGCTTTTCACCCATATATACTTAATTTCTGGAACATGAGATTTAAAAAAGATCCACACAATACATAAGAACATAAATATAACCATAAAGGTATCTTGGGGCATTACTTAAATAATATTGTAACCCTCGTGGATACCTTATAATTTGTAACCCTCACGGCTACCTTACAATTTGTGTAACCATTGCAGTTACACATGGAGTAACCATACGACCGACCTCCAACTTACACATAACCAATGCATTGGAGGGAGATATAGGTCCTACCATTCATAATAAACAATTCCCAATAACCACATCATAATCATACAACATGAATAATAGTATAAAAACATTGTTTTTGAATTTTGTAAAACAGAATTTTAAGAGGATTTTAAAAGAAAAGTCCCTTAAATAAATCATATAAATGAAGAGAGAATTAATAGAGTGGATGGAATATGTATATAAACTATAATTAAACATAATTAAACATAATATAAACAAAATACATCACAAAAAAAATTATAATACCACATAAATAATGAAGTAGGATGTTAACCCAAAGAATAGAAATCAGGTTAAGAATTCCCTTACCTCGGGCTTGTCTTGCTTACAAATCATTTAAAACTCTTGTATAATAGTTAAAATAGTGTTATTAATATCTTACAGAATAATATCCATCTTTATAATACCTTATATGATCATTTAATTACATCATTTTACCCTTTAATTGTTAGTATTTTGTTCCTTGCATTGTTTTGGGTGCGTTCTTTAGATGTTTTCCATGATCGGTTCATGATGGATGTTCTTGTCGACTGGGAGAAAGAATCTAGAATTGGAATGGAGTGGTATTTACATATTTCCATAATCCATAAATTATACCATTTGTCATTTTTAATTCTTACATTGGGACACTACTGGAAATCGGATCTTTCCCAACACTTATATATACCCTTTCCCAACGGTTCTCCCAAACCGTTGGGAAAGGGGGGTCTTTCCCAACGGTTTGGGAGAACCGTTGGGAAAGGGTCCTCAAAACCCACCTTTCCCAACGGTTCTCTCAAACCGTTGGGAAAGGGGGGGTCTTTCCCAACGGTTTGGGAGAACCGTTGGGAAAGGGTCCTCAAAACCCACCTTTCCCAACGGTTCTCCCAAACCGTTGGGAAAGACCCCCCTTTCCCAACGGTTTGAGAGAAACCGTTGGGAAAGGTGGGTTTTGAGGACCCTTTCCCAACGGTTCTCCCAAACCGTTGGGAAAGACCCCCCCTTTCCCAACGGTTTGAGAGAACCGTTGGGAAAACTCACCCCCAAAACCAACCTTCACCCTCCAGGAAATTTCCACCTATCCCAACAGTTTGAGAACCGTTGGGATAGGTCTATCCCAACGGTTTTGAGAACCGTTGGGATAGATTCTTTCATTTCTTCCAGGTCTGCTACCGGAGAACATTATATAAATCTAAATTTTAAATAATTATGATAATACATATATATATTTATGAAATTATGTTTACAAAAGTGATGTTAGCTTAGTGGTTAAGTCGTTCGATTATAAACAAGGGGTCGTGGGATCAAATCCCAGCACATGTTTTTTTTTTGAAATACATTTACCAACGGTTTTATATCCGTTGGAATAGATTTTCATATTACTTATACCAACGGTTTTGTAAACCGTTGGGATAGGTCTATACCAACGGTTTTGGGAAAACCGTTGGTATAGACCTATCCCAACGGCTTACTTCGCAACGGTTCTCCAAACCGTTGGTATAGGCTATACCAACGGTTTGGAGGCCTATACCAACGGTTCCAAACCGTTGGTATAGGTTAGTATTCTACTAGTGGGATGATTCAGAACTTAAAACATTATTGATATTTTTTTAGATCATTTTAACGATTCTTCAATCTTAAAGAACTCATTTGTTTCATAAATTTATAACAAGTGTAAAAAATGATTCCAGAACATTATATAAGGTATAATAAATAAATTATAATCTGGTTCAACAATAAATTTTTTTTCATGAACAATCTTAAAGGAAGTAAATGAAATTGAAATCACATCGTCCATGATGTCGGTAAATCGACACATCATGGACGATGTTTTAATTCCTTGAATAAGTGGGAGAGGAGAAGAATATTGATGAGGAATTTTCCATGATCATGAGAAAATCCAGAATATACATTATTCTGGATCTTTTCTTCCTCTTGGATAAGATTAGGTGAGAAAATAGGAAGAAAAGAAAGGAACTCAAAATAAAAGAAAAATTGAGAAATCTCCCACGAAAATTCAACAGCCTAACAACGTCACTTAAAATTTCATAAAATAGTTTGATGAGATAAAAGGGGTATATCATAAATCATAACTAATATGGAAAATAAGGGGGATATGTAATGACATTTACTAACATAATCCAAATAAAATTAAAAATAATAACATAAAATGAAAGAAAGGAAAGAAAACAAAAGAGGATGTTTCTTCTTGATCTCTTCTCCTTGAGATCCTTCTTAAAGCCTTTGGTTTTGGACTTTTGGTGAGACTAGAAGCTCTAAGACGTGGGGAAGATCCTTGGAAGGTTTTTTGGGAAGAAATTAGGTAAGACTCAAGGATTGAGAGGTGTGGGAGGAGGAAGAGAACGAGGGTGGTATTTATAGCGGAGGGGAGGGGGTATTTTCATTATTTTAATCATTATTATAATATTTTTGCTCAAGACTATGAATAATCTTAATTAATGTGACTATAAATAGTAATAATGGCATGGGAGTTCGAACCAAGTGGGATTAAATTGCTTATGATTTAATAAATAGTGTATTTAACTGATAATTTGAATATACGATATTTTACCGCATTTCACTATTTATCAACAATTCAAGAATTTCAGAAAAATCCAAAAAATTCACCCATACCATTTTTTGACATGTGGAATTCAAAAATTAATTCCATTTTTTGAAAATAATTTTCTAAATATTATTAATTTAATATTTAAATAAAATCATACATATTTCAAAAATTAAAAATTTTAATTCTATAACTGCTTTTATATCACATTGAAAAATTAACCAAGATTTCATTATCTTAAAGAATTAATAAAATAAAATATTAATACAATTAACTATTCATTAGGGTCATATTACTATTCATATGGGTATGTTACTATTCACTAAAAAACATGTTTGTTCCATTAGGCTCCAAATAACTTAATGAACACAATTGTAGATGACCGTTTTTTGAAATTCAAAACATAGAAGTGAAAAAATTATTTTTTAAAGGCTAGTTATAAATATCTACTTAATACAAAGTTTCATGCATTTCCATTTATTTTTAGAAAGCCTTGGGGTGTTATATTATTCCCACCTTCTGAAAATTACATCCTCGCAATTTTATTTACTTATTAAAAAAGTGAGGGTACCTTTCTCTCATAGCATTTTCAGACTCCCATGTTGCTTCTTCTACCATTTGGTTTCTCCTAAAAACATTTACCCGGTGGATTAACTTATTCTACAATACTTGTTCCCTTCGATCAAGGATCTGAACTGGTTTCTCTTCATAAGAAATGTTCTATTCTAGCTGAACTACTTCTAGGCTCAAGACATGTGATGAATCTGGAACATACATTCTCAACATCAAAACCTGAAAAATATTATTTACCTAAGATAAACGCAGAGGCAAAGCTATTCGGTATGCAACTGGTCTAACTTTTTCTAGGATTTCAAATAGAATGATAAAACGCAGAATTATCTTCCCTTTCTTAGAAAAATGCATCACACTTTTCCAAGGAGAGATTTTAAGGAAAATATGGTCACCTAACTCAAGAGAGAAGTATTTCCTTCTATAATCTGCATAATTTTTCTACCTACTCTGAGCTGCCCTCATGTGCTGCCGGATCATCTTCACTTTCTCAGCCACTTCCTCTATTAATTCTAGCCCATCAACTTTCTTTCACCAACTTCATCCCAAAACACTGGAGTTCGACATCGCTTTCCATACAATGCCTCAAAAGGTTCCATCTGTATACTAGAATTAAAACTATTATTATAAGAAAAATCAACTAAAGAAGGATGCTGATCCTAACTTCCCTGGTAGTCCATTGAACAAGCTCGAATCATATCCTCCAATATCTGAATCATTCTTTCTGACCACCCATCTGATTGTGGATGAAAAGATCTACTGAAATTTAATTCTATTCCCAATGACTTCTAAAATTTCTTCCAAAAGTTAGAAGTAAACTTGAGATCCTGATCAGATACAATGGAAAGAGGAACTCCATGTAACCTGACAATATCCTTGAGGTACAATCAAGAAAGCTAATCCAAAGACATTGTATCTCGAATAGAAAGAAAATGTGCATATTTTTTCAGCCGATCAACAATAACCCAAATTGCATTGTTACCTCGATATGTGTTTGGTAGTCCCACCAAAAAAATCCATGGATACATTCTCCCACTTCCACTCTGGCACTGGAAAAGGCTGAAACATCCCCTTCGGTAACTACCGCTCTGCTTTAACCTATTGACATGTCAAACTCTTCATGGTAAAGTCAGAAATATCTCTTTTCATTCCATCCCACTAGTAATACTCTTGAAGGTCTCTATACATCTTAGTAATTCCAGGATTAACTGAAAATGGAGAACTTTGAGCTTCACACAACAAATATATCTTCAATTGAGAATCAAAAGGCACACACAACCTTTTACCAAATCTTAAAACAGAATCTTTATCATGGTTAAATTTTGAAAACTTACCCATTTTAACCAATTCTACCTTTTTTGTATCTCACAGTCTTCCTTCTTTGCTTGCTTAATTTTGGCTTCCAATGATGACTATACTGAAACCTGAAACAAAACAGAGGTATTTCTTACACCATAACTTCTAAGACAAAATTCATCAAATCATTAATCAAGGTATCATGTTCCAAATGTAACATGGTTAATGATTCATGATGTTTTCGACTCAAGGAATCCACCACTTTGTTTGATTTTCCTAGATGGTAATTTATCGTGAAATAATAATCCTTTATCAGTTGAAGCTATCTTCTCTGCCTCGTGTTTAATTCCTTCTGAGTGAATATAGACTTCAGACTTTTATGGTTAGTATATATTTGACATTTGGATCTGTATAAATGATGCCTCCAAATTTTCAAAGAAAAAACCATAGCTGCCAATTCCAAGTCATGTGTGGGATAATTTAACTCATGGGTTTTTAGTTTTCTTAAATCATAAGAAATTACCTGATCATTATGCATCAAAACACAACCAAGTACCTTCAAAGAATCATCACTGTAAATGAAAAACTCACCATTTCGGGATGGCAAGGCCAAAACTAGATCATTCACCAATCTTTTCTTCAATTCCTAAAAACAAACATCACATTCTTATGTAAAAATAAATTTAACCCCTTTTTGTGTTAACTTATTTATTGGTCTAGATAACTGTGCAAAGTTCTTAACAAAATGTCAGTAATAACCTATTAATCCCAGAAAACTAAGAATCTATATAACATTTGTAGGTCTTGTCCATTCATCAACCACTTTTTTTTTTGGTAGGATCAACTATTATTCCATCCTTATTTACAATGTTACCAAGAAAAAAAATCTGTTGCAACCAAAAATCACACTTTCTGAATTTTCCACATATATTTTTTTCTTTTAAGGTTTTCGAAATAACCCTTAGATTTTTTTCATTCTCCTCTTAATTTTTAGAAAATACCAAAATGTCATCAATAAACACAACCACAAACTTATCCAAGAACTTATGAAATATTATATTCATAAGATTCATGAATACAACTGGTGCATTAGTTAACCCAAATGGCATAATAACAAATTCATAATGCCCATATCTAGTAGAAAAGTCTATTTTCGGGATGTCATCTTTCTTCACCTTTAGTTGATGGTATTCAGATCTCAGGTAAATCTTGGAAAAGTACTAAGTTCCCTAGAGTTGATCAAACAAGTCATCTATATGAGGCAAATGATACTTTCTTTTAACAATGATTTTATTCAAAGCTCTATAATCAATACAAAGTTTCATGAAACTATCTTTCTTTTTAAAAAACAAAATAGGATCTACCCATGGTGAAGTTATAGGATGAATGAATCCTTTATTAAGAAAATATTGCAACTAATTTTTCAATTAAATAAGTTTTATTTGAGCCATATGATATGGGGGTTTTGAAATTGGCTTAGCATCAGGAACTAAGTCAATTGTGAATTCAACTTCTCAATCATGTATAGCACTGGGTAACTCATTTGGAAAAACATCAAGGTATTCATTTACCGTAGTCACATCATCGATCTGATCACTTCCCTTGTTTTCAATAACATGATCAAATAACTTTCATTTCTATCTTTCTACAGTATCTCATCTTCCTGATATGTTATCAATTTTATGGGTTTGTTCTTATATACAAACTGAAACACTTTTGAAAAAACAATTTCTTTAGATCTACAATCAATCTTAGCATGATAAACAGAAATCCAATCCATTCCCAAAATAACATAAATCTCAACTCAGGAAAAAACAACAAGGTTCTCAGGTAAATTCTTTCCATAGAACACAATAGAAATATTTTTATAATTCCTCTTTTCTATAATATTTACCCCTGACATTTTATAAACAAGTTCGGGGTTCATTTGTTGAGTTGATATTTCCAATTTACCAAAACATTTCTCAGAGATGAAGGAATGTGTAGACCCCATATCAAACAAAACTTTAGCAAAATATGTGTAAAAAAACAAAGTACCTGATACAACTTCATTAGATATCTCGGTATCTACTGACGTAGTTGAAAAATATCTCACTACACCTTTATGCTTATAGTCTGGCTTTTTTACATCATTTGGATCTCTCTTTGGGCATGCATTTGCATAGTGACCAACCTCACCACATTTAAAACAATTTATAGTTTTCTTATCAGGATTAGTCTTAGGATAATTTTAATTACAATCTCAGTCCATATGTACAAACTTACCACATTTAAAACACTTACCAGTTTTGATAAGACATTCCCTAGGGTGATTCTTTGCACACTTTTCACAAACTAGAAACTGGATTTTCTTACCATCAGATTTCTTTTATTGATTATTATCCATCACTTTCCATATGGGCCTCTTCTTCTCCTTGTTTCCAAAATGCATGTAATCATCATAAAACTCCATATCTACCCTATCAACACATTAGAAAAGTTTCTCATAACTTTTGAATTCACGGGAGGCCAATGCCCTTTAGTACCTTGGCTTTAGTCCTGATTAAAAGCAGTTTATTTTGCTATCAAGATCTATAATAATATTTAGAGCATACCTTGCCAGTCACGTGATGTTCGCTTCATACACATCCACCGAATCCTCCTCATTTTTCTTCAATTCAAGTTATTTATTCTTCATCCTAATTCTCACCACCTTTGGAAAATATTTTTCTAGAAAAATACTTTTAAATTCATCCCATTCTAAGGAATCAAAATCCTATCTATCCCTTATATTCCTTATAATTGACCACCACTGATAAACTTCACCTTAAAAACAATAAATGTTAAGACTTACCTTTTGATTATCTGAACATCCCATAACATCAAATATATTTTCAAGGGCTTTAATCCATCCTTCAGTCGCTACTGGGTCAGAAGATCCATTGAAAGCAGGAGGGTGTTTTCTCATAAAATGTTACACTATTGTCATGTTCCATTTTGGTACCTCTAATTTCTCTCTTTCATGGATTTCACCAAAATTTATTTATTATGTTAGTTGAGCCATTACTATCACAAACTGCTCGGTTCCAATCCTTACCATTCCGGGCTGCAGATTCGGAAGGATGACATTCTGTCCATGCCTCTCCTCTTCAGCTTCCTTGTTTCTTCTGTGGACAACCATTCTAAACAAACATATCCTAGACGAAGTAACATAGTAATCTTTAAATTCTACAATGTTTCAAATTAATCATAGATTAAAAATAATTATGGTATTCTTTTAACACCATCCTAACCCCTAATGTTATCTAAACCACCCTCTAATACCAACTATAAGGACCCGACCTTATTACATTACATAATCTTGAATGTAGTCAAGGAATCACTTCCTTTTACATTGAGTATATTTTTAAGTATATAGATTTAGATAATTGGGACATAATACATTCATAAAATTAGACATTATTATAGAGTGGATACCATAAAAAAACAGTATTCATTTCTTGCAAAATATAATTTTTTTTGACATAAAACATGATTTATTTGACTAATTTTAAAACATTTAACTTGGATTACTTATTTGTTTTACACATCCTTATAATATGTGAAATTAATTTAAAAACTTGGGATGAGCACAAAAGCTCAGTAAGGGATATAAAAATCGGGAAAGAACACATTAGTCCATGAACACTTGAAACGTATGAAATCATCTTCAAAAGACATGCTTGTCACCCATATATACTTACTTTGTGAAAAATGAGATTTACAAAAGATCAAAAAAAATAATAACATAAATATAACCATAAAGGTATCTTGGGGAATTACTTTAATAATATTGCAACCCTCGCGACTACCTTATAATTTGTAACCCTCAAGGCTACCTTACATTTTTTGTAACCATTATAGTTATACATAGAGTAACCATACAGTCAACCTCCAAATTACACATAACTAATTAATTGGAGGGATATATAGGTACCAAATTTCATCATAAACAATTCCCAATAACCAGATCATAATCACACAACATGAATAATAGCATAAAAACATTTCTTTTGAATTTTGTAAAATAGAATTTTAAAAGAGGATTTTAAAAGAAAATCCCCTTTCATAAATAATATAATTGAAGTGAAACTTAATAGAGTGGATGGAATAAGTATATTCACTATAATTACACATAATTCAACATAATATAAAAAAAACCATCACACAAACAATTCTAATACCACACAAATAATTAAGTAGTATGTTAACCCAAATAATGGAAATCAGGTTAAGAATTCCCTTACCTCGGGTTTTTATTACTTCCAACTCATTAAAAACTTCTGTATAATGGTTAAAATATTGTTATTGATATCTCAAAGAATCATATCCATATTTATAATACCTTATAAGATCATTTCATTACATCATTTTACCCTTTAATTGTTAGTATTTTGTTCCTTGCATTGTTTTGGGTGTGTTCTTTACATGTTTTTCATGATCGGTTCATGATGGATGTTTTTTTCAATTGGGAATGAGACTCTAGAATTGGAATGGAGTGGTATTTACATATTTCTATAATTCAAAAATTATACAATTTATCATTTTTAATTCTTACATGAGAATGATTAATAAGTTAAAACATTATTGATATTTGTTTAGGTCATTTTAACGATTCTTCAATGGTAAAAAACTCATTTATTTCATAAATTTATAACATGTGTACAAAATGATTCCAGAACCTTATATAATGTATAATACATAAATTAAAATCTGGTTCAAACATAAAAATAGTTTCATGACTAGTCTTTAAGGAATTAAAGGAAATTGAAATCACATCGTCCATGATGTCGGTAAATCGACACATCACGAACGATGTTTTAATTCTTTGAATAAGTGGGAGAGGAGAAGAATATTGATGAGAAATTTTCCACGAACAAGAGAACATTTATTCTCTCTCAAATTTACCCAAGAGATGAAGGTAGAACGGTTCTTGTAGTTTAGCTTGGGTTATCGTATCCTCAGAGACCTAAGAAGAAACCTATAGACACGTACATTCTATGGACTGTTTTTTGCTATCAAGTGGCCAACTTGGGTTGATTTTATATGGGTTTAAAGTATAACTAACAGATTTGAGTAAATTCAATTTAAAACAATGAGTTCATCCTAGATTATCGCTCGAGGTGGATTGGATGAAATTCTTTTTCAACTATTTCAATTTCTTATATTTGAGGTGGGTTCATTTAGGAAGATCAAAAAAAATTATCACTTACTGGTTTAATACCTACACCCTTTAATACTAATCACCTATACACTTTAAGGGTCAATGCTTTGAGCACTTCAAGGTAATGGTTCGTATTAGCACTTGAAGTGTGTGACCTTAAATTCAACAAGGACAATGAAGTTTAAAAATCATCAAATAAAAATCTCAATTAAAGAAGTGATTAGAAATTAATGGGGTGATAAATAACATCCAATCCAGACCATTGATACTCCCTTGGATCAACCCATAAGTGGGTTATCCCTCCATTGATTCTATGGTTTCAATGGAAGCGGAAAGTAGACTCATGAGGGAGGAAATGGAGAAGTAAAAAAAACAATGAAATAACGATCACTCCACCATTGTGTGATAATTTCACAAGGTTTGGTGTGAATAAATTCACACCTTGAACCAAAGGTATCAAAGTGATATGAAGAACAATAGAATAATATGAGAATAAGAACTTTTATTAAGAAACTAAAGTGAATTGAACAACTTACATGTGAAAGACAAACTTGAGACGACAAAATCGCAGCATAACATTACAATTGAACAAAGAATCAAAGATGATAAACTCATTCACCACCACTGAATTAAATAGGAATTTTGGGAGCCTTGGGTTGAGCCTACAATAGTACAAAAGATCCCACTTGAGAATGGTAGGCCTAGGGTGGTGGAAAGTAAGGGAGAGGAGACTTTTCCACCATTGACCCGAGGTGGCAGCCAACTTGCTTTTATCGAACAGACGTGCTTGTAAGTCCTTCTAGATGGCCGAATAAGAGTGGGATATAGAAGAATAAAATGTATACCCGGATTTATACTAACCTTATATAAAATGTGGTCTCATTTGGAGTTGTGTATTCTGAGATATAATTATATTAGTGGACTGTTTTTCTGGGCTGCAGAATCTGGCCCAGAATTTTATCTCTAACTTGGGACGACTTAATGACCACCATGGAGGTAGAATTAGCATTGTATCCTGTAGAGTTATTTATTAATATTAATGTCTTATATAATCCCATGAAATTTGGAATTTATTTGGCCTATATGTTGGTCCCCACATTCTCATCAGTGGGCTGGTGTCCAATCTGGCTTCTCCAGAATTGTTTCCTTTCATCACAAAATATCCCCATCTTTATTCATGAATTATCCATTGATCCCTGAATCAAAAATGTTCATATTTAACTATAGATCAATTTTCCAAAATATAAAATTAAAATATGTATAATTATATTCCTTAAAATTAGATGAATCGTTGGGTACTTTAAATGATGTTAAAAAATGTACCACATAATAGTGCATTTTAAGAAAGAATTACAATCATAATGTGAAATGATGTTCAAAGTGTAAAATGCACTAAAATGGTGTTTATGAATAACTAAGCACATGAATATTATATATATTAACAATGAATATTAGCCTCATTTAGTGGCTAATCACACCCCCCAACTTGAGTTTTGCTAGTCCCGAGCAAAATATATCACAACAATATGAAATTTGAATTACCTTTTCCAAAAAAATTTTAATACACAATGATCACCAAAAATATTTATACCAAAAAATCATGAAGCCCATAAAAATATTTTAATACATGATAGTTTCATAAGTAGATCCCAATCCCAAGCCCATTCCTTTGTTCAAATTCATTGCCATATTTCATCCAATATCAATTAAGTAAGAGTATGTGTTGTGCATCACAATAGACATGGGGATTCATCTTTATTCAAGGGGAAAATGATGGAAGTTCTAGGTTGAATCACATTTCAATATTAAGATGAGTATTCAACTTTTTTTTTGTTTTTGAAATTTTTCCATGGTAATTGAAATTACACTCAAAAGAGTCAACCCCTATAGCGAGACTTTGCCGATGACTCCCAGGCTCAAAGACCTTAGGGAACCAAGTGAAGCCCACATACTTGGGCATCATCTCGAGTTAACTCAGTCAAAAAAAAAATTAAATTATCAAAAATAGAGATAAAATTACTAACTCTGGGCCAGACAACTATGGAGTCACGATCCCCAAGTGCCGAAAGCCACGCATTAGGTCATTTCATTGCTCTACGCACAAATTTATTATTTTTTTATTTTTTTATTGAATAATAATATTAAAACCAAAATGATCACCAAACCTATGCTATTTATTTTGGGGACCCCATGAACTCAAACTAATACCCCACTATCCAAAGGACGTGCATTGTGATCTTTTTTTTATTTGGATGAAAATATAAACGATGAAATATCACATTGGACAACCACACTTTCCAAAATCCATGCTCATGAAATTATACAAGGATTAAAATCAGAATCAGGGCATGCTAAATTATTTGATATTCAGTTTCAAAGTGTGCAATGTGTATTACCATGTTCAAAGTTAAAGGAATTTTTTCTTCCATTTACACTTTTTTTTTCAAATCATTCATTTTTTTAACACAAAAGCATTTTTTAATTTATCTCCCCCCCAACTTAAAATAACACTATCCCCAGTGTTTGAAGAAATGAAAATTCATAAGGAGTAGAGGTAGATAAGGGAAGTTCAAAAAGGAAATTGAAAGATGAAGATCATGTAATGGATTCACCTGGTGGTTGAAGTTGAAGTTATTACTGCTCCAATTTAGTCCTTTGATATCCATGTCAATTTCAGAGTTCCCTAGTAGAAAAAGGAAAAAATAAATAAAGAAAAAAAAACAAAAAAAAAACAAAAAAAAAAAACAATATAAAACAAAACAATATATATATATATTTCTATAATAAAGAAAAGTAAAATATAAGTATATATATAAACTGATGATACATTGTATTCTTTTTATATTTTTGGGTAAGGTATTACTCAAGGATCACACCACGTGACACAGATGAATATGGTGCTCCCCTTTCGTACCCATCCATACTCATAATAGAAGAACAGATCAACAGTATATTTTTTTTTAAATATCAAAATGATTAATAAAAAAAAATATTCCAAGAAGATTGAAAACATGAAAACCGTGGGTTGCCTCCCATGCAGTGCTTTGTTTAATGTTGTTAGCCCGACATGGATACTAAATCTATCAATTTTTTCCTAGTTGATAGGTTGGCTCAGTTAACTCAACCTCTATTTCATGTTTATTGAATGATTCAATGAATGGTTTTAATCTTTGACCATTGACCTTGAAAATGTAACCACTTGTGGGATCTTGATTCTCTACTGCCCCATGGGGGTACACATGATGCACTATGAAAGGACCTGACCATCTAGACCTTAACTTTACCGGGTGTAAATGAAGTTTTGAACTATACAAGAGCACAAGTTTTCCCGGTTCAAAATTTTTGACCTTGATATTCTTAGATTGGTAGGCATGAACTCTAGATTTATTGATCCTTGAATTTTCATAAGCCTCCATTCTTAGTTCCTTCAGTTCATTGAGATCTAATTTCCTTTATGTTCCGGACAATGAGAGGTCATAATCCATTTTCTTAATTTCCCAAAAGGCCTTATGCTCAATTTCAACAGGTAAATGGAACGATTTTCCATAAACCAACCTATATGGTGACATTCCTAGGATGGTTTTGAATGCTATATGATATGCCCAAATAGCATCCAAGAGTTTCTCGGATCAATCTTTCCTAGAGGGGTTGACAGTTTTTTCAAGAATTTGCTTAATCTCCCTATTTGCTAACTCAGCTTGACCATTGGTTTGAGGATGGTATGCAGTGGAAACTTTATGAGAAATACTATACTTAGATCTGAGTGAAGAGAATGGGCGATTGCAGAAATGGGTTCCTTGATCACTGACTATAGACCTAGGAATTCCAAATCGAGAAAATATGTGCTCTTTCAGAAATCGGATCACAATATGATGGTCATTAGACTTGGTGGGAATGACTTCAACCCATTTTGAGACATAATCAACAACTAAAAGGATATAGAGGTATCCCTTATAGTTTGGGAAGGGTCCCATGAATTCAATTCCCCCGCAATCAAAGATTTCAATGACCATAATAGGAGTGAGGGTCATTTGATTCCTTTTGGTAATGGATCCTAATTTTTGACATTGAGGACAACTTTGGAAGAGTTGGTAGGAATCCTTAGTGAGGTTAGGCTAGTAGAAACCACTTTGGAGGACCTTTTCAGTGGTTTTCTTTGTGGAAAAGTGGCCTCCACATGCCTTTGTATGACAGAATATTAGAATAGACTCTTGCTCAGACTCAGGAACACATCTTCTAATGATTTGATCAGGACATAACTTGAATATGTAAGGATCATCAATCACATATTGTTTGAAATCAGAAAGAAACTTCCTTCGAGCTTGTGTCCCTAGAAATTTTGGAATGATTCCTGTAACTAAGAAATTGGCTATGTCAGCATACCAAGGGAAGTCACTCATAGAGTATAGGTGTTCATCAGGAAATGAATCAGACATAGAAAGGTGATTTGAGTTGTCTTTTAATTCCATCCTAGAGAGGTGATTAGCTAAAACATTTTTAAAACCCTTTTTATCCTTGATTGTGAGGTCAAATTCTTGTAAGAGAAGGACCCACCTAATTAGTCTATCCTTAGCATCTTATTTTTGGAAGAGGTATTTTAGTGAAGAATGGTTAGTGAACACAGTGATGGGAGATCCTAAGAGGTAGGACCTAAACTTCTCTAAGGAAAACACAATAGTAAGTAACTCTTTTCAGTAGTGGTGTAGTTAATTTGGGCATCATTTAAGGATTTTATTGCATAAGCAATGACATAAGGAGTTTTATCACAATGTTGTCTTAATACAAATCCTACAGAAAAGTCATTGGAATCACACATAAGTTCGAAAGGAAGGTTCCAATTCAGAGATTTCATAATGGGAGGAGAGGTGAGAGACGATTTGAGGGTTGAGAATGAACCCTCATAGCTTTCTGTCCAAAAAATTGAGAATCCTTTACTAGAAGAGAACAAAGGGGACGAGATATTGAACTAAAGTCCTTGATGAATCTTCTATAGAAACCAGCATGTCCTAAGAAAGACCTCACTTCCTTGATAGTTTTGAGTGATGGAAGGTGAAGAATGATGTCAACCTTGGCTTTATCAACTTCAATCCACCTACCTGAGACCAGATGGCCTAGATCTAGTCCCTCTTTAACCATGAAACGACATTTTTCCCAGTTTAGGACCATATTTTTTTCTTCACATCTTGACAAGACTCTCTCCACATTCTGCAGACATCCCTCAAATGTATCCCCAAACACATAGAAGTCATCCATGATGACCTCTAGAAAATCCCCTACCATGTCTGAGAATATTCCCATCATGCACCACTGGAAGGTTCCAGGAGCATTTCGTAAACCAAAGGGCATGTGTTTAAAGGAAAATGTGCTGAATGGACATGTGAATGTAATCTTCCCTTGATCCTCTAGGGAGACCTCAATTTGATTATACCCTGAGTACCCAGATAAGAAACAGTAGAAGGCATGACCCGCCACTCTCTCAAGGACTTGGTCAATGAATGGTAAGGGGAAATGGTCCTTCTTGGTGAATGAGTTTAGCTTCCTATAGTCAATGCAGACCCTCCATCCACTACTCACCCTAGTTGGAAGAATCTCTCCATCCTTATTGGTTATCACTGTGATTCCTGCCTTCTTGGGAACCACTTGGATTGGACTGACCCATTCACTCTCAGCTATGGGATATATGATACCATATTTTAACAATTTCAGAAGTTCCTTCCTTATTACCTCCATGATATTAGGATAGATTCTCCGTTGAGGTTGACGAAATGGCTTTGAATCAGATTCTAGAACAATCCTATGAGTCCCAATAAGTTGGCTAATCCCGTGAATATCAGACAGGGTCCAACTAATGGATTTATTATGTTTCCTAAGTACATCTATAAGCATACTCTCATTATTGGCTTCAAGAGAAGAATAAATGACAATAGGATGTGTTTGATTGTCCCCTAGGAAATCATACTTGAGTGCAGCGGGAAGTTCCTTTAATTCAAGCTCAGGTCGGTTCAGAATTTCAGCAGAAGATTGGGACATTAGATCAAGATCAATTTTATTTCCTAAAGTTTTAGATAGGATTGATTCCCCACATATAGAAGTTTTAGCTACTAGATTTTCTTGATCATATTTAAGGAAGGAATTTGGAGTGGTCTCTATGAAAGTGGTTTCTTAAGAGGTTTCACTGATTGTTGGACCTAAGACTTCATCATAAGAGCAATTTGAAAATGATTCAATCCAAGGGGATAAACTTCCTTCATATGAACAAAGGAAATCAATCTCATCCTGACTTAAACATTCATCAAATATTCCTTGATGTTCAATGGATTCATTATCAATTCTTCCTATCATATTTACTTCATGAATGCCCTCATCATCCCCTATTTGTGAGCTTACATTATAGATGTTCATGTCTAGACTCATTTTTCCAAAGGTGATGGTCATGTTCCTATTTCAGACTCGGATAAAAGATTTGATTGTTGCAAGGAAAGGACGACCAAGGGTGATTGGGTTTTGTTCCTTATTTCCTAAGTTTGGATGGTTTTCAAGGACAATGAAGTCAGCAGGGTAGATGAAGTTTTCAACCTTTACCAGAACGTCCTTTAAAATCCCCTTTGGAACCCTAATGCTACGATCAGAAAGTTGAAGTGTGACAGATGTGGGTTGGGGTTCTTCTAGGCCTAACTGGTAGTACACAACATAGGGAATGAGATTGACACTAGCACCTAGGTCACACAAGGCCTTGACAACTTTTCTCTCTCCTAGTTCAACATTGATGTAAGGGCAACCCGGGTATTTTAACTTAGGAGGAATGGTCCCTTGAATGGCGGTACTCACATTAGCAGCCAAAAGGACTTGGTTTTTATGTGAAAATTTTCTTTTAAAAGTGAATAAGTCCTTAAGGTACTTTGAGTAGTCAGGTATGGTTTGGATGGCATCAAGAAGGGGAATGTTCAACTTGACTTGCGAAAAGATTTCCCTCGATGTTTCACTCAATTCAGGCTTGGTTTTCCCCCTCATGCGTTGAGGAAATGGTACAGGTTGTGGGTTTGTTTGTTGAAGAGTTGTTTCTTTTACAATGTTATCATGTTTTTCAGTTTTATCATTTGGTTCATTTGAATTTTCATCGAAGTTTTAATTTTCAGGTGGGTTTTTAATTAGTTGTTCATGTTTCTCAATTGATTTCCCACTTCTTAAAACAGTCACAACCTTTAGTTGTTCATGAGTTTTTTGAGTACAACTTGACTCTCCCCTTGATGTTGAGGATGGAACCGCCTGAGTAGGCATGGGTGCCTTTCCAATTTTGATGGTTTGAATTTCTTTTTTAAGGTAAGAGACTTCTGAGTTCATTCTTTACATTTGTTTGCACATTTTTTCTAGTAGGCTTTGTGGAACAATTTGGGTTGGTGCTTGAGTAGATTGGTTTATCCCAGGGGGATATTTTGGAGGTGGTTTGGTTTGTTGAAAATGGACCGGTGGCTGTTGGTATTGAATAGGTTGGTTTTGGAACTGGTTATGGGATTGGTAGTTCTGATGGGGGTAAGGATTTTGTCCCTGTGGTTGGATAGGTTGTTGGTTATCTTTCCAGCAGAATCCTGGGTGGTCATTATACCTTGGGTTGAAGTTGTTTTGGTATTTAGGATTTTGAAAGTTCAAAGCATTTACTTCCACTGGGGGTCCTCCTAAAAGAACATCCTTGATGGATGGAATGGTTGGGCAGTTGTCTATCTTATGGTCATGTTTGTCACAAATTGTGCAAACAGGGTCTACAGTTTGGATTTCATGAAATTTCCTAAGGTCTATCTCTTCAACCTTTCTAGAGAGTGCTGCGAGTTTATACCTAAAGATTTCCTCTTCTCTAAGTGTATGGATTCCAGTAGTTCTTTGTGTCTTTTCAGAATAAGGTGAAGTTACCCATGTTTGGTTTTGTTCAGAAAGGCTTTCTAGATACTCGTAAGCATCATTTGGGGCTTTGTTTTTAAAGGTTCCATTACACATCATGTCAATGAATTGTTTATTCCCCTGAACCAACCCTTCATAGAAAATTATCACTTGTTCAGGTATAGAAAAACTATGGTGTGGAACCATGTTTAGAGTGTCTTTGAACCTCTCCCATGTTTCATAGAATGACTCTCCCTCTTTTTCAAAAAAGTTTTGGATACTCTTTTTAAGTGCAATTGTTTTGTGGTGGGGAAAGTATTTTTTGTAGAATTATCTTTGTAGTTGGTCCCAAGAGTTTATGGATGATGGTCGCAAATTTTTTAGCCAATTTTTAGCTCGATCATTTAAAGAAAAAGGAAATAGCCTCATCTTAGCTGATTCTAGTTGATGTGGGGGACACATGGTTTCTACAATGTCATTGAACTCCTTAATGTGAAGGTAGGGCATCTCGGACTCCATTCCATGGAATGTAGGAAGATGGTTTAGGACATGGGGTTTAAAGATGTAGTTGGAATCTCCTAGGGAGTTGTGTATAATGCACGAGGGGGAATTGGTCCAGGAATGTGTGAGGTAGTCATTCATGGTTTGATCAATTGCATTCCCCAAGTTTGGGTCTGCCTCATTTGGGTTTCCATTTTGGTTCCCACCCGGGTTTATGAGTTGGTTTCTTTGAAGAACTTCCATTTAAATGGGATCAATTTTTGACTCAGGGGTATTAGGAAGATTAGGATCTAATGGAATGAGTTCCCTTGGTGTACTTGACTCCCCAACCTCAGGACTATCCACCCTAACTAGACGGTTTGATTGATCGCAGGTGTAGGAGGACACGCGCCAAAAGAAAAAAAACGAGGAAGGGACAAAATAAGAGAATTTGGATGAGAAAAGAAGAAATGGGGGAGAATATAATGGGTGTTTAGATGACTTACTTGGGTCCCCGAAAATGGAACCAAAATTTGATTCTCACTCAAATTTACCCAAGAGATGAAGGTAGAACGGTCCTTGTAGTTTATCTTGGGTTATCGAATCCTCAGAGACCTAAGAAGAAACCTATAGACACGTACATTCTATGGATTGTTTTTGGCTATTAAGTGGAAAATTTGGGTTGATTTTATATGGGTTTAAAGTATAACTAACATATTTGAGTAAATTCAATTTAAAATAATGAGTTGATCCTAGGTTATCGCTCATGGTGGATTGGATGAAATTCTTTTTCAACTATTTCAATTTCTTATATTTGAGGTGGGTTCATTTAAGAATATCAAACAACATTATCACTTACTGGTTTAATACCTACACACTTTAATACTAATCACCTATAAACTTGAAGGATCAATGTTTTGAGCACTTCAAGGTAATGGTTCGAATTAGCACTTGAAGTGTGTGACCTTAAATTCAACAAGGACAATGGAGTTTAAAAATCATCAAATAAAAATCTCAATTAAAGAAGTGATTAGACATTAATGGGGTGATATAAAACATCCAATCCAGCCCCTTTATACTCCCTTGGATCAACCCATAAGTGGGTTATCCCTCCATTGATTCTATGGTTTCAATGGAAGCGGAAAGTAGATTCATGAGGGAGGAAATGGAGAAGTAAAAAAAAACAATGAAATAACGATCACTCCACCATTGTGTGATAATTTCACAAGGTTTGGTGTGAATAAATTTATACCTTGAACCAATGGTATCAAAGTGATATGAATAAAAACAGAATAAGAGGATAATAAGAACTTTTATTAAGAAACTAAAGTGAATTTAACAACTTACATGTGAAAGACAAACTTGAGACGACAAAATCAAAACATAACATTACAATTGAAAAAAGTATCAAAGATGATAAACTACTTCACCACCACTGTATTAAATAGGAATTCTGGGAGCCTTGGGTCAAGCCTCAAACATTACAAAAGATCCCACTTGAGTATGGTAGGCCTAGGGTGGTGGAAAGTAAGGGAGAGGATACTTTTCCACCATTGACCCAAGGTGGCAACCCGCTTGATTTCATCGAACAAACGCACTTGTAAGTCCTTATATATAGCCGAATCAGAGTGGTCCATATAATAATAAAATGGATCCCCGGATGTCTCCTAAACTCCTGTAAATTTTGGGCCCATTTGGAGTTGTGTATTAGGATATATGATTAGATTAGTGGACTGTTTTTCTGGGACACAGAATCTGGCCCAGAATTTTATCTCTAACTTGGGACGACTTAATGACCACCATGGAAGCCGAATTAGCATTGGATCTTGTGGAGTTATTTGTTAATATACATGTCTTCTAGCATCTCACGAAATTTGGAATTCTTTGGGCCTGTATGTTGGGACCCACATTCTCATCAGTGGTCTGGTGTCCAATTTGGCTTCTCCAGAATTGTTTCCTTTCATCACAAAATATCCCCATCTTCTTCCATGAATTCTCCATTGATCCCTGAATCAAACATGTTCATATTGAAGTGTAGATAAATTTACCAAAATATAAAAATAAAATATGTATAATTATATTCCTTAAAATCAGATGAATCGTTGGGTACTTTAAATGATGTTAAAAAATGTACCACATAATAGTGCATTTTAAGAAAGAATTACAATCATAATGTGAAATGATGTTCAAAGTGTAAAATGAACTAAAATGGTGTTTATGAATAATGAAGCACATGAACATTATATATATTAACAATGAATATTAGCCTCATTTATTGGATAATAAAACATAAAAAATATACATGATTATGGAGATTTCATGTCTCTTGGGTAAGAGGAGGTGAGGAAAGAAGAAGAAAATAAAGGAACTTAAAATAAAAGAAAAATTGAGAAATCTCTCATGAAAATTCGACAGCCTAATGATGTCACTTAAAATTTCATAAAATAGTTTGATGAGAGAAAGGGGGTATCTCATAAATCTTATATAATATGATCAGTAAGGGGGATATGGAATGACATATCCCAACATAATACAAATAAAATTAAAAAGAATAACATAAAATGAAAGAAAGGAAAGAAAACCAAAGAGGATATTTGCCTCTTGATCTCTTCTCCTTGAGATCCTTCTTAAGGCCTTTGGTTTTGGACTTTTGGTGGGACCAGAAGTTCTAGGAAGTAGGGAATAGTCTTGGGAGGAGTTTTGGGAAGAACTTAGGTAAGTCTCAAGGCTTTAGAGGTGTGGGAGGAAGATGGAAATGAGGGTGATATTTATAGTGGAGGAGAGGGGGTATTTTTCATTATTTTAATCATCATTATAATATTTTTTCTCAAGACTATGAATAATCTTAATTCATGTGACCCTAAATAGTAATAATGGAATGTGAGTTCAAAACAAGTGGAATTATATCACTTATGATGTCATAAATAGTGTATTTAACTGATAATTTGAAAATACGGTATTTTACCGTATTTCACTATTCATAAAAAATTCAAGAATTTTAGAAAAATCCCAAAAATTAACCCTTACCATTTTTCAACGTGTAGAATTCAAAAATGAACTCCATTTTTTGAAAATAATTTTATAAATATTATTAATTTAACTTTTAAATAAAATCATACTTAATTGAAAAATTAAAAAATTTAATTCTATAACTACTTTTATATCACATATAAAAATTAACAAAGATGTCATTATCTTAAATCCTTAAGAAAATAAAATATTAATACAATTAAATGTTCATTAGGGTCATATTAATATTTATAAGGATATGTTACTATTCAAAAAAAAACAAGTTTGTTCCATTATGCTCCAAATAACTTACTGAACACAATTGTAGATGACCATTTTTCGAAATTCAAAACATTGAAGTGGAAAAATTATTTTTTAAAGGCTAGTTATAAATATATACTTAAAACAAAGTTTGAAACTTTTCTATTTATTTTTATAAAACCTTGGGGTGTTACATGAAATCATCAATCTTAAAGGAACAAAAACACAAATATTGAAACTGAAAGTTCTAAGAGTTTTACAATAAAAGCGTCGCAAAACAAACTCTTAAGAAAACACTCAGAAAGAAAATACAATCAGAAGTGATCTCATGACAATAAGATTTTCTATAATTCAAAATGATCTAAAGTTCACAAAGAGTACTTTTATATATTTTGATCTCTCAGTATGTTAACCTTTTATAGAATAAGTTTTAACAAACTTCAATGTTTGAATCCTGTAGTCTTTAAAGTTAGTTGTACCAACATTAGAAGCCTCATTATCATATTTTGATGAACTCAATCCTTCACCATTATAATGATTTCACATATAGTGAATGTAATGTTAAGATAAAACTTAGATATTTGGATTTTCAATATTCAACTTATAATAAAAAATCCTATGGAAATAAAGTTACTTAATTTTCATAATGCACAACAAAAACACTGAAAAAACTTAGAGTTAAATCAAATTTACATGAATTGTATTATGATTTTTAAAATAAGGATTTAAAATTAGTCATAGAATCAATAATATATATATATATTATTAAATTTTATGAATATTATATGCTTAAAAAATATTGAATAATTAATGGCCTACCACCATGAGACACAATGCTTTTGAAGGTAGGAGAACTATCGCCATAGGTGTTATTGATAGTGGTGTTAGGTCCATCCAGCAAGCACTATAGGTATGGGTGACCTGAATTGTGGTGGTGAGATACTGAGGCTGGGATCTACGTCTATAGGCAGTGTTACCTATGGAGGTAGATGTAGCGACCCTAACCTTTTTCATGTAACATTACATGATTTTAAGCATAATTATACATTAGAGTACTAGCCAAGGATCATTAAGTCTAGTGTCTTGGAAGACTAGGTACATAAAACATAAAACATGGGGCAAAAAAAAAACTTCTTTATTTAATCTCCATAAAGATCTCTTATCTTCCTTTGAGCCCTTACATATTTATAGAGTACCCTATGGAACACATGAACAAAGGGATAAGCTAAAAAGCCGAGTAAGGGAATGAACATAAAGATATAGCTTAAGCACATGAGTTCGGAGAAGTGACATAATGATATCAAAAGCATGGAACATATGAAATCATATCACATAAACACGAGATCATATAAACATGGAATCATATAAATGTAGAAGAAACATAAAAACATGTCTTTAGTACAAGTCAATGATAACTACCAATCCCGTTTCCCATAGTAGTACAGGTTAAGGCTAACCGCCAATCCCATTTCTCATCATAGTACGTGTCAAGGCTAACTGCCAATCACTACAAGAAAACTGCCGTTTAGCAGTGGTTTTGAAACCGCCGCGAAAAAACCGCCGCGAAATGCCATATTTTTTTTTAATTTTTTTCGAGGATTAGCGGCGGTTTTCTTAAAAACCGCCCCGAAATAGCGGCTGTTTCGGTAAAACCGCCGCGAAATGAAAGGAAAAAATAAAAAAACACAAGAAACCCCGAAATCACTAAAACGACCATAACTTTTGATCCGAGCGTCCGTTGGAGCGCCATGACCAGTAAAATCGAAGCTCATTAAGAGATATAGAGGCACATATAATCAAAACTGTGAGACAGTCTAAGGTGCGGAAGATATTAGAGTTTTAAGAAAGTTGAAAAAAGTTCTCCAACTTCAAACGACCATAACTTTCGCTCCCGGTGTCCGTTTGGGCTATACCACATATCAAATTGAAGCCAGAAAAGAGAGCTACGCACTAGTTCAACACAAGAAAGCTTCTATTATGCTTTTTGACCCCAAAAATCCCTTCGAAGGCCTCCGAAACCCCGTTTCCGTCACCGATGTCCCGTTGAACTTGTCTTCAAACGGACCTAACTTTCGATCCGCGTTTCAGTTCGGACTCCTCCACCTTCCAGATCATAGCTCATTCCATGAGCTTTAGTTTGACTGGTTGCGGCGCCTACATGCACTCTTGGATCATATGTTATGGCCTTTTTAGTGGGTATCGGGTTTGTTAATTTTTTCGATGCCTCGTTTCTAGCAACCGTTCCCCGTCAGCTTTTTTTAAATGGTCGTAACTTCCGATCCACCTGTCCATTCGGACTCTTTCACCTTTCAGGTCAAAGGTCATTTCAGGATCTTTGATTTGACAGGTTGCAGATCTAAAATGGACTCTCAGATCATAAGTTATCTCCGTTAATGTGAGTCTAATGTTTTTGTCTCTTTATGACCGTTTTGACGGGTTTTAACGGTTGCTCCATTTATTACTGTTTATTTTGGTTTCCATGACTTGTTATCTTTATCAATGGTTTTTTGTGGGTTATTATGATGATTATGTTGAATTATTAAGGGGTTTTCCAGAGTTGTCATGAGTTTTCATGCGTTCTCATTCTTTCTAATGCCTCATTTTTCATATGCTTCTCTATTCGTTTTCATGCGTTTTCATGATTTTTCATCCCTTATCACGTCTTTTCATACTTTTTCATGTGTTTCCTTTATTATTTATTATTTATTATTTATAATATACTTTAATTTATTTATTATTTATTATCTATTATTTGTAACTGGTTATTTATTATTTATTATTTATATTTATTTATTATTTATTATTTATATTTATTTATTATTTATATTTATTTATTATTTATATTTACTTATTATTTATTATTTATTATTACTAATAATAAAACATTATTAATAATAATAATATTTATTACTGGTTATTTATTATTTATTATTTACATTTATTATTTATTTATTATTTATTATTTATATTTATTTATTATTTATTATTATTAATTATTTATATTTATTTATTATTTATTATTTATATTTATTTATTATTTATTATTTATTATCTATTATTTATTATTTATTATTTATTATTTATTATTTATATTTATTATTTATTTATTATTTATATTTATTTATTATTTATATTTATTTATTATTTATTATTTATATTTATTATTTATTATTTATTATTTATTATTATTTATATTTATTTATTATTTATTATTTATTATTTATATTTATTATTTATTATTTATTATATATTATATATTATATATTATATATTATATATTATTTATTATTTACTATTTATTATTTATATTTATTTATTATTTATATTTATTTATTAGTTATTATTTATTATTTATATTTACTTATTATTTATTATTTATATTTATTTATCATTTATTATTTATATTTATTTATTATTTATTATTTATAATTATTTATTATTTATTATTTGTTATTTATATTTATTTATTATTTATTATTTATATTTATTTATTATTTATTATTTATTATTTATTATTTATTATTTATTATTTATTATTTATTATTTATTATTTATATTTATTTATTATTTATTATTTATATTGATTTATTATTTATATTGATTTATTATTTATTATTTATTATTTATTATTTATTATTTATATTTATATTTATTTATTATTTATATTTATTTATTATTTATTATTTATTATTTATATTTATTTATTATTTATTATTTATATTTATTTATTATTTATGATTTATGATTTATGATTTATGATTTATGATTTATTATTTATTATTTATATTTATTTATTATTTATTATTTATTATTTATTATTTATTATTTATATTTATTTATTATTTATATTTATTTAATATTTAATATTTAATATTTAATATTTATTATTTAATATTTATTATTTATATTTATTTATTATTTATTATTTATATTTATTTATTATTTATTATTTATATTTATTTATTATTTATTATTTATATTTATTTATTATTTATATTTATTTATTATTTATTATTTATATTTATTTATTATTTATTATTTATTATTTATTATTTATTATTTATTATTTATATCTATTATTTATTTATTATTTATTATTTATTATTTATTATTTATTATTTATTATTTATTATTAATTATTAATTATTTATATTTATTAATTATTTATATTTATTTATTATTAATTATTAATTATTTATAATTATTTATTATTTATATTTATATATTATTTTTTATTTTTTATTTATATTTATTTATTATTTATTATTTATTATTTATATTTATTTATTATTTATTATTTATTATTTATTATTTATTTATTATTTATTATTTATATTTATTAATTATTAATTATTAATTATTTATATTTATTTATTATTTATTATTTATTATTCATTAGTCATTATTTATTATTTATTATTTATTATTTATTATTATTGAGTTTATATCTATTATTTATGTATTATTTGTTTTTTAATTAATATATATAAGTATATTAAATTCTGTTTATTAACCACATGACGAGCTTGCTGAAGTGGTAAAGTTTTTGGAAAATATGCAAGAGGTTAGGGGTTCAAATCTCACCAAACGCAGTATTTCTTTATATTGCATAGGCATGTGCATGAGATGTGCATGCATGGATAAATAAAGTAATACGAAATAAATAAAATAAATACGAAATAAATAAAATAAATAAAATAAATACGAAATAAATAAAATAAATAAAATAAATAAAATAAATAGAATAAATAAAATAAATACGAGGCGGTTTAAACCACCGCGAATAGTTTCCCGACGCACGATTTCGCGGCGATTTTCGAAACGAAAAAAAACCACCGCTGAATCGTGATTTTGCCGTAGTGAATCCCATTTCACATCACATCTAATGAGACTTAACTTTACCCATTGAATTGGAGCTCTATCTGGGCACAACCATATCAACATTTTCATGAATATGCTTGCCACATAAATAGTCATACATAATCAACCATACATAAACATAAGGGTACCCATGAAGAGTATTGGGTACCACAATCATGACATAAAGCATAACCAATGAGCGTATCATGAAAGTGTCCATGAAAGAAAGTGATTAGAACATACATGGACGTTCATAGGGTAAAATAATAATATAACATGGTACGTGATGTCAAACATAAGTGACAACATATAAAAAAAATGTATTTGAGAAACATTAGAATTAAAAAAATTTTGTGTGGTTTTAGGGAAAATACTATAGATATTTTAAAAAAAATAGGACAATATTTTATATAAAACCGAAATTGAACCAAGAATGTTTTTATTATAAAAATACTAATTTTATAAAGACAATGGTGGCTTAAAACAGAGGATAGAGTGCACTTGAAATTGGGTAAAAGTTTGGGAAGTTCCCTTAAAACATGTTTTCTTGTCGGGAAGTTCTAAGGAGTGAATCTTTTAAAAACATGTATATCTCCAAAAGAGAGTGATGAAAGGGTCTTCATAAATGAATTTTTTAAAACTAAACAGAATCTAGAACATGTACATAAACAGATAAGATAACTCCATTTTGATATAAAGAAAGATAAGTCAGTTGGAATGGAATGAAGGCTATCATTTATTATTATTTTTTGATAATCCACCTTTCAAGGGGTGAGGTGGAACCCTTACAAGGCCTGAATTCTTAGACACAATTACATGACCCATAGGTCTTAGACGGAATCCCCCAGACAAGACAACTTGGAACTGCTCCTCCCCAGCATATGTCCTGATATCAGCACTCCACCTTCGCAGCACTGGTTGGCTAGCTATCCTATGCAAAGTTGCACAAGCCTAGTACCTTTGGCAAAGCCATACCCTCTCATTCTTCCAAATTCGGTTAGCTCTACTCTAGTGAATGCACCTACCCTGAATCCTCATCTGAAGCCTTGTTCCTTGTAGACAAACTGGTACATCTGAATTCAAGTGGCCCGAAGGCCTTGGGGTGGCCCTAAAACCTTAAGGTGGCCCAAAGGCCTTGATAATCAACTAGCCCAAAGGCATTGGGTGGCTCGAAAGCCTTTCAGGACCCGAGGCCCAAACCGGTGGCCCAAAGGCCCAAATGGATGAATAGTCCTGGCTGCGACAGTACCGAATAGTACCTGCTACAGTGCCTGGTACAGTATTTCTACAGTACCTTCTACAGTACCATAAATATGCCTCCACCCGGATTTGATCTCGGGTATCTTGGATTCACCTACAAAGTCCTCTCCAACCGGGCTGAGGCTCCTATGCTAAAGAAAGATAAGTCAACCCGAAAGAACAAAGAAGGTTTGGGTAGAATTCGTTACGGTTTATCGGCATGGTGTTGGGTGTGTCTAAGAGGGTTTCATGAGAGAGAAAAGGGGTTTCTCACCACTTATACATCACAAGGTCAGTATTGGGGAGGTGTGTAATCATACCCCATCATTAGGTATTACACATAAAATGGCATAGCATAGAGGACATCTTGGTTAAGAGTGAAATGGAGAGGTTCCCTTACCTTAAGTCCGATGGTGATCTTTTCTTGATCTTAATGACCTGAAAAATCAAATTAGGTTCATTAATTAATAATTACAGAACCTATTATATATGTAAATAATTTATTATAACCCTTTTTAAGATCATTCTTGACCATTTTGATTGGTTATGAGATTCAATTTCATTATTTGGGTTTGTTTGCTTACTTGGTTTTAATGATTGGTTGACTTATATTCATGTTTGGAAAAACAAGTAAGATGAAATTGGTTGTCTATAATTGAAGTTGTATTATATTAGTGAAAATACTATAGATTTCATGGTTATAAAAATTCATTCGGTTATTAGAAGTGAAGATGAATTATTTTATAAAACCTTAGTGATAATCGTTTTGGTTAATCGGTGGGTTTTATTACAATGAACATGTTTTTATTTATAACTTAATACTATTTTTAAAAAAGGATTACAGAACCTTAACTAGGATATATAAAAATCTGGTTCAACCATAACAAAAATGGTTTCATGACTAGAATTAAAGATGATAATAGAAACTTATAAACCGTTTTCCTTGAATGTGCTAAATTAACACATCTCAAACGGTGTTTTAATTTCTTTCAAATAAATGGGTGGGGAAAGGAGAGAAGATACAAAATTATCCCATTAGCATAATAACATCCAATTACAAGTATGTTACTAGAGTTATCATACCATTTGGGTGAAGGGAGTTTAGGAAATAAATAAAAAAATAAAATAACTTAAAAGAAATGAAATAATTGGAAAGAGGAATTTACCTCTTGAGTCTACCTCCTTTGAGAAACTCTTAAGGAGAGTGTTTTTGTAATTTTTAAGATACTAAGAGCCTTTTTAAATGGTGGAGGATCTTGGGGAGAGATTTGGGTAAAATATTGGCAAGACACAAGGCTTGAGAGTAGTGAAGAGATGGGGGTTTTTATAGTGGAGGAGAGGAGGGTTTTCATAATTTTTTAATCATTAGTTTATTAATTTCCCTCAAGAAAAGAAATAGTGATGAACACATGACCAATAATAGTAATTAATGCATGTGAGTTTGACCCATTATCCATTTACATCATCAATTACTCAAGCATGATGCAAAAATTCAGGTTTTAGCCTTTATTGTGAATTATCGTATTTTACTATTCATAAAAAAACAAGTATTTTAGAAAAATATAAAAAATTCACCCTAACCATTTTTCAATGCATAGAATACAAAAATTAAGTCCATTTTCCATTTTTTTTTCTAAATATGATTAATTTAATATTTAATTTAAAACCTAATTTATTATTAAAAAACGAGTTTTGAAACATCCATTTACTTATTCTAGAATATAGGTACGTCATACTTTCAATTGAATCTTATTTATATACTATCACAAGTAAGGTTACTATTCATTAGGGTGTATCACTATTAATAAGGGTATGTTACTATTCATAAGGGTAGGTTACTATTCACCCAAAATTAATTTTTTTTATCGGACTCCAAATAACTTACTGATTGCAATCGTGTATGTCAGATTTTCAAAATTCCAAACACAGGAGTGACAAAATTTTGTTTAAAGGTCACAAAGCACTTATTATTTAATTATTTTGTGATTTCATGTGGTTATATGACATGTTTACAAGAAAGAAATTTCCATTGATAAAACCTTGGGTCGTTACAGTAGAGGGGTTATTAGGGGAGTTAAAACCACAACACGGTTGACCTGTGGTGATAGTGGGGTCACTAGAAGAGTTATGACTACATGATAGTTGGCTCGTGGTTGTAGGGATATATGGTAGGGAAATAAAACCACGAGAATGTTGGATCATGGAAGTATGGGGGTCTCTACATGGGTCTACCACCACAGTCGACATTACCTATGGCTATAAGGCTTTTCCACTTTATTCTTGCACCGTCCCTATATTGTAAATGGGTTTCCCGCATCTACCTATGGCCACAAGTGACATTTCCCTTTTAAATAAGGCCTTTTCATGTTGTTACCATATTTGAAATAGATTTACAGGGTCATCCTATGGCCATGAGTGACATTCCCCATTGAAGTATTTCCCTACAACCATGGGCATCCATGACCTATGTCTATAGGCCAAACAACTTCCACGATTCCCCCAACTATGGTGATAAAATTATGGTTGTCGGATATTTTTCTTTTGAAAGATATGTTTTATCAGTTCTTTTAGTAACCACTGATAATTGTTTCATGTTATATTTTTAAAATAACCCTACCCATGTCACTTCAACACTGAGTTTATTAAGACTTCACAGATTCTAGAACCTATTGATCCATTTAAACAACATTTTAGAAGATTTGAGTTCTAAAAACAATGGTATATCAATTGAAACTTTTTTTAATGATTTATTAACTGATCATGTACTGGTTTGTTTTGTTTCGATTATTTTTTCATATCCTCACTAAATCAATCCTTGTTTTTTGGGGAGGTCTAATAATTGATTTTTTAAAAAACTTCAAGGATTTTTATTATTGGTTAATATATTAAAAGTTTCAAAAAATTTGGTTACATATTGTATCTATAAATACAATATATGGAATCATTTATTAAAATTAACACTATAAGTATTTACAATATATATTTTTGTTTAATATTGATTCTTTCTTAAATAATCTTAAAGGGTTTATAAAAGTTTTTCTTTATTTTTTATTGATATTTTATATCTTAAAATTATAATATTGATTTTATATATTGGTTTATATCCATTGATATTCATTGTCAATGAATTTAAAAATGTTCTTAAGCAATCAACACATTTTTTAAAGGAAATTGGGAATCAAAAAATAAATATGGTAATTTTTTTCTAAATATTATTTGTATATATTAAACATATATTTGATTTTAGGTAGTATACATAAACTCATTTTATCTATTATAATTTGTTGAAATACATTATTCTGTATTCATGTTTTGATAACATACCAGTGATAATCGTGATCCATTCAAAAAATAAAAATTTAATGTTTCTCTAATTTTATATTTGAGATATTAACAAAAATGAAAAGGAATATAATAATAAACACTTAATAAGATGAACTTAAGAAAATCGAAAATGAATGTGTGGACTATAGAAACAATGTAAAAAATAAACAACTCAATACACTTTTTATAAAATTGAATAAAATGATCAATGAATCCTTTAAAAATATTCAAGAATAAAATATCAATAATTATGAATTTAATAGTTAAAAATAAAATCTAGGAAACTGATTCAATATTATTTACATAAATGAACTCAATACATAAATGATTCAAGAATTAAATATCAATAATTATGAATTGAATAGTTAAAAATAAAATCTAGGAAACTGATTTAATATTATTTACATAAATGATTTTAAAAAGTAAATAGATTACAAAAAAACCAATTGAATATTCTTCAAATTAACAATGATAAAGATAACCCAGTGACCAAAAAAACCACAAGCTAAAAAACTATTCATATTAATCATTATAGATAAAATACATATAAACTAATAATAAAATTGTTTTAAATATTTTTTTAAAAACTTTATTGATTACCTAAATTTAATAGATTTGTTTCCGAAGGGAGAGAATTTGATTATTTTTGAATCAAATAGAATGAATATAAATCAAATAAAATTATTAGACTGATTACCTTATATATATTTATTTATATTTGTTAAATATGAATAAAATTGAACCAAAAAGTATGAATATAAATTGAAAATGGATGGATGCTAATCTTATGACAAAAGAGTATGAGGATGGGGTTAAAGAGTTCATCAAGTTTGCAATAAACCATGGAAAGGACCCTTCTAAAATTTTTCATCCCAAATATAGTAGCTTCAAGATGGGAGGGGAGGGGGGGGGGTGGTTAATTAAATTTTAAAAAGAATTTTAATTTTATCACTCAAGAAAGTAAATAGTCTAAAAGTTACAAATTCCAAACCGATTGGAGTATAATGATAAGCAAAAGAAGTGGAAATTAAATCACTTAGAATTTAACATTTAATTGAGATAAAAAAACCAATCACAATAAGAATAATAAAAAATGAAAACAATTCAAAAAATTTTAGAATAAAAATTCATAAAATCCCTTAAAATAAATTATAATGGATGTTACCAGTTCCAATCAAAGGAACTATTCTCTTTTACTCCAAAGAGGTAGGAGGGTTTGTACCAATATCAAAGGGATAGAAGTTCTAAAACTTGGAAATTATTTGATCCACCTGATTAAAAAATACATGTTTCAAACCCTGGAACTTCTTTAATAGATGTTAGTATCAACAACTCTATCCCCAAGTTGCTCTTCAATCAACTTGATCAACAAAAATTCCTTCCTTGAACTTCATCTAACTTAGCACTCAGAAACACCAAGATTCCTAGCCCTATAATATCATCAACCATGAAGGATTAAAATAAAATATTTAAAACTGAAAAGACATAGATATTTTACACTAGAAACACCTCACACACATAATCTCTAATAACACATTGAAAGACTATAAATTGAAATCACTCTAATAGCGAGTTAATGTAAAAAACATAAAATCGGGTTTTTCAACATGCAATCATTTTACACTACTTGAATCCTCAGTGTGAATTTATAGTTGTTGGTGTAACATACTCCCAATAGTAAACTTTAAGATCTTTAGGTATGGTTGTAAACAAAATATAATATTCATCCTTTCTTCCATTTGATGTAAAATATATTTCTTCATTATGTTTCTGAAATTACATGGATCAGAATCATATCAATAAAACATGCGATTCATAAGTCAAGTATTCATAGAAAATGAAACTAATTGGACTTCAATCAAGTGCATGTAACATAAGGAGTGTGTTGTGGTTTATTAAAAAATGTTTTAGAAAGTTTTTTTTAAAATGACTCAACATTCTCCCCCTTTTTTATAATCACAAAACATAACAAACAAGTAAAATTCAAAAGAGATAAAACAAAGTAGAAAGTAGCCATCCTTTTATAAAAATTTACCCCTATGGAATATTAAATGAATATTAAAAAATTCTCTCTTATTACTAAATCCCCCCTAAAAAAATTCATTTCACTTCTTAGAAACATTTTATCCTTTTATGAATGAATAAATTAATTTTATCCCCCCAAAATCTTTCTTCTAAATTTTCCCCTTTGATATTATCAAAAATAAATCAATAAAATAAAAACTAGAAAAAGAAAATAATGTGAGTTAAGAAAAATTTATAATTAAGTGATAATAATTAGTGAATTGATCCATCACGTAAGAATAACCCAAATTCATAGAATATATAAGAGTAAATTAAACATTAAAAACCCTAAATAATCTTAAAATACCAATAAGAGGGGTATTTATGTAATATTAAAACTCACAAAGTAAGAGGTACAATACAAATGATAATTAGAAATAAGTACATCAAATAAAATAAATTCTGTAATGTGTAATTACATAATATATTTAAGATAGATATTAAAAGTTTTGTTTAAAGTTATTTTAAAATATATGAATTACCTGTAAAAAGAGTTGGCATTATTCTTTATAAACAAATAATTTTATCTCTATTTTTAAAGGAATTTTTCAAAGTTAGGATATAGTAAAACAAGAAATGTAAAATAATAACTTGACACAAATTATACCAAATTCTATTTAATGTATTCAAAATTTTCATAATTTAAAGGTCTTCTAAATGTATCAACAATTTGATCTTCAATTTTGATAAATTATTGAATAACATCTCATTTTATTGTGTGATATTGGAGGAAATGGTTTTTTATATCTATATTGTTATCCTTTGAGCAACATGTTGGATTTTTATACAAGGAAATAACACTGATACTATAAAAAATAATTGGATTTTGAGTGAAAATCATTTTGAAATCTGTGAGTGTGTGTTTCATTCTTAAAAACTGGGCACAACAACTTCCATTTTATACATATTCAACTTCCGTAGTAAAAAATGAAATCAAATGTTACTTATTACTAGAATAAGAAACTAAAGCTTCTCTAAGAAAATGATATGTTTCATAATTACTATTTTTATCCATATTAAGAACTTTGAAATATATATTTTAATAAAATTTAAGTTTAAACTAGGTTCCATAAGAATAAAATAGTCTAAGTTTCAAAGTTCATTTAAGGTAACAAAAGATCTATTCGACTACCTTAAGATGATACTCTTTCATATTGTATTGGAATCTTATGAACACACACAAAGAGTACATAATGTACAATCTAATATCCATTAAGTAAAGTAAACTTCTAATCATCCCTCTAAAGAATGTTTTATCTACCAGTTTCCCAGATTCATCAATACTAAGTTGGCATGAGGTACCAACCATAGTACTTATACTAGAAACAGTATAAAAACCAAAATGATTAAGTAAATATATGATATAATTATACAAAGTCAAGATAGTTCCTTCTTAAAACTTATTTATTTGGAAGCTAAGAAATAATTTAAGCTCATCCATCACACTCATTTGAAATTTACTTTTCATAAGTTCCAAAAAACTCTCTGTAATTTTTTTTTGAGTTGAACTATTTTTTTGTCAATATAGATTTTTATGATTATGGTGTTATTAAAAAAATTCTTGATATAAAGAGTATAATATCTTATTATTTAATTTTTTTTGAGGTAAAAAAACTGGATAATCTATTATATTAGGCTATCAAGGCCTTATTAAGTCTATAAAGTACCTTATAAAGTTTAAAAACATGTTTCAAAAAATTAGAATCTTCAAAACCAGGAGGTTTTTCAACATACATCTCATATTGAACATAATCGTTAAGCAATGAACTCTATACATCCATTTGGAATAGAATAAAATTTAAATGATCTATGAAGGTGAATAGAGTACATATAGATTCGATTTTAGCTAATATAGAAAATGTTTCTCTATAGTATATACCCTCTTCCTGATTATAACTGTTAGTGATGAGTTTTCCCTTATTCATAATATTTGGTATATTCGCATCACACTTATTCCAAAATACCCATTTGATTCTAATAACTGGAATATCACTATGACATTTAACCATAGACTAAATCTTATTTCATTCAAATTTAATAAGCTTTACCAGCATAAAAATTATCCATATCTCATCACTAAAGGCATCATTTAATGTTTTAGATTCAAATTGATATAAAATCACAAGATACTCACTTTCATTTTATAAATAACTTATAGTTATAATCGATTGATCCAAATCACCAATGCTATTATTAGTGGGATGATTACTTAAGATCATCTGGAATCTAGGTAAAAAGAAATTTTATTCCTCATCTACTAGATAAGTATCTTCTATTATATTAGATTCTAGAATGATAGTTACCGATTTATATGGTTTAACTTTTGGAAGTAAATTAGAATAGGTTTAGAAAAAACAATACGTATTAATTTCATAATCTATATATTTTAAATTATCATAAGGATAGACCTCATTAAACTTAACATATACCATTTCTTCAATGACTTTATTCCATCTATTGTAAACAAAATAAGCCTTGTGATGGAGTAACCAATAAAAAAATTTCATTAGATTTTAGATCAAATTTATAAATATTATCTTTAGTATTTAAAATGAATACCTTGAATTAGAAAAATTAGAAGTAAGAAAGTTTTAGATTCCTTTTATTCCACAATCTATAAGGTGTTTTTTTAAAATTAGGTGAAGTAAAAATCAATTTATAGTGAAAAAAGATATATTATTAGCTTTATCCCAAAAATGCTTAGAAATAAATTATTGATACAACATAGAATAGAAAATTTCTTGGAGTGTTCTATTCCTCCTTTATGCTACCCTATTTTAATATATCTTCCTTGGTGACAAAAATTTATGTGCAATGCCTTTCTCACTATAAAAATTTTCAAAAGACAAATTCAAAAACTCTCTACCAAGATCACTCCAAATAATGATAACATGAAGTTTTTTCTCATTTAAAAATAAAATAAAAAATCATTATAAAAAATGAGAGCACTTTCGGTTTAAGAGAAAGAAAATAATCCCAATTATATCTAGTGTAATCATAAACTAAGACATATACATAGTGTTTTCCTCCAATACTTGCAGTTTTTATAGTTTCAAGAAGATCCCTGTATAGTAACTCAAAAATACCAAAAGTTAAGACTTAGATTAGTTTTCATTTCTTAATATATTGGAAAGGGTCATAGAATTTTATAGAATAAAACTTATGTTTTAGAAGATAGCTCACACATACTCTCTTATAAATTTTAGATAAGGTCCAAACCTTACAGTGTCCAAAAATTCTATGGAAAATCCAATTATTATCCTCAACCATATTGAGACATAGAAATTTCCAACAAGTAAGGTCCTCTAGGTTAAATGTGTAAGGTATTTTTTTAAAACTAGGTGAAGTAAAACTCACTTTATAGTTCATGGAGTAACCCTAATAACATAATTATATTATTCTACTAATTTTGTTCTTAAGTCCAAAAACACATATAAAATTCAAAATTAAAGACTCAAAGAAAAAAAGCATCACAAATAACAATAATCCTTCCTTGTGCATTGCCTCCAAAATTAACACATACGCCCCTCATTTTTTTTAATTTATGGAAGTTTGAAGTGTTTCTGGTCATTTTATGAGGACAATTAATATCTATATTCCAAGAATTATACCTACTCATACTCATCATTTTATTCTAAAATCAATGAAACTAAAACTTTGGTAGTAAAACTAGTTTGGATATGGTGATATTAGAAAAAAAACCTTTAGAACCCACATCTATCTAAACAAAAAACATTGAACAAAAGATAGTTATTTAAAAATACAAGCTCTATAAATTCTGAAATATTAATATTTATTTAAGGATCAATGAATATTTCATTGACCTATCATTTTTCACTTAGGGAAAAAGGGTTCACTCTTTGGAACAAAATAATAAGACTATAAATGTGAATTTATAGAAATAAAACCAACTCTTGAATATATTACAAAAGGTTTTAATAATCTTAGAAGCTTGTAAAAAGTCACCCTTTTGAAAGTGAAATTAGAAAGAATATTCTTCAAACTACAAAATTTGTACTTCAGTTTCAAAACCTCATTTTAGTTATCACTAGTTGAAACAAATATTGATTTAACATCTAAATAAAAAGTAAGTTTATTTATTTTTTGCTTGTATTTGCAAGGTCTTCCTTAGTCTGATAATAGTCTTTCTTCAACTTATTATATCTCTTCTCTAGGATAGTCACATATTCAACCATATCTTAAAATTAAAAAGAACCATCTTCATTATCCAAAGTATATGGATAAATAGTATCTAAAGATAAATTCATAGGCGAATCACCTTCCACATTTTCCATGAATCATGATTCATTTTTAGGATATTTCATAAAGAATTTAGTTGTCTTCCGAATATCATCAATTTCTAAAGAACATTAGGAAGTAGGATCTTCAATCTCACTATCGGTTTCCATCACCTTTAAAACATTTTTTACTTTAAATTTCTTTGATCTTCTAGATTATCTATCTTTTTTATTAAATTTTAGATAATATGACATAATATTCCCTAGTTTCTTACATTTATAATAGAAAACATCAGACAAATCCTTCTTATTATACATCCTCCCAAAATTCCCACGACTGTCTCTCCTTTCATTCTGATAATCATTCAAGAAATAATTCTTTATTATAATAATATTCATATTCTTTAGAAGTTTATAAAATTAAACTTCACTAAGTTCTAAACTACTATCATACCAATAACACTTAAAAACCCATTTCAATATAGTATGTTTCAAAGTATAATATATGGATGTTATAAATATAGAATCTATTTCTCTATCTTAGAACCTAACTTCAAATTATTATCATATTGCATTAAAAATATAATAAATTCATCCAAGGTTAGATTTGTATTATGTTTCATATCATTAATACTTTTCTTCTTATACTTCTACTCCTTTATATGTATATCGATATTTTTATCAACAACCTGTATATCCATAATCTTCTACTTATAAAGATATTGAAAAATATTCACAATAGTCATAAAATTATAACACATCTATGACACTAACTATCCTAGAGTAAATTCAAAAGATTGATAATCAGCACATGATATAACTCTTATAGTTTCTAAAGATTAAAATTTCTAAATTGAGTGTTCTCATTTTTTCTCAAAGTTCAATTAGTTGTCGCATATAAAGAAAACTGACTGTAAATATTCACAATCATTAGAAAAAAAGTGTTATAGTCTTTATAATTCACTTGATACCCAAGTTTCTCCACACAAGTTAAGTTATAAATTTTCTTATCTATAATCTTATAATTTCTAACCATCATATAATAATGATCTAATCTAGTGTTAATCACAAAGTCTTCATTCGATATCTCCAATACTCTCAATCTTCCCCATAAAAAATTGATGGATGAAATGGATTCAATTTCTCTAATGTTACATATTAAAATAAATATTTTTTCTACCAACACATTAGTGTAAGGAATAAGAATAAAGGATGAAGTCAAATGTAGAGAAAGGATTTGGCACTAAATATTTTACTAGATATGGAAGCTTCAAGAGGTGGGGAGGGTGAAATAAAGTTTAAAGAAAACTTAAAATTTTTACACTTAATAAATTAAATTTTATAAAAGCTAAAAATTATGAAATGACTAGAGTATAATGATAAAAAAATAAATGGAAATTATATTACTCGGATGTTAAAAATTATCTGAGATAAAAAAACCAATTTGAACTAGAAAAAAAAAAGATTAAAATAATTCAAAAATGTTTAGGATAAAAATATGTAAACTACTTTAAAATATATTATAAATGATATTAAAAGTCTCAAATAAAGGAAATATTCACTTTCAGTCTAAAGTGACAAGAGGATCAATACCTAGATCCAAGGGATACAAGTTCTGAACCCTGAAACTTCATTGATATTTATGAATTAGAAATATAATTTTAAAACCATAGAACTTATTTGATAGAAATTGAAAATATAAGCTTTATCCTTGAGATCCTCTTTGATGAAATCAATCAACATATAACCATGAAACAAGGATATTTTCATGGGTTAAAACAATATAAATAACCCCATAGACCATGGTTGTAACCAATGGGAATGGTCAGGTGGTTTATGGAATCTATTTCTATTAGTGTAGCCTAAGACCGTGGTTGAGGATTGACCTGAAGGTTCCAAATGAAAAGGAAGTGCCTATTGTTTAATATAAAACTCAGTTTCAGTCATGATTTCCTTCTTTGATGCATGTTTTTTTTGTATACAAACTCTTTAGTTTCACTTTTTTTGTGTTGATGAGAGCCCAAATCAGATCATCTTTACTAGTTATCCATATATACTTATTTTGTCTTGGAACACCATCGATGCTACTTAGGGTGCTAGAGATACATTAACGATAATCTTGTGTCACTCCCTCAATCACTTCCATTATCCCTTTTTCCTCGAAGGATCATATCTTGATCACTTAATCTTGAGAAAAGGAGGGAAGATGAGTAAGTTCACTCAAGCTTGAGAGAAAACCCAAGAGATGTTCTTCCTTGGGATAGAATTCTCTAGGGAGGAGTAGTGTTCTATACAATTTCAAACCCTACCTCAAAATATATAACCATATATTTATATACCTAGGTCTAGGGTTTCATATCAATTAATTACATATAGGTCCTTAATAATATGTTAAACCCATAATTCCCTCCATGCAATGTAAAATAATAATCATTATATTATTCGATGGTGTGAACTAAACCACACAATGATAAATATTACATACATTTTGGTAAATAAATATTTAAAAGTGGACTAATAATCAGGTCTAATCATCCCCCTTGACATTTATTGATTTCAAAAATAAATATTTAAATAAATATTTTTCATTATGTAAATAAATAAATATTATATTCAAGTTATGTTGAATACATATTTATTTTATTATTCACATAATTAAATAAATAAATAATTATTTATTACCTTGAGAATAATAAGAGATAAATAAATATTATATATTCTTGTAATTAAACAATTATAAAGTGAATAAATATCTATTTAATATTTTTGATCAATAAATACTGAATATATATCACTTATAGGCCTAGAGAATAATGTTTATTCTAACCATAAAATATAAATAATATTTAACTGAGATCAACATAAACACTTTTTGAGTGACCCTTTAGGATGATTCCTCAGTGACATTAGGTGGGCATACCTAAAGACCAATATTAGTGTCTAACAACACATAAAAGCACTAAAGAGGAAGAATTTACTTTCATAACATTGAAAACCACATATGAATGCTTACTCTGTAATATAATCCCTTTTTAATTTTATCTCATCAAGTAGGTTGGAAAATTGCGTCATCAACCTATGTGATTGATACATCATTCATTGGCTATATGAAATAAACCCATCATTACACCATTATCATAAAATTTAGTGTGAACATTTCATTCTAATTAAAGGGTAGAGATTCCAACTTCCATAAATATGGAAGATACAAATCCTTTCTTGAGTTCTTCACTAATAACATATCATTGATGATGCAACCAACACACCCAACTTCACCATGAACATATTTCATCATGGTTTATGGTAATGCATTAAAGTATGTGAGTCATGATATGTATTAATAATAATATTAAAGTCTAAGGATCATTCCACAAGCTTATAGATTGGAATATACATCGAAACATAAACACGTGAAATACCTACTGGTGGGTCTATCCTCATAATCTCCCATCTTAGACATTACCAAGTGTGAATTTATGAGATGAATTATTATCCTATTATAAATTTCCAATACCTAACACTCATAATACTATGTGTCCCATCATAAAATTCTCTCATGGCTGTAGGACTAATTTTAAGAATATAGTCATTTCATATCAAGTTCTCATCATACAAAGGAACTACATATGACCTTTTAATTGTGAAAAATACCCTAGGACATTATCATTTTAATTTCATTTATAGAAACAATATATATGTGATAAGTTATTTATTTAAATCCATGAATACATAGATAATATGAAGTATAATGTGTAGGTTTTGAGTGTAGTGAAATCACCTATGGGTGGTGATATGTTAAAATTGATTTTAATATTGAGTTTCTCGAAACCCAAATAGTGGACCTTTCATGTTAAATTTATAATTAAGGAAGAATATATTACTACATAAAGGAAATTTCTTTGGTGATGTTATTGATTATACATAAAACCTTCTCAGATTACCTTTGTTGTGCATGGAGGAATCTCACGAACCAAGCTAGAGTGCCATCCAACCCAACACCCGATTGAGACTGTGGCATGGCCGGAAGGGCATTCCCATTCCCTACAGGCTGGAAACTAGTTCCTAGGCATCATATTATGATTTGGGAATGATATAACTCATTTATATAAGCACAAATAACAAAAAAAAATAACACAATGATAAATTACTAAATCCAAACAAGGCATACCAATTTTTAAATTCAAGGTTTTATAAATTTATACAAAAACGAAAAGAGATACAATAAAATGGGAATAAAAAACTATCCCAAAACCACCATATTATAAGAGGGACATTACCTTCAGGCAACCACCACCACCACCACCTACACGAGGAAGACCACTAGCAACCAAAACCACCATTTCTATACATATTTATTTTACCTGAGTTAGATATAACAAGGTCTAAATACACCCAAAGGTGTATGCAGGGTGTGATCTAAAGACAAGTAAGATTCCACACAATAAAAGAGATTACATTACAAAACATTATAAGAAAAATTAACATGAAAGTTCTATAAAAAGAAAAGTTATAAACATTTTCATAGAAAACAATTTAAAGGCAAACAAGATTTTCTTTTGAAATTACCCAAAAAGTGCACCGTATACTGATAGTAAGTAAGATATCAAAGAATTACACTAATTCATAAGAATACACTATAGGCACTAGATATAGTGGAACTTTAGGTACCTCATATCTTGGTGAAATGTGGTATAGCAACCGCAATGATCATCATCCTCATGCACAAGCCACTATAAAGGAATCTATCCAAAATTTGAGTGGTCTCTAATCATTATAGTTCAGTTGGTTTTGTATTGTAAATCTAGATAGAAAGAACCTAACATCGACCTCACTGATCTAACTAGAATATTAGTCCTAATCTACCCACCTAGTCACCTTGGATTCCCTTTGGGATCAATTTCCATTCCACATTTCACATAAAGCATCACTTTCACCCATGAATAAGCCAATAAATATAAAAAAACTTGTTAAATCACCATTTCAATAACCAAAACCACTTTAAAATACAAATTCACACCAAAAATATTTCAAAATATTCTTCTCACCATTCACACATTTTATCAAACACCTTTAAGAAGCAAAATAATGATGCACATTTGAAATACACATGTAACATAACCCATTTCCTTTGAATTTTTTTCAACACTTGTACATCTTGAATCCTTTTAAAAACACATTTTTCACCTCATACAAAATATATAGAACACATGCAAGAAGAAAAGAAGGCATATCAAAGTTAACAAATAATTTTTAAGCATGGGACCACCTACCTCAAGTGTAGAAACTTCCAGAAATTGGTGCTAAACCAAAACCACACCACCAAGGAACCCTATAAAGGAAATATTGAACAAAAAAAATCAATATTTAACCATAATAATTGATATCCAACCTTAAATAGGCCACCCAACCCACTAGATATATGAAACCCCAAGAAAAAAGAAGAGAAACCATAGAAAAGATGAAGGAACCATGAAATGAGGGACTTTATTGGAGTTTCTTAGGAATTTTCCACCAAATACACCAAAAAAATGGAGGCATGGGGGAGAAAGGAGGAGGGTTGGAGGAATATTTGGCTAGAAATCTATATTGGGGAAGAAAATGGAGTATTTGGGGATAAATCTAAAGAGGACTCAACTGCCATTTTAAAATTTTTAATGACCTAGACATGGCACACAGTTTTACTGCTCGGTTTTCTAAACCATGCAGAAGCTATGCACCCATCACTTTCCAAGAGGGACAAGCCACATGGTTTTCCCACATGGCCTAAAAACCGTGCACCAACCATACAATTCTCCTTTTTCAAAAAATGACACTTGGTGACATAGTTTCCCAAGAAAGGGCGCACGAGTTTCCAAATCTTGTGCCAAATGTGTGCCACATGCTATTTACCCAAATCTCCCATTTTCACTAATAACTCATAATAAAACTCAAGGATAAACATAGGATCAATAATAAATAGAATAATACCACAAAATAAAAACATGAATATGAAAATTCTCCTCACCATGAAAAATTTCCTCCCCCTAAAAGTCAACCTAAATCTTGATCAGAGTATAAAAATGGATACTCTTCTTTAACCCAAGATATCTGCTCCCAAGTATCATGTACACCAATACCGTGCTTCCAAATTACTTGAACTAGCAGAATAGACTTCCTATGAAGCACATTCTCTTGGGAATATATAATCCGCACTAACAGTTCAAAGACTGACAATTCCAAAATCCAACTCTAACTCTTCCAAATTCAACACATGAGATGGATATGGGTTATAATTCTTCAACTGGAAGATGTAGAATACGTCATGATATGATTTCAATTTTGAAGAAAAATCTAATCTATATGCCACCTTACTAACTTACTTGGTAATCTCAAAAGGTCTGACATACCTCGATGTTAGCTTCCCTTGCTTACCCAAATGATGATGACCCAGGAGAGGTGGCACTTTTAGAAACACCCAGTCACCCATGGAAAAATACAAAGCTTAGAATCTCTAATAGATATAAGAATTATAGTGACTCTAAGCTATCAATAACCATTGATATATCAACTTGAATTTCTCAAGCGTCTCTTGCACTAAGCTCGATTCCAACAGCGAGGTATCACCCACCTCATCCCAACACAATAGATACCAATAAGATGGAACATAAAGTATAGCATCCCACCTTTTTATCACATAAACTTTCATTACATTTTACAAAACCGAGGATCTTTAAGGTTTAGTGTCTTGGAAACTAGGAACATAAAACATGAAAACATAAAACATTATTCTTAAACACTTGAAAGGCTTCTCCTCATATTCATCCTAGGTTCATTACTGCATCTCATAACCTGGGGACATACATCAAATGAAAGGGTGAGCAGAAAGCCCAGTAAGGGAAACAAGGGAAACATTTAACATGTGAACTTGAGATACATCAACTATGTCATGAAAAATAACTTTAAGGCATGAGAAAGAAATCATGTGGCATATCATAATAAAAATAAAATTTTTCATAACTTTAAGATGTGGCTAAATCATTTAACATAGACAATCATGAACATATCACCAAGGTCCATCCCCAAGGTGTTATTTGAAAATTACCAAGGTTATTCACCAAGATATCGTGAAAATTGTAATCTCTAGTGGTTACATCATTACCCAATGCATTGGAGCGCTATCAGGGAACACCCTTAAATTTGCCTTTATTATCATGTGAGACACATATATCATCATCAAACTTTTCATAAATAACCCATATAGCATTAAATAAATGGTTTTCATTTCATAATCATAACGTTTTAAAAACAGCTTTAAAGACATGATCTTTACGTCACTTTAAACCCATGGAAGGGGAGAGCGGGTTTCATGTATGTAAATCACAGAATTTAAAATAGAACATTTTGATATATATGTGAATACACCTGTAGAAATCAGAGCCTTGAGTAATCAATTTATAACATAAAATAATTTTGAGAAAAGAGAGAGGCATTTTGAGACGAAAATTCTGCAGCATAACGGCTATGTTTCGGGGTTTTAGAAAACATTGAAAAGAGAGGGGACATGGGTAAAAAATTCATAAATGACCCATAAAACAGTAGGGGAACAGAATATAAAGGATTTAAGAACATGGTAATGAAATTTTAAAGACATACCATATGAAATGAAGAACATGAAAGGAAGACAAAAATAAGATTTCTCTTATGAAAATTTGGCAGCCTAACGACGTCACATAAACTTCAACCAAAAATGAATTGATGAGATAAAATAGGGTCTCTCATCATATGAACATAAAAGATCAGTATGATAGTTATAGAGATCATACCCTAACATAATAGAAAGGAACTTTCAAGACTTGACATGGAATTAGAACTTTGAAAAAGGAGAAAGGGGAAAGAACCACTTAAAATTCGGCAGCCTAACGACGCCACTTAAAACATCAAAATACTGAATTGAAGAGATCAAATGGGGTCTCTCATCATATGATTATAAAATATCAGTATTATAGATATAGAGATCATACCCCAACATTATAAAAAGGAACTTGAAAGACTTGACAAGAAAATAGAACTTGAAAATGTGAAGGGTGAAAGAACCACTTAAAAATTCGGCAGCCTAACGGTGCCACTTAAAACTTCAAAATACTGAATTGAAGAGATAAAATGGGGTCTCTCATCATATGATCATAAAATATAAGTATTATAGATATAGATATCATACCACAACATAATAAAAAGGAACTTTAAAGACTTGATAAGAAAATAGAACTTGAAAATGAGAAGGGTGAAAGAATCTGTTACAAAAATTTCGGCAGCCTAACGGCGCCACTTAAACTTTCATAAAATGAAACGATGAGAATAAGAGGGGGTATCTCATCATATGAAAATAAAAATTACAATATAATTAATATAAAATAACATCCTCCAACATAAGAACATGGAGCATAAAATAATTGACATAAAAGAGATCACTTGAAAAGAAAGAGAGGGGTCAGATCCCTTACCTTAAAATGTAACTCTTAAAACTCAAAGGTTGGGACCTTGAGGGCTTGGGGACACCTTGAGAGGACTCCTTGGGAGGTAATGAGACCAGAAATTAGTTGGGGGAGATTAGGGAGTCGAAAGGATGAGAGGATTTCTTGGTATTTATAGAGAAAGTGAGGGGACAAGGCATTAGTGGCCAAGGGACACCTCAAAAGTGGTTTTCTCAAAAGCATGGGCCCTCCCAGGGTACTTCCCATAGAGTTAGGCCACATGGAGACCCCCACACAATAATTCTTCCTATATAGTATACCATCCCTTAAAATATCTCATGACATCATCATGACACAATTATGATGTCATTAAACATACCGAAACCCTAAAACTGTATTTTTACTATTCACAGAAAATTCAACTTTCTCAGAAAAATCCCAAAATTTCACATTAACCAAATATCAATGCTCTGATTTTAAAAATGAACTCCATTTTATAAAAATAATTTTCTAAATATTTTAAATTTTATTTTTAAATAAATACACTATTCACCGAAAATTCATTTTTTTTCAGAAAAATCCCCAAAAATTACCTTAACATAATATCGATGCTCTGAGTTCAAAAATGAAATCCATTTTATAAAAATAATTTTCTAAACATTTTTAATTTAATTTTTAATTTAAAAACACTATTCACCTGAACAAACTAATACTTGACTAATAATTTATGAAACCGTTATTTAACCATTTTATTGAATCACATTACTTAATCAAGGTGCCTAGATTATATTAATGATTTATTTAAGTGAGATTACTAATCCATTTAGTCACATTACTAATCCTAAACATAAAATCACTATTCATAATTTACTATTCATCAAAAATCAATTTGATCTTATTAGACTCGAAATTTCTTACTGAACATAATTGTAGAAGACCATTTTTTGAAAATCATTACACATTTTTAATTATTTAAGGTTTACATAAACATTTTTTTTAAAAATATCCTTTCTCTAAAATTCACCAAAAATATGCATACTATATTTATCTGGACATTTAAAAAGTCTTAAACATCATCATAGGAAGAAATACCATTTTTTATTTAAAACAAAAGATTACACAAGGCAGTTATGGTCTCCTTACATAGCCCCTTATCACACCAGCATATGACCTAAGTGTAAGGTGTGCTAAGGTGAGAGAATCCGAGGGAGGCTCGGCCAACATCGCACGAGTAGTACTTTCTATCAGTTTGAACTTCTCACGAAGGAGATTCCGTTCTAGATTCACACGATGAAGTTCGGCTTGGGTTTGGTCTAGAGCAAAGCCCAGTGGTGCTACCTCCTTCCCAAGTTCTGTTATATGGGCTTCGATCGGTCCAAGACTACTGGGTGAGGCCATCAAATCTTCTTTCTATAATTATTATCCAAGATTAATTGTATTTATATACAATAATCAAAACATTTAGTTTCCAGCGGTCATATTGACCAATGGTCATATAACAGTCAAAAACCCAACGGTCTCATTTTAATTATACTCATGTTATTAAATGAAACATTTTTGTTGAGTATAAAAAAATAGAATAACACAAAAAATTAGGAAACAAGATTTATTACAAATTTTGGATCGTTACATAAAGTGCCTCAAAGGGAGCCATCTGAATTGAGGATTGGTAAATATTTTTATAGGAAAACTAAATGAATCCCAAATAACTATCCAAAAAACCTATGAAATCCAAGACACATTCCAATATCATGTGTTCCAAAATATGATTCTCCCGCTTCGTCTGACCATCCGTTTGAGGATGGTATGTCGTACTCAACTTGACCTATGAACCCATTTTATTTTGAAGGTCTTCCCAGAATTGTGAGATAAAATGGGGGTCACTATCAGAAATAATTTCTTAAGGCACACCATGAAGCCTCACAACCTCTTGAACATATCACCATCCCAACTCATCCACCTTCCATGAATCTATGGTTGAAATAAAATGGGATGATTTGGTTAGACAATAAATCACTACCCAAATGGAATTATTTTCAAAGGGTGTATGGGGTAATCCAAAAATAATGTCCATGGTGATATCATCCCACTTACAAGTAAGAATAGGTAGTGGATGAGGAAAACCAAATGGTCTTTGGTGCTATGCTTTTACCTACTGACATGTATAACATCGCGATACAAGGTTAGCTATATCCCGCCTCATACCTGGTCATTAGAACTACTGAAACACATCATAATACTTCTTGATAACACCATGATGAATTTCCCACTTATAATGATTCATATTCCACATTACCACATTCCTAAAAGACAACGACACCCCATAGCGAAACTTGTATAAAAAAACTCCATCAGGAGACAATGAACAATCACAAGGCATATCTCCACCATTTAGAAACTGTATAGATCACTGAAAAAACTCATCACCAGGATAATACCACTGAATCAACTCCAAAAGAGAAGGTTTCAACTTCACACTATCTAAGAACACACCTATATTATTCTCCCCAGTCCTCAAGTGCTTCTAAGCAAATATCCCTATCAAGGTCCACTCAACACTGGATTCTTTCAATGTCTGCACTAGCACTTTTCTGGTCAGATCATCTTCCACAACATTACTTCTTCTTGGGGTATAAAATATATCAAAGTAAAACTCCAAAAGGTACTCAACCCAATTGTGTTTCCTCAAAATCATATCCTTTTGGGAGAAAATATTGGCTAAGATCTTATGATCGGAATAAACCACAAACTTCTCCCCAAAAAGATAATGGTGCCATGTCTTTAGCGCATGAATTGCCACTGCTAAATCTTAGTTATGGGTCAGGTAATTATTTTCATGTGTTCAAAGATAGTGAGAACCATAATCCACTATATGATCATTATGCATTAATAATAACCAAAAACCCATACCCGGGGCATGGAAATAAACCACATAACCCATTCCAAATTCCGGCAAGATCAAAGTAGGGGTGGTGTTCAACCACCACTTTAGCTCCTCAAAGGATGATTGGAATTTAGAACTCCATTAAAAATTTACCACCTTATGAGGTCACATGACCCAGAAAATTTACCTATTTAATACATAAGGTGAGTTTATAGAACTTAGTATAGAGAGTATGGTCCAAAAGAGTGCTCAAAACATTCCTAAAATGCTGGTCATGGTCCTCCTCAGATCCAGAATAAACCAGGATGACATACAAGAATACCATGACAAATGATTAGAGATACTAATGTAACACCATGTTCATAAGTTCCATGAATACCATTGGTGCATTCATATATATGAAATTCATGAATAAAATCTCAAAATAGATGTACTTATTTAAAAAGTATGTTTTCTGAACATCCAACTCTCTAACTTTGACTTGATGATAACCAGAATACAATTTAATTTTTTAGAACCACCTTGATCCCTTAAAAAGATTTAGCAAGTCATCAATGCAGGGTAAGGGATACTTTTTCTTTATGGTCACCTTATTCAACTTTCGATAATCAATTCATGACTGGAGAGTTTCATCGGCCTTATTTGCAAAAAAATTAGGGAAACCCAAGGAGTGACGCTCGGGAGAATGAATCCTTTGAGTTTCAAATCATCCAGCTATATCTTTAATTCACTAAATTCGGTGGGGGATATATGCTATGAGGAAAGACATATAATCAATGTTCTCATCGCGAAATCAATAGCGGACTCCACATATTTCTCCAGAGGAAGACCCAATAAATCATTTGGAAAAACTTCTGGGAACTCATACACCATAGGAGGTAATCCAACCACAGGAGAACCACCACTATCCTCTAGCACAAGAGATGATAACTGAAAAATGATATTTCCCAATTTCTTAAGTGGAGGTCTAGTATGACATAACTGAGAATCCCATTCACCATGAAATACCAGGGTACTGCTATATGGTGCCATGAAACTCACTCGCCACCTATAATAATCGATGTGTTCCTAAAAGAGAACCATCCAATATATACCAATTATCACGTCAAAGAGTTCCATCTCTAGAATAAGGAAATACCATCCCAACTTGATCCCTAACATGGTGAGTGGAAAAAATGAACACCTGAGACCCTACTCTTGATTTTTACTAAGTGGTGTCACCAACTCCATCACATACGACACAAGATCAGTTGGAAATTTTAACACATCTATGAGGTGGGTAGTGATAAAAGAAACTAAAGTACCTATTTCAAAAAAAACAAAAACTAAAGATGATGCAATAAAAATAGTACCTTGGACTGTCGCATGTCCTGAATATGATCCTACTGGTTTCTTATACACAATAAGAAGATGTTTCGTGTTTACCTAATTCTAGGAATGAACACTAGCCTGCAGTTCTTCCCTAAACTGACTCTACCCATAAGATGATCCAATCCTACCGCCATAACCACCAAACTGAAATCCCACAATCCTGGATGGCTGTATCTAGGCTAAAATTTCTCTAGAAGCTACATATCCCACACCACTCTGATAGGAATGTGTGGCCCTACAAAACTGCTGCAAGTTTTCCATATGTCCGTAACAATTGAAATATTTGGGTGTGGTTGGACATGTTGACCACACATGCACTGACTTCCCACATTGATGGAACACAACCAATCTAGTATATGAAACTACTGACTGTGATAGTCAGGAAGGATGGTCTGAGCTACCACCTCCTTGTTGGAGTTGGTGCCCTAGAAACCAACTTCTTTGTACTTTATTATAAACATGTATTCATTGGATATATATATATATATATAAACTTATTATCTCATCATGATTGTTCTTCTGTGTGACATTGTATGTGATAATTTTCTAAAAGTAGCTGTCAAACTAAAAGTTCATAGCAGATCCCTATTATGATGAGAACCTGAAAGTTCCACGACAATTTTCTTGAATATGTGTTCTATGACCAGATGATATCATTTTAAGGGACAAAAATAATATTGGCCATCAAAGGTGGGGACTCATAGGACATTGAGGCACTTTATCATGGTGTACACCCTTGGTAATATATAGAAGGATATTATGAGAATGAGACCTACCAGTAGGAAATCTACATTCATAAGTGTCATTAGATATTTCTATCTAAGGACATGTGTATTGGTCCTTATACTTTAAAATTATTATTAATGGGTATTATGACTCAAACACTTAGATGTATTGATGAAAACCGTGACGACATTTTTTCATGGTGAGGTAAGATATGTTGGGTGTGTCACGAGTAATACTACATTAATTAATAATGCGAGAAAGTATTTTTCACTTCAGTTCCTTAATATAAGTAGATATCTTAGGCCCATTGAGGGAAATGATATAGCCTAATTAAATCCAAGTTCATGGTGTTCTATAGGAAAGTTCAATTCCAAAAAGTGAAAGAATGAGAAATCGAGCGCATGGATTGATGACACTTTCATGCAACCCGCTTGATTAGAGATATCAAGACAAAGAGATTATATTACATGGTAAGCGTTCAAATGAGGTGACATATCATTGTGACATTAACTGCTTTCTCTTGGGTTCCTTGACTCGTTTCTAGATAGTAATCTTGGAATTTAGGCAAGCCTACCTAATGCCCATGAGAAAGAGGCCTAGAGGGTCAAACACTAAGTGTATCCAGTATTTGAGTTAAATAATAAATAATTTATTTAATAATTTGAATAAATATTATTCTTAGTTGTAGTATAATAATTATTCATGTATGCCTAATAACATTTATTTCATCGCTAGTTATTCAAGAGAATATATTTCAGATGAAATATTTAATAAATTTTTTTTCCACTTTAGTAAATATACTATTTATTTATTTATTGGTGAATAATGCAGTTATTAATAAATAAATAGTTATTATTCAAGGTTTGGTAAATATTGATGAGGATTAGTGGACCAAGTTATGGGCCCAGTGATAAATAATATTAAATATTGCTTGATTAAAATAATATTTAAATATAACATGCAAGTTAAGCACATGTAATGGAAATAATATCATCATTGTTATTATTTGACATGGGGGTTTCACATGGAATAATAAAATAAGTAACGAAACTTGTGATAATTATTATTACATGGTGAATTAAATTTCCCATTATATTATTATCTTATTTAATCCAAGGGATTGAGAAACATTTGTGGTGTGCACAACATCCTTGGAGAAAAGATCTCGAGCCTAGAGAACTCTTCCCTCTCTAAGAACACTCTCAAGAACGATAGAGATCCTCCTCCACCAGATCAAGGAGAATGCTTTGGAAGAAATTCTCTAGGTGATCAAATGTGGACATTTCAAGCACAAGTATCTTCCATGTTAGCACTCTAAGACTCCTTTAGTGACATTTGGAGATACATGGATCATGTGTGGACCACTTCTAGAGGATTTCTATCATTGAACTCTACTTCACAATGAAGCTGTACCTCAGACCCATGGTCAAATACATCAATAAAAAAGAATCACCTTGGAGGTAATTCTTTAATTTAATTAAATTAATTATAAACAAAATATGTTGATCCTCTATTCTCAGTTCCGGGTTTTCTCTTTTTTTATTTTATCTTTGATTAAATTCCGTGGATAATGGCGTTCATCATTGTATTGATCCCAGATTAATCATCAATTATGAAAATTTATAAAGTTGGGTACATTCCCATCCTGCACTTTCTCTACACCTGGAACCTACAAGTGGTATCATAGGGGTCATATTTTCATTTATAATTATTTAAATAATCATTTGATGATTTAATATTTAATAATTTAGTTTTTCAATTCACGTTTAATCATTCTTGTAATCTAAATTTAAATATCTATTACTTTCTTATCGTTTCTTATAGATCTAATAGAAACAAATAATTTTATGATTAAAATTAAATCAAGCATCTCATTCGGAGGCACTGACGGTTCTATCCAAATTACACAAGAGTACACGCCGTGTAGTTGGATCTACATGCTGTATATTTGTGTTCAATGCATCTGGAGCAATTCAGAAATTACTCAATCCATTTTCATTAATGAAATACGGTGTGGTTAATTCTTATACCACATGTTGACCAAGATATACTGGTGTACAGTCATCCAAACTACATACCTTGTGGCCCACTGGACATTGCATGTAGTTCCTTTGGGTTAGGGTCAAGTCATGTATACCATACATGACTTGCTCAGCTGGTGATTGTGTAATGTGAATTCTATACTGTGTGTGGCTCACTAGACATGCTGTGTACTCCAAATATTTTTGAAGTACACCTCACATGTCATTTCCCCAGGCATGTACTTTGGATGGACAGTGGAGAGGGTACATGCCGTGTAGTCGGATCTACAAGCCGTGTACTATTTCCAGATTACACATATTTAAAAATTTATTATCATATTATATAACCCTTGAGACATATACCTTCGTGTGGGCGTAAATATGGGACACAACATGTGATAGGTGTTTGATATATATATATATATATAAATGTTTAATTAACATCTACGTAATGTTCAAAGATCTACACATCATGTATGAGTTGTATTACAATTATAATTCTGCGTGCATGCTACATGTCACAAAGAATAAAGTTTATTCAAGTATAAATACATGCTGGGTAGTTTTGGATGGGTATTCATTGGGTTTCTTCCAAGTTACAAGTTATATACAAGGTTATGGATGAGAATCTCAAGGAAATTAAGAAAGGGATTAAGATAAAAATAATTGATTAATTAAAGATAATGATTAACTGATTCAAGAATAATTTATCTTAATAAGAACAATTAAAGGATTGAATGCCTATTTTATTAAATGCATAATTCATTGCATGTATGTGGATGATCATGAGCTATATTAGACCTTTTTATGTGATTGGTTCCCTTTTAATTATTTTGTTTAATTAATTTTTTTGACCTACATACCATCTCCTCATTAATATATAGGGCCTGCATGCCCATCGTTTCTTTTAAGTAAACCCCCATTTACCCCTCACCTGTGTGTGAGTTAAAATCATATGTAATGGATGGAACTACCAAGCTAGTGGAGGTGGTTTAAGTTAGGATATGAGATTAAATCAATCCAAGGAGATACAAAGGTGGAAAGGTGGAAAGCTCTAAACACGAACCTTAAATGGTTCAAGGTGTTTCTCCCCTAGGTAAGGGTTAGTTTATCAACCTATAGATAAACTAAAAAAATAGTAAATATCATGATCACACCCTATATTTTATTTATATTATTTTCATGGTTATAAATTATGTATTTTTGACGTGATCACATAATTAATAAACTAACAATCATACAAGATGGAACTAAAATAAAAATGGCTTATGCGTAAATATTATCTGTACATGGTTAATCGCTTAAGTATATCCCACTTAACATAAAAAATCATGTGAAAAGATAATAAGTAGAAATTTATGCATAAAGGATAAAATACCTCAATTAAATATTAAGTCATCACAGCCTTCCATTACTTTGGTTAGAATCAAACTATAGTTCAAAGTGCTTGACCAACCCTAGTTGGGGTGCTTTAAATTATCGAGGAATTCTAATCTGAATTTTTGGGTTGACTTAACATAGTTTACATCAAGGGTTGACTAACCTAGTAGGAATTGGTGTAACTAAGAGGCAAAGGTTGAAGAAATCCAAAATTAAGGATTTCAGGATTGGGGAGTCTACACAACAGATCAAGGAGCTGTGAGTTAATGTAGTTGGAATTTGGAATGCCTATCTAAAAACACTTCAAGTTGCTTGACCAAACCTAGTTGGGGTAATGTGTAGGGAAATATTGATCCTTGCTGCTAGAATGTCCAAGCAATAAGATATTTTGAAGCCAATGCTGAGGGCTATTGGTTTTCGACAAAATAGGGGGAGACTAATAGATATTAATTAATTTATTTGTCTATATTTATCAAGATAAAGTGCTAAAACTCTATTCAAATTAATTTTTAGAAACAACAATAAAAATGACATCAAACATATCATTGTGATCTATACTCGATAAGGAAAACCTACTCATTGACACTAATTTCCAAGAGTGGTATAAGCACCTTCGGGTTATCCTTTTCCATGAGAGGAAACTTTATGTGCTAGAAGAGCCTTTACCAGTTATGCCTACAAATGATGTGAGAGATGAGGAACTCTCTAAGTATGATAAACATATGAATGACACTATGAATGTTCAACGTCTCCTGCTATCATCCATGACCAATGTGATCTTAAAGAAAATAAGGAAATGGATGCTTATATCATGATGTATCACCTTAGGGATATTTTTGAAGAGAAGGAGACACATGAGAGGTATGAGATTTCCAATGCTTTGTTCACTGATAAGGTTGGAGTGTCTGCGCCAGCTAGACCACATGTAGTCAATCTTATTGGCTAAATTGAGTGTCTGGAAATCTTAGGGATTAAATTCCTAGATGAGTTCCATACATATCTCATACTATCATTATTTCCTAAGACCTTCTCTAGTTTTGTTGTGAATTATAATATGATAAATAATAAGAAGAGTCTATGAGAGATTCTTACCCTGATTCGGCATGTTGATAAGGACATGGGGCATGAAAAACCTATAGTCCTTGTGGTGAATAGGAAGAAGAAGGAAAAGGAAAAGGGACCTGAGACTTATAAAAAATATAAAACCTTCGAGCACCATTCGACCAAGAAGAAGAAGATCTAGAGGCATGGCAAGGAAAAGGAGGTAGTATGATTTGCACGTGGCAAGTTAGGCCACTGGAAGAGGAACTCCATCCAGAGAGAAGGGGAAGCCAAAGGTTCATTCATTATCGAGTGAAATATTTCCATTTCTATACATTGGGTATTAGATACAACTTGTGGGGATCACATTTTTATTCAAATGTAGGAACCAAGTAGATTCCATAAAATTGCTAGAGGAGAGGTGGATCTGTGAGCTGCCAATGGTGCGAGGCTGGATACTCTTTCCATTTGTGAATACCACCTCACATTACCGACGAGAATATTTTTGGTTTTACATTGCTGTAATTATGTACCTAGTGTTACCAAGAACACAATTTCTGTGTCAAGTTTAGATACATATGGATTTATTTTCATGTTCAGAAATAAATGTGGTTACTTTATAAGGACACCATATGTTATGGTATGATGCATTTAAATAAAAGTCTGTATGTATTAAATTACAAGAACCATGTGTTGGTAATTGATAATGAACCAAGTTCACAAGACTCATACAACACCCAGTTGTGGCATCACCACCTTGGTCATGTAAACGAGAAGCGCCTGACATAGCTCTATCAAGATGGTTATTTAGACTCTTCCAAGTTAAAACCAGTTGATAGATGTCATGCTTTTTTATAAGGGAAAATGACCAAACCACCATTTGGTGGACAAAGTGAAAGGGCTATTGAACTTCTATGATTGGTACACACTGATGTGTGTGGATCATTTCCAGTAGAATCTAGAGGTGGATATTCTTACTTCATTAATTTTACTAATGAATTGATTAGATATGGCTACGTATACTTAATGAGGTATAAGTCTGAGTCCTTTGAGAAATTTAAGGAGTTCAAGAGTGAAGTAGAGAATCATATTGGAAATAAGATAAAGAATCTTTGATTAGATCAAGGTGGAGAATATCATTACCAAGAGTTCATCGACCTTTTATCGGAATATGAGATTCTATCTCAACTCAATCCACCTTATACACCACAGTGGAAAGATGCTAGTGAAAGGAGAAACCATACCTTCTTGGAAATGGTAAGGTTGATGATGAGTCATGCAGATATTCTATTATCCTTTTGGGTATATGCATTTCAAACTGTGGCATACACATTAAAACAAGTACCAAATAAGGCAGAAAATGGGATTCCATTCAAGCTATGGAGTAGAAAGAAACCCAGTTTGTCGCATACACGTGTATGTGGATGCGGGGCATTTGTTAAGGATTTCTCAAGCAATAAAATAGTACCCTAGGAAATGAAGTGTATCTTTATAGGGTATCCTAAAAAAACAAAGTGATACTATTTATACAACCCCTCCGAAAAGAAAGTGATTGTTGCCAAACATGCCGTCTTTCTTGAGAGGGAGAACATCCTAAAAAAGGATAGTTGGAGAAATATTGAATTATATGAAGTTTATTCTCAAGATACACAAGATTTGGTACATGAACAAGTTCCATAGGTCCTCCTGGAAGACATAGTTCCTGAAACACAAGTACTGTATAGAAGTACAAGAGAGGTAAGGGAACTAGAGAGATATGGTTTCCTTATCACCAAGGATGGAAACTCATTATTGTTGGAAAATGATGATACTCTCTCCTAAAAGGAAGTATTAGAGAGCTAAAAAGATGAAATATGGCTAGAAGCTATGAATTTTGAGATGGATTCCATGTATCAGAACCAATTCAGAGTTCTGGTCGATGTTCCAGTTGATGTAAATCTAGTTGAGTGTAAATGGGTATTCAAGAAGAATCTAGACATAGAAGGTGAAGTTAGTACCTATAAATAAAGTCTAATGGGTAAATGTTAAAAAAAAATAAAGTAACTATCTATGATGAAACCTTTTATTCAGTTCCCATGTTTAAATCCATAAGAATCATACTTTCCATATCAGCGTTCCATGACTATGAGATTTGGTAGATGTATGTCAAAACAACATTCCTTAATAGAAACCTTCAGGAAGATGTCTATATGACACAACCAAAAGGGTTTGTGACACCATGTGATGCTAAAAGGGTATTCAATTTGTAACGATCTATTTATGGATTAAAAAAAGCACCCAGGTCATGGAACATTTGATTAGATGAATCCATAAGAGAATTTAGTTTCATTAATAATGAATTTGAGCCATGTGTTTACAAGAAATTTAATGGGAATATAGTCATTATCCCAGTAGTGTTTGCTGACGACATATTAATTATTAGAAATGAAATAAAAGTCCTACAGTTAGTCAAGGACTAGTTGAACAAGTGCTTCTCCATGAAGGAATTCGGAGAATCAGCCTACATTCTAGGGATCAAGATCATTCGTGATAGATACAAGAGGCTACTTGGACTAAGTCAAAGTATATACATTGACTAGATACTAAAGAAATTTAGTATGGAACAATCCAAGAATGGATTGGTTCTAGTGTCACATGGCTTACATATTTCTAAAAAAATGTGTCCCGAGACACAACATGAGAAAGATAGAATGAGCAAGATTCTATACGCTTCAACGACATGAGCTATCATGTATGCCATGTTATGTACTAGACTTGATGTTTCTTATGTACTAAGCATGGTAGGAAAATATCAAGCAGGTCTAGGAGAATAGAATTGGACTGCTTTCAAGACTGTCCTTAAGTATCTGAGAAGAACTAAGGATATGCTCTTGGTGTATGGAGGATATGGGGATATTTTCATCAGAGGGTATGCTGATGCTGGTTTTTAGATAGATTAGAATGATCTGAAGTCGTAATAAGGATATGTTTTTTTGTCTCAATGGAGGATCTATGAGATAAAAGAGTTCAAAGCATCCAGTTTTCACTGATTCTACAGTGGAGTATGAATATATAGAGGCTTTTGATGCATCCAAGGAATCCATTTGAATTCAGAACTTTGTTTAGGAGATTGATGTGGTACCTAGAAGCAAGGATCTCATTACATTGTATTGTGATAATACTGTAGTGGTGGATCATGAAAAATAGCCAAGATCACATCAAAAGACAAAGCAAATACTTTAAAAGTATCACCTCTTGATGGATTTCTATCAAAGGGGTGAAGTTACAGTGAACAAAGTGTCCATGAAAGAGAACATGGCATACCATTTGACTAAATTCATATCTCAGCAGAAGCATGAATATCATGTGAGAGCTATCGGACTGAAGGTTATTAGTAGTTGGCTTTAGTGCAAATGAGAGTCAGTTGGAGTTTGTTCCCTATAAACCAAATTATTTTTTACTTTATGATAAACATGTATTCATTGGATGGATATATATAAACTTCTTATCATATCATGATTTTTATTTTTCATGACATTTTATGTGATAATGTCCTAAGAGTAGCTATCACACTTAAAGGTTATAGGAGATCCCTGCTATGATGAGAACCCAAAAGTACCACAATATTATTCTTGAATATATGTTATATGGTCGGATGATATCATTTGAAGGGATGAAAATAATATAGTCTATTAAGGGTGGATACTCATAGGACATTTAGGTACCTTCTCATGGTGTATGCCCTTAGTAATATCTAGGAGGATATTATGAGAACGAGACCCTCCAGTAAGAAATACACATTCCTAAGTGTCATTGGATGTTCCTATCTGCGGACGTATGTATTGTTCCTTAGAATTTAATATTATTATTAATGGTTATTATGACTCACACACTTAGATTTATTGACAAAAACTGTGATGACATATGTTCGCAGTGAGGTAGCATATGTTGGGTGTGTCAAGAGTAATACTGAATTAAATAATAATGAGAGAAAAGATTTGATACTTCTGTTCCTTAATGGAAGTATATATCTTAGTCCCTTTTATGAAAATTATATAGCCTAAATAAATCCTTGGACATGGTGTTTTATAGGCGATTTCAATTATGGGAAGTCAAATATTGAGAAATTGAGTGCATGGGTTGATGACACTTGCATGAAACCCTCTTGATTGAAGATATTGAGACAAAGGGATTATATTATATGGTAAGCATTCAGATGAGATGACATGTCATTACAAAATTAACTTATTTCTCTTGGGTGGCTTGACCTATTTCTAGACAGTAATCTTGGACTTTAGGCAAGTCCGCCTAATTCCAATGAGAAAGAGGCCTAGAAGGTCACACATTAAGTGTATCTAGTATATGAGTTAAATAATAAATTATTTATTTAACAATTTGAATAAAGATTATTCTTAGTTATCATTTAATAATTATTCATGTATGCCTGATCACATTTATTTTGTCGCTAGTTATTCGGGAGAATATATTGAAGAGGAAATATTTAATAAATATTTAATTTCTATTTTAGTAAATATAATATTAATTTATTTATCGGAGAATAATTTAGTTAAATTTATTTAATAAATAAATAGTCATTATTCAAGGTCTGGTAAATATTGAGGGAATTGGTGGACCAAGTTATGGGTCTAGTGAGAAATAATATTAAATATTATTTAATTAAAAAAATATTTAAATATAACATGCAAGTTAAGCACGTGTCATGGAAATAATAGAATTTCTGTTATTATTTGACATGGGGGTTTCACATGGAATAATAAAATAAGTAACAACACTTGTGTTAATTATTATTACATGGTGAATTAAATTCCCCATTATATTATTCTCTTATTTAAGCCAAGGGATTGCCAAACATTTGTGGTGTGCACAATATCCTTGGAGAAAATCTCTCGAGCCTAGGCAACTCTTCCCTAACCAAGAACACTCTCAAGAACGAGATATATCCTCCTCTACCGGATCAAGGAGAAATATTTGGAAGCGATTCTCAATGTGATCAAAGATAGACATCACAAGCGCAAGGATCTTCCGTGCTAGCACCCAGAGACTGCTTTGGTGATGTCTGAAGATACGTGGAGCATATATGGATCAATGCTAGAGGATTCCTATCCTTGAAGTCTAAATTTCAATGAATCCACACCTCGTACCCATGGTTAAACACATTAACAAAGAAAGAATCACCTTAGAGGTAATTCTTTAATTTAATTAAATTAATTATTAACAAAATATGTCGATACTCTCTTCTCGATTCCGGGTTCTCTACTTTGTCTTTTATATTTGGTTAATTTCTATAGATACTGGAGTTCATTGTTGTATTGATCCTAGATTAATCATCTATTATAAACATTTAAAAAGTTTGGTACACACCCATCTGGTGCTTCTGCTATGCCCAGAATCTACACTTCCTTCCTGTCCTTCTTGTTCCACTTCCTCTTCTTCTCAAATGAACTACCACAACCCACTGCTGAAACTGATCCAGGGAAACCATTATTTCCATTTTGATCAAATTATACCATCATGGCATGATCGAACACCTCAATGTAGGCTCTCAACTTAAATAAAAATACCTAAGAATAAATATTTGGCCAAACCCCCTTTTGAACCTCTGTGCCTTTATCCATTCATTATAAATGATCTCAGGTGCATACCGTACCAGCTTCACGAAGCGATTAGTATACTCCATCAGTTTCCTATCTCCCTAAGTAAGATCCATGAAATCTTAGGACCTGGTGTAGGATAAAACCTCATGAAAATACTACTTGTTGAAAATGATCTTGAAATATTTCCAACTCATATACTAATTCTTTCTAGTTTTAACCACTGAGTCCCACCACTTATGATTGGGAACTTCTAGTAAGAATGATGTAAACTTCACCTTGATCACCTTAGGAGTGTCAAGAAATTCAAATATCCCCTTGATATTCCAAATCCATTACTCTACTTCCCAAAGTTCCATGTTTCCCCAGAAAGAAGAAGGTTTGTTCTTGAGAAAGTCCGGAGCTTTGTCCTTTCCCTAGACCAGTTCAACTTCTCTAATCAGAGAAGGTTCAGATCCCACTTCCTATCCTAAAGGTTGGATAACCCAAATCACATCTTCCACTAGTCTATGATCAATTGGTGAGGGAGAAATCTCTCTGGCCTCTTCCCAAATCTACACAAGAATTATCCAAAGATGAATTTTTCTACAAAAAACAACAACCATATGGAAAACTATTAACATAACCGTCGATGAAAAATATGAAACTTTTTAGCAATAACAACAAATATCAAACACATCCATGAATCAAAATGTAAAAAAATCTATATAAATAACAAGACAAAATAGAAAAACCACCCTAACCCCATACAGTGTCCAAATATAGTCTACAACCTGTACATCTCACTTGGAAGAGAAGTTAAAAAAATCCCAACATCCCATGATGACTAATGATCCATCACGAGGTGTACTTACTAGGAACCCTACTCATAACCAGAACATCAATCCCCAACGTTACTACCTCTAGTATATCCAGACTCATCCATAAATAACTTTACCTAAAAGATCATGACCTCCTCTGATACCATTTTATCATGAACCAAGCCGAGTTCCATCCAACCCGACACCTGACCATGTTCGTGGAAATTTTCAAAGGTAATTCTTAATCCTCATGTGCAGGAAACTAGTGCCTTGGTATCACAAAATTATTTGGGAATGGTTTAAACCATTTACATAATCATAAGTAACCAAAATAAATATATAACACAATGATAAATAAATAAATCCCAACAAGGCATACCAATTTTCAGATTCAAGGATTTACAACTTTAGACAAAAACCAAAAGGGCTAAAAAAATGGGAACAAAAAACTCTCCCAAAACCACCATATGAAAAGAGTGATGTCACCTTTAAGCCACCACCACCATGAACACCTACACGAGGAAGACCACTAGCAACCTTAACAACCATTTCCATACATCTTGACTTTACCTGAGTCAAACATAACATGGTCTATATACACCCAAATGTGTATGTAGGGTGTGATCCAAATCCCAGTAGGATTCCACCCAATAAAATATATTCCAAGAAAAAATATTATAAGACAAATTAACAAGAAAATTTTATAAAAAGAAAAGATAGAAATATTTTTATAGAAAATACTTTAAAGGGAAACAAGATTTGATTTTGAAATAACTAAAAATGTGCACCATATTCTGATGATAAATAGAGAACTAATACACTTGGAAATCCTTTAGGAACTAGGTATAATGGAACATTAGGTACCTCATATATTAGTGAAATGTGGTATAACAACCACACTGATCATCATCCTTGTGAACGAGCCACTAGAGAGGAATCTATATGAAATTCTAGTGGTTTTCAATCATCATAGTTTATTTAGTGTTGTATCTTCAATCCTGATAGAAAGAACTATGCCTCATACCCACTGATCTAACTAGCATATTATTTATAGTCTACCCACTTAATCACCTTGGATTCCCTTTATGCTTAATTTCCATTCCACATATCACATAAAACACTACTTTCACCCTTACATAATCGAATAAATATAAACACACTTGATAAATCACCATTGCATAACCAAAGCCACTTTAAAATACAAATTCACACTAAAACCATTTCAAAATATGCTTTACACCATTTAAACATTTTATTAAACACTATTAAGAAGAAAATAAACAAGGCACACATGAAATATAAATTTAACACAACCGATTTACTTTGATTTTTTTCAACACATGTGCATATTGAATCCTTTCCAAAACATATTTTTCACGTAATAAAAAATATATAGAACACATCCAATAAAAAAAGAAAGCATATAAAAGTTACCAAATAATGTTTAAGTATGAGAACACCTACCTCAAGTGAATAAATTTTTGGAAATCAGTGATAAACCACAAAATTACCGCAAAAGAACCATATAAAGTCAATATTTAACTAAAAACATCAAGATTTAACCATAAGATTCAAGATCTAAACCTAAATAGGTCACCTAAACCACTGGATATATGAAACCCCAAGAAAGAAGAAGAGAAACCCTAAAAAAGAGGATGGATTAAAGAAATGAGGGACTTAAAGTTTTTTAGAGATTTCCTACCAAATACACCATAGAAATTGAGGTAAAAGGGATATAAAATGAGGGTTAGAGGTGACTTGGTTTGGAAATACCAAATGGGGAATAAAATGGGGAGTTTGGGGTTAAATCTCAAGAGGGAACAACTGTAATTTTAAAATTTTTAATGACCTAGATATGGTGCAAGGTTTTCCCGCATGATTTTCCAAATTATGTGCCCCTCACTGTCGAAGAGGGAAAAGCCAAACGATTTTACCACATAGCCTACAAACCATGTGCCAACCGTGAAATTCGCCTCTATCCAAAAATGACCCTTGTCCATATGGTTTCTTGGGTAGGGGAAGACAGTTTTCCAAACCACATGCCAACTGTACACCACTTTCTATTAACCTAAAGACTCCCATTTTCACCAAAAACTACTGAGCAAACTCAAGGATAAACATGGGATCAATAATAAATAGAATAATACCTCAAAATTAAAACATTTATGTGAAAAGGAACCAAGTTTAGAATCCTTTTAGTGATTATCCACATGTAATAATTTGATCTTTGAGTGACGCTAATTGATTTATGGGTGCTAGAGCAGTGAATCAATTGTATTTCATTGTTCATGATGATCACTAGTAGTTTCCATGAGATTAAAGAAATAAATCTTGTAGTTCTCATTATTGAGAGTAATATAGAAGTAAAATTGGATAGAGAATTTCATTCTGCATAATAATTCAAAAATCTTACACAACATGCATAACCATCTATTTATTGAGTTCATGTTTAGGTTAAGATATTATATAATTTCATTCCAGCCCTTAAATAATATAATAATTCTTAAAAAACCCCATAAAATGTAATAATAATAAAATAATAATAATATTTTATGGTGTGTGCTAACTTGCGGAATGATAAATATTATTTACCATCTTTCAAATAAATATTTATCACCAGACATGATCTTGGTCTGCTCCAAATCCTCAGAATTTATTGAATAACTGAATAAATATTTTATTCTTCAATAAATATTAACAATGGATAAAACTTGAATAAAATTTTTCCTTATTATTGGGAATAATATCAATTCCATAAATTAAATTCAAATATAATTTAATCGAGAGAAATATAAATACTTAGTGTGTGAACCTTTAATATTATTTATCATTGGCATTATGCAGGATCACTTAAATTCAAAGATTATTATCTAGAAATGAGTCAAGGAACCCAAGAGAAAGAACTTAATATTTCTACATCTAAAACCACATACATACACTCATTGTGTAATATAATACCTTTATCTTGATATCTCATCATGTAGGCTGCACATCCATGTCATCAACCTATAAGCTCAACACATCTTTGTTTAACTATCTGGAATAAAATGTTATTGCACCATGATCATGGAATTTAATGCGAAAGTTCATTTCCAATTAAAGGTATCAGATATCAACTTCTATAAATATGGAAAGGAAAAATACTTTCTCAACTTATCTATTAATAATATGTCATTCATGAATCAACCAACATACCCTACTTCTCGCTAGTATATGACAAGACAATTTTCATCAGCAAATCTAAGTGTGTGAGTCATGAAATGTATCCGTGATAATTTTAAAGTCTATGTAACAACAAATTCTCACATATTGGAATATCTAATGAAACAAAAACATACAAAATTCCTATTAATGGGTCTGTTCTCATAATCTTCCATCATATAGATTACCAAGTTCAAACTTTATGAGATGAAGTCTCATTCACTTTGAGTACTTGCAACTAATAGTATATATACTATATTCCCAATCATAATATGTTATATTACTATAGAACTATATTTAAGAATATCATCATGTAACTTTAAGGTTTTTATCATACCATGGAAATACTATTCCATTTTCAATGTGATAGATACTCTAGAATAATATCACATTAATTTTATATAGAAGAAAAATCAATACATGAAAGATTATTTATATTACTATTGACTTATTTTAATATATGTGTAATATAAAGTGACAATTAGTTGGTTCTAGGGAATATAATCCAAAAAACACCCACTTGAAATATATCCAACTGCTAACGATCGATTAGTTCTTACAAGTAAAAACATGCTTCTACTGAGTATGGTAACAACTACCAGGCCTATAAATTTTTTTGGATAGGGTTGGAAAATCCATATGTCATTGTGAATAATATACTTAAAACAACATTAATACCTTGAGAAAATATCTCAAGTAGTGATATAACTAATTATCTACCTATTGTTCCCATGTAAAGGTCATGACATACTAACTAAATCTATAGTCAATTATTATCATGATGATGAAAAAAATATTTCTTTTAGTATAAAAAAATCAGAATAGAAAATCTATAAACCACTCTTTAAGATGTATCAAAATCCAAAACATACTCAGATATTATAAATATGGATACAGTGGATATAATACTTTTTTCATTCATGTCACCTTGGAATTTTCTATGATACTAGATCATATTGAACTAAATGAATACAAGTGTTCAATTCACCTGATCAGTAGTGTTTTTACTTCTCTAGACTCCTAGAACTCATTTAATTGTACTTTTCTAAGTACAATCAAATAGTTCTTACTAAAATTTCATACAATTATATTGGACCTGTTTGATATTCACCTATTATGATTTAGTAATTAGTAATATCAAACATAAGTACATATCATAGAACATAAGATATATTCGTTGCACTTAATCTTGTGAAATTATATTAATCTCAAATAATATCTTCATATGCTCATGCATGTTCTACTAGAAGGATTATATTAAAGTAATAATTTTGTCTTGATTTTTTAAAACTTTTATTTTTCAATAATTTTTTAATATATGTACTATGACTAAATTGAAAAAACCCATAGATCTATATTGTAGATATTTTTCCTTAGAACACAATTGATACTTTAATTCATACTTGGAGAAATTTAATTCCATAGTCTAATCAAACTATAAATATACAAAATTTGTTTTCCCTATGTTATCAAAATATCTATTTTGAAAACTTATAGTGATCCCATTAACCAGAGGCACATGTCACTCATTTGTTTACAAATTTTTTTTCTTATGATCACTGGGAATGATTTATTCTTAAATTAATTTTTGTAATCTTCATATATTATTGGAATTAATTGATATCACTTACACTTTATATTTATTCCTTGTATACATATACCACATGTTATCATTTTGGTCACTTCATATAGACATAATGTATTAGGATTTCTCTAAGTGAGGTGTCCTTGACTATCAATGGTCCAATATAATGATCCTAGAAGTATGCTTTTGAAAATTTTAATTCAAAATGGTCTTATTCTTGATGATTGGTGTATAATATTTTTCATATACTAAAACTTTCAATATTCAATCATGATTTATTGGCATCATCTTGTACCATCCTTCTTAAGTTTCTCTTGAATAATCACCAGAAATATCAAGTCTTAGAGAAATTCTAAGTATGGAGTCCCTAAATCTGGATATATGGAGTCCATTATATTAATTCATATATACCTTTCAACCATATTATATTTTAATTTAATATTTCTTTGTTGGAATCATTATTATGAAAGAATAATATATGTATCACCTACCATGGTGAACACGAACCACCTACTTGGTTATGAATTGCGACACAACATGTGTCTCTAGAACTACTCCTCCCACCAAGCTCTGTAGAGTCTAGTATTTATATGCCAAATCATGTACATCTAGATTCTTAACCCCCATAAGTTAAGTGTAATCCCACTATATTCATAGAGATATCCTTCCTTTATAGAAATATAGTTGATCTTGACTAGACATTAATATTCTTAGTTTCTATAGGATCATTAACTTAGATGTAACTTAGTGTTTTTAATGTTTGTTTGTAGATAAGGGAATATTTTAAAAAACAGTTTTCAAAAAAACACTTGAGGTAGTGTCCTAACAAATTCTCATCGTATCACTATTAATATGAAATCCCTTATAAAATATAGTTGGAATATGGTTAGTTGTTTCACTTCTATTTTCAAAACATGTATATAAAGAAATAACGGAAGATTTTCAATATATATAAGAGTCATCATTGACATTCCTTTTAGTACTATCATGACAATGAAGTGTATAAGGAAATGTAAGTTTGAGATTACCTTTAATCCATATGTATGATAAATATATGCTTGGATAAGATAATATTTGATAATCCAACTCCTAGATTTTTCAATATTTACCATGTGCACTCATTTACTTCACAGAGAATTTATAAAACTTATTAAAGTAATCTCATGAAGTATATAAAGTTACCTTCACCCTTATAATACTTCACACGACTATGTAGAACTAACATTAAAATCATTGTGATGTATCTTTATGTATAAAGTTTTCTTATCTAACTATGATAAATAGTTTCTTTGTATTCCTTTTATCTCATCTTAATGGATAATAAAACATATTTTATGTTAAAAAAATCAACTAATTTTAGTTTTATTCAAAAAATAATTATCTTTACACTATTAGGTAAGTGTGTTATATTTTATATTCATCATTCATTGTAATGGATATTGGAGATTCAAGAGTTCCTGAACTATTATTTCCATAACAATATCTATTCAAAAAATGAAATGATTTATTTTTGTGTCTAGTAGGAAATGGAGATAAACGTTTTACAAATACTTATTAAAAATTTTAATAAATCTATTTGGTAATAAAATTAGTGATCTCTTCCATTGGATAATACAGTAATCACCCTTTCTCAGCTTCTTTTGAGTTCCCTTTCTAGCCTTTCTATTCCTGTGTATTTCCTATATTCAAATACATGTATATTGGTACATAAAAAGTGAATATAAACTTTATGAATATACCTAAATTGTATACAAGTGATTGCTTCTTCAATTAATTACAATTTATTTTCCAGTTTCCAATATTTCCACATGAGAATCAAATAGCCTCCTGTTTATTCTTTAGTCCTCGAATCCTTTATATATTTTAAGGAAATTGTAAAGGATATTTTGGATTTATATTATCCATGGGATATTCAACCACGTCTTTAAAAAATTTCACCATAAGGGGTGTAGAAATAGGTTTCAACAAGTTCTTATCTTCTTGGAAAAGTATAGAATTTTTTTTTCTTAATGACTAATCCACTTCATTTATTTAGGACTGAACAAATAAGGATAATCTTGGTGGTAAAGATAATAAAATAATATTAATGGATAATTTCTTACCTATATGGAAGCTTAATTTCACTAATTGATCAATATACCCTAGTATTTTTAAATCATAGTCCCTAACTAGATTTCATTCTTCCAATTTATACTGATACAATACATTGGAAATCTTATTTAAATCTAAACTTTATTTATCTTTATAAAGATATTGAAGATGGGATATTATGGTGTAAGTATCCAAGTATATATATTATATCATCAACTCTCCAAAATTTTCTTATAGTATAATTCAAAGAACATTGGAAGTATCCTCAACATATCTCTAGTAGGAATCCTTTCCACCTTCACACATCTATTGGGGTAGAAGAAAATTAATTAGGGATTACAAAAAATAATATAACTTTTCTAATAATAATTAATCACATAAAGGATTGTACCATATTTGAAATTTTTTATTTGTAAGGACATACCCTAAGTTAAGGAATGATTGTAGTGGTTTCATGGTTTTTCTTTCTATTTATCTACAATAATTAAAACATATTATTTATACTTCACTTGATTAAAAATTATTTTTGAAATAATAGAAATTTAATTTTATTAAATATCCCACTATTTTATCATGTCTCAATAGCACTTACCATTGAACTCAGAATGTCAAGTTACTTGGACATTCTAGTATAAAGGATCAATACTCCCCTTTACATAACATCAACAAGGGTTGGTCAAGATACTTTAAGGTATTTTGGTAGGTATGTTTTGACAATTATAGTCTTGTAGTTCCTTGATCCATTGATTGGACTCCATAATCTTGAAATCATGACTTGGATTTCCCCAAAACCTGAATTTAAGTTATATCAAGTCTAGCGAGGGATACTTTTCATGATATAATATGGTTAAGTCAACCCATAACCTTTATAAGAACTCTAAGTTAAAATTAAGTGTCCCAATGAGGGTTAGTTAAACACTCAGTTCTAAGTCTTTCATTCCAAATCAAGTAGTGGAATTCCAAGTCTGGATTAATATATATTTAAGGAATTTTATTTTATTATGCATAAATTTTATATTGTTTTATCCTTTAAAAAACCTATTAATATTATTTATACTTTACCTAATTAATTAACTATGTTGAATAAAAAATTTAAGAGCAATCCATTTTTTTAAATTTCATCTATACACATTAATTTATTTATTCATGTGATAGAAGTATTGTATATATAAAATAAATAATTCATAAGGATGAAATAAATAAATAATAAATAACCTGATCATGATATTATCTAATTGTTCATTTATTGAGTGGACAATAAATCAACCTTTAATATAGGGGAAACTCTTTATGCAAGTATTGGAATGAGTTACAACATTCCACCTATCCACTTATGTATCACCTGGGTGGGTATCATTATGGTTTTATCTTGAACTACCTCCATGTTCCTTAGGACATTCCATTAATTATAAGTATTTATAACTCATGCACAGGTGAGGGGAACCAAAAGACTGGTTAATGGGGATTACATAAATTACCTTGGACATGAAGGTACTACATAATAATGGAGGGAGTGATGACACACATGACATAAAATTTAATTTAATATTAAATATTTTCAAACCCATGCAATAAACTAAATTAAAACATCCAGCACATATATAGGTCTTGGTTAAGTTCGTGAACAATCATACATGTGATGTATACACAAAATTAAAATGGTTAACATTCATTTCTATCTGTTCTTTTTTAGTAAGATAAAAATTCTTACATTAATTAATTATTCAATTAATTCCCTTTCATCTTAATGACAACCAAATTCTTTTGGAAATACCCATCATGATGGGATTCATGGAAAATAAACAAAAGAAACAATAATTACGGATAATCACAATAAATTTTTTGATAATTTTAAAATACTTTAAAACTATTGTTAAAATTTCAAACACAATAGGTGACAATAAATATAATAAGGTATTAATTATTTAATTTTTAATTTAATGTAATTTTAAAATTTTCCATTATTGGGTGACTTCATGACGTGTAATTACCAACTACATGCTGTGTACCTCTATTATCGTGTATCCATGATTTATGTCTAGGGCTTTGTCATGTACCTTGGTTGGAATTAACCACATGTACTAATCATTTACATGCTATGTTTTTTGCTTCCCGTGTGCCAATGATACATACCTAGCTCTTCAGCGTGTATCTCAGTATATTACAAGGCATGTATATTCTAGCTACACTCCATGTGATCTCTATGATTTGTGTCCGCACGAACATCCAAAGGACTCAATGTTTTTATAGGAAATGATACTACATGACATGTACAAGCTAGACACACACTATGTATATCACATGCCATGTGTCTGCTTTCCTTACTAAATGTCTTGGCATGTACTTAGTATGAAGGAATTAATTAGTTACACACCGTGTACACTATATAAACATCATGTACTCTATTAATACTCAAGGATATCAGTCTTGCACAATTTTGACTATTTATAATTAATACACTTTTTACACAAATTTCAGATCTAAACCGTGAGGACTACATGAAATGTACCCCATCTACATGCCCTTTAATCTAACATTACATGTTTCAGGATGGCTTAGTTTATATGTAGTGTGAAATAAATTCACCACATGTAATTATTTCTCAACACATCATGTATTCCATAACAAACTTAGGTGTAGTGAACTTAGGTATACAAAATATACTCCGAATACAAGCTGTGCAATCCTATGCTATTCAGACGGATCCCTCAACCATTCCTGATGGATTCTCTAGTCATTCTTCATCTATTTTTAGTTCTTTAAGAAAATTAAACACTTAATGATGATGATTTACATGTTAAATAAATATTAATTCAAATTTTATTAATAATGAATAATATGAAATGAAAAATTCATCCATGGTTGTTCATATAGAACAAAAATCAACTAAATAATTATAAATTTAAAACATGACCACTCAGATACCATTTTTAGGTTCTAGGCACAGTGGAAGTTCCTATGGGAGAGAATATTTTAAAATTTATTTTAATATCAAGTTTCTCGAGACACAAAAAAAGGATCTTGCACATTCAAATTATAATTAATTTATTTATTATAAGAATAATAGATTACTGTGTTAGAGATCATTATTAGGTGATGATGTTGATTGTACGTAAACCCTTCTCATATTAACTTCATTTCCCAAGGTGGATAAAAGTGTAGAATCCCTATAGTGGTGATTCAGATGTGATCATTTGATCTCCAAGTGATACCAATTGATTTCCGGGGGATAGTGTAGAGATTCAATTATCTTGTATTGTTTGTGGTGATCACTTGTAGTTTCTTTGATCTTGCATAAATCTCTCTAACAGTTCTTATTCTTGAGAGGAAGAGAGAAGAAATGGAGAGACAATTCTATTGTGAAAAACAATTTACAATTATTGACTAACCCTATATAATAGAGATAACCATCTATTTATAGAGTTTGGGTTTAGGTTAAGATAATATTTAATTTCATACCAACCCTTATATAATATAATAATTCTTAAAAAACCCCATTCTATATAATAATAATTAAATAATATTATTATTTTATGCTGTGTGATAACTTGAACAATGATAAATATTATTTAGCTTCTTGGAAATAAATATTCATCACCAGAAACGATCTTGGTCCACTCTAAATCCTCATAATTTATTGAATACAAAAATAAATATTTAATTAAATATTTTATTCATCAATAAATATTTGTGATTGGTAATGTTGAATAAAATTATTCCTCTGTCTTGAGAATAATATTTATTCTATTAATTAAATTATATAGAATTTAATTGAGATCAACAAAAAACACTTTGTGTGTGAGCCTTTATGATTCTTTCTCCTTGGAATTAAATGAGATCACTTATTATCCATGATTTCTGTCTATAAATGGGTCAAGGCACCCAAGATAAAGAACTTATTTTCCAAATGTTGAAAAACATATATGAATTCTCACTGTTTAATATAATCACTTTGTCTTGATATCTCATCAATCAAGTTGCACATATGTGTCATCAATCTATAATCTTGATGCACCTTTCTTTAACCAACCGAAATAAAAAAGTCATTACACAATGGATACAGAATTTAATATGATGGTTCTATTCCAATAAAAGGGATTAGATATCAAATTCTATAAAAATGGAAGGAAAAAAAAAATCCTTTCTTGACCTTTCCATTAATAACATTCCATTCATGGCACAACCAACATACCCTACATCCCTCAAACATATGGCATGCCGTTTTTTATCAGTAAATATAGGTGCATGAGTCAAGACATGTATCAATGATAATATTAAAGTATGGGAACCATTACACATACACACAGATATGAATATATAATGATACCAAAACATGCAGAATTCTTACTGGAGAGTTTGTTATCATAATCACCCATCTTAGAGATTACCAAGTTCAGACTTCATGAGATTAAGGTTCATCATCTTATGAGTACTCATACATGAAAGTTTATATACTATGTGACCTATCATAAAAATTAATCTGACTGTAGAACTATATTTAAGAATATCATCATGAAACTTCAAGGTTCTCATCACAGCGGGGTACTATAAGGACATTTTCAATATGACAGATACTCTAAGGCATTATCACATTAATGTTATGCATAAGAAAAATAAATATGTGATAAAGTATTTATATTAGTATTCACTTATTTGAATATATATGTAATATAAAGTATAAATTAGTTGGTTGTATGGAACCAAATCCAACATAATATAGTTGGTTATAGGGAACCAACTCCAATAAAATCCCATTTTCACTAGTGAAAACTGCTAACAACTTTTTAGCCTATTAGTTATCACATGTCATATAATTCTATTGAGTATGAATATATATGTATAGACTACCCCTTCATCTCATGGATAGGGTTGGTAATGAAACATGCCTCTATACCTAATCCGTTTACTATGACTTCACTCTCTTGAGAAAATAAATCAATTAGTGATATCACTAAGTATCCACCTCTTGTTACATTTACAAAAATTCTACATCTTGATTAATTATATAGTAAAATCTTATCATAATATGATAATACTTTAACTATTAGTATAAATCAGAATTGGAATATGACATTTCTATATTTCTTCTTAAACTACATCTGAATCTATAATGTAATGAGTTATTATAGATATGAAAATCACTGGATATAATAATTTTTTTTAACATATTACCTTAACCATACTAATATAATAGATCAAAATTGATCTAAATTATGAATAGAGTTCAATAATATTTATCACTAATATTACTACTTATTTATAAACTAAGAACTCATCCAGTTCTACTTTGTTAAGTGCTATTGCATAGTTCTAAATTCAAGCTGATGAAGTTATCATGGATCTGTTTGATATTATTCTACTTTTCATTATGAATCTATAATATAAAATATCTATACATACCATGGAATACGATATGGATTCCTAGAACTTATACTTACGAAATACTACTATCTCAATAATCACTTCCTATTCCCATGCATATTCTACTAGAAATATTACATGATAACAATAATTCAGTCTTGAATTATGAAAAATTGTATTTTTTAATACTTGGTTAGTATATGTACAATGAATAGATTTAGAAAACCCATGGATATATTTTAAAAATATGGTTCCCTAAAACTTGATTGATACTTTAAGTTATTATTGGATAAATTCATTTTATTTTCTTAACAAATTGGTAAGGCATAACTTTTGTTCTTAATATATTATCGACACATCTATCTTGAAAACTACAATGCTCCCACTAACCTATTAGAGACACATGACACTCCTTCATTTCTGAATGAATATTCTATAATCATTATGCATAATTTATCTATAAATGGATTTATGTAATATATATATATATATTATTTTAACTTATTAATGTCACTAACCCTTATTGATATCACTAACCCTTTATGGTTATTCTAGTAATATAATAATCATTGAAAAAAAGTCTTTGACAAGTAGAATTAAAATTATTTTAGCATGCTGATTGGTGTATAGTTTTTTTCATAGAATAAACCTTTAAATAATAAATCATTCTTTATTAATACCTTCTTTTACCATCCATGACCAATTTATCTTGAATACTTACCAACAAAATTAATTTTAGATAGACCTAAAATACGATGTACCTGAATTTTGATACATGGAATCCATTTCTAAATTCATAAATACTTTTCAATATTAACATGATGTTATTTAATAACTCCCTATAGGAATAATTATTCTAAAAAAAAAATGAATCACCCACCACAGTGATCATAAACCACATCTTTTGTTATGACTACCTATGCAGAATGTGCCTCTGGAAAAACTCCTGCCACCAAGATTGCAGATTTTAGCATTCCTATTCCTATTCATGTGAATACAGAGCCTTAACCCATAGGTGTTAAGTCTTATCCTACTATCTTAAAATATACAGGATTAATTTATAGAAACATAGTCATTGTTGACTATAAATTAATAGCCTTAGTGGATACAAGATTATTAACAGTGTTTCACTAAGTGTTTGATGTTCATTTTTAGATAAAAATAACCTTTAACAAATGATTTAAAAGAAAACTAGAGGTTGTAAATTAATAGACTATAATCATACCACAATTGATATGATATCCATTAGTCAATATATTTGGAACATGGTTAGTTGTTTACACTACTATTTAAAAAACATGTTTGGAAGAAATTATAGAAGACTTGAAATACATATAAGACTCATCATTAATCTTTCTTTTACTACCATGACTATTTTAATATATATAAGGAAATAAGAATTTACGAATACCTTCACTCCACCTGTATATGATAAATGATTACTTGGATAATATGTTCTTCAACATGATAACTCAAAGGGTCTACTATCATTACCAAGTTCACTCATACACTTCTCTAATCATTTCTAAAGTTTTTTAAAGTAATATCATGAAGTATATGAATTTACCTCTAGCTTTAGAATAATTTACATGGATTTAATGAAATAACCATAAAATCTATGTGGTGTACCATTATTTCTAAAGTTTTATTTACCTAAAACATGATAAAATTTAGTTAGTATACCTATTATATTATACCATTATGGAATAAAATATTTTTTGCATATATAAATATGCCAACTAGTACTGATTTTTCTTAAAAAAGAATTATCTTTCCACTATTAAGTAATCAAGTCTTACATTATTCATCATTATTTCCAGTTATGATTTTAAAATTATTAAAATATTAGCGAGGTATAAAATACCATAACAATATACATTTCAAATATTAAATAATGTATCATTTTATCAAAAATATATAATGAGATAAATGTTTTGGTAATTCTTGATACAAAATAATAGATTAACTTGAATCATAAACACATGCAATAAAAAAGTTATGCACTTCTCTTGACTGATATTGGAATCACCCTTCTTTATCCACTGTAATAATTCACCGTAATTTATGTAATATTTATATAGTTATGTGGTTCTTGTATTTTAAATAAATTTATGTGAAAACATATACCCAATAATTATATATGGAAAATTACATGGGGTGATGAATATACCCGAAGTAGAATATTCTAATTTATTATTCTTCAATTCATTTCAATTCTTAATCCAATGAAATTTTGGCCACAAGATAAGTAAATAGATTCATATTCGTTTTTACATATTAATATTTTGTATCTTTGAAGGATTTTGTAAAGAAACTATTGAATTTATATTATCCATAAGTTTTTTAACTTGGTATTTTATTCTTTTCATCGTAAGGAGTGGTAAAACTCATTCCCACTAATCCTTATCCATATGATAAAGTATAGATAAAATATTATCAAGCGATATATCTATATAGTTCATTAAGTAATCCCTCATAAATATAGAAAAATTGGGTGGTAAGGATGATAATGTGATATTAATGGACAATTTCATATCAAAATGAAAGCACAATTTCTCTATTTAATCAAACAGTCCAGTACTTTGAATACATAATAAATATCTAGATATCCTTTCTATTTACACTGATATAGTTTTAATATACCATATTTTATGTAACACCACAATATTTTATGATACGTATATTTTAAATAAATTTAATCTCTTTGATAGCTTAAGTTGCACGGAGCACCTAGCTTAAACGAACTCCAAATTATTATTATTTTAACATGACCGTAATAAAATAGCCACTAAATTGGAGATTATGAATATAATTAACTATATTATAAAAAATATTAACTTCATATTCAATAAAAATTTATTTATTCTTAGAAAATAAACACATAATTTTTGTGAATTCATTTTATTCTTCAAATATATGTTTTCTTTAGAAAGTGTTTTTTATTGATTTATATAAAAAAATAAATATAATTATTTTTTGAAAATTTTAGAAAATTTATTTTATAAAATGAACATCATTTTTGGATTCATCATGTCAAAATTATCTTAGGATTAATTTTTGATAATTTTCTAAAATCTTTAATTTATCAATTAATAGTAAAAAATACTGATTTTTATCAATCCCTCATTTTATTTATTTTTAAAAGAAATTTTATGATTTTAAATTGATATAAAATTAAATTAATTTCCATTTAGTTTTATGTAATATAATTAATTAAATTTAAACAATATTTACACCTTATTTTTGTAGAAGTACATTTTTGTGTTTAAAAATACATTTTTCCGAAAAAAATTGTTTTCAACGTGTTTTGATAGTTTAATTTTAAATGTAATTTTTAAACTTATGTGTTTTTAATTTTTAAAAACAGATTCCATATTTAGAATCATGGGGTCCAAATTATTTTATAATGTCATTTTCATTTTTATGCATAAAAAATTTATCATGCTAAAAAAAACTCTGCAGTATATGTAAAATAATGTAGTAGGTTAATGTTAAAGGGTAAAAACATAAAATACCTAAAAACTATAACATTAAATGGGTTTTTTATGTTTTTATAAAAAATTAACAATCCTTTTCAACATTAATTATCAACCAAATTCATTGGAATTAATGCCACCCAAATGTGGTTGGCTTCATATATAAAATAATAATTATTTAATCACTTAAACCACCCCTCCTCAAGTATAAATACAACCCCTCACCACCCCTTTCTCATCAAAAGCCTTGAAGATTTTAAAATATCTAAAAAATAATCTCTTACCCTTATCCCCATTCCGAAGTTATATTGGTATCACCCAAATACCAATTCCATGTTTCTTAAGGGATCCTTCAAGGAGGTGATATTCAAGAGGTAAATTTCTGAAACAACCTCTCTTAATTTATTTTATTTTTATGGCTTCTATTCAATAATTTACCCATCAAATAATAATAAATCTAGAATCATGCATATATTTTAATTTTATATTTATAATGGAATATATTCTATCCATCCCTTTTCTTATCTCCTCTTATTCAAAGAAATGAAATGATTGTCCAAATTATAGCGGCTAAACGTCTCCCTGGATAATGATTTTTCATTTTCAATTACCACCTTAAAGGATGGATATAAAAGTATTATTCTAGTTAAATTATATCTTTGTTGTTATATTATAACCTATATCATGTTTTGAAAATAATATATATAAATAATATTAAATAAAATCAAAATAGTTTATAATGGTCAGAAAAAGCGCCAAAATAAACTAAATATTTATCATTAATATTTTATCAAATGAATCATCCTCATGTCATAAATAAAAATAATTAATAAAACCATTTAAAAATTTGAAATTTCATGAATACCATTTCATATCACTTGTAACACCCCGAGCTTCCATGATACGCTTCTCATTCAATAATGCAGTAGCGTGTGTTGTACGCATCTTCGAGTACTAAAACACACCACAACCAATAAAAGTAGCCGTTAGGAATATTAATACGTAATTTTTGAAATTTTATAAATTTTATTTTTCCAAATGGACTTCGTTTTTGCATTCGTAATATCAAAATTATCCTAAGTTGAATTTTTTGTAACTTTCTGAGAACTTCCAATTTTTTATGAATGTATCTAGTGTTTCCAAGGCTACTAAACTAATCGGTCTTTCGAGACTTTATCTTTTGTGATCATGCCAATGTTACGAAGTAATGCACTAACTCTGGGTAGCTGGGGTCGGGGCGTTACAGTTGGTATCAGAGGCAGTTTAGTACTAACCATGGAAGCTAGATTTATATAAACTCTGATTAGAGCACATAGCCCGACGATAGACTTTGAGGATTAGTATAGAAGAACTTACTAGAATTTTGGTATTATAGAGATTTTGTGAGTTTTACGAGCAATACATCCCTGTCTGGATACGAGCAGGTAGAGGCAGCTCTGGCACAAATGTACCTAGGGGTAAAACCCGAAAACACCGCTTTGAGCTAGACTCGAACGAGAACTGGTGCACGACAACGGGCCTTGCTGCACTCTTGGTTACGACACTCCCGGGGGATATGCTTAGGATAATTCTCATTTTCTTTACAAACCACTATGAAGGGTTATGAGTATATACTTTCTCAAAGAAAACATTTTTATGATTATGGATTATATCCATAAATAGTTCAATTTATGTTAAGTATTTTATAAGTATGGAATTTTGTATTTTGATTCATAAACTAATCTAGTTTATGCCATTGTATAGAAATGGCGCCTAGTGGAAGGAATGAAAACCGTATCAATGCACGCACTCCGTGTAGGGATTTCCCTCCTGCTCAAGATAATTATTGTGGATCTGGAGATATAACTGGTGCTGATCAACTTATTACCATACTGGGACAACTCACTCAAGTTATGAATAATAACCTTACTCGTATGGATCACCCTGATCCACAACGTGGAGGATCAATGTTAGACCGCTTCATGAGGAAACAACCGCCAACATTTAATGGGGGTACAAATCCATTAGTAGCTGAGAAATGGATAAACTCCTTCGAGAACATATTCCATGCCTTGGGGAGTAGCGAAATGGAGAAGGTTGTCATGGAAGTTTACCGCCTCACTGGAGGTGCCGATCAGTGGTGGTCACTGATTCAAAACAAAAAGGAAGATGATGATGTATCGAATATGGAATGGAGGGAGTTCAAAGATCTTTTCTTAGAAAAATACTTTCCACATGACCATCGAGCAGATATGGAAAGGCAATTTCTGAGTTTGAGACAAAAGGAGGATGAGAATGTCGCAAAGTATGAGGCTAACTTTACAAGGTTAGCGAGGCATGCAGCAGATTATATACGTAACCCAAGAAGTAAGATTGATCGTTTCTTTGATGGGTTAAAACCATTTCTTCGTCGAGCTTTAGTCTCACAAACCTTCTCATCATATGAAGACATTGTCTCATGTGCTATCAAGACAGAAACGGAATTCTCTAAATCTTATGACAATAAAGTAAAGCAAGAGAAGAAGAGAACTGTGGAACAAGAGACAGATAAAGGGAAAAAGGGAAAGAAGGATTTTCCATTATGTGATAATTGTGGGAAGAATCACCCTGGTACTTGTCTAAAAGGAATGGGAGTTTGTTACAAATGTGGAGAAAAAGGTCACCAGGCTCGTGATTGCAAGGGAAAGAAAGAGGCTATCAATGTTGAATGCTACAATTGTAGGGAAATGGGGCATTATGCAAATGAATGTCCTAAGCGTTAGGGAAACTTAACTCAAAAAAGGCCAAGGGATCAAGGCCAATCTTATGTTGTGACTACAGTTGAAGTGGAATAATTAATGTATTGGTGCTTTTGGACTCAAGGATTATATTCTGGTTATAAGGATAATGTGATTGTACAGCAGTACTTGTTGTTTTTATTAAGGATTTAATATGATGAAGGTAATCATATTTTTAGTATGTGACAATAAGATAAACTTTACTTTGTTTGGGGAATCTGATGTTATAATTGATTTTGGAATTTAAAGACCTTTTAGAAAAAGTCTGGACATAGGTATTTTGGATAACTTTGGATAGTATTGTTTAAGGTTAAAACATTTATGAAGATTATTTTTTGAATATTATAGTTTTAGGAAAAGGACAACCTGCAGGGTGGGGCATAACCCGTCGCGTCGGACAAAGCTGCAGGAATCGAACCCACAACCATAGTGCGACAGGCCTTTATTACCTACCACTAGCCTACAGGAAGTCCCTGGTTATTACAAAATAGTTTTACTAATCTAAATGGTATGTGTTAATATTTGGAACCTTATACAATTAGGATAAATAGAATATTTTTGAGTTGTATTACCTTTTAGAGTGAAACATGGGTTTGTGGTAAAAATTTATTAAAGAATGAAAGTCTACATGACAAGTATGTATATTCCCTTACGTTCTTAGTAAATCTCCTAAATAAATTCCTCAACTTTATAAAAGGTAACTCAAAACAAAAATGTTGTCGGTTAAATTTTCCTACTAGGGAATCAATGATCGTTTAACCAATCACAAGGTTGCGATTTTATTGTAGTTAAACTTTCTCCTAATCCTGTTTTCTATAAATCTCCATCAGACCTTGATGGTTTGTTTCTCCTCCATATCCATATTTTCATAGAAACCTAGAATGGGCTATCTCGGGTGACCTTTGTACTTATCTTGCTTTCTTTTAATGTTATATATTTATTAACCTTATTTCTGATGTGGGTTTTCCACAAAGGTATTTTCTATTTTCAACCTTTTGTTTTCAAAGAAAATTTTCAAATTACGAGGACGCAATTTATTGAAGGAGGGGAGAATGTAACACCCCGAGCTTCCATGATACGCTTCTCATTCAATAATGCAGTAGCGTGTGTTGTACGCATCTTCGAGTACTAACACACACCACAACCAATCAAAGTAGCTGTTATGAATAGTAATACCTAATTTTTGAAATTTTATAAATTTTATTTTTCCAAATGGACTTCGTTTTTGTATTCGTAATATCAAAATTATCCTAAGTTGAATTTTTTATAACTTTCTGAGAACTTCCAATTTTTTATGAATGTATCTAGTGTTTCCAAGGCTACTAAACTAATCGGTCTTTCGAGACTTGATCTTTTGTGATCATGCCAATGTTACGAAGTAATGTACCGACTCTGGGTAGCTGGGGTCGGGGCATAACATCACTTCTAGTTTTTTATTTCCATTTGACAAAAAAATTCATAATTATATACAAATGAACCGACCATGAAACCATGAAATGAATGCACCAGGAACAATGAAAATAATGAAATATTATTAATGAATAGGTGTTAATATGTTATAAAAATATCATATAAGGTATTTTAACATGATTATATTTATGGAATGAATTAATATCATTATTTAAACTTTTATATAGGTGGTTAATGTATGAAAAAATAAATGGAAGCATGAGGTAAGGGTTTCTCATCTCACTTTTACTTCTGTGAGATATATACCTTATTCACCACTTATTTATTTTTCGTTCTATATATAATTCCCTTTGATATATCATATCATTAATCTCATTAATTTAATAGTATTCAATGTTTAATTTTATAATTATTACTTTTATGGGGCATACGATTCAATATATTACAAATTGGAAAGGGATTTCTTAACTCAATTTCCATTAATTTGGTTAAAATTCTACTTCATTAATTTTTCCATTTTAAGATTATGTGGGAGATGTATTTTGATTATATTTGGTAATATTTACACATTTTTATGTGGGTTTACAATTGATACACATAATCGATTCATTTTATTAATGCTTACTTCAATGATATGATATTTATAAGGGACTTTCTTTTAAAAATTATCTTTTTAAAATTTCCCTTAAAACTATGTTTCTTCTTCCATGTCCATATTTTATAAAATTGTTTCCAATTTTTTTTACTATTCTCTTATGATTTTTTTAAATTCATTTTTACTCATATTTTAATTTTTTTAAAATGGTTTTAAAGGATTTTTTTTTCATTTTCTAAATGATGTTATTTGTGACATTTCTAAAAGAATACTGAATGAATGTTTTTTAACTTATACAACATGAGTGGATTTTTCTATCATCATAAATATTTAATGATTTGAAGCTTTCTATACAATCTCACAAGGTTATTTTCTTCAAAAATGTTTTTCTTTATAATTATGAAGATTTTAAAAAAATGTTTTCAAAATGGAAGAGTTGATTCACTTAATAACTTTTTTAAGTGATCTTTCAAAATAATTTTCCATATACGATGAAAAACTTTGATGTTACTTATACTTTATTGGGGTTATGATTCAAAAATACTATCATTATTCTTTTCCTAAATGTTTTATGTTTATGATGAAAGTAAGTTTATGGATCCTGTTACTTTTTCATGATTTATGCTATAATGAAATGTTTTTGAAACCCATTTGTTTTCCATGTGTTATGAAATGATGAAATGTTTATGAAATCAATTTCTCTTATTGGGTTTAGATAAAATAAATGATTTATGTTCTTATGGAACACATATGTATAGTTTGCATTATGTGATGGGTGCAACCTATATCTCTATATAATGCATTCAGTAAATATTTATATTTAATGAGATAACAATAGGAAACAAGTCAATGGGATTGATCCACTGTGGGAAATAGGTGCGTCCGGATCCACAATGGGAAACAAGTGAATCCAGATCCATTACGAGAAACAAGTGTATCCTGATCTATTATGTTGATGGTCTTGATAGTGAACCTTGACATATGAAATGGTTTTATATATTTATGATAATTAATCACTTTTATGACATGATATTATGGTTCATTATTTATTTATGATGATTCCTCACTATTATGGTCCATTTTTTCAGAAATGATAATTTTTATGCGATGGATCATATTTATGATCTATGACATGTTGGGTATGAACTTTTTAGGTTATGTGCATAATCACATTACCTTATTATTACCTAATGTTTTTATATGACCATGGAATGATATCTTCATTGTTTACCCTTACTGAGTATATGAGATAATCCTTTCTTATGTTTCCTCCCCCAGGAAATGAATAAAGTTTTAGGTTAGATATACCTAAGAGGAGTACTATGCGATAAGATCTTTATTAGAGATATTGAATATCATTTATAAAATAACAATATTTTATATCTAATATCAAAATAATCTAAACCTTTATGGTTCTAGAATGGATAATATTCTTATGTATTGAATATTCATCTAAATAGATGTAATTTTTGTGTATGAAAAGCTTGGGACATTATAGTTGGTATCAGAGTAATAGTCTAAATGATTTTGGAAATTATGAATTTGATAGGTTAAATATTTACTTATTTTTAGTAAACCCATACTCTATAAAACTTTCATCCCAAATAAAAAATGGGGGGACAAATAATAAAAAAACTCTTCTATCCCTTCTAGATTAGTTGCTTGTGAATATTATTATGAAAAATAGTCCAGATGAATTTGAGACCTATTCCAACATTCAACCCACTTGAAAAGACTTTTTTGAGATATCGAACACACCTGACATACTTCAATTATTTAAAGGGTGATGATTTATCTTTTTACATAATTTGCACACTCAACTTTTCTCCTATGCACAGTAAGGAAAATATAATGGGGAAAATTTTCAATTTTTTTACCTTGTCTAATCAATTTGAAACTCTTTTTTATTTTCTTGAAGTTATTGAAGGAGGGGACCTCCATAAAGCATATATGTATCAAATTTTACGTTTTAGCTCTTATGGAAGGGTTGGAGATGATTTTGATATATAAGATGACGTATTAGTGAGATTATTTTATAGGAATTAGAGGCAATAAAAAATTTCTAAATTATATGCCCATCATACCTATGTTATAAATGTTTATCGGAGATTCTATTGGTATAACCCAAATTGCTTGAGTTTCATATGGGAAAGAGAGGAATAAGAACTTGAAAACACCCTAAGGATCAGTTTTATTGGAAGGAACCTTCCTTTTCATGAGAATCATCAGCAAAAGATACTTCCATGAAGGTAAGAATTGTTGGGACCAAGTTGAGTGGAATACATTTTTAGAATTTGAAATAAGTTTTCATTGAAAGTTTTGTTTTTTTCAAATAAAAATGAAATAATTTCACTTTTTAATGTTTTTAAAATTAGGGTGACCATAATATTCATACATTTGAACTCAAACTGCTTTAAAAAGTCCATTTAATTGAGAAGATGTTTCTAGAAGAAAAGGTTCATCAAACTCATATTGGGTTTGGAATGAAAGGAATTCCACAATGGGAAGATAATTAGAGTCTACATGGATCTGATGAGAATTTGATGATTCTTTGTTGATCTTATAGTTTTCATAAGTCATAAATTATCTAAAAAATAATGATGAAATATTTATAAAGGAAAGGGGGAGAAATGGTGCTGCCAATCATTTTAAGGATCAGATTGGAAATAAAATATTGTGGGAGGAATGGTAAGATGTAATACTTTAAATTACAAGTTAGATGATTCTAAATCTGACCTTAAATGTTTTCAAAGTCATGATACATGAAATTTTTTTTGGAAGAAGGAAGTTGTTGAATTCAAATCTTTCCAGTTTTAGATTATTAGTGCGAGATCACCAAATGCAGATTTTTTAAAGGATGTGAAATTTGATTGGAACATGAGAAGATCAAGATGATGGTTTTTTGTTAGAACAATAAGCCACAAGAAATAAATCTTCATAGAAATAATCTGATGTGTATCGTAATCAAAAAAGGAAAGAAGTTTCTGAAGTCGAAGCTCTTAGAACCATTCCATTGGTTGTGGAATGACAGTGATCACTAGAGGCATAATTATTTTCACTGGGAGTTGTTGGGACCAATTAAAAGGAAATATAAATTTGAAGTTTTTTTGACTAATGCATGAAAGTCAGATATTGATAATCTTGATAAAGATCAACAGTATTTTCAACCATTTTCATCAATATGAATTGTTGGTTGTTTTGTAATTAGTTTAAGAGGAAAGAAAAGATCTTATTTGTTTTGTATCAATTAGGTCAAAAGCCATCGGATTGGAGATGACATGGATTATACGAGTAAGGAAGAGGCTGATTCATCATATATAGGATGACACCAATAATATTATCTGATATAGGATCATCGATCTGAGAAAAAGAATAAAATAAGAATTGTTTCAAGCATCTAGTAAAGTGTTGTTAAGAGAGTATTGAAGTTTGAGAAAATGTTTGTAAAATAGGTTGAAGTCTATTCTAAAGAGTTTTGGAGAATTGTTGATATATTTAGAGTTTTACTATATGTTTATGGAAAAATAAAAGGTAACTGAATTGTAACAAAGTAGCAACAATGTTTTTGGTAGAATGTTTTAAAATATTTCATTTATTATTTGGTAAGGAGAATCATAATAGGTATATTACTTTATATATTTCCTACTGGTATGGATAGTCATAAAGATAATTTATTTTATCAACTGGTTATGATAATTGTAATGAGAAGTCATCTATTTTTTCTATGGTTGTTTTTTAATTGGTGCAGTGTAATGAATAATTCGATGTCTTCATCATAATGATAAAATAGGAATGGAGAATCAGAATCAGGATGAAAATTATTAAGAAAGTATGATGTGAGATGAATATGTTAGAAGATTCGAGAAGGATTGAGAAGAGTTGAGAAGAATTGAATAAGTCAAAGATATATACAAAATTCAAGGGGAATTGAAGTTTCTGGAACTTGGTTAAGTGGGAAAACATTTTCAGATTCCCTCCTAAAGAATATTTGGATCAACCATAAATAGAAGAAGTAATTTTTACTTTCCTGACATGAGTAATTCTTAAGAGAGAAGGAAGAGAACTAAATGATTTAGGAAGAAGGAGTTTCAAAATCATGATTTCATGAGGAAGTTTTCCAAACATAAGTGGTAAAGGTGAAAATATAAGATCACAATCAGAGTTTCTGGATCAGACTGAGAAATGAGACTAGGGTTTTCAGACTCAGATAAAATAAATTCATAATTATTTCAGCGGTATTCTGGCAGAGTATGTTTATTGGACTGAGCAATTAGACTAGGTATATTGAACTGTGAAATTGGACTGAGTGATATGATAAAGTTCAGTAATTTCTTACGTGATTCTTGGTAGGAAAGTGAATTTTTTTTTGAAGATAATATTTGTGAAAGTAGACAAGGTGGAACAGTAACATGTTTTGAATCATATGGTGAAAGTTTCTTAACTTGTTACAAAAATTATAGTACATCATTCCCTACTACTTGAATCACATTCACTATTGTCTTGAACATAGTTCTACATGGTTGTAAGGGTATATCATACTCATTGTATCCACACAAAAATATTATTTTCTAGTGGATTATGTGATATCAGATTATTTCCATACCATACTAAGGATGTAGACACTCTTATTGAGTAGTGACCCCTGTAAATTATTGAGTTCCTGTGGATGTGCGATTTGTTTTGTTTTCACTAAGGTGAAAAATCTTTAATAGTAGGTGAATTTTGTTTCAAAATAAAGGAAACTTAAAATAAAATATATCACTGATTCAACCCTCCCCTCTCAGTGATACACTGATTCTTCTGGGCATTCTCAATTGATATTAGAGTAGGTTCCCTTCATTTACTATTTAATGAAATTTTGAACAAGAAGCTGCGATGGAAGATCTGAATTGTGTGAATAGTAAATGGATTATGGTCTTTGATGGTAAGAACTATCATATATAGAAAGATAGAATATTGTTTTATCTTATGCCTATTGGGTATTATTTTCTTGAAGCTGCAACATATGGATTTCATCTTATTGATGACAATGTTCCTCTTACATATATTGACAAGATAAATCTAAAGAATGATGGAAGAGATAATAATTTTTTAATCTCAACACTTTCTAAAAGTAAGTTTTTAATAGTAAAAGGTATTTCCATTTCCAAGGGTATCTAAGATAAGCTGAAGAACATTTATGAAGACAATACAAAAGTGAAAAAGGAAAAGTTAAAAATCTAGAGATTGAAGTATTAAGATCTCAATAAGGGGGATCATGAATTCGTTGATGACTTTTTTCCAGGGTAAATTACATTTTCATCACTATTAGATGTCTTGGTGAAAATTTATAATATTTTACTATTTTTGAAGATATCTTAAAAATTTTTTCCTAATAATTTTTATGCTAATGTTTCTTTTTTCGAAGATAGAGATCCAGACACATTATCTTTGGATGATCTAGAAAATAATGTTTTTACTTATGAAATGATAAAGGATAAAGTTATGAAATGAAAATCAAAATTTGATCGAGAAATTTATTTCAATGTTTCAAATAAATAAAAGACAAATAATATTCTTGAAGAAGAAGAAGCTGGTAATTTTGATTCTGAAAATGAGGTATATAAAAATCTTTTTGAATTTTTATCCTTGTTTTCTAAAAATGTGAAAATAGGTATAGTAAAATACAATTGGAAAATTCCTATAAAATGTTTTAAATGTGGAGCCATTGGAAAATTTGTGGCTAATTTTCCTCAAAGGAATAAATTAGAGGATATTTATAAATATAATAAAAGGTAGATAATATCATTAAAGAAATAGGGTGATAAGGATAAATCTTATTCCAAAGGGGGAGATAAAAAATTATTTAAATCCAAAAGGAGAATTTTATTATCTAAATATTATGAAGAAGAATATAGTGAAGTTGAATTGAAAAGTATTTTGAGAAGGCTTAGAATACTTTTATTTTTATAGTTAACAATGAATAATTTGAAAGCAGTAGTTGTGAAGAAGAAGAAACTAGATTAGAATATCATTGAAAAGAAGAATTGAAAGAATTTATAAGAAATATCGGGAGGTTTGAGAAATAAATTAAGAAGTTGAAAAATGAAAATTATTAAACAAAAAATAAAGAATGTTTTTCTAATGAGAAATTAAAGCTGTTGGAAGAGATTGATGATTTGAAGAAATATCTTGATAAAGAAAAGAATCATAATAAACATTTATAAGTTAAGTTGAATTAAAAATACGAGATGGAACTTGTCCAACAAAATATTTCAAAATATGAACATAAGGTTACAAGTTTTAAAAAATCTATTTATATATTTGGGGAAATATATATAAAGGATAAACCTGACAAGGATAAAAAAATGGCCTTTAAAGGTTGAAAAGAAAGTAAAAGTTATTTATAGAAAGAAGAAAACTGGTAAAATTATATATGTGGAGAAAAAAACAAAATGGATAAGTTATAAGTTTTTAAAAACTTTGAGTCTGAACATTTTTCTATCACTTCTTATTCCAATAAGGATGAGAAGAAAATTGAGCTGCAGAAGTAGATTCTAGATGATAATAGAAAGGTTGGTGGTCAACATAGTTTAGATAAGAAATATAATAAGGTTGTTGAGGAACATGCTCACAAATCTGTTCAGTATTGAAGTTTTATAGGAAAATATTCTTTCTATGGATACAACTAGTTTTTTGGTGGTTCATACAGATGGAAAATATGTTTTTGTTAATAAAAAACATTACTAATATTCCAAAAATTACATAAGGAAAGGTTTGAGGGGGGGGGGGGGGGATGGGTGGGTGGGTGGGTCAATGATATCAAAGGAAAAAGTTTGGGAAGGATGTTTTCAAGAAACCTGTGAAGGATTGTGTGAAAATTAAAAGTAGGTTCTAAATATTGGAAACTATTTGTGAAATATGTGAACAACCTAGACAGCTTGCAAAAGGTTGTCTTATTTTTTTATAAACATAACAAAATTTTATTAATAATTATTAGAATCTGAAAGTTAAGAAAGGTAAAAGGGAAGAAAAGGATCTTGTTTTGGAAACCACTCTAAAAAAAACAAGAGAATGACCTTAGATCTTGTATAGTGGGTGTTCTTCTCATATGAAATGATATTGGAAATTTTTTTAGAATGTAAAAGATGTCAAAGAAAGAACAATGACATTTTTCAATGATGAATCTCTCAGAATAAATGTTTTTGGATCATCCATCACTGGGGAAGAGAAGTTGAAATAAAAGAAATATTTTTTTGTTTATGGGATGAAATACAACTTTCTAAGTGTTTCATAACTTTTTGATAAAGAAAAAAAGACATTTTTAGAAAAGATTGATTTTTTGTAAAATGTGAGAAAGAAGTTAAAATAGTTATAAGAGGAAAATATACAAAAGAAAACTTGTTCCAAATTGATTGGGATCCAAACTCTTATTACTAAGGTATGGTGGAAGATAATCACTTTTGGCCTAAAAGGATAGGACACATATGTCATAGAAACATGAGAAAATTATCAAAGTGAGATAGTATCTAGGGTATTTTTGATATGTCAAGAAGATAAGATTGGTGTTGCAAGATTTTTCAGAAAGGATATATAACAAACTATATAAGTTTGTTTAAACCTTATCATTTTGTTATCTCTTCTTTAGAGACCTTGATTTCACCTTCTTTGACTTATTCTCTTTAATCTGATGGTTCAGGTTGTGGTTTCCAGTTATTTCATCCCGGTGAAGATGATTTTTCTTTTGTCCTTTGATGGAGATTTCAGATGTAGTCACACTCGCTTTTTAGACAATGATGGTTCATCAATTATTTTTTTTATAGGGTTAGTGGTGTTTTATTCTTCTAGTATTTCTATGAAGATTTGGTCCGCTCTTACTGCACTCTGGATTCTAGATCCCTTACTCTTTTCCAGGTCGGTTGTGTGTAAGGTTTTAGAGGAGGTTCTGGGATGCGTCTGTGCGAGCGGCAGGTGCTTCAGGAGGCTTGTATTGTGGAGGCGTTATTTTATATAGGTTCCCTCACTGGTTTCTATTATTTTTGTTGATTCTATTTCAAGTGGTTCCGACGGTGTAGGTTGCGGGAGACAGTGACATTTTGTGGCTCTTTGTCAGTGCTTTTACTCTGCTCTAGCACCAGGATCCCAAAACTCTTCTCCTAGTACGACTTGAGTGATGGTTTTCATGGTGTTTTTGTACGTGTAGTTTGAGAATTCAACGATGCTCCAGGAGGTGTTGTTTGCGATATATTCTTATATTTCTTCGGGTCTCTACTGGGATTGTTCTTAACAAATCTGGTTTGTTTCCATTTTTTGAAATGTTTGTCTCGAATGGTGCTGCTTCCGATAGATGGCTCTAGTATGGATTTCAGTTTTTTAGGAAGGTGTTTCGATTATGGAAAGGCTATTGGTGTCTTCAATGTTCATGGTCTATAGCTTCAGTGGGAAGATTGCTGGTGATATTTACCGGGAGTAGTGTTTTTTATTGATGATGATTATTTGTCTGTCAAGGGTGTGGCTGAAGGCATACCGCTGCTCGAGATTTCATGACTCAAGGTGGTTTGATGGTGATTAGTCCAAGGATTATTTTTTTTTAATTTCAAATGTGGTTTTTTTGGCTCTCTTTTGAATTTATAATTTGGGATGTGGGGGCGTGATGGATGAACAACTTGAATGTGAGGTTCCCACTTATCCATAAATTTGATTCTTAGAAAAGACAAAAAAATAATTTGGCAGTGAAGAAGTTGAGAACTGAAAATGGAGGTGAGTATTAAAATGAATAATTTGAATGTTTTCTTAAGAATCATCGAATTCATCATGAGTTCAGTACACTATACACGCCTCAACAAAATAGTGTGGATGAAAGTAAGAATATAAGTTTGGTTTAAATGGGATAAACTATGTTACTTGGACATGGTCTCTCTCATTACTTTTAGAGTAAATCCACAAGTACTCCTGTGTTTAATCAGAATTGATGTTTCTATAGACCAATTTCAAATATGACTCCATTTGAAATGTTTTATGATAAAACTCAAGTTTGAAACACATAAGAGTTTTTGTGAGTCCTTGCATCATAAATAACAAAGGTGGAAACCTTGGAAAGTTTGAGCAGATAAGTGAAGTTGAAAATTTTCTTGGTTATGATCTAAAAGGAAGATGATATAGATGTTATAAAAAGTAGTCAAGAATATTCGTTGAATCTATTGATGTGAAAGTTATTGTAAAGTTTGAGGAATATAAAAATAATCACATATATAAGAAAAATGACCAAGAAGAAAGAATTTATGATAAGGATTAAAACAATTATAATATGACTAAAGAAGAATTGGACTCAACTATTTCTAGTGATGAGGAAGAATATAAAAAATATCATCCTAGGATGATGAAGGAAATGGAATCTCAAAACATTATAGTTGGTAAACATCAAAAGGTTTAAACAAGAAGAACATCAAAAGTTATTACACACACTTCTATTTATTCAAAATTTAAGCTGAAATATGTGAATATAACTTTTGAGTATCCACAATGGGTTCAAGATATGAATGAAGAGATGGATCATATATAAAATAATGATGCCTGGGAAGTCATACCTAAACCAAATAAAAAAAATCTAATCGGTATAAAGTGGATTTTTCATGATAATTTGAATGAATATTTTGAAGTGATAATAAATAATTTAAGATTAATGGGAAAAGGTTACTCATATATTGAAGGAATTTATTTTCACGAGACTTTTTCTTTTGTGTTAAGATTTGAAACAATCAAAATCTTTCTTTCTATTGATACAAAATGAAGTTAATTTTTTTTATATGGATGTGGAATTAGTATTTTTAAATGGTGATCTTGATGAGGAAGTTTATATTGAGAAACCATGTGTCTTGTTGCTGGAAGGGATGAAAGTTATTTGTGCAAGTTAAAGAAATCCTTACATAGGATAAATAAAGAACTGAGGGCATGGTACTCCAAATTGGATACATTCTTAATAAAGATAAGTTTTAATAAAGGAAGAGTTGATAGTAATCTTTACATAAAATAAAGTCAGGAGTTTTCCCTCATTGTAATTATTTATATTGATGACAATATCTTTTCTGGGAATGATGAAATAACTTTTGAGAGATTTTATGAATAGATGAAAAAATTGTTTAAAATTTCTTTTATGGGTGAAATAAAATAATTTATTGGGTTATAGATCTCAAAAAATAAGAAACAAATTTTTCTTTCTCAAGAAAAGTATGATAAAAAACTTCTTAATGAGTTTGGAATGGAAAATTCAAAACCTATTTCCATATAAATTTCAGTGGGAACCAAGTTTTCTAAAGATGGAAAAGGAAATGAAGTTGATCTGAAAGAGTTTGAATAGATGATTGGAAGTTTTTTATATTTTACCACCTCAAGACCCAAAATTATTTATGCTATTAACTTATGTAAAATATTTCAGAGTGCTCCAAAAGAATAACATATGTTATATGGAAAAATAATTCTCAAATATATTAAAGGAACTATAAATTTTGGAATCAGGTGTGATAGCTCAAAAGGTATTAGATTTTCTAGATATTTGGATACTTATTGGGCATGATATAATGATGATAGAAGATCCACATTTGGTGGAGTTTTCTTTCAAGGTAAAAGTTGTGTTAGTTGGAATATAAGGAAATAAAATTTAGTAACTCTTAGGATTGAAAAATTTAAGTATGTTATTGCTACAAAAGTGGATATGCAAATTATGTGGGTGAAGACTCAGTTATAAGACTTACTTATTGAATTAAAGTTACCCTTGATTGTAGGTTATGATAATCAAAGTGAAATCAACCTTACCACAAACCAAGTACAAAATTATCATTAAAAAAATATTGATATAAAATACCATTTCATCAAAGAGAAGGTGGAGAAGAATGAATTGAAACTGGAGTAAGTTCTTATAATGAAAAAAGTTGCTGGAATATTCAAAAAATATTTACGGAAGGAATTTTTCTATAAATTGAGGTTGATCATGGGCACCAAACATTTTTCTCATCATGGTTGAGGTATATGTTTTTTATCCTCTCTCTCATCTTGTCATTGGATAGTGTTTTCAAAGGGTGATAATTGTTTCATAAATATATCAATTGATTTGTGTAAACATTTTAAGTAATCATGTATGTAGGGAGATTTTTAGGTAAGTTATGAGTCCAATATGTAAGAGTGTGAACTATTCAAGCAGTCTTTTGGAGTGGTTATAGGAAAATTTTGTTTTTAGGAAAGTGAAAGAAGAAGAAAAGAGGTGAAAAATGCTATGAAGAAAAGTCAAGTAAGTTTTATAAGTCACTGCTTTTGGAAAAAATGGTTTTTATGTCAATGATTATGGTTTCCTATAATGATTTGGCTCATATAGACTTAGAATTATTGATAAGTAATCCATAGATTGAGGTTACAATGTTTATTGATTTATGGATCTTCGTTGACAACAAAATACAAAAGGGGATATTATTGGGACCTAGTTGAGTGGAATATGTTTTTCTAAGATGAAAGAAGTTTGTATTGAAGGTGTTGAATCTTGATGTCAAAGAATAAATAAATCAATTCACTTTGTAAAGTTTTGAAAATTGTACTAACCATCGTATTCAGTTGATTAGACTCAAAATGATTAAGTCCATCAGATTGAGAAGATGTTTTCTGGACGAAAATGTTCATCAGACTCATATTGGGTCTAGAATGAAAGAAATATCGTAATTGGAAGATAACTGGAGTCTTCATGGATCCAATGAAAATATGAAGATGATTTTTTGATGTTAGAGTTATTATAAATCATAAGTTATTTAAAAACTTGTGATACAAGCCTTACGAAGGAAAGGGGGAGAATTGGTGTTTTGAATCGTTTTGATTATTGGATTGGAAATAAAATATCGTGGTAGGAATGAGAAGTTACAATCCTTTCCATTAAATTTTAGATGATTATAAATATGAACTTAAATGTTTTTAAAGTCATGATTCAAGAAAAAGTTTGTGAATGAAGGAAGTTACTGAACTTAAATCTTTTCTTTCTCATATTATCAGTGTGATATTATCAGATGTAGATTTGTTTAATGGTTTTGAAGGTTGTTCAAAATAATAGAATATGAACATGCTGGTTTTCAATCAGAACAAAAATCCAAAAGAAATAAATATTTGTAGAAATAAGTAGATATGTATCTTAATCAAAAAAATAAAGAAGTTTCTGAAGTTGAAGCTACTCGAAACAGTCCATCAGATGGTGAGTTTCACTAGTCATCAGAGGCTTAATTATTTTCATTGGGAGTTATTGGGACCAATGAAAATGAAAAAAAGTTGAAGTTTGTTGGGAACAATTCATGAAATTTAGAGATTGATCATATTGATGGGGATTAACAATATTGTCAACTATTTTCATCAATACGAATTGTTGGCTTTTTTATAATTGGTTAAAGAGAAAAGAAAATATATGATTTGTTTTATACCAATTGGGTCAAGAGACATCAGAATGGAGATGTAACCTATTATCAAACTAAGGAAGAGATTGATCCATTAGACACAAGATGACACCGAAAACATTATTGGATGCAGGATCATCGGTCTGAGAAAAATAAGAAAAGAAGAATTGTTTCAATCAACTAGAAAAATGTTGTCATGACATGATTGAAGTTTGAGAAAATGTTTTTTAAATAGGTTTAAGTCGATGCTAAAGAGGTTCCCAAAAATGTTGATATCTTTATAAATTTCTACTATGTGTATGGAAAAATAAAAGGTGGCTAAAGTATAACAAAGTTGATAAAATGTTTTTAGTATAATGTTTTAAAAGATTTCATTTATTATTTGTTAAGGAGAATCAAAATAATAATACTACTTTATATCTTTTAAGTTGGTACAAATAATTTGAATGAATTTTTTTTATCAATTGGTTCTGATAATTGTAATGGGAAGACACATATTTTTCATATGCTTGTTTTTCAATTAGTGAAACATAATGAAGAATTTTATGTCTTCATTGTAATGAAAAAATTGAAACGGGGAATGAAAATCATATTGAAGATTTCTAAGAAAGCATGAAGTAAGATGAATATTTGAGAATATTCTAGAAGATTTGAGAAGAGTTGTTAAGATTTGAATAAGTTAAATATGCATTTGAAATTCAAGGGGAATTGAAGTTTCATGAATTTGGTTATGCATGAAAATATTTTCAGATTCCCACATAACCGTATTTGTCTCACCTATAAATAGAAGAAGTAATTTTTTACTTTCTTAACATGAGTACTATTCAATATAAAAGGTAGAGAGCCAATAATTTTATAAATAAGAAGTTTTCGGATCATGCTTTCTTGAGGAAGTTTTATGGATTGAAGAAGTGAAGGAGAAGAGATAAGATTGTAATCAGAGTTTTTAGACCAGGCTAAGAAATCAGATAGGGGTTTCCAGACTGAGATAGAAGTGGTTCAGAATTGTTTCAGTGATATTATGGTAGAGTATTATTATTGGACAGAGCAATAAGTCTGGGAAATCAGACTGAGTAATATTATAAAGTCCAGAAATTTCTTATGAAGTACCCTCAGTTTCTGGTACGTAACCCTTTATTTATGATTTTATTGTATATAAAGTTTATGGGAGAATGTTGGGAGAGTTTGGTGAACTTTCAATAAGTTTTTGGGGGCTAAAGGAGAGGTGCACAGGCTACGCACGGTTTTTCCAAACCGTGCGGAAATTCTAGGAGAAAATGTGCACAATAGTAGGTTTGGAAAGTAGCTTCGGCATGATGGGATCACAGTTTCGAAGAACACGTGGGGAGGATATGAGAGATCTTTCTTGAGGTAGTATCTAATGCACGGTTTGTCTAATCATGTAAACAAACTGTTCATAGGGTCAAAGTTAGATCTTAAAAAATAGGATCTCACTCATTTTTCCTCTTACCCCATCATTTCCCCCCTTTGTGGCCCTAATTCTGGATTCTTCTCCATTAAAGGTAGGATAACCTCTCCCAAGTTATTTGAAGTTAATCCAGAGACCTCCCTTGGCATTTTCATGCCTGATTCTGGTAGTAAGTTCTATTAGTCATCGTTCTTGCCACAGTTTCTTAGTTATACTTCTCATATTTTCTTGGTTTCTTAGTTCTACACCCGTTGTGGTTATATATAAGATTACAGATTCGAAATAAGTTGATATTTGGCCTTGATCATGTTAGATAAATAGATCTAAGGTGGTTTCATAGATAATCAACCTAGTTTCTTGACCATTCTTTTTCCATTTTTAGTTTTCACCAAAACGATTAAGGAAGGTGGTTTTACTCTTGACTCCTCTCAGTAGAACTGATTGGAATGATTTCAAATTGATTTTCTTGTGATGTATTGATCATGAATTGTATTTTTAAGAATTGTTGGTAACCCACTTTAGTGACGGTTTGGTGAATTTTGGAAATCTTAGAATTGGGTGTTCTTTAAATTGTGCTTTTGTTCTTGATTTTAACAAATGGATTTTAAATGGGAATTTCCTAGAATTGTGACACAAGGATATGATTAATATTTTTTCAATAAATGGGATTCTTTATTGAAATGAAATATTTTTTTTATTTGTCTTGTTGAATGGTTTTCAATAAAAGAGAGGTTTTATTGAAATGGTTTGAAATGGGTTTTTATTGGCATAAAATTTGGTTTGCGTGAGTTCATGTTTGATGTGACCCTGAATAAGGGATGTGTACCACTGGGGTATAAGGATCATGAATCTGGATCAATTGTTTGTGTGAGTAGGACACAAGGTAATTAGACGAGAGGCCACTCATGAGTATGAAACTATCAAACAAGAATGCATGTGTGGGTGTGTTGTGAACTATTTAATGGTTATGCCAAAATAATATTGAAAAATAATTTTTAAGGCTTGTTTGGTTATTTTTCTGAAAATATGAATTGCTATAAAATTGGTTAAATTGGAACTTTTTTACATTTTTTTATAAATGGTTTCATAACTTGTTTATATTTTGTGATAAATTGTTTTGGAAAATTGTTTTATATAAATTGTTTTATATAAATGTTCCTAACCTATATATCCTAGTGGAGTGAGTAGGGGTGTCATTGGGGAAAGCCTACTATGTTTTATACTCACCCTTACTTTGGAACTTTTTCTGATTTTGCAGATGCCAACTTCCGGGACACGGGAAATGGTAAAGTATCACATGTATTTAGCACCACCTCATGATACTTAGGATGTTTGGTGATTGGAGAATAGTTTTTGTGGAGTATAGAGTCTTGTTGCTATCTTTAAGTTTATTATTTTTCTTTCCACTATTTACATTGATATATTCTTTTCCTTCCACTATAGTACACTTTTTTGTAGTTTTTATACAAATAAAGAGGTTGAGTTGTATTTCATTTACTCATGCATCATATAGCGAGTTGTTTGGTTATAGTTTTTTGTGTTAATGGTTTTAGTTATTGAAGGAAAAATTGTCCCCCATCTACATTTGAAACCCTTTGGCATTTATTTCCCACATTTGGCATATTCGGGATGTTACTTAAAGACAAGTAATGATTTGTTTTATTCTCAAGCCAATGTGAATGGGCGGGTCATTGCAAATGGTATCATCTTGTTCGGTCCTTGCCTAACAAATGGTCATCAGTTTCTTGGTCTTGGATTTTTATTGATCCTTGTATATTCCTTAGGTTGTGATCTTAGAAAGGATTAGGATTATTGTAACTTGAAATGTATAGTATAAAAATACATTTCTAACCTTTTTATGCTGAACTTCAAGTTACCAAGGAGTTGGGTACATAAGTGTTTTGGAGACACTTATAGGATATTGGAATCTCATTTTCATGGGTTTAGCCAATGAGACGAGCATGCAATGCATTAGAAGAATGAATTCCCACTAGGATTTTATATTTCATTTTGAGAAATGATATATGGTTTGATGTATTTTATTGATTTTTAAAAAATTCAGGAATTTTTTTCAAATGAAAGACTTTGAAAAGTGCATGATAATGTATTTTGAAAATGGTTTGATTTTCAAAAGCAAGAATATATTTTTTTCAAAAATGGTTGAATGTAGAAAAAGTGGTTTTTCCAAAATAATTTTGTGATAGTTGATGTGATAGAATTTGAAATTCGAATCCATCAGTTTCTAGAGAGTGAGACTTATAGAGTTTGTTGTTTTTTTAGAAAATGGTATCCGGTAGGTGTCGTAGAAACCGAATGGAAGAAGCTGTGGAGAATGTGGTTGCTCTTGAACCACATTTGAACCAAGAACTTGTTCAGAGTATCGTCCGGGAATTCAAGGATGTGTAAAAGGGGGACCAGAGGGATGGGCAAGGAATGTGGATCATTCCTTCTAGTTCATGAGGTAGAATCCACCCATTTTCTGGGGTGATTCTGAATCAGAAAAGACAGAGGTGTGGCTGAATAGGATGAACCATATCTTTGATTTCATTAGTACACCAGCAAAGCTGAAGGTTATGTTGGAAACATATATGCTTGAGGATAATGCACGCTAGTGGTGGGATCTAGCAGTGCATGCTAAAATAGATCACGATCTTAGTTGGGAGGATTTTAAGGAATTTTTCAACAAATAATTCTATCCTCACACATTCAGGATCCAGTAGATGACTAACTTATATATCCTGAAGAAGGAAAATATATCTATCAATGAGTATGCAGATAAATTCATTCATTTAGTGTGATTTGAATGAGAATTTGTGATGAGTGCATCCTTGAAGGCACATATCTTCGAATCAGGGATAAGATGGAGATTCACTTGAAGATCATGGTGCTCTATATTATGGATTATACAGAGATGGTAAATAGATATATGGTAGTTGAATATGATAAATTAGGATCTATGGGTGGAGTAAGTATGATAATACCTACGAGACGTGGTGGTAACTAGAATACTGGGAGCAAACAGAAGAGGGGCACCCATTTACAAGGTGGGGGCATGATTCAAAATTAGACAGCTAGATCGGTGAACCTTCTTCCATGACCGAAGAGCAAAGAAGGCTATTTCCAATGTGGTTCACTTGACCACATAAAGAGAGAGTGTACCGCACGACCTATATCATGCCATAACTGCAAGAATATGGGGGAATCTTCAATGCTATTTTCATAGTGCTCCAAGGTCATCTGCTTGGGACACTTCTCAGGTGTCACAAGCATCGTATGCTTTGACAGGATGAAGCCAGTAGAATTAGTATTGTTAGTATATAAGAGCTATCTTCGGTGATTATATGAATACCATGACTCCTCAGTAAGGGAAATCTTAGTATGGAAACAAGGAGCAGAGTGCAACAATAAAATAGTTGTATGAATCTGAGTAGAAGATTGTGGATGATTAGGCTAGAACATTTACGGTGAGAGGTATGATTCTTTTGAATTCTACCCTAATGCAAGTTCTATTTGATACTGGTAAATCGCATTTCATTATTTATTCTCTTACTATTGATTTTCTAAGTTCAAAACTTGAGATAATTTCGTCCATGTTAAAACTTCAAACCCCTCTCAGTGAAATATAATTTCGATCCTTTGTGTGTTGATGATGTTCTATAAACATTCATGAAGTTGAGATAAAATGGGACATCTAAGTGTTAGAGATGGATGTATTTTATGTAATCCTCGGTATGGATTGGTTAACAATGTTCAAGGATCACATTGACTATTATAAAATAACTATCAGATTCACAACTAAGGAAGATATCGAGCATATCTTCAGAGGACAAAGGTTTGTAAAGATAAGTTTAATAGACTTATTGGTACCAGTAGTGGGAACAATATATTATGAGTTGGTGGTGTTGACGTTTTCACCAATAGAAGAGATCGAGGATATTATTTTTCCAATTGTTATGGATCAATTTCTGGATGTGTTTCCCAAAAACATCTCAGGGTTACCACCTATAAGGTAAGTGGAGTTTAGAATTTATCTCTTTCAGGGACCAGTCCTATTTAACTTCCATCATATAAAATGGAACCAATAGAATTAAAAGAATTGGAAGTATAGTTAGAAGAGTTATAAAGAAAAGGTTTCATTTGGCCAAGTATGTCTCTAGGGGAAGCACTGGTCTTGTTCATGAATAAAATAGATGGAACTCTAAGGCTGTGTGTGGATTACCGTAAGCTTAACCAAGTTATGATAAATAATAAATATCTAATTCCACACATTGGTGATATGTTTGATCAATTTAGGGGAGATCAGTGGTTCTCTAAAATTGACTTGCGATCAGGATGTCACCAATTGCATGTTCGGAAGAAAGATATTCCAAAGACAACTTTCATATGCCGATATGGCCACTACGAATATGTAGTCATAACTTTTAGTCTTATGAATGCACTAGTAATCTTTATAGCATTAATGAATCAGATATTTCAGATATATCTGGATTATTTGGTTCTAGTGTTTTTGGATGACAGGTTGGTGTATTCATGGAAAAAGGAAGAGCATGAGCAACACTTGGAAACAATGTTGGGAATCTTGAGAGATCACTATTTGTATGAAAAACTTTTATAGTGAAATGTTTAGATACAATAGGTATGATTTCTTGGACATGTAATTTTTGAAAAAGGTGTTTCAGTGGATCCTAAAAAGATAGAAGTAGTTATCTCTTAGAAACCACTAAATAATTTATTTTATATACATAGTTTTCTTGGTCTAGATGGTTATTACCGATGTTTTGTGCATGATTTCTCATGACTATATTCACCAATGACAGCTTTAACAAAGAAGAACTTTACATTATGATTGACTGAGGAATTCTATAATTGTTTTCAAGAGTTGAAAGTTCATCTTACATTAGAACCAATATTGATTTTTCGAGAATCAGGATAGGGGTATGTGGTGTACTGTGATGCTTTGGGATCTTGGTTGGGATGTGTTCACATGCAATTAGACAATGTGGTTGCTTATGGTTCAAATAAGTTGAGAGTGCATGAGAAGAATTAAGCAACACACAATTTGGAATTACCTGCAGTTGTTTATGCCTTGAAGACTTGGAATCACTATCTCTTTTGTGAGAAATTTACAATGTTTACTGATTATAAGAGTTTGAAGCATATTTTATCACATTGAGATTTATATCTGAGGAAAATAAAATGGATGAAGTATCTCTAAATGTTTGACATGGACTTGATGTATACACCAGGAAAAGGAAATTTGCTGGCTGGTGCATTAAGAAGAAATTTATATGCTCACTCAGAAAATGAAGATCCAGAAGAATGGAAATTGATGTCGGTCTTAGCCGATATTCATGTCGAATGTGAATATTGAGGTGATGTTGCAGTTTTATTTTCATCCACACTTATTCCGAATTTTGTAAAAATGGTGAAAGAGGCACAAACATCCGACATAGAATGCCTGATTATGAGTTCAAAACTCAATTTTGGGGAGACCATTGAGGGTTGTAAACTTGATCAGAGTTCAATTTTGTGGTTAAGAAATAAAATGGTTATACCTATGTCTTTCTTAGGGAAACTTCTTCAAGCTTATAACCCTTTGAGATGGGTATCCATCATGGAATGCCGAAGATGTTTAAATAATTGAAGGTGCAATTCTGGTGTTGTAGCATGAAAAATGAAGTGGCATAATTGATTTCACGGTGCTTAAATTTTCAATAGGTTAAGGAAGAGCATCAATTAATAATGGGTATGTTGTTATCTTTACCTATTCCTAAATGGAAATGGGAGAATATATCCATGTATTTTGTTATAGATCTCCCAATAATAGTTTGAAAATATGATTCCATATAAGTGATAGTGGATCGACTTACCAAGTTGGCCCATTTTATCCCAATTCGTGAAACTAATATAGTGGAGGATATGTCCAGAATCTATACCCAATAAGTGGTAAAGAGACATGGATTAAAAGTTTCAATCATTCTAGATAGAGATACAAGGTTCACTTATTATTTCTGTAAATCCTTACAGAAATCCCTTAGGACTCTTTTGACTATGAGTAAGACGTATCATCCTCACACGAATGGGAAATATGAAAGCACAATAAAAACGTTTTAATAAATTTTATGGGATTGTGTGATGGATTTTGGTGGATGATGGGAGAATCATATACCCTTGGTGGTGTTCTAATATAAAAACAAGTATCAGGCCTCAATACATATGGCTCTATTTGAAGATTTGTATGGGCGTCCTTTTCATTCTCCACTTTGTTGAGAGGAAACAGACGAGAGCTCACTAGTTAATCCAATCCCTGTCTGAGAAATCATATGTGGATCATCACCAAATACCATTGTCATTCATGTTGAGTGATCATTTTTTCTTTAAGATCCATCTAAGGATTTGAAACTATCATTTTAGAAATTAGGGAAAGTTATCTCCTGATACATTGAACCTTTTGAGATAATAGAATGAGTTGGAGAGGTGGAATATCGGTTGGCATTTCCACTATGGTTCAGTTCAATATATAATGTGTTCCATGTATCTTAACTGAAAAATTATCAGCTTGACCCTGACCATGTGATCAATTGAGATCAAGTTGACCTAGAACTGAATGATTCATTGGTACATATCATAGTGTGTATCATGGATAGCTAAGAAAAATTATTTTATGAAAAAATCATCAGTCTACTGTGAGTTTTATGGAAACATGGTCAGATTTAGGAAGAGGCTTGGGAGAACAAGAAGAAAATGAAAGAGTAGTGTCCAGAACTCTTTCAAGGTAAGGATGGTTTTCTACTTTATCGAGATGGAAAGACCAATGGTGGGGAGAATTTAGTGTCCTCATTTTCTTGTATATAACCCTTTATTAACGTTTTTATCGTATGTAAAGTTTATGGATTAAGGTTGGGATAGTTTTTTGAACTTTAAGTAAGTTTTTGGGGGCTAAAGGAGAGGTGCATGGGCTATACACAGTTTTTCAAAATGGTTCGGAAATCCTTCGAGAAACCATGCACAATAGTAGGTTTGTATAGTACCGTCTGCATGGTGGGTGCACAGTTAGGGAGACTATGTGAGGAGGCTATAGATGATATTTCTTGAGTAAGTAGATAATTCACTATTAGTGCATAGTTTGTATAACTATGCAGATTAACCATATAGAGGGTCAAATATAGATCCTAAAAATAGTCCTCACTCATTTTTCCTCAAACTCCCTTGTTTTCCCATTTACATCCAAAGTTACGTATTGTTCTCCCCTGAAGGTATGATAACCTCTCCCAATCAATTTGGAGACAATATGGATCCCCCTTGGTGTTTTCAAGCCTGATTCTTGCAATAAGTGTCATTCTTTATCATTCTTGCCACAATTTCCTAGATCTTCTTCTCCTATTCTCTTAGTTTCTTATATTTACACCCTTCATGGTTAGATCTAAGATTATGGATGCTAAATAAGTTTATATTTGGTCTTTATCATGTTAGGGGAATATATATAAGATGATTTCGTGGAGAATTGACCTGTTTTCTTGAGCGTTCTTCGTCTGTTTTCAGTTTTCACCAAAACAATCGAGGTAGGTGGATTCACTCTAGAATCGTCTTAGTAGAACAAATTGGAATGATTTCAAATTGATTTTCTTGTGATGAATTTATAATGAATGTTCTATTTAATAATTTTTGGTAACCCTATTTAGTTAAGGTTTGGGAAATTGTGGAAATCTAGAAAGTTGGGTGTTCTTGAATTTGTGGTTGTGTTCTTGATTTTAAATTATGGATATTAAAATGGGGATTTTCTAGAAATTTGACACATGGATATAATTATGTTTTTTTCAATAAAAGGGATGTTTTATTGAAATGAAATGGTTCTTTTTATTTGTCTTGTTGAATGGTTTTCAATAAAAGAGTTGTTTTATCATAATGGTTTGAAATGAGTTTTTTTGGCATATAATTGGGTTTGTGTGAGTTAATGTTTGACATACTCTTGAATTATGTATCTGCATCATTGGGTTATAAGATAAGTGACCCTAGATTGGGATCATGTGTTAGTGGGACACAAGGTAATTAGACGAGAGATCACTCATGAGTATGGACCTATCATATAAGCATGAATGTGTGGGTTTGTTGTGAACCATGGAATGGTTATTCTAAAATAATATTTAGAAAGGGGTTTTAAGACTTTCTTGGTTATTTTTATAGAAATATGACTTTCTAGAAAATTGGTTAAATTTTTAATTGTTTACATTTGGTTATAAATGGTTTTGAAACTTGTATATATTTAGTTATAAACTATTTTGGGAAATTATTTTATATAAACTATTTTATATAAATGTTTCTAACCTTTATATCCAAGTGGTGTGAGTAGGGAAGTAATTGGGGAAAGCCTACTAAGTTTTATACACACCCCTTCTTTGGTACTTTTGGGCTTTTTTAGATGCTATATTTTGGGACATGAGGAAAGGTAAAGTATGACACGTATTTAGCACCACCTCATGATACTTGGGTTATCTAGTGATTGGAGCATGGATCTTGTGAAGCATGGAGTCTTCTTGTCATCTTTAAGTTTATCAGTTTCCTTTCTGTTGTTTACTTTTATATTTTCTTTTTCTTTCATTGTAGTACACTTTGGTGCGGTTTTTATATAAATCAATAGGTTCAGTTTTCCTTCATTTATTCATGTATCATATGGTGAGTTGTTTGGTTATGGTTTGTTGGGTTAATGGTTTTAGTTATTAAAGGGTAAATCATCACCCACTTGCATTTGAAACCCTTCGGAATTTATTTACAACCTTTGGCATATTTGGGACATCACTTAAGAACAAGTAACGATTTGTTGTATTCTCAAGCCAATGATAATGGGCAGGTTGTTACATCTTACCTATTGCTGGGAGGTAAAGTGAAAAATTATTTTGAAGATCATATTTGTGAAATTTGACAAGGAAACATGGTAAGATGTTTTGAATCATCTGGTGAATGTTTCTTAATTTGTTAAAAAAAATTAATTATATCATTTCATGCTACTTGAAGCATATGCATTATTGTATTGAACATAAAGTTACATGTGTGTAAGGGTATATCATACTCATTGTATCCACACAAAATGATTTTTTCTTAGTGTATTGTGTGGTATCATATTGTTTCCATACCATACCAAGGTCGTAGCTACTCTTTTTGAGTAGTGAGCCTTGTAAATTCTTGAGTTCTTGTGGACGCGTGATTTGTTTGGTTTTCAGTAAGGTGACAACTATTTAAAAGGAGTCAAAGTTTATTAAAAAAGAAAGGAAACTAAAAATAAAAAGATATAATTGATTCATCCCTCATCCCCTAAGTGATTCATTGATCCTGCTGGTCATTCTCTAGAATTATTTTAAATATGAATTTAGTGTTTAGTAATTAGAGTGAGGTTATTTTTGAAGTGATGTCAAGATTCATGACCGAAGATTTGAAAACAGGAATTGGGGTATATGTATGAAAAAATTTCTTGGGAGAAATTAATTTAAAGGGGGTTATAATGTAATAACCCAAGATTTTATTGTATGTACCCTTTTAAATAATTTTAATCTCTTCTATATCTTAAGTTTCATGGAACACCACGCTTAAACGAGCTCTAAAATATTATAATTTTAACATGACCATTGCAAACTAGTTGTTAAATTGACAGTGTGAATAATATTAACTATATCATGAAAAATATGAACTTAACATTCAATAAAATTTTATTTTTCTTTGTAAATAAACGCATAATTTTTAGTAAAGTCATTTTATTCTTCAAATATATGTTTTCGTCAAAAATAAATTTTTATTTATTTCTATGAGAAAATAAATATAATTGATTTTTTAATCTTTTAGAAAATATATATGATAAAATTAAAATCATTTTTGGATTCATAATGTCAAAATTATCATAGGATATGTTTTTTTATAATTTTCTAAAATGTTTTATTTTTTATTAAATAGTAAAAAATACCAATTTTTATAAAACTCTAATTTTATTTTTATTTAAAATTAATTTTATGATTTTAAATTGATCTAAAATTAACATAATTAAATTTTAGTTAGAAATAATATAATTAATTATATTTAAACAATATTTGTACCTTGTTTTTTTATAAGTACATTTTTGGGCTTAGAAACTCATTTTTCTAAAAAAACCGTTTTCATTATGTTTTTAATGTTTAATTTTTAATGTAATTTTTTAAAATTATTTTTTTTTAATTTTTAAAAATGGATTCCATATTTTTAATTTGGAGGCCTAAATTAGGTTATAAGGTCATTTTCATTTTCAGGCATAAAAAATATACCCTGATAAAAAGAAAAATATTTACCACAGTATTGGGAAAATAATGTAGCGAGTTAATGTTAAAAGATAAAAGCTTAAAATACCAAAAACCAACAATATTAAATGGGAGATTTATTTTTTATTTGAGCTTAACCATACTTTAAAACATTAATTGTTAACCAAAATTATTTTAGTTAATTCCACCCAATTGTGGTTGGCTCTAAATATAATATAATCATTATTTAATCCCTTAAAACCATCCCTCCTCAAGTGTAAATACCACCTCTCACAACCACATTTATCATAAAAATACTTTAATATATTCAAATATCTACCAAATACTCTCCTCCCCACTCTACCCACATTTAAATGCGTATTATCTCACCCAAATACCAATTCCAGGTTCCTTTAGTGGTCCTTCAAGGAGGGGATATTCAAGAGTAACTTTCTCAAACAACCTCTGTCTTTTGTTTTTATACCTTATCATCACTTACCTCCCCCATAAAGTCATAATAACTCAATTATAAAGTATATAATGTAATTTTATATTTATAATGGAATATATTATATCTACCCCTTTTCTTATCTACTCTTATACAAAGAAACAAAACCATCATCCAAATTATGACGGTTAACCATTTCTGTGGATAATGATTTTTTATTTTATATTATCGCCTTCAAGGATGGTAATAAATGTATCTTTATAGTTAAATAAGACTATAATAGGTATATTATAACCTATTTTATGCTCTGGGACTAATATTTAGATATAATATGAAATAAAATGAAACAAGTTTGTGATAGTTGGAAAAAACCACCAAAATGAACTAAACATTTATCATTAACATTTTATCAAATTAATGATTCCCATGAAAAAAATAAAAAAGATATATAGGACCATTTAAAGTTATTTAAGTTCACCAACACAATATAATTTCACTTGTGGAGTTTTTTTCCATTTTAAAAGAATATCCGTAATTATACACAAATTAACCGACCATGAAGCAATGAAATGAACACACTCGTAACAATGAAGATAATGATATATTATTATTGAAAGGGTGGTGAGATGTTATAAAAGGATCATATAAGATATTATAAATATTATTATAGTTCTTTAGTGAATTAATAATATTATATAATCCTTTTATATAGGAGGTTAAAGTGCACAAAACTAAAAGGAAGCATGAGGTAAGGGTTTCTCATCTCACTTTTAATTCTGTGAAATATATGACTTATTCACCACTTATTTATTTTTTGTGGTGTATGTACTGTATTTTGATATATAATATCATTAATCTCATTATTTTAAGGGTATTAAATATTTTATTTGATAATTATTACTTTTATGGGGCATACGATTTGACTGATTACAAAGTGGTAAGGGATTTATTAACTCAATTTCCATTCATTGGGTTAAACTTCTACCTCATTAATTTTTAAAAGTTATGATCATGTGTGAGATGAATTTTTATTATCTTATGTTGTATTTCCCCTTGATTTATGTGGATTTATATCCAATACCCAAAATATATTCATTTAATTAATTTCCACTTCACTGATATGATATTTATAAGGGACTTTCTTTTGAAAATTATGTTTTTAAAATTTCTCTTAAAACTCTATTTTTCTTACATGTCCATGTTTTCTAAAATTATTTCCAATTTTGTTTAAAATTATATTAATATTTTTTTAAATTCATTTTTACTCATGTTTTAATTTTTACAATTTTTTTTGAATGGATTATTTTTATCATTTTCTAAATGGTGTTCTATATGAATTTTCCTACAAAAATATTGAATGAATGTTTTTTAACTTATACGACATGATTGGATTTTTATTACATCATGATTATTTAATTATTTGAAGATTTCTATACAATAATACATGGTTATTTTCAAAGAAAATATTTTCCTTTGTAATTTCACAAATTAAAATCAAAATGTTTTCAAAATGAAAAAGTTTTTTCGCTCAATAAATTTTCCAAAGCGATCTTTCAAAACAAATTTTCATCTAATATGAAATATTTTGATGTTATTTATAATTTACTAGGATTATGATTCAAGGATACTATCCTTATTATTTCTTTTAATGGTTTAATATTATGATGACATGATTCTTATGAATCTCGTTACCTTTCCATGATTTATGCTATATTGAAATGTTTTTGAAACCATTTATTTTACATGGTTTATAAAATGATGAAATGTTTATGAAACCCATTTCCTTGAATGGGTTTTTATATAGTGAATAATTTATTTTTTTATGGAATACATATCTATTTTTTTCATTATGTTATTGGTGGGATTTATATATCCCTTTAATACATTGGGTAAAGGTTTATATCTTATGACATAAAAATAGGAAACAAGTCGATGAGATTGATCTAATATGGGAAACAGGTGCATCCTAATCCACAATGGGAAATAGGTGTGTCCTGATCCACTAAAAGAAATAGGTTTGTCCTTATCCAGTATGTTTATGGTATTGGTAGTTAAAGTTGACAAATAAATTGGTTTTTATATTTATAATTGTGCCATACCTTTAGGATATGAGCTTATGGTTTATGATTTATTTATGATTATTTCGTACTATTATGGTCCATGTTTTTTGAAATGAAATTTTTTATGCCATGAATCATGTTTGTGATCTATGAAATGTTGGGTATGAACTTTGTAAGTTATATTCATAATCACAAAACCTTACTCTTATATTATGATTTTATATGATCATGGATTGATATCTCCTATGTTTACCCTCACTTAGCATCTCATATCACCCTTTCTTATGTTTCCTTCTCCAAGCGATTAAGAAATGTTTAGGTAAGGTACGCCTAATAGGAGTACTATGTGACAAGATCTTTTTGGGATATTTTGAAGACCTTTCATGAAATAAAATTATTGAATATATAATATCCAAAAAATATAAACCTTTAGAGTTTTGAAAATGATAGTATTATTATATATTTAATATTAATCTAAATAGATGTAATATATATAAATGAGAATCTTGAGCTATTATATTTTTCTAGTTAAATCCTTCATTAATGTTTTGATAAACCTCTTTGAGCACTTTATTTTTGGTTTGAACCTTAGTTATTATGCCTTAGTCGAGTTAGGTTTGTTCTGAGAGGAAGAAAAAAAGAAAGACGAGGTGTTGAGGATTCTGAACCATAGAGCATTGAGATGCACTGTATGGTGGGAAGCTATGGCATGGAGTAACTGGCTACAGTATAGGGTCCTTGGAGGAGGAGAATCCAAGACACTATTTTTTTTAATGGCTAGGCCGTGGAGGTAAGATATAGTTTAGGATGATTGAGAACATTGGCATGAAGACCATGGCTGTGGTGCAAGGGCCTCACGGTGGATTTTGGTTGTTTCTTCTAATTTCAACACCCATTTAGTATAGATATTATCTATGGAATAACCTACAATTCAGGTTTCCAAGTGTTGCGACATGATTTCTTAGGCTGTGCTGCATCCTCCTTCTAATTTTATAAGATCTAGGACATGGAAACCACCATGTATCTTAGAAATATCTTTGACTAAGGTAGCTACAACATAACCCCTTACGCTCACCGTAGTTTCCCCTAGAATAACCATTCTATGTTTTTGTCTAGGGGGTTTCACCATGGTCTTCTATTTTATAGTCTATCTATAAATACCCCAAACTCTTATGAACCAATTTTCCTTTAATATTTTGTAATCAAACCTTAATCACCTCAAAGAGTATTTCAATGGATTTTAAAGATAATTTTAATCATATTCAACCTCTTACTTCTAGGAAAAAATCCTTAGTTATCAAATCCTTCTAGTGGTGACCTCTAAGGGTCCTCTTTGTACAAAAATAAACTTTCATCCGATACTTTTGTTCCAAGAAAAATAGTTTGATGAATAGAATAATAGAACACCATCTTGGACATTGAGTATTGGACACAAATTCCCTTATTTCAAGGAAATTTGTCTAGAAAAACTTTCTAAATTTATTTTTTTCAATCCTTCTAGTATGTTCAACAATTGTAATCACACCGACATTATCTTTACATGACCTTTACAATTGAATTAAATAATATTTCTTATAAATAACTTTACTTGGACCATCCATGGATCTTATTAGGTATATTGGTGTTGAGACCAAAATTGTGGCCACCCAAGAGGTGAACCCACTCTTGGAATAATAATGAATTAACAGACTTAGTGAATTGAATGTTTATATAATAGGTAATTTGAAGTGATTCGTTAAGATTAGATTACATGGACTAAAAACTGAATAATTGAAGTATGATTGGCATGGCATGTTAACTAGATTAATTGTGTCTATATTGGAATGCTAAAAAATTTTGGGATAAATTGATAAATTAAAATTAATTATAGAAATTATTATGGTAATTGTAAACCTAACCTTGTGAAATTTCAATGGATAGAAAAATATGAAATTGATGAAATGATATTTGTGTCTTATGATGAAATATTTGACATGATTGATGTGTTTCCATCTTTTATGTTGTCTTGTATTATTTTCTTATCATGAATTATTATTATACTAAAATTCTTAGAGGGTTATGACTAGGTCATACTGAAATTATTAGAGAGTCCTGACCCAGATAAGCTAAAATTCTTAGAGGGAACTAACCGAGACACACTGATATACTTATTTTACTTCGAACTAAACATTATATAATGCTTAGAGGAATCTGACATGGACATAATATAATACTTATAGGGATATTCCCAGTTCACTTGTGATGATTTGTGGACCATACCTTAGGAGGTGTATGGATATAGTTTCCATTATTCTGCAACATGATCAAAGATATCTGAAAATATCCCAAAGAAGTTTTGGCTGACCCTGAGTTTCACTCTATAACTTGAAGGTCAATGGATTTATTTTATGAGAAGTATTAATTTATTAAATCAATACCCTCTATTTAATGCTTTATTTTATACACTATATGATTATACTACTTTTTTAGACAATGTTGATGGTGTCCCAATGAGTTTTACAAACACCTTATTTGGATTTCCATTCAAAACATGAGTAGATTTCATGGATGTAGGTTTGGATAAGGTAAATGAGCCCTGATATTGATGATTAGTTTCTGGATGGGTTGGAGTTTGGGGATGGGACCAACTTGGGGATTAGGATCAGGGATTTTAGAGTCATTTATATTTCTATTTAGTCTTTTATTTATATGAATTTTAGTATCATTTAGCTACATTCATAATATCATTACATTTTTTATATTATTATTTTCATCCTTTATTCTGTTGTCGATTCTTGTTGATTATTCATGTTATTTCTGATATTTCTCCTACTCTATTTTTTTATTTTCACTATAATAACAACTCTGTACAATAGGGTATTGTCTTCCCACTATATTACTTACACCCTTACTACTAACAACAAACCTTCTCATACGGGGAGTCTTTCCTGAGGTTATGTAGCCAACCTAGCTTGGTAATGTGAGGGAGTATTGGGCCGGGGACATTACAAAGTGGTTTCAGAGCCAAATGTTTTTTCCATTTATTTATTATTTGGGAAAGGTATAAATGAGACTAGTATACATTGAGGCTTGGAAATAATCTCATTCATAGGAGTAGCTAACCCACATATAGAAGAAAAACCAAGTTCCCAGGGTTGTGTTTTCTTTTCAAGTTATTCTCTTAGTGTACATTTGATGTTATCTTACCTTGGGTGATTCACTTGATATGTAATGTTATATTTATTAATATTTTACTTATGGGATGGTATAACATGAGATGTTTATGCTTACATCATGGTAGGCACATGGGGATATATGTCGACATGCACTATTTATGATGGGGAAATATCAATTTCATGTGACATATACGCCCATATGAAATGTGAAATGAAAATAACTTGATATAAGTAATCTAAGAGATGAGACAAACTATTATGTTCTTCTTATTTACTTGTAAATACAAGTATAGAGTAACCTTGATCTAGTGTTTTTCTTTTATTTTCACCTAAGGAGGATTTCCTTGTTGTATAACATGTGTTCTAAGGAGTACATTGATATTTTCTGGGAAAATTTCTCCTCATCATATTCGAATCGATCATCAAAAGAGTAGAAACTAGCAGAATCCTAACATGGCTGAGTAGAAACTAGTTGAAGCTCCAGATAATTATATGGATGATAATCTATGTGATATCTTCCCATGGGTTATGCGAACCATAGAGAGGGATATTTTTCACACCATACCTTCTATGTCTGATCTAAAAAGAGAGTTCCATCTATATCATCTACCTAGGTTCACAAGGGATAGAGGACCACAATAATATAAATTATAAAAAGAATTTTTCAATATAATTTTTAGGCTCCTCAAGACACCCCTAGAAAGGAGGGTGAAGCTTACTACATACATGCTTTGAGGACCAACTAAGCATTTTTCTAGGACATTCTAGAGAAATCCAGGTAGTAAGTGGAGTTATCTTGGAAGGAATTAAAATTGAATTTCCAAATATAGTTCTATCTAGATATTTTGAGTGATGACAAGGATTATGAGTTTAGGCACTTGACACCAGAGGGCATTTCAGTGATGTACTATGTTGGAAGCTTCACTGACCTATAATCTTTTTCTCCATACTTGGTAGCTGATGAGGTTTCTAGGGTGATAAATTTCCAGGACACGCTTCACTATGATATATAGTTAAAAGAGAACATATTTAATATGGGTAGGTCTGCTGATGTGAAAAACTGACCAGGGTTGCCCTCAAACCCTGCACCCGACCCCATCTGTCACATACCTGAAGGATATTCCTAATCCCCTCGGACTGGAGACAAGTACCTGGGAATCAAACAACACAACAGAGGGAACAATTTTATCCCACCTGAACAACCACATGGCACACACACACACACATATATATGTATATATCAAGAGAGAAATTGTGGAAGACTAGTGAATATATATTCCATAACTGTAAGGAAACAATGGAATCAAACAATAGAAAAAGTATCCAAAAACTCCAAGACAAGTCCAACAATAAAGGACTAAAAACCACATAGCTACTCTAAATTATGGTATGGACAAATTACCACCGTCTACCCAACTAGATAACACGAACGCTATCACCTCATTGCATCGCCTTTCATTTCCCTAAACTAGAATACAAATAAAGGTCTATTCACCACCAAATTGGCGTGCATGGTGTGCGTTAATAGGATCAGTAGGATCCTACCCAGGTGTTCTAAAATAAGTATCTATATAAAAAATCCTATATAATCATTTTAAATAAAAACATGGAATGATAAGAAGTAAATAAGTTTTATAGAAAACATGGTAAAGATTTCCCTTTTTTTCATAGTTCTAAACAAAATCAAGTATGTCAATTTCAAATAAGATTCCCTATATCATTTTACACAAGTATAAACATGCATATCGAGACACACTTAGAAAGACAAGAAATTAAAAATAGAATAATTTGTATCACGACACCATGGAATATTATAGATCTAAGCCACATACTACTTGTACCACATTAACCAAGTACAAAAATTCGATCCTAGAATACATCCCTATGAAGTAAAATTATACCCCATGAGTAAACCTCCCAAAATGTCAATATCGATCCCCTAGAATAATGGGCCTAAGAAATAGAGGAAATCCCCAAGAGAAACTTCCTTAACAATCCCAAAATAATGGACAAAGGCCCCAAGATAAACCTTCCGCCTAAGTTCCCATGGTAACACATGTTCTCTTTTCAAAAATCATTTCAATTCTTTGAAAACCATTTTAAAACCATTTCAAAATTTCAATTTTAGTGCTTTGAGAATACCAATTTCTATCCCCTTTATCAATAAATAGGGAAGAACCATTTTTCATTAAATAACCTTTTCAACACCCACAAAAAAATCTGTAAAAATTCAATATGAATTAGTTTGTAAAGTAAAAAAAATAAGGTTCATCAACATAGGCTAGATACAGCACCGCCTACCTCAACGCTTGGGTTACACACATCCATAATAGAATCCACGAGAAATGAAACCCAACAATGTCAACAAAGGAACTAGAATCAATTCCACATCAATATTGATTCAATTTAGAAGACAAGGGGTGAGAGGATAGAAGAAAACCCACGTAGCTCGAGAATGGATTCCCTTCGCACCACAACTAACCAATGAACGACCTCCAGAACAAGATCTCACAATAGATCTAGAAGAAGACAATAAAAAACATCATACTTAGATTAACAGATCTAGTACTGGAAATATGGGTTGATAGTGTGATCACTTACAATAAAAGAGTGGAAAGGTTACTCACTCAGGGAGATGCACCGTACTTGAAATGGAGATCATATGTTGAATGGGATGATTTATAAGGAAAGGCACCTCTGAAAATCACCTAGGAATAGTCTCTGTTCAAGAGTGGAGAATTCTAGAAAAAAGGGATGATAAAAACGGCCAAACACATGTTTTAAAACCGGGTGTGGGCCGAGTCACAACATGTAACTCCTAGTCACATTGTAAAGTCCATGCTGGATGAGTACACCAAAAAATCTGTCACCTCATCTTTAAATCCATCATTTTAGTAAGTCATTCAATGTAATCCATGGTCATGATGTATAGACCTTCATGGCGTGATCTCCCCATACATGAATTGTATCCTGAAACCACTACACGACATGTAACATAGATACAAGGTGTGTAACTATTCTGAATCCTGCAGAAAATCCAGAAAACCACCTCTAAGGATTTTGACCCAAAAGGGAACATAGAGGGATGAATAAACTTACCCGATCAAGGTAACAAGATTTTATAGATTATGTGATGAATTAGGATCTCATCATAAAGGGAATATGATAGAGGACTTATGTGGTGGACATACAATTTTAGTAGGCTGATATGGGATCTATTCTTCAATAAGGAGGAAATGTTGCTAAGATGATTACTTCTTGGGAGGTAGAAAGTAGAGAATACAAGGAAGTGGAAAACCATCCAGGGACCATAACGTAGTTTCTTTCTTTGAGTCTAGAATGTTTTTCCATAGGCGCAACCAGTGTCCACACCCCACAGTGGAGTTCCATTCTTGTAGAAGGATGAGTCATCTTTAGATCTTTTATAAGACCCCACAATAATAGAGATGTGATAAGGAATTGGTATTGATGATAAATTCTAGAAGGGACTTAGCCACCCCTTGGTAGACAAGTATATAACATTCTACCAGATGCTCAGGATGAGCTATGGGATGTGGTGCCTTAGTTTAAGAGTGATAATACCATGCAAAGAGTAGGGGAGTCAGACTGGGGCCTAAGGAAGAGGGTAAAGTCAGTTGTACACCATACAATCTACTCTAGCTAGTCTAAATTCATGACCTCTTACCATCATAGGTATTATTGTTATATCATTAACCATTAAATATCCTTTTTTTGATACTATAGAATCACATTCCTTTTTGTATTATCAATTTTTAAATGTTTTCTGTTTATATGTGGAGATATTGGATATCATTATGACCCTTGACACACCATTAGGAGTGTGGTCATAGGATGAAAATGTTTCAAGTCACATTCTATATAAATTGATGGTGACTATTTTCTTTGGGAGTTTTTTATGTTGGAAATGAAGTGTTTTGATTTTATCCTTAGTATGGATTTGATAATTTTATATCAGGATTATGTAAACTATTATCAGAGGAGAGTTGCCTTTCTATATCTAGAAGGGGTATTTATACTCATCGGAGTGAGTGGGATCTTCTAACTGGTCATGAAGGACCAATTTTGTGTAGATTGGATTGTATTAAAACTCATATTGCAGATGTTGTTCTAGATTATAGTGGAACTAAAATAGATACTTTTCTTCCCATTGTGAATCGTTTTTTGGATTTCTTTCCTGAAGAGTTCTCTAGATTTACACATGATTGGTAGATTGATTTCAAAATCAAGTTGGTTTTGGGAGTTGAGCCAGTTTCTATCCTACCATATAGAATGACACCTGTGGATCTTCATGACTTGAAAGGTCAGTTGTAAGACTTGTAAGTAATGATATTTTTATAACCTAGTACTTCTTTGTGGGTATATCTCATGCTTTTTGATAAGAAGTCTGATTGAACCTTATTCTTCTGCGTGCACCATCAAAGATTTTACTAGATGATGGTTAAGAACTGGTATACCCTTACATGCATTGATGATATCTTTGATTAGCTAGGAGGTTATAGTAATTTCTTATAAGGACCCTGCCTTAAACATTACATAATCTTGAATTAGATAAATAATTCACATTGAGGATCTTTTCATGTTTAGAGTTTTAGAGAATTAGGCCATAACTATTACATTACATCTAAAAAATTACAAGGTAGAAACTTTTACTCAGTTTCCATTTTTTTTCATAAAATAGAAACTCTTGAAAAAAAAATTCATTTCCAGTCCCATGTTTTAGATAGCAAGACTTTTCCTTGATCCCATCCTTGACCCTATTCATCTTTAGGTCCTGTGATTTTTTTCTTCAAAACTTGGGATGAGCATAAAAAGCCTAGAAAGGGTTATAAAACAAATAAAAAAAACATTAGTTCATCATTACATACATAACAAAAGCTCTTTAACATACCTCAAGAAATCATAATATTTATGAATAACACATTGAAAATATAAATCATAAAGGTAACTTGTGGCATTCATATCATACTTACATTGTATCTATCACAACTACGTAGGGATTTACATTTGGAATACCCATCACAGTATATTTCCTAAATTTCTTAGGAAAAAAATTCACATTTGCCTCCATCAAATTACCCAATGCATTGGAGAGATATCTCAGGCTCACCCACCCTAGGTTTATCATGGAACCACCCATATATGTAATAATTCCCAAGAACCAAAACACATTCATAACACATAAAACAAACTTAAAGGAAAGATAAAATTTACACATTTCAATCAAAATATATCATTTAAATATATTGATATAAAAAAAATCCATTATCAAAACCATTTTCAATACCAAAATACATAAAAGAGTATATGGTATTTTATTTTCCTTTTAAAACCATTACGACTTGTTAAGGAAGCCAAAGATGAAATAATACTCGTGGAGGTGGGAAGGTCGTTGTCATCGCTTAAGTTAAAAAAAATTATTTTTTTGTATTTTATTAAAATGATTCATATAAAAATATTCCCTTCGAATGAAATGAAAAGTCATATGTGTTTATATAGCGTATAAAAGAAAGTCATGTATTAAAACAAAATATTCCACAATGAAAGGAGATTGAGACGAATTCCCTTACCTCGTGTCCGACTTGACTCGTTCGTTATTTAATCTCTTGAATAATAAACTAAAGATAATTTCTACTTGATTAAGAAAATTTTTAAAGTTTATTATTCCATTTATATCACTTATTAACATGTTATAAACATTATGTAATCATTTAAGCTAATAATGTTCATTTTGTTGATATTTGGTACTTAAGTAAAAAATGGACTTCTTATAATTACAAGTTGTTCACATGGTCAAAAGTTCATTATATCCAGAATTATATTCAAGATTTAGATATCATATATATAATATATATCCAGTATATACATGTATTTATAATAGTACATAACATTTGGAGGTAAGAAATGAAATGCACCGTTCATGGAGATGGTAAGTCGTACGTACGCATGAACGCTACTTTCATTTCTATTTTGTATTTTAATGAAATTAAAACATAATGATAAATAAATATATTATAATTACAGTATAATATCATATATAATATCATTAAATCTATCCTTTATACGTCCCACATATGGCATTAACGAGTCATATCACTTTGAGGGGGCGGTAGTCAGCACTTCCTCAAATGAAATTATCGCGTTTACCCATAATGGAAAGCATAAAGGTATGCTATAAAAGAAAAATACAGAAGAATAAATAAGACGTAAACATAATATATATCATATATAAATATAGTTTCATCTTAATGGCCACCATGAGAGGCGGTAGGAGATAATTGAACAATCATCGTTTTGTGAGGCGTTAGTTTACCATTCACAGAAACAGTATGTTCTTCACCCATTAGATAAAGGTGTGTGTAAGTGTAGTTTGAATAATTATCATAAAAACATCCTAGTATATTTAGGATACTTTTTTTGTTATAAAATAAAGGAATAAAAAGGGTTTTGGGTTTGTATAAGTAAAAAAAAATAAAAGAAGTTAAGAGAAACCGTTACCTTTAATTTGGGTAACTCCCTTTGGTTTGAACCAAAATGACTTCTTGAAGTGCCTTAGGCCTAAGGTAAGGATTCTATGAAGAGTAGAGGGATATTGAGAGCTTATTTGGGTAGGGTTTGGATGATCCAAGGGGCTTGATAAGTGTGAGGAATGAGTTATAAGTGAGGGTTTTTTATAAGGGGGAGGAGGGTCTCTTTAGGAAAGTTTGCAAATATTATTTTATTATAAACCTATATCCAGTTTCTAAAGATGAAAAACTCATTAAAGATGAAGATAAGATGACTAATGGTCGAAATAAAATCATCCAATAATAATTGGACAAGTTTTGGATATTTTTTTTATATTTATAATCTTATTTATTTAAATCATTTATTAATGAGGTAAATACTGCATCATTATTGTGTCATAAATAATTTAATTTATTTGATGTCTAAAAATTATAAAAAAATACATTAATGTAAGATTTTTTTTATCTTTCCAAATAATATTTATATTCTAAAATATAACTTATATAACACGATGTAAAAATTTATTTACTAAAAGATATTTGTTTGTCATTTTTGCCTTTACTTTAAGTTAATTAAAATAAAGTGTCATTATCACTCCCAAGTAGCTTCATGGGGTCTCAAAATCAACCAAAAGACTCCCATTGTCTAAAATAACTCAACCAATAAGGTTATAACAAGTGTTATGGTAATTTTGAATTATTATAATATTCTTTTTACCTTGAATTACCCAATTTACCTTTAACCACGGTAAATAAAAGTCAAAAGTTATTATTCACCAAAAATTATTTCCATATTATTGAACCAAATTTTACTTTCTAATAACAACCATGTATGTCAGATTTTCAAAATTCAATCTATAGAAGCGGTAAAATTTCTTTTAAATGAAATTGTCAGTTTTTAATTACTACTTAGTGGTTTCACTATTCATCAAAAATTGATGTTTTTCAGAAAACTACCAAAAATTAATCCTAAGATATATTTGATATTCAGAATTAAAAAATGATATCTATTTTATGAAATTAAAAACATAGAATTATCATTAATTAATTTAAAATTAATTCCCATTATCAAAACAAATAGCGTGTTTTTAAGAAACAATGACTATAAAAAGTTTGATACTTGTTTATGTCCAATTTCAATGTGAAATTAATTCCAATGAAAAAAATTGGATTAAATGGTAAAAAGATAATATAATTACACATTAAAACCAATTAAAAATATAATATAACCATATAAATAAATTATATTAAAATGCACTTTTGAATTAAAAATACAGTATTTTTCACTGTTCATAAAAAATGAATTTTATCAGAAAAATACCAGAAATTTACCCAAATAAATTTTGATGTCCCTAATCTAAAAACTAATTTAATTTGGTCAAATAGAACATATAAAAGTGACTATAACTAGATTTAAATAGGGTTCTCCATCAAAAGGCGGTAAATCAACCTTTTGAGCTAAATTATGCTTAAAATTAGATTCATTAACATTTTAAGCCTCTAAAATTTATTGTATAAATGTAAAAACAATTTAAAAACATATAAAATCATATTTTAGTTAGTTCTATTCATTCCTTTCAATACAATAGTTAGGCGTTAACTACCATTTAAAATAATAATATTATATTATGAGTGTGCAATGTAAGATTTCAAAGAAACCTATTGTTGCGTATCGAGTATTCCATCGAAAATAAAAACCCCTTTATAGTAAAGTTAATATTTAATTCACAAATATGAATAATTATAGAAAATTTCTTATTATTTATTTACCTGGGATGTTTCATTTCTCCAAGATTTACTTGAGATCAGAGTACCATAAATGGATGGAGAGACCATTAGACATACCTTGAACAACTTTTAGAAGCAGGTATAGACTGTATGAGTTCATGGTGTTGTTGTTCGTTATGATTAAATTACTAGTGATATTCATATACTTGATGAATCAAATATTTCATCTATCCTTTTATTAGTTTATGGTAGTTCTCATCAATGAAATATTAGTGCAATCTCAGTCTATAGATGATCATGCACAACATCTTGAAATCATCTTGAGTACGCGAATAGAGAAATATATTTATTTTTAAGATACCTAAATGAAATTTATATATCGATAAAGTATGTTTCTTGGGTCATGATACCTTAGAGGCTATATTGGCAGTGGATCCAGAGAAGTTTTCAACAATTGTATCATGGGAGTGACCCAAGAATTCCTTTGAGATTTGGAGATTTCTGGGTTTAGAAAGCTTCTATCAGTGTTTCATATAGGACTTATCCCATATGGTATCACCAATTTCCAAGCTAACCATGAAGAGGGTGATTTTTTTTAGTTAGATTATTGTGAGAGAGTTTTCCAGAATATGAAGAGAGGACTGACCTCAACCTCCAATTTCACCTTATCTATTTTGGGTAAGTAATATACTATGTACTATGGAACATCTATAGTTGGACTTGAAGTTGTTATGATACAGGATAAATGATTAGTTTCTTATCGATTCGGGTAGTTGAGATTACATGAGAGGAATTTCCCTACTCATAATTTGGAGTTATCTATGGTAGTATAAGCCATGAGATATCGAAGACACTATCTATTGGGTGAGTATTTTTTGGTGGAAACAAATCACAATAACCTCAAGTATATCTTTTTCAAATGAGACCTAAAAATTTTAATTATGAGGTAGGTCGAGTATCTACATTATTTTGAATTCAAGTTGGATTACACACTAGTAAAATGTATTTTTTTTTCTAATTCTTTGATCCAGAAGACATAGATAGAGGAAGTGCGAGAGTCTTATGAAAAGTGGTAGTTGATGACACTCTTTGTAGACATGTATCTAGTTGTTCAAAAGTCCCAGGGATTAGTAGCTCTGACTTTAATTTTTTTGTACCAATGATTCTTTAAGAGATTAATTCAAAGTAGTTATTTGATTCGAAGGTCTTATATATGAGGGAATATTATATTGTGGTGATCCACCATCAAGATTGTATCTTCACAACATTGATGTTCCTTTTATCTATGGCTATGTATGGTTTCATTTGGGCTTGTATGAGGAGACGATAAGGGAGTTTCATGTTTCTTAGTGGGAAGTACATCCTGTTCTAACAAATATGTATCATGATTTCCATAGAAAATACCAGTGTCTAGAGATGAAAGGATATAGTGGGATTTTTTGTGAGATGTTTCATCAGTAAGTAGGTGAAATCCGAGCATCAAAACTAGTTGTGTTTTTATAGTCTTTATCCATTCTATAATGGAAGTGGTTTGATGTCACTATTTATTTACTGATAAGATTACCCATGACACCCTTTATGAATGATACAACATGGATTAATGTGTATCTACTAATGAAGGTAGACCACTTCACAGCTATTTGGCAGAGCTTCACTATTTATGACCTGGGTAGTCTCTACATATGGAGAATAGTTCAGTTTCATGGTGTTACAAAGAGTATAATTTCAAATTGGGATCTCCATTTCAATTCTCTTTACTAGATGTTCCTTTTTTCCTCTTTGATAACTAGAGGTAAGAGAGTCATCATTTTTTGGATCTGATCTCATATAGGAGACATCTGAATAGGTTTAGCTGATAAAAAATAATTTAGTGACTATAAAGAGCTAGTAGAAATCCTATACTGACCATTAGAGGTGACCTTTGAAGTTTTAGATTGGTCATCATGTATTCCTTTTGGAATTTCCTAGGCTGGGGCAATGCCATATCAGGAAGAAAGGGAAGCTAGAACATAGTTTTTTCAAGTTGTTTGAGATAGTGTAAAGGGTCAGTCTAGGGGAATACTATTTAGAACTTCCATAGTGATACAATTCTTTGAAAAATTTATTTCATGTTTCATAGCTTTAGGGATATCATCCCAACCCTTCTCACATGATAGATCTTGATGAATTTAATTTGGATGTTGATATGTACGTTGAGGAGAATCCGATTTGGATTGTATAGCATAGTGAGAATAATATCTAAGGGAATATTTTACCCTTAGTGCGAGTGCAGTGGCAGTATGGGTGTGTTCAATAGGATAACTAAGATATGGAATCTAATATGAAAATATAGTGTCCATACTCATTCTTCTATACCCATCAAGATACCAGGGTGAATATCTTAGGGATGAGTTTTTATATGGTGGTAAGGTGATAAGTTCCTATATTTTAATTGGTATGTCCCTATTTAATGTTTTTATAAACCTATTTGTGTTGGTTTTTTATGGTTTTAACCTTGGTTGTTGAGCCTTAGTCAATTTGGGTTTGTTCAATTAGGGTGCAGGAAGGAGGAGTTATGGATGATTCTGCAACGTGGAGGCTTGGTCTACATCATAAGGTGTGTAGCTATGAAATGGAGTACCTGGATATAGTGTAGGGTCCTGGGATGAGGAGAATCCAAGACACTACCATTTTTTATAGATATAATATGGATGTAGAATGCAGTGTATGTTGATTGAATACTATAGTGTGGATACCATAACTACATTGTAAGGTCCTTAGGTGGATTTATTTAGTTATTCTGATTTCAGCACCGTTGATGTGTGGAGCTTGGCTACGATGTAAATCCAATTCATGTTTCAGGTTGCTGTGGTGAGGTGTCTTAGGCTTCACTATAGCCTCTCCCTAGGTTTATAGGATCATCAATGTGGAAGTGGCCATCAATATTAGAAGTTTCTTTGACCAGGAAGTCTATGGATTAGTCCCTTACACTGTGCCATATTTTTCCCTACATTTTCCGTAACACCATAAGATTTCATAGTAATTTATTTTCTTTAAAGTAATTCAATAGCTTGCGCTACACGCAACATCGAGTTTGAGTGCACCAGGACTTACTAAATTAGTCATTCAAAAGAATTAATTAATAGTATTACCTGAATTTTTAATTTTATATACTCCATATAATTTTAGAATCCATATTATGTGTTTCTTAGACATAATAAAAGAACAAATTCATTTTTTCAGATAAAAGTAGTATTTAAAAAAAATGAAATTTTACCACCTTCTAATGGAAATTCATTTTTAAAACCAATATTTGACACTTTTATATATTCAATTTAATGAAATTAAAATCTTCTTTAGAATCCGGACATAAAAATTTATTTTGAATAAATTTTTGGTACTTTTCTGATTACTTTCATATTTTGACGAATACTAAAAAATACTAAATTTTAATTGAAATGAAATTTTTTAATCTAGATAATTTATAGGGCAAAATTATGAATTTTAATGGTTTGGAAGTATTATTAGTTTATATTTTTATCATTTAATACAATTTAGTTCATTATAAGTAATTTCACATTTAAATTTGACATAAACACACACTACTAGAAAAATGATATATAGCCATGGATCTATAGCCATAGTTTTATAAACCTGTGGCTATAGATTAATTTATAGCCACACTTCAATTATAATCGTGGCTATACGGTTATTTGAAGCTATGGTCCGTGGCACCAACTTCATTCCGTCGCTGGATATTCTTATTCTCCCCTACCCTCTCCCCATTGCCCCCGCGACCTCTCCTTGCTACAACCGTCCTCCACCCCCGCGACCTCTCCTCGCTCGGCGCTCCTCCCATTACCCTTGTGAGCTCTCTTCTCTACGACCCTCCTCCACCCTCACGATCTCTCCTCTCGGCGGCCCTCCTCCCCCGACGCTGCCTCCCAATGCGGCCACCCCTCCGCAAGCTCTCCTATCCGCAACCCTCCCCCGACGCTGCCATACAACACAACCACTCCGCCTCCCCACCGACGCTGCTCCTAGGCGGCCTCCCCACCTCCTCCTTCAGTGCGCTGACCAATCCAGCCTTGCGAAACCTAACACAATTTCGACCAACTTCTGTTCATCGCAGATTTTTATTCCATCCCGTCGACCTGTCCTCACGCATAGAAGTATCCACATTATGATGTGTTTCTATAAATATCCCCTTGATTGGGACATCAATGGATGGGAAATAAAGGCATGTCAACTGCTAAGTTCTTTAAACCCTTCGAGATCTTAGATCATATTTTAGAAACAACTTAAATATTGGATTTTTCTCCTCAGTTCAATGCTACGATGAATGTGTTTTATATTTTAAAACTGAGGAGTTGTATACTTGATCCTACTCATGTTATTCAGTTTGATAATATTGTGTTGGAAGCTATTGGTTCCTATATGGAATGATCAGTTTGAATCATCAACTAATGTGAGAAGGTTTTATAAGGGATGCTCATATTGATAGTTAAAGAATAACGGTTGTTTGTATAGCTTCATAATGAAACTTATAAACATGTATTTTTAGTTCTTTCTCAATGTACATAATTTTTCTATCAGGAATCTCATTAATGATTCTTGGTGAGGGGAAGCCTAGTGATGAGAAATTTATAAGGAATCTCATCATGATGAGTTATTAATTCCATTAATTTGAAGTGTGATATTATTAAAATGGATAAACATGGAAGTTTAGGGGGTTTAAGAAGGGTATAAGAAGGGTAAAAGGAATTTGGTGTAAAAAAGGTAAGGTGTTTGGTGTAGGTGTAGAAATAAATACCTAGTTGTCTGATACCGAGTATTTAGCGGTGTCAGGTATAATCATTGGTAACTACTGGTGTAACCACTATATACCTAGTGCCTTATACTAGACACCTAGTAAGATGCAGATGAGTTTTTTTAAATAGGGATTAAAATAGTAATTTTACATTAGATAATTAACCCCTAAAACACCCTTTATTGGGATTTCATTGTGATCCTCATTTTGTAACACCCTTGAGAGGCGATCCTTCATCGCTCTCCATCTCCCATTGAACCTACCTTTGATTCTTATCTAAATTCATCATTGAGTTTCTGAAAATCCCATAACATAATAGATCTAAAGTTGGGAATGCATTGTTTTCTTTATTTTACTACTCTTCTTGTGAACTAAGAGTGAGTCCCTAAATTCCTCAATCGTCAAGGTTTTGAATTCTTGTTTTCCTTTCATCGTTCTTACACTGAATGGTAGGATGAGGTGTTAATTCATGATCTTAAGGTAAGGAAATACTCTAAATTTAGATTTTTATTTCTTCCATATATAATGGGTTAAATCTTAGATTACATTTGTCCTAGGTTTTCTAAATATTTTTAGTAGTTTCATATCCTCATCATGATGATGCTTGAGTTGTTCTATCATGTTAGAAACATCATAATGATTAGTTAAGCCTTAGTCCAAGATTTTTTTTGAGTAAAATAAAATGAAAGAGGGATGAGAAGATCACGAGGATGAACTTCTTGATAAATGAAAGAACCTAATGAGTTTTCCCAGAATATTGTAGAAGAAGTTGGGTCGATGCTTGAGTTATTAAGACAAAATTATTGATATTGGAGCTATTTTTGTGAGTCGTTGATCTTAATGACTGAGACAAAGAGAACATGTAATGGAAGTCTAGGAATTAACTCAATCCTGAAATGAGAGATATTATAAGTCTCTTAAATATGGAAGTGAAGAATTCCGAGGATGCATATGCTAAACTCCAATGATCAATAGATCGAAAAAGAACTAGCGATTAATTATTGAGAAGAAGGATGAAGAGATGATCTGGCAGTGATGCCAGACTATGACTAAAAATAATTATTTCTTTGAAATTACAATTGCATCAAATCCAAAATGAGGAGATCCTCTCTACTTACTGATACTGCATTTTGAAATATCCAAGAAGATTAATATGAAGTTTTTGTATAAAGAGTATTTTGAGATGAAGAAATAATTGATCTCATTGGGAGACATAATTGTCCAAGAGGAGAATAAAAATAAAAAGAAAAGGGTATTTGTGGAAACCTATTAGAGATAACCATTAAATAAATCAAACAAAAAATCAAATGGGTTAAAATAGTTTCATGAGAAGATATAGTTGGTGTGCCAAGTTATACCCGATTTGTTTTGGATTATAGTATAGTGGGAATGGGTTTAAAAATATATTTTTTTACTTGAGGTAACAAAGATCTTGATAGTATAAAAAACTAATAAACAAAAAAATGGTGTTATGTGTTGGGTGTGCCAAGTGAGAAGTGATAGGATCCAATGGTGTTGTAGAAGAGTTGGTTGAGTGAGTTGAGGATTTTGAATAATAAGAATCATGATCCACTACATACTATATAAAGTAATAAGAAGAGTGTATTGAGACAGTGATGATGAGTTACAATCTAGCTAGTTTCGATGAAGAAGATAAAGAGAAGAAGAAAGATAATAGGAAGCTTTCCTTTGAGTTTGAGAAGCCAGTGAATAAGTTTTGAAGAATTGGTAAGTGAGAATAAAAATAGAGACCAAGTTTGAAGTGTTTCTTTATAATTAGTTGAAGAATTTGTTTGTGAAAGAAGATTATTTTTGTGATATAGTGACATCTTGGATAGTATTTATGATCTTCTCCAAAGATGTAAGGAATTTGAGATGATGAGGTAGTGTGATGTTAGTTTGAAGAATGTGGGATAAAGTATAATGGTTCGTTCACTTGTGTTATGGAACATCTTAGGTTTTTTTTTCAGGTATGGAAAATCTTTTTGTTTATGTTTTTTATCATCTGGTTCATCATTTGCAGCTTTTGGGAATTTTGGATCTTTGAAAGAGATACAACATTGATACTGTAGCAACTCATTATGTGAATGAGGGGTTCATTCCCTGAATGCTCATGGATTCTAAAGACAAAGAGCCCCGAGTTAGGTAACCTCGGTCTCAAGGATTCTTTAAACTTCCTCATTCATGTCAATGATTAAAATCAACATCTCCCACTTAATGTTAGGATTTGATTTTCTCACTCAAGAATGAGAGAATATGAATCCATACCATTTCAATGAAGCTTTTCAGAGCACCGTCTAGAATTCTAATTTACATGATTTTAATAGGTTATGGTAGCTTCTCAAGGTTTTATGAACCTTTCTCCCCCATAAGTAGAAACAGTAAATTATATTCATCAACGTGGATCTCTTCTATAGATAGATTTTAGGATATACCATATTGAGAATTCACTAAAATGGATTACTTGAAGTAACATTCTTGATTTTATATCTTGTACAATTTCTTGAGTTCTCTTTGAGATCTAGCTTCAACTTCAATTCCATTCATGGTTAGCACATAAATACAATATGAAATAGAATAAGGTGTTACTATTTGTTTCTTAGTGTGAACAACAATGTTGAGAATGTTTTCTCAACCAATTTTCCTCTTTCTTAATGCTTGCACATTTTTATTCTAGATTTGTTTTTTTTCTTTTTGGAGCATGAAGTTCTTCACTTTCAACTTATTTATGTGAGATGTTCTTATTTTCATAAACCTTCAAGGCACATGCATCACATAATGTAATATTTATCTTCTTTAGGGATTTTTCTTATACTAGTAACCTGATTAAGCAATTGTTGGTACTATATCCATCCATATTACTTGTTCCACAATATTGTTGTCAATGTCATGCCACAAACATTGTATGTCTTCACTTATACAGAAGTAATCTTCTCAAGATATCGTTCTCTTATTTTGATGAAAAAAGGGTTTCCCATTAGTCTTTCTGGTCTAAACTAGTCCAGATTTTGTTTTAGTACCCGCATTATTAGAGGTAACATGTTTATTTTGAGATTTATTAGTAGATGAATTAACCTGCCTTTTTAGACCCTTTTTTTTCACCGGAAACCTTAACTACCTTGTTTCTCTTATATTCTTCAAATCATTCTAAACTTCAAGATACTTTGATTGTGCCTTTATTAGTACTTATTCTCTCAAAGAAAGTTTCTCTTCAAGGTTACTCACTATCTTATCCTCATCAACTGCATTCAATTTGAATTTTTTTATTTCATTAATTTAAGTAGCTTCCCACTTGATATACTTCTTTCCTTAAATCATCTGTTCAAATAATTTCATTAGCAGCCACTTCTACTTCATGAGTTCTGTGTTCTTCTTAACACATGCTTCCAATTCAGATGGGGGGTGGGGTATGCTTCATGGATGTGTTATTTCTATTGTTTATGCATGTACTGATGCAATTATTATTGATATTATGATTAACAGTGTGTGTTTGTAGCTGTTTTGTGTTGAAATGACCACCATAAATTATCAGTCCAATGGGGGTGACTAAATGATGATATTGTGGTAATAATATAAAGAAATTATAGAATCTATAATGGTAATGGATTCATTTATCATTTATCATCACTGATCACATATATATAAGAAGTTGTTATATCTCATTTCTTTTCCCACTATTTTCTTGCAGGTGGTTTCTTATGATGAGGCTGGTTCTATCCACCACCACCACCATCGATGGTAGTGAGTTCAACATTGGATTTGGGTAAGATTTATTTCATTTTTATTCTTTGGATAAATTTTAATTAGGGATTTTGTGATTTTTGGGTTCTTTATATTTTTGTAGTGCTATCTGGATCTCGTTGAGGTGGATTCGAGTTGACGTTGATGAAGGATTACATGTGTATGCATAGTTAGGCATATAAATATATAAGTTCCCCCTTTATATATATTCACTCATGGAAGTATGAATATATATATATTGGGGCTTGGTGTGCTTATATATAGATATGAAAAATGCATACATGTGTAAGTGTAAAGGGGTATATGCAAGTATAAACATATATCTAAGGATCCCCTTGTGCATATTTGGCCTTGAAAATATGTACATAGGGGCTAAGTGTCCTTATATATATGTGAAGTTGCATATGCGTGCAAGCAGAAAAAAGGAAGATTCGACTTGTTGTTAAAAGAAGCGCCTTGAGGTTGAGGTAAGTTTCCTTTGCCTAACCCTTTAATTTGAATTCTATAATTGCTGGAGTATTTTAAAAACTTGTTTTCATTATTATATAATGTGTATATGCTATTCAAATTGGTTGTGGATCTTTATAATGACATTTTAACCTGTTTTACAAGATTTCCCTAAGCCTTCAACGTGGACTAGTAGAAAGTTTCAGCCAACTCAATCGTAGAAAATGAAATTTCCTTCACTTTAGAGATGAAATCATCCTCATTTTGTGAAAACATCAACTGAGAATTCTCACAAAAATCTAAAACATAAATAAAATCTTTGTTTTCATTTCATCAAACACAAACAACTGGATTTGAAAACTTGATACATTCTTCCGTAACATCATTGTGAAACACTTGACCCAGAAAAAGACAGAATTTAACCTATTAAAATAAATCCACCTAGGCTGGATTCACGGTGTGACCAGGGGTTTCACACCATGAATCCCTACCCTTGTGAATTTCATGGCTTGAACTGAGGTTCACAGCCAGAAATATTATTTGTTCATTTTTGGTTATGGATTCATGTATCATTTATCATGTACAGTTAACACACTGATCACATATATATAAGAAGTCGTTATATCTCATTTTCCCACTATTTTATTATAGGTGGTTTCTTATGATGAGGTCAGTTCTATCCACCACCATCGATGATGATGAGTTCCACAATGGATTTGGGTAAGGTTTATTCTATTTTTATTCTTTGGCCCAAATTTAATTAAGTAATTTGTGATTTTTGGGTTCCTTATATTTTTGCAGTGCATTTTGGATTTCGTTGAGGTGGATTCGAGTCACCATTGACGAAGGCTTACATGTGTATTCATAGGTAGACATATACATATATAAGTTTCCCCTTTATATATATTCACTCATGGCAGTATGAATATATATATTGGGGCTAGGTGTGCTTATATATGGATTTGAAAAATTCATACATGTGTAAGTGTAAAGGGGTATATGCAAGTATAAATATATATATAAGGACCCCCTTGTGCGTATTTGTCCATGAAAATATGTACATAGGGGATAGGTGTCCTTATATATATGTGAAGTTGCATATGCGTGCAAGCGAAAAAAAGGAAGATTCAAGTTGTCGTCGTCAAAAGAAAACGCACCTTGAGGTTGAGGTAGGGTTCCTCTTCTAGACTATTTAATTAAATAATGTTTTAAATTACATTTAGTTTCCTTCTTAATTCTACATGTTTATATTAAATTACAATTCTTGAATAAGTGTTAGTTAAGATAATTGTTTCATTTGATAAATAAGTCATGGTTTTGTAATAAAACCCCTCCAACTAAGGTGTGCTGTCTGCAAAAACTCACAGTGGTATACCTTGCTTAACATTATTGAATTGATGTTTTCCTTATACTTGATGTCGTTGTTAGTCATAAAGCACAAATCGTACTTGACCCTTTTTATATCCCTGTAGGGGGTTTTCCTCTTTTTATTAAAACGGTTGTTTGAACCAAGAAACTCTTTAAGTGCCGTTAGACTTTTAAGATGGGTCCCATGTTGTGTGACCATGTCACATGGCATGTGATATTTAAATACAACCAAAAGCCCAGTTCCACAGCCCAGGGGTCCCATAGTACCAGTAATGTCAGATTACATGTTATGTAACCTGTGATTTTCCTGATCCCATGGGGTATTAATTCCTCTAGGTATTCCTACACATTCCTAGATCTCCAAACCTCACCGAATTAGGTATATCAGGGGTCATCCAATCCTCTAGTCATCACAGATTAGCATGCATTTCTTTAAATCTTCTGAGAAAGAATCCTATCATGCCATCCGTATCATACTATTTGAAACAAAGTGGAACAGATACTTCAGTTCCATTCTAATCCACCTCCAAAATCCATGATAAAAATGACCTAAATTGCCCTTATGAAAAACAAGGTCAAAGAAGGCACTGATTACCCAGTGTAAAACCACCAACCGACTAATGGCAACAAACTTTTTAGTTCCAACCATCAACCATCCTGTAGTTAGTCTAGAGCAAACCCTCCCCCACTATCACTATTAATAGGTTCATGGTGCTTTATAATAGCTAACTGGTGACCCCATCTACTGATTTTTAGGAACACCACATACTTCTTCCCCTGTTTACTAAATCCATCCACCCGAAACATAAAATTTCAATTAAAACTTAATCATTTTAAGTAGAAATCACCAAAATTAAATTTTAAGATCCCAAAAAAGAAATCCATAGTCATTACAAACTATCCACAATACGATTTCTCATCCATGAGAAACATTACTAATAATAACTAGTGACTTGAGGTTTCAGGGGTTTGGAGCTGCCTTTGGGCCTACTACTTCCCTTCATAGTTTCCCATCCTCCACCTTATCTATTATTCGGTACCTTGAAGTCTCATTTACCTTCTTCTTCTACGTATTTTTTCCTGGGGTTCGATATGCATCAATTTTGAAATCACTTCTTTCAAGATCAATCACTAGTATTCAGGTCAACCAGAATGTTTCAGTATTTTTCAAATGTTTTCAAGAATTCGAACATTATTCCCTCAAATTTGATAATTCTTTACTTCCCTAATAGAAGAATTGATCCACCATAGGTGTACTGAACTAAGTTCTCATCGATTCTTTCTCAGGTGGCATGAAGTGGTGGATCTGGCTTTGTCTTTGTCCAAATATTCATATTCTTTCAACTGTTATCCATGTTTCCTCTACCAGTGGAACATAATTGTTCACTATAGGAGAGAATCTCGGTTTTCATCCCAATGGATTTAGATTATCAGATTGCATCTGCCTTTTTAAAATCCTTCTTTTCTTACTATTTACAACAATATTCTTTGAAATATTTTAGGTCGACCAGAGGATGCTGAAAGGGAAACATATCATTCATTATTTTTTGTTTGTAGGGATTGACCTGTCTAAGAAACATCTAGAGTTTATTTTCCCCGCCTCCTCCCGCTCCCTTTGCTCCTGGATGGAAGATGCTGCCCCGCGGATGTCACTGGACCTGGCCAACACGCCGCAGTCACGCCGCGGTCACGTCGTGGTCATTCCACGGTCACGCCGTGATTTGGCCCTGCTCTAGGATGACACCCTGCAACGGTTCACAGTGATAGTATTCCATGAGTCTTGTGATCAATGTTGAGACTGACAAATCAAAATTTCTGCCGGTGTGGTGACGAACGGAATGTTACCCCACCTCCTCTCGCTCCGTTCGCTCCTGGCCGGAAGATGCTGCCCCGCGGATGTCGCTGGACCGGGATAACACACCGTGGTCACACTGTGATTTGGCCCTTCTGCAGGACGACACCCCGCGATAGTTCGCAGTGACAATATTCTATTAGTCTTGTGATCAATGTTGAGACTGACTAATCACAATTTCTACCGGCAGGGCGACGACCAGAATGTTACCCCACCTCCTCCCGCTCCCTTCGCTCCTGACCGAAAGATGGTGCCCCGCAGATGTCGCTGGATAGGGCCAACATGCTGCGGTCACGCCGCAGTCACGTCGGGGTCACGCCACTGTCACGCCGCGGTCACGCCGCGGTCACGGCGCGGTCACTCCGCGGTCATGCTGTGATCACGTCCTTCTCTAGGACGACACCTCGTGGCCGTTCGCAGTGATAGTATTCCATGAGTCTTGTGATCAATGTTAAGACTGACTAATCACAATTTCTGCCAGCAGGGCGACGACCAGAATTTTGCCCCGTCTCCTCATGCTCCCTTCGCTCCTGACCGGAATATGCTGCCCCGTGGATGTCTCTGGACAGGGCCAACACGCTGTGGTCACGCCGCGGTCACGTCGGGGTCACGCCGCTGTCACGCCGCGGTCACACCGCGGTCACACTGCGGTCATTCCATGATTTGGCCCTGCTCTAGGATGACACCCCGTGGCAGTTCGTAGTGATAGTATTCCATGAGTCTTGTTTTTGATTCCTGCCTTAAAATGCCGCTGAGAAATTCCACCTGAGACGAAACTAAATTGAAACTCTCACCTAAGGGGGAGCACAAACAAATTTCGATGAAACCGAGTCCCAGCGTTTTCCACGTTTGAAGGAAAAATTCAACCCAAGGTGTAGAAGACCTAACGATGAGTTGGACAGATTTCAAGGTGACGATGGAATTTGTAGCTTGGAAATCTCAAGATTAAAGATCAATGAAGCTGATTCATCTAGTTGTACACCGCGTGAGTCTGTGACTTTAGTCGAATTCGACCGAAGTAAGTTTGATCGGAAGGATGATGATGAACCAGCTGTACGAGATTGAAGACCGCTATGCACATCATGATGTTGGTTCAATTGAAGCGTCAGTGAATGTTTAGGTTTCAGAGAGGCGCATATGAAACCAAAATGAAGTTTTTATTCAGACAAATGAAGCAACAAAAGATCTTCAATCAAGCTTTGGTTGAGCTTCAAACCAACGTGTCATATGTTTGAATCGATGAAGATGGTAGGGTTAGGCGCGCAGATCCCACAACCAGAGTTGGAGAGAGCTGAGAATTCATTGAGATGGTTGAGGAAATTCCAAAATCAACTGATTGAGTCTGTATCTCAGATGAACTGCTACGTGTGAACCTGATCAAGCTTTCTTATTGAAGACACTTTGTTAGTTGATTTTGTCTGAAATCAGTAATGAAGACGGTGGGGAACTCTTCCCTCTTTACCACTGCGGTTTCAGTTTTGAAGGAACCTACCCGACAGGTGCTTACTTGAATGCTCCAACGAAGTTCCCATTGAAGGCGATGGCACTGAATAAGATGACATTGTTCCGGAAGAGAATGCAGAGAAGGTGTTTGAAAAATCGCCTCAGTGAGGTTAGTTGACTTCACCGCTTGAAACACCAGTTGCTTCAACATTAAAAAATTAGGAGAAATACCAACCCATGCCAGGTGCACGAAAAAAATTATCAAATGAAGTTCCAGCCTGCTGATCCACACCTTCCTATTGAAGCCTGAACCCAGGTTGAAGAGCTTCCACAAATTAAGTGTTCGGTTGAAAATGAAGGTGACCGTGTCAATCTCTGCACAAGTGTAAAGAAGATAGCTTGATGAATACTAGAAGTATTTCCTTGCCCAATATTGAAGCCCATAGACCAACTTCTTAGGCCTAAGAGGCCCAAGTTGTCCAGAACCAGGTCCGAATACCAGCAGCATGTGAATCAGTAAGGCTCCTCATCACACGAGAATGCTGAGAAGAGTAAGAATTCCACCATAGCCACGATGAACCAAAGCATTTGACCCTCTAAAACTTCACGGAAGAGTACATAGCTCAATCGTGGGAGGGGAATGATTTAACAAGGACAATTCGAATGATGCTCTCTCATGAAGAAATCTCGACCATCAAGCTGTGCATGAGGTGTCAATTTGAAGAAAGGGAGTCGGGCTTGGAATTTGAGGAATAATTCAGAATTTCTAGGTTCATTGAAGTTAATTTTCATGCTAATATTGTGGTAGATAATGGAGGATTAAAAAACCTTGAGTATTTATATAAGTGGGACCACTCTTCCATAGAGGTGGGGGGTGCTTCCAAGACTAGATCAATCATGCTTTTGCTACTTTTCTCTACCATCTTTTATCTCATTCTACTGTAATACTCTGATTATGGCAGATTATGCCATTTGTGGTCACACTAAATATAATCCACCCATCCTCCTTGTTTAATTATACCTGTTAATGCTTAACCCTCCTGCTTACTTCTTTGGTTGTTTTTAATTTCATAATCATTAGGATGTTTCTACTTTCTTCTTCTTTTAATTGCTTCTTCTCTCATTCTTGAAATTGCACACACTTGCTACTTGGATTCAATGCATTGCCTACGATCATGGGGAGTGGGTTGGTCTGACAGTGATTGAAAATTTCCAATCATTAGGATATGAAAGATTAGGGAACCCAGTCCCTCAAGTTGTGGTGGAATTTTCAAAACCAGTAGAGGCTTCATCAAGGGATGATTCTAACAATTGGTTGGCAGCTTTATTACTCTTGAAGTTGAACTTTGGGCAGTAATTCATGCAGTTAAATATGAAAGCATTTTGGATGGAATAAGTTATGGATTGAAATTGACTTCTTTTTGGTGGTCAACATACTCATGTGTAAATCTACATTGTTCCCACTGCAGCTCTACAAGGAATGGATGGATTATTATTTTTATTGAGAGAAGATACACTTCATGGAATCTCACATATGTAGGGAGGCTAATATAGTGTTCGATGCAGTATCTAAGAATTTTTTAGAGAATGAGACTTTATTTTGGTTTTTTATCTCAATGATGAATTTCTTCACCTTTATCACTCTAATGTAAAGGGTGATGTCTACACATATCTCTAAATTCTATTTATTGTATCTCCACTTTATTTTTAATAAATATGATGTGAATGGGTATTCTAACCCATTCCATGGACCTTCTTGGGTTATTATATCATGTTACATGTTGTCACATATTTTTATTTCTAGTTATTCCATGATTATAGGGTACCATACAATATTAATGATTTTTATTTCATGATTAGACATATAGAGTAGTGGTATTATTGTATATTATATATGTGGGTATTGTAGGACATGGTAGAGGAGGTTATGAATTGAAACTTGTATACCAAATAAATGTATGGGGGGCTGGTGCAGGAGGGCTGTGTACAGGAGGGATGATATGTTATGTCATCCGCTGAGTGTGGCTTGGATCCTTTGAGGTAGGGTCCCTCTCTCAGGCAGGGGGGGATGTCCAGGCAGGGGGGGGGGGTGTCCAGCAGGGGTGGTGTTGTCCAGGCAGGGGGGAGGGGTGTCCAGCAGGGGTGGTGATGTCCAGGACGGGGGGTGGGGTGTCCAGAAGGGAGGGAGGGGGGGGGGTGCTGTCCAGGCAGGGGGGAGCGGTGTCCAGGAGGGAGGGAGGGGGGGGTGATATCCAGAAAGGGGGGAGAGGTGTCCAGGAGGGAGGGAGGGGTGGGGGGGGGGGGGCTGTTCAGGTAGGGGGTGCTGTCTAGGCATGGGGGAGGGGTGTCCAGCTGGGGTGGTTCTGTCCAGGCAGGGGGGAGAGGTGTCCCAAATGGAGGGAGGGGGGGTGCTGTTCAGGCAGGGGGTAGGGGTGTCCAACAGGGGGGGCTATCTAGGCAGGGGGGAGGTATCCAGGAGGGAGGGGGGGGGGGGGGGATGGGAGAGGTGTCCAGGAGGGGGGGGAGAGGTGTCTAGGAGGGGGGGGGGGTGCTGTCCAGGCAGGGGGGAGGGGTGTCCAGCAGGGGGGGTGCTGTCCAGGAGGGGGGGGGGGTGTCCAGGGGGGAGATGTGTCCAGGTAGGGGGAGAGGTGTCCAGGAGGGAGGGGGGGGGGTGCTCTCCAGGCAGGGGGAGGGGTGTCCAACAGAGGGGGGGGGGGTGCTATCCAGGAAGGGGGAGAGGTGTCCAGTAGGGAAGGGAGGGGGGGGGGGGTGCTATCCAGGAAGGTGGTGTCCAGGGGGGAGAGGTGTCCAGGAGGGGGGGGGGGGGGGTGGGCTACCACATTAGATGATTTCTTAATTCCATTCAGAAGAACTTCTCAACTACACATATTGATTGTTGTGATGACATCATATATATCTTCATTCAACATCAATCAATACATAAATTTTTTTGGGAACCATAGTTCTATTCAGATCCACTATAACTTAAATATCATTATGACTTGAACTTTTTACAACCACTCATAAATCTCCCATGTTGGCAAAAGATGATTAAAATATTATTAAATTGGGGGGGGGGGGGTGCTGTCCAGAGGGGGCTTTGCAGGGGGAGGAGGGGGGGATGTCCTGGGGAGGCCTTGTAGGGGGGAGGGCTGTCCAGGGGGGGCTTTGCAGGGGGAGGGGTGCTATCTAGGGGAGGCTTTGCAGGGGGAGGGGGCTTTAGGGGGGTGGGCTGTGCAGGGGAGAGGGTGGGGGCTATTTTTTGGGGGGGAGGGGGGGCTGTCTAGGAAGGGGGGGGGGCTGTCCAGGAAGGGCTTTATAGTGGGGAGGGGGCTATCCAGGGGGGCTTTGCAGGGGGGGAGGGGGGCTGCATGAGGGGTTGTCTACTGAAAGGGGAGTGGGGTGTCCAGGGGGGATTTACCGGGGGTGAGGGGCTTCAGGGGGGAGGGGGGATGAAAGGGGAGTGGGGGGGGGGGTATGTGTAGTGGGGTTGGGGGGGTATTTTTTTTATGGATTTTCAGACCATATAGCCACGATTTTAAATCATGGCTATTGGTTAATTGCCACAGTTTTTAACCGTGGCTATAGGTCTAATGCCACAGTTTAAAACCGTGGAACAAAAGTGCGTCTTCCCTCTTGTATAGCCACGGTTCTAAACCATGTATATAGTGATATTACCATGGTTGGAACTGTGGTTGTATACCTATAGCCACGGTTCGAACCGTGGCTATAGATCTAGAGCCACGGTTCCAAACCGTGGTTATAGGTCTAGGCCTATAGCCACGCCAAACATAGCCACGGTTCCTCAAACCGTGGCTATTACCTATAGACATGGTTTGAGGACCTATATCCATGGTTTAGAACCATGGCTATAGCCCGAATTTCCAGTAGTGACATGTCAATCTTTTAACAGTTTTTACTTTTTAAAAACACGCTTTTCGGTTTCGACAATGGGAATTAATTTAAATTAATTAATGAAACTTCTATGTTTTGAATTTGGTAAATTAGAATTCATTTTTTAATTCTGAATATCAAAATTAGCTTAGGGTGAATTTTTGGTATTTTTCTGAAAACATTCAATTTATGAGGAATTGTGAAAAACACTGCGTTATAGTTTAAAACTGGCGTTTTATTTAAATAATTATTTATTTTATTTAAATTTATTTTAAGTAAAAATAGATATATAATACCTATATAAGTTCAATTTAATTCATTGGAGTCATTTTACAATAAAATTAGGTCCATAGAATTTTATTGAACTTTTTACCGTCTTTTACCCACCTTCTAGGAGCATTTGCAAATTTCCATAAAACTTAATTTTACCGCTTTTGTGAGTTTAATTTCAAAAATCCAAGAGACATGGTTGAAATCAGTAATTAAAATGTTGTTCAAAAATATTAAAATAATTTTTGGTGAACAGTAACTTTTGACTTTTATTTACCACGGTTAAAAGTAAACAGGGTAATTAAAGGTAAAAATGATATGATAATTACTCTAAAACATGTCCTAATTATATTGGATAAGTGTAATTAGACCAAAAAAACCTTAGGAATAAAATATTATCCTTTTTGGCTCACTTGGACTAGATTTGGACATTTATTATTATTTTATTTAAAGAAGAGTTAAAAGAGTTAAATTCAAAGTTTTATAACTAAACCATTTTTAATATAGGGTTAAACATAAGATAAATTCGACTATAAATATTCATTAGAAAGATAAAAATATTTCCTAAAGAATTGTATTTTATTTTAAATTTTAGACATTAAATAATTAAATTTATTTATGACACAATAATGATGCAGTAATTACCTTATTAATGAAAGATTAAAATAATTAATATTATAAATATCCAAATAAATGTAATTTGAGAATTTTGATAAATTAAACTAATTTTATAGGATAATATGAAATGTTAGGGTTGATTAAATAATTTTTTTGAAGTAATCATGCTGTTATGATTTTCACAAAAACCAAATACTAAATAATGTCAAAATTGACATAAATGACGTTTAAAAAAAATACTATATTATTGGTTGATATAATATTCATAAAAATATAAGGCTCAGCCAAAGGTCTTAAATAATATTATATATGTCATTAAAGAGCCACTTGAGGTTCTCTTGGAAGTCTAGAGTATGTTTATTAACCATATAGTGTAAGAATACAAGAAGAGACGATAAAAGTTAAACTATTTAACTAAGAGTTAAATCTAAAAGATAAGGTTAAAATGGTAACCTAAACTTGTCTCAAACCTATTTTTTTGAGAGTTGTTAGACCCATACCCACCCTATATTCGAAATAAATCATTTTTATCCATTAGAAACCGAAAATTATTTTATTATAAAATAATATTTCAAGGTTTTTCTAAAGTGACCCTCACCTCTCTTATAAAAGGGTACTTTACCTTCTCCTAATTTCACACCTCCAAATCCATTTGGATCAGCCAAAAACTACCAAAATAACCTCCCAACATCACTAAAACCAACCTAGAGTCCTTAATTAGATCATAAAACCAACCTAAGGATCCCTTTCAATCAACTCAAAAGGAAACACTCAAGGAAGAGGTAATGATTTCACAACCCTCTTTCAAGTTATTTTCTTCTTCCACTTCCTTTTTTTGGTTTCCATAACAAAATAATAACACCAGTACCTTCTAAATACTATGATGTTATTATAAATATGTTACAACCATATTCGTTATTCTACCCATCCTATAAACGACAAAGTCACCATACGTGCGTACGCACGACTTAACGTCTCCACGTCGTGGTGTAGTTTATTATTCAAACACTTCAGTATTTTGATGGGTATGATAATGAGTATAACTGATGTAAATAATAAATATTACATGATAATTATTATGTATATATGATATATCACCCAATTAAATATTATTTTACCATCAATATAATGATATTGTCACTCGTGCGTCCGTACGGATTACCGTCTCCACGAACGCGATGAGATTCATTCCCCATTAGAATCATTCAAGAATAATTTTTATTTTATGATGAAAAATAATTTTTATGAACATAATTTAATTCTATATATGAATAAAGTACATCATATTTATAAAAAACATGGCTTACATAACTAAGCATATAAAGGAAAACGAATCAGTTAACACCCAAAATGAGGATACTACTGAAATATTATTAACAAAGAAATATGAGAAGATCATATATGATATCATATTTATGTATTTGGTTCTTTTATAATTTAATAACAATTATTTCACCATTATACAGGAGGTTACCCTACCCTATACTAAGGAAAAGTACAAGGTATGGAGTTTCTTATCTCACTTTTAATTCCGTGAGATTTCCTTTGTTTGCCACTTATTTAATGCATGTGGTGTATCATGTACTTACATTTGATTTATATTATCATGATTATCTTTATATTTATGGAATTATGTAATTAATTTGGTGGTTATTAACTTTTGTTCATATGAATCGATTGATTAGAATGTGGTAAGGGGTTTTCATCTCACTTTTATTACCATGAGATTCATGCTATATTTGCCCCTATTACCTTTTGTGTGGTTTATGTACTACCCATGATTGTGTTGATCTCAAAATATAATTTAATTTATGGGTATTTAATAATAGTTTTATGATCCTTCTTTCATGGGGTGTATGTTTCATAAGTTACCAAATCGGTAAGGGAATTTCAAATTTCAATTTCCAGTCATTCAGTTTTACGCAAACTTCATTGATTACTTTACTCCAAGATTATGTATGAAATCAATATTTATTTACTTATGTAGTAATTTCAACTCCCCTTTGTTTGGATATACCTTTTATACATATAATCACTCCATTGATAAATTCTCAGGTTATCGATATAAACTTGATAAGAGTAATTTTAACACAATTTCTATTCATTGAGTTAAACATCCAAGTCATTGGTGTTGTTTTTACAAGAATATGTGTGAATGTCCTCTGATTTATTTACACTTAATATCCAATCATATTGAGTGTATTTATATTTTTCACACGTAATTATGTCATTGATTTATGCTTAACATAAGGATACAATCTTTATAAAGGAATTCATCTCAACTTACATTCCATTGATACGTCTTTTTTGTTATGCACCAATTCACTTTTATTTGGTGTATATACTGTACTTTGACATAGTATATCATGAATCCCTTTATTATCATGATATTATAAAGTTTTTATTACCTCAATTATTTTTATTCAAGCATCTCTCATTTGGTTAGGAACTCTAGCTAAAATATCATTTTAATTTTTTTAAAAATTTATTCTTCTAAATATTTATCATTAATGTCCATGTTTTAAAAATGGTTTTAAGTTTTTATTTATATGGAAATTAATGTTCTAAAATTGAAATTAATTTTAAAAGTTTAAAAGTGTTATGGGACACTTTGATTCAAAAATCTATTTTAAATAGCTTGTTGATAAATAGTGAGACTTTTAAATGTTTTCATGAAAAAGGGATATTTCTCTCAAAGATTTCTACCAATCATTTTCAACTATATCAACATCCTTTATGGGATATTATTCTTGATCGAGGTTTATTTATATTGATACAAATCTTTCATACTGTATTGAAGGTTTTTTGATATGTTTGACTGTGGATGTGTTGTTTTTATACCATTCATGGTTTATGGATAAAATATTTAAATTTAGTATACTAGTTTTAATATGAATGTTTATGTTATGTTTAATCCTTTTTATATGAGGAATTCATTGGACTTAGTAAGTGATGGGTGGAGCCCGCTATTTCTCCTCGATGCATCATTAGGTCTCATGAGATAAACTAGTGTCTTGGAACAAGGCCTTGACAAAATATTATTTCTAGTCTTGGCACAAGGCCTTGACTATGTTGTTATGAAGTCTATAATTATGCATTATATCATTATGAAATTGGATATTGATATTACATGTGATTATTCAACTAGTAGAATATCCATGTGAATAATTAAATGACATTATTTGATTTATCTTTTCCATATTATGTTGAAGTTTAAGTTTAAAAGGCTTGTGTTCTAATCTTATACATTTCCTTAAATGTTTGTTCATATTTATGACAGTTTCCACTATATTGTTATCCTTACTGAGTATCTGAGCTCACCCCTTTCTTATGTTTTATTTTTCCCAGGATTAAAAGAAGTATATTACGATTAACCTATAGTAATTGGATAAGGGATATAAGAGTGTTCAAAGGGGACACAATACTGTTTTTTTATTTCATGATGTAATGTAAAACTTATGTATGTATCTAGTACTTCCAAGGCTACTAAACTAATCTGTTTTAAGGACATTATTCCTTGTATCATGCCAATGTTATGTAATAATGCACCAATTTTGGGTAAATGGGGTTGGGGCGTTACATTTTCCCTTAAAAAACATGGTCTAGGGGGCTATGTTATAGTCTTATATTTTATAGTCTCTCAATAAATATCTTGAACCTCTATGAACCAATTTTCCTTACAAATCTTCCACTCGAACCTTAGGCACCCTATAGATTCCTTTAAAAGATTTTGAAGCTCCTTTTAATTGGATTCAACCCCTACATTATAGGGAACATTCATCGGTGATATAAGGCTTCCTATAGTGTCATATGAGTGTAATATTTGAACTAGAAGCAACTTCCATCAGACCATTGTGTTCTTGGAAAAAGAGTGTGAAATAAGAAGGAATGTGGAACCATCTTATAGATTGATGATTACCTAAGTCTTCTCTGATTTTGAGGTATATGGTTTAGATAAAATCCATAAAAATAAGTTTTTCTATCCTTGTGGTATGTGAAATAATTGTAATCATTCCGAAAGAATGTTCGAATGACATTTCCAATTGAAATAAACCACGGTTCAAGATAATGACTTTGCATAAACCTTTCATAGACCCTTCTAGGTATGTTGGCATTGGTATCATACTTATGAGCACCCATTATTAAATCTTACTCTTAGACTAATTGTGAATTTTTTGACTTGGTAGAATTAATTTTGGTATAATAGGTGATTTTTTGTGATTCCTTAAGATAGGATCCTAAAAAATTATTTTTTTTATAATTTTCAGAATAATCCACTTTAAGGGGGAAAGTGGGAACCCACATGACTTTCACAACCAAAGAAAACCCCAAAACCAAAAACATAACCATAACACATCAACCCAGTTTTAAAATTAAAATATTCAAAATTAAAAACCAAAAGCATCATCATCACCCACTAAACATTGACATTGATGCCTTGGTCCAATCATCGGACCTCCATCACGACTGACATAGCAACCCATCAAGGACATCTGAATCACATCATGAGAGTCTTCATTAGAAAAAAAACTCTGGAAAGATCAAAACCTCATCGACACCATCTCATCATCAAGAATCACCGTCTGGAATCTGACATCACCACCAAAATACACCACAGAAGAGTTCCATAGGAAGAAGAAATCCATCCACCATCAACACTGTCGCCACAATAAGGAATACCAAGAATATCGTCTAAACCACGAACCCGACAAGGATCTTGAACCAATATACCATAGATAGAGAACTAAAAATAAAAAAATAAAACATAAAATGATGTAGAAGATCACCAATATGTGGATGAACACAAGAGGAACCGTCACATGAAGCAGCTGGAAAACCTCAAAAAGAAGGACGTACACACTGATACCGACCCCCCCAACAAGAGCAGAGAAAAGGGAGAGCATGAAGATGATAAAGGAACAAAAAAAAACCTCTGACACAACCCCAAACCACTGAATCACCATCGTGACAAACCATCACGGGGCTTTGAAATGACGCGATAGGCGATAAGATTAGCGTAGGAAGAAAACGAGGCCCATAAAACAAACAAGAAAATAGATGAAAGACACCATAAAAAACCTCCCAGAAACAATAATAAACTACATGAGTTCCATCATGTAAAACCAAAATAGGGTAAAAACACAATGGATCTTGAGATAAAAATATAAAGACACCATTTTATTCCATCGAAACATCAAAAAAGTAGCATTGACAATGAGAAGAGAACCCTATGGTGAGAGGAAGGGGGAAGGAGAGGAAGCATAGAGAAGAGGAAATCACCATCATTGGAACAAAGAGGGGGAAGTAAAGGAAATTGGGGAATATATCTGAAGCTATTTTAAATAATACTTAAGGATATTATAGAGGAAGCTCTAGAAGATGTCGAGTATGGAGTGATGGAGAGAATCGGGTGAGTGAGGAATCATATTTCTTAAGATATGATCACATGGAATAAAAACCATTTAACTGACGAGTAATCAGATTGGAATGTTAACCTGATGAGTTTTGGTTATTTTGGAATGTTAAAAAGTTTTGGGATAGATTGAAAAACAAAACTAAATTGTGGAAATTATTATTGTAATTGGAACCTTGAACTTGTGAAATGTAAATTGATAGAAAAACGGTAATTTTATGAGTTGATATTTATGTCTTATAATGAAATATATTTCATTCTTGATTTTGACCATGTATTATGTTGTCCCATATTATTATATTCTCATGAATTTTGGTTATGCTAATATTATTAGAGGGTTCTATCCTAGTCATACTGAAATTATTAGAAGGTTTCTAACCGAACATGATGAAATACTTATATAACATTGACTTAGACATTCTAAAATTCAAAGAGGGATCCTACCTGAACATACTAAAATTATTTTAGGGATCTGACCCAGACATGCTATAATGTTTATAGAGATATTCCCAGTTCACATGTGATGATTTGTTGGATATACCCTTGGAGTGTTATGGTTATGGTTGGAATGGTTTCATGAAATCCTTAGATATATTTGGAAATGTTCCAAAGTAGGTTTGGATGAAACTGAGTTTCATTCTGGAATTAGAGGGTAAATGGGTTTATTTTATGATATTTTTTTATTAAATTAATAGCCCATATTTATTGCTTTATTGCATGCACTGTATACTCATATTGGTTTTTAGACACCATTGGTGGTGGCCTAACGAGTTGTACTCACACCCTTTCCATACCACTATTTTCAACACTATAAAATTTTATTTATGTAGGTTGGGATACGGGAAAGGGGCCCTGATACTGATGATTTATTTATATATGGGTTGGAGTTTGGGGATTGGACCAACATGGGTATGAAGACCAAGTAACTCAAAGTATTTTATCTTTATGATTAGTATTTTATTTATTTGACTTATAGCATGTCATTTAGTTACATTCATAATTTCATTACATTGTTTCTATTATTATTTGATCTTTAGATTCATGATTTATTATTCTATAGATACTTGTTAATTATTTATGTTGTTTCCTCTATTTCCTTTTCTCTATTTTTATTTTTTTTGTTATAGAAACTCTGTTAGAGTGGGTATAGTATACCTACTATATTTCTTACACCCATTCTACTAGTCGAAATCCATTGGAATATAGGGATACATGCCTAATATAAGGCCCCAACCTTAAATATTACTTAACATTGAATTAAATGAATAATTCCCATTGAGGATATTTTCAGGTTTAGAGTTTTAGATAATTAGATCTTAACTATTACATGTCAAAATATTACAAAGTAGACACTTATACTTAGTTTCCATAAAATAAAACTCTTAAAAAGAAACATGTCTAGTTCTATGTTTTATATAGCATGACTTTACCTTGATACCATCCTTGACACTATTCCACATTAAGTCCTGTGAAAAACATTTCAAAAAAACTTGGGGTGAGCATAAAAAGCTCAGTAATGGAAACACAAAGAATGAAAACTGTTAGTTTTTCAAAACAACAAGTAAACCATGTATACTTTATCAAAGTAATACTTTTCACCTTTATGAAGTAGTAAAAAATCTTCACTGAATAAAATATCAATACTTACCCTTTTGTAACCAAAAGATTACTATAAAACCCATATAAAGAACACATAACATATGAAGGTAACTTGGGACATAAACATACTTAAATGGAATAACCATACGTTCGACTTCCACACATATCACTTAATGGAATATCCATACGGCCGACTTCCATACCCAATGCATTGGAGGTTATAACGTAACCACCCGTCCTGGTATTCATGGCACCACCCGTCATATGGTTTATCACATAACCACCCGTCAAATGTCCAAGTACAATTATAAAATTATAAGACATAAAACAAATATAATGGGAAGAAAAAATTTCCAAACTTTGATCACAATATATCACTTAAATATATTGACATAAAAAATCCATTATAAAAACCATTTTCAATAACAAAATACATAAAAGAGTATATGGTATTTATTTCATTTTAAAAAACATTACAACTTGTTGAGAAAGCCAAAGACCAAATAATACTCGCGGCGGCGGAAAAGGTCATTGTCACCGCGTATGTTAAAAGAAACATTCCTTTTTGTCTTTTAGTAAAACACTTCGTATAAAAATATTCCTTTTGAATAAAATTAAAAGTCAAAGGGGTTTATACATTGTTTAAAAGAAAGTTGTGCATAAAACAAAATATGCCTCAATGAAAGGAGATTGAGACGAAGTCCCTTACCTCGGGTCCGACTTGAATCAATCGTTCTTTAACATCCTGAATAATAAACTTGAGTTAATTTATACTTTCTTAAGAACCTTTTTCAAGTTAATTATTCCTTTTATATCACTTATTACCATGTTACGAACACTACTTTATTATTTAAGTTAATAATGGTCGTTTTGTCGATCCTTGGCACTTGAGTAAAAAATAAACTCTTTATAATTACAAGTTGTTCATGTAGTAAAATATCCATTATATCAAGAATTATATTCATGATGTAGATATCATATATATCATATATATCCAGCATATACATGTATTTACAATAGTATATAACATTTAGTGGTAAGAAATGAAATGCACCATTCATGGAGACGGTAAGCCGTACGTACGCATGAACGCTACTTTCATTTCTATTTCATATTTAATGGAGTAAAATAATAATGATATAAAGGTATATTATAATTCCAGTATAATATCATATATAATATCATTAACTCCATCCTTTATACATCCCACGTATGGCATTAACGAATCAAATCACTTTGAGTGGGCGGTAGTCCGCACTTCCTAAAATGAAATTATCGTGTTTACCCACAAATTGGAAACCATAAAGGTATGACAAAAATGGAAAATACAGAAGCTTAAGTAAAGCATAAACATATTATATATCACATATAAATATAGTGACATCTTAATGTCCACCTTTTAAGGTGTTATATGAGTGTTGAGCAATCATCGTTTCGTGAGGTAGAAATTCTCCATCCACAGAAACAATATGTTATTTAACCATATTATGTAGGTGTGTGTAAGTTTAGCTAGAATCCTTAACATAACAACATAATAGTATATTTAAGATACCAATGTTGTTGTAAAATAAAGGAATAAAAAGAGTTTAGGTGGTTGGAGAATAAAAATAAAACATAAGAACACAAGAGAAGACACTACCTTTAAAACGGGAAACTCTTTTTGATTTGAGATCAAAGGCTTCCTTTGGAAGACTTCTGCCCAATGTGAGGATTCTATGAGTAAGAGAGGGATTTAGAGAGACAAAATGGGCAGGGGTTGGCCGAGCCAAAGTCTTGAGAGGTGTGGGTAAGGTGGTAGAGGTGGGGGCCTTTTATAAGAGGAGAGGAGGGGCACTCTTGGAAAGTTATAAAAGGGTACATTATTGTAAAATGCTTTTCGGATTTAAAAGGTCCCAAAATTATATATTTCGAGGATAAAGTGATAATAGTTCTAAATACACCCATATAATAGGTTTTTGACATGTGTAGGTCTTATATTTTACATTATCTTTTCATTTTATTTAAATTATTAAATAATGAGGTAATCACTGCATCATCATGGTGTCATAAATAATTTAATTTATTTAATGTCTAAAAATTATAAAAAAAATATAATGATGTAAGAAATATTTTTACCTTTCTAATGAATATTTATAGTCAAAATTATGACTTGTGTAACCCCATTTAAAAATTGTTTTAGTAAAACATCTAATGTTTGTGACATTTTTATTTTAACTTTAAATAAAAAGTTTTTAATGTCATTTTCCTACCAAAGTGGCTCCATGGGGTCCCCAAGTTGACCCATGGATTTTATTGGTCGGCCATGACACATCCAATAAGGGTAGGACATGTTTCAAGGTCATTTCATATTATTAAAACATTATTTTTACCTTAAATTACACTAATTACCTCTAATCGCGATTAAAAACTTAAAAGTTACTATTCACAAAAAAATTATTTTAATCCCATTGAACCAAATTTTACTTCCTAATGAAAACCATGTATGTCAGATTTTTGAAATTCAAAACACAGAGGTGGTAAAATTTCATTTAAACGAAAAATTAGTTTTTTAAGTACCACTTAGTGGTTTCACTATTCATCAAAAATTGAAGTTTTTCAGAAAAATACCAAAACTTCACCCTAAGATATATTTGATATTCCAAATTCAAAAATGATGTCTATTTTAAAAAATTCAAAACATATAAGTTAAATTAATTAATTTAATAATTAATTCCCGCTGTTAGGACAAATAGCGTGTTTTTATGAAATAATATATATCAAAAGATTGACACTAGTTTAAGTCCAATTTCAAAGTGAAATTAATTCCAACAACCACTATTGGATTAAATGGTAAAAATATATTCTAATTTCACTCTAAAACCAATTAAAAAGATAATGTAATCATATAAATAAATTAGATTAAAAAGAGGTTTTGAATTAAAATACAACATTTTCACTATTCATTAAAAAATGAACTTTATCGGAAAAATACCAAAAATTTACACAAAGTAAATTTTGATGTCATGATTCTAAAGAATAGTTTTATTTGGTCCAATAGAATTTGTAAGAGTGACCAAAACTATATTTAATGACGGTTCGCCATCAAAAGGCGATAAGTGGACCTTTAGTGAAAATTAGAGTATATATGCCTAAAATTGAATTCTTTTCTTATTTTAAGCCTTTATCTTTTATTGGATAAATATAAAAACATTTAAAAAACATATATAATCATATTTTAGTTATTTCTATTCATTACCACCAATACAACGGCTACGTGTTAACTACCATTTAAGATAATATTATTTTACTACTAGTGTGCAACGTAAGATTTCAAAGAAACTATTTGTTGCGTATCAGGTACGCTATCGAACATAGCAACCCATTTAAAGTAAAATTAATATTTAATTAGTAAATATTAATAATTATGAAAATGTTTTATTCTTTATTTACCTGGGATGTTACATCCTTCCCCCCTTTTGGGAATTGCATCCTCACAATTTTATTCACTTATCAAAATAAGTAGGGGTATTTATCCCCCATAAAATTTTCAGATTCCCACATTGCCTCTTCAACCATATGGTTTTTCCACAAAACCTTTACCTGGTGAATTACCTTATTTCGCAACACTTTCTCTCTTCGGTCAAGAATCTGGACTGGTTGTTCTTCAAAAGAGAGATTCTCTTCCAACTGAACTACCTCTGGGATCAAAACATGAGATGGATCTGGCATATACTTTCTCAACATCGAAACATGAAAAACATTGTGTACCTGAGATAAACTCGGAGGTAAAGCCACTCGGTAAGCAACTGATCCAACTTTCTCCAGAATTTCATATGGTCCAATGAACCATGAACTCACCTTTCCTTTCTTACCCAATCGCATCACACTTTTCCACAGTGAGACTTTGAGAAAAACATGATCACCTACCTCGAAAGAGAGATCCTTCCTCCTGTTGTATGCATAACTTTTCTGTCTGCTCTGAGCTGTTCTCGTGTGTTTCTAAATCAACTAAACTTTTTCTACCATCTCTTCTACCAATTCTGGTCCCATAAACTTACTTTCACCCACTTCATCCCAGAAAGCTGTAGTTCGACACCGCTTCCCATACAATGCCTCAAATGACGCCATCTGTATACTGGAATGAAAACTGTTATTATAAGAAAACTCAACCAAAGAAAGATGTTGGTCCCAGCTTCCCTGATAATCCATCGAACAAGCACGTAGCATATCCTCCAAATTCTAAATTGTTCGTTCTGACTGCCCATCTGACTGAGGATGAAAATCTGTACTAAAATTTAATTCAGTACCTAACGACTTCTGAAGGCCCTTCCAAAAGTTAGAAGTAAACCTGGGATCACGATCAGATACAATGGATAGGGGAACTCCATGCAACCTGACTATATCTTTAAGATACAATCGAGAAAGTTGATCTAGAGAGAAAGTATCTCGAATAGGAAGGAAATGAGCAGATTTAGTCAAGTGATCAACAATAACCCAGATTGCATTATTACCTAGAGATGTCCTCGGTAATCCCACAACAAAGTCCATGGTTATATTTTCCCATTTCCACTCGGGCACTGGTAAAGGCTGAAGTATCCCTTTCGGTAACTACTTATATGCTTTAACCTGCTGACAAGTCAAACACTTCACAGTAAAATCAGCAATAACCCTTTTCATTCCATCCCACCAGTAATACTCCTGAAGATCTCTATACATCTTAGTACTTCCTGGATGAACTGAAAATGGAGAACTATGAGCTTCACATAACAACTCTCTATTCAACTGTGAATCACTAGGCACACATAATATCTTCCCAAATCTCAAAACACAATCATTATCAATGTTGAATTCAGGAAACTTACCCTTCTGAACCAACTCTACCTTTTTCTGCAACTCGCTGTCTTGCTTCTCTGCTTCCTTAATTCTGTCTGATAGAAAAGATTTCACTGATACCTGAAACAAAACAGAAGGACATCCTGCACCAACAACTTCTATGCCAAATTTCATCAAATCAAAAACCAAAGGATCTTGTTCCAAATGTAACATGGTTAATGAAGCATTACTTTTTAGACTCAAAGCATCAGCCACTTTATTTTCTTTTCCCAAATGTTAATGAATTGTACAATCATAATCTTTGATTAATTCCAGCCATCTCCTCTGTCTCATGTTCAATTCTTTATGAGTGAATATATAATTTAAACTTTTGTGATCAGTATATATTTCACACTTTACTCCATACAAATGATGCCTCCAAATTTTTAGAGCAAAAACAACAGCAGCTAATTCAATGTCATGTGTAGGGTAATTTACCTCATGAGTTTTCAACTGACGTGAAGCATATGCAATTACCTGATCATTCTGCATAAATACAAAACCAAGTCCTTTCAATGAATCATCACTGTAGATAAAAAACTCACCATTCCTAGAAGGAAGTGCCAAAACTGGAGCATTCACCAATCTTCTTTTCAACTCCTGAAAACAATCATCACATTCTTTTGTCCAGATAAACTTAACACCCTTCCGATTTAGCTTAGTCATTGGACTAGATAACTGTGAAAAATTTCTAACAAACCTTCAGTAATAGCCTGCCAAACCAAGGAAGCTTCGAATCTCAGTTACATTTGTGGTTCTTGGACATTCTTCAACAACCTTTGTTTTTGCAGGATCAACAGTTATACCATCTTTAGAAACAATATGACCAAGGAAATAAATTTTTTGCAACCAAGACTCACACTTTCTGAATTTCCCATACAATTTATTTTCTTTTTAGGTTTGAAAAATAACCCTTAAATGACTTTCATGCTGCTCTTTAATTTTTGAAAACACCAAAATATCATCAATGAAAACAACCATAAACTTATCCAAGAACTCATGGAAAATTCTATTCATAAGGTCCATGAATACAGCAGGTGCATTGGTTAAACCAAAAGGCATAAGTAAAAATTCATAATGGCCATATCTAGTACGGAACGCAGTCTTCGGAACATTTGCTTCTTTTACTTTCAACTGATGGTACCCTAACCTCAAGTCAATCTTCGAAAAATACTGAGGTCCCTGTAGCTGATCAAACAAATCATCGATATGAGGCAAAGGATACTTGTTCTTAACCGTAATGTTATTCAAGGCTCTATAATCAATGCAAAGTCTCATTGAACCATCTTTCTTTTTAACAAACAAGACAGGAGCACCCCATGGTGATGTGCTAGGTCGAATGAAGCCTTTATCTAATAACTCCTGTAATTGCTTCTTTAACTCTAAAAGTTCAACTTGAGCCATTCGATAAGGGTGTTTTGAAATTGGATTAGCATCAAGAACTAAGTCAACAGTAAATTCAACTTCTCGATCATGAATAATACTGGGAAACTCAACAGTAAAAACATCAAGATACTCATTTACCACCGGCACATCATTAATCTGAACAATTCCTTTATTTTTAACAACATGTGCAAGGTAACATTAATTTCCATATTTTACTAGTTTCTCAACTTCCTAATATGTTATCAAAATCAAGGGCTCATTCTTGTACACAAACTGAAAATATTTCTGAAAAGAAACCATTTTAGCTCTGCAGTCAATCTTAGCATGATAAACCGAAAGCCAATCCATGCCCAAAATAACATCAAACTCTACTAGAGGTAAAACAATAAGGTTTGCTGGTAAATTCTTTCCGCACACAAGGATATGAAGGTTCTTATAATTTATTTTTGTCTCAACATTCCCTCCAAGTGTTTTTACCATAAGTTCAGGATTCATATCTTGAGATGGAATTTCCAATTTACTAGAAAACTTCTCAGAAATGAAAGAATGTGTAGACCCTGAATCAAACAACACATTGGCATAATCTGAACAAACAAATAGTGTACCTGATAGTACTTCATTCGATGGCCCAACATCTGCTAAAGTAGTTGCAAAGGATTTTACCACCCCTGCTTGTAGTCTGGATACTTTCTCTCAGTTGAGTTCTTCGTTAGACACTCATTTGCATAGTGACCCATTTCATTACACTTAAAACATCTTACCGCTGGCTTTTCATTGCCTGCTTGTTCATCTTCCTTACAGTTACGAGAAATATGACCAGACTTAACACACCTAAAGCACTTTCCAGACTTGGATAAACATTCTCCAGGATGCATTTTACCCCACTTCTCATAGGATGGAAATTTGGTTTTCTTACCTCCTTTTTCTTTGATGAATTCTTCCCCTTTGCCTACCAACTGGACCTCTTATTCTGTTGTTTGTCAAAGATCACCTGATTATTGACAAACTCCATTTCCACCTTCTCCGCACATCAAACAAGTTTTTCATAACTTTTGAACTCTCAAGAAGCTAAATCCCTTCGATACCTTGGCTTTAACCTTGAGTAAAAATGGTTGATTTTACTATGAAGATCTCGTATGAAGTGTGGAGCATACCTTGCCAGTCGAGTGAACTTTGCTTCATAAGAAGCCACTGAATCATCCTCCTGCCTCAATTCTAGGAATTGTTTTTCCATCCTAAGACGAACCACCTTAGAAAAATATTTCTCAAGAAACATAACTTTGAATTCGTCCCAGTGAAAATCATCAATATCATCACTATCCCTGATATTTTTCATCCTAGACCACCACTGATCTGCTTCACATTCAAAACGGTAAACAGAAAGACTAACCTTTTGATGTTATGAACACCCCATGACATCAAAAATCTTCTCCAGTGCTTTAATCAACCCTTCAGCTAGCACGGGGTCAGATGATCCACTGAATGATTAGGGATGTTGCCTCATGAAATGTTCCACCACTGACATGTTTCTCTGCGGTTGATCTGGCTGATCTCGTGCATGGATACCACCACTATTTATAGCCTGAGTCAACTGTACCATTACTGAAACAAACTGTTCAGTTCTGATTCCGACCATCTCGGGTTGCTGATTTGGAAGGTTTTCTTCCTCCTGATGTCGTCCCAACATAGCTGCTTTGTTTCCTCTACGGAAAACCATTCTGAACAAAGAAATATCTTAGGCGAAGCAACATGGTAATCTTTTAATGCTATATCATTTCAATCATACCATAAATTAATTTATAATTTAACAATTTTATAACTTCTAAAGTTGTCTAAACCGACCTCTGATACCAACTATAAGGCCCCAAGCTTAAATATTACATAACATTGAATTAAATAAATAATTCCCATTGAGGATCTTTTCTGGTTTAGAGTTTTAGAGAATTAGATCTTAACTATTACATGTCAAAAGATTACAAAGTAGACACTTCTACTAAGTTTCCATAAAATAAAACTCTTAAAAAAAAACATATCTAGTTCCATGTTTTATATAGCATGACTTTCCCTTGATCCCATCCATGAAACTATTCCACGTTAAGTCCTGTGAAAAACATTTCAAAAAAACTTGGGGTGAGCATAAAAATCTCAGTAAGGGAAACACAAAGAATGAAAATTGTTAGTTTTTCAAAACAAAAAGTAACCCATGTATACTTTATCAAAGTAATACTTTTCACCTTTATGAATTAGTAAAAACTCTTCACTGAATAAAAGATCAATACTTACCCTTTTGTAACCAAAATATTACCATAAAAACCATATAAAGAACACATAACAAATGAAGGTTACTTGGTACATAAACATACTTAAATGGAATAACCATACGGTCGACTTCCACACATATCACTTAATGGAATAGCCATACGACCGAATTCTATACCCAATGCATTGGAGGTTATGACGTAACCACCCGTCCTGGTATTCATGGCACCACCCGTCATATGGTTTATCATGTAACCACCCATCAAATGTCCAAGTACCATTATAAAATCATAAGACATAAAACAAATATAATGGAAAGAAAACATTTCCACACTTTGATCACAATATATCACTTAAATATATTGACATAACAAATCCATTATAAAACCCATTTTAAATACCAAAATACCTAAAAGATTATATGGTATTTATTTCATTTTAAAAAACATTACGGCTTGTTGAGGAAGCCAAAGAACAAATAATACCCGCGGCGGCGGAAAAGGTCATTGTCACCGCGTACGTTAAAAGAAACATTAATTTTTTTCATTTAGTAAAATGCTTCGAATAAAAATATTCATTTTGAATAAAATTAAAAGTCAAAGGGGTTTATAGACCGTATAAAAGAAAGTTGTGTATAAAACAAAATATGCCTCAATGAAAGGAGATTGAGACGAAGTCCCTTACCTTGGGTCCGACTTGAATCGATCTTTCTTTAACATCCTGAATAATAAACTTGAGTTAAAAACTACTTGCTTAATAACCCTTTTCAAGTTCATTATTACTTTTATATCACTTATTATCATGTTATGAACACTACGTAATTATTTAAGTTAATAATGGTCGTTTTGTCGATCCTTGGTACTTGAGTCAAAAATAAACTCTTTATAATTACAAGTTGTTCATGTTGTAAAATATCCATTATATCAAGAATTATATTCATGATGTAGATATCATATATATCATATATATCCATCATATACATGTATTTACAATAGTATATAACATTTATTGGTAAGAAATGAAATGCACCGTTCATGGAGACGGTAAGCCATACGTACGCATGTACGCTACTTTCATTTATATTTCATATTTAATGGAGTTAAATCATAATTATATAAAGGAATATTATAATTCCAGTATAATATCATATATAATGTCATTAACTCCATCCTTTATAAGTCCCATGTATGGCATTAACGAATCAAATCACTTTGAGGGGCGGTAGTCCGCACTTCCTAAAATGAAATTATCGTGTTTACCCACAAATTGGAAACCATAAAGTTTTACCAAAAATGAAAAATATAGAAGCTTAAGTAAAACATAAACATATTATATATCATATATAAATATAGTTACATCTTAATGGCCACCTTTGAAGGTGTTATATGAGTGTTGAACAATCATCGTTTCGTGAGGCAGAAATTCTCCATCCACAGAAATAGTATGTTCTTTAACCATTAGATGTAGGTGTGTGTAAGTATAGCTCGAATACTTCACATAAAAACATCCTAGAATATTTAATATACTGGTGTTGTTTCAAAATAAAGGAATAAAAAGAGTTTACGTGGTTGGAGAAGCAAAATAAAACATAAGAACACAAGAGAAAACACTACCTTTAAAATGGGTAACTCTTTTTGATTTGAGCTCAAAGGCTTCCTTGGGAAGACTTCTGCCCAAAGTGGGGTTTCTAGGAGTAATAGAGGGATGTGGAGAGACAAAATGGGTAGGTTTTGGCCAAGCCAAAGGCTTGAGAGGTGTGGGTAAGGTGTTAGAGGTGGGGGCCTTTTATAAGAGGAGAGTAGGGACACTCTTGGAAAGTTATAAAAGGTTACTTTATTATAAAATGATTTTCGGATTTAAAAGGTCCCAAAATTATATATTTCGAGGATAAGGTGATAATAGTTCTAAGTACACCCATAAAATATGTTTTTGACATGTTTTGGTCAGAGATTTTACATTATCTTTTCATTTTATTTAAATCGTTAAATAATGAGGTAATCGCTGCATCATCATGGTGTCATAGATAATTTAATTTATTTAATGTCTAAAAATTATAAAAAAATATCATGATGTAAGAAATCTTTTTATATTTCTAAAGAATATTTATAGTCAAAATTATGACTTGTATAACCCCATTTAAAAATTGTTTTATTAAAACATCTCATGTTTGTGACATTTTTATTTTAACTTTAAATAAAAAGTTTTTAATGTCATTTTCCTACCAAAGTGGATCCATGGGGTCCCCAAGTTTTCCCATGTATTTTATTTGTTGGCCATAACACATCCAATAAAGGTAGTACACGTGTCAAGGTCATTTTATATTATTAAAACATTATTTTTACCTTAAATTACACTAATTACCTCTAATCGCGATTAAAAACTTAAAAGTTACTATTCACCAAAAAATTATTTTAATCCCATTGAACCACATTTTACTTCCTAATGAAAACCATGTATGTCGGATTTTTGAAATTCAAAATACATAGGTGGTAAAAATTCATTTAAACGAAAAATCAGTTTTTTAAGTACCACTTAGTGGTTTCACTATTAATCAAAAATTGATGTTTTTCAGAAAAATACCAAAACTTCACCCTAAGATAAATTTGATATTCCGAATTCAAAAATTATGTCTATTTTAAAAAATTCAAAACATATAAGTTACATTAATTAATTTAATAATTAATTCCTGTTGTCAGGACAAATAGCGTGTTTTTATGAAACAATATATATCAAAAGATTGACACTAGTTTAAGTCCAATTTCAAAGTGAAATTAATTCCAACAAACACTATTGGATTAAATTGTAAAAATATATTATAATTTCACTCTAAAACCAATTAAAAAGATAATATAATAATATAAATAAATTAGATTAAAAAGTGGTTTTGAATTAAAATACAACATTTTTCTCTATTCATTAAAAAATGAACGTTATCGGAAAAATACCAAAAATTTACACAAAGTAAATTTTGATGTCCCGATTCTAAAGAAGAGTTTTATTTTGGTCCAATAGAATGTATAAGTGTGACCAAAACTATATTTAATGATGGTTCACCATCAAAAGGTGATAAGTGGACCTTTAGTGAAAATTAGAGTATATATGCCTAAAATTTAATTCTTTTATTATTTTAAGCCTTTATCTTTTATTGGATAAATATAAAAGCATTTAAAAAACATATATAATCATATTTTAGTTTTTTATATTCATTCCTGCCAATACAACGGCTACGTGTTAACTACCATTTAAAATAATATTATTTTACTACTAGTGTGCAACGTAAGATTTCAAAGAAACTCTTTGTTGCGTATCAGGTACACTATCGAACATAGAAACCCCTTTAAAGTAAAATTAATATTTAATTCGTAAATATTAATAAATATGAAAATGTTTTATTCTTTATTTACCTGGGATTTTACACCTAAGGTCATGTTACCAACCTAGCTCAGTCACACGAGTCACTTCCTGGTTAGGGATGTTATATAGTGCGATGACAAAATATTTTTTTCATAGAATTTCCTTATCATTCTCAAGTGATAGAAGATGAGATAACATGGTGAAAGAATCCAAGTACTTATTTTTCTTCATCAGTTCTCAGGAAATAACTAATAGCATGATTCAACTGATAAAATAATCATCCTTCATAAATCTCTTGTAGGATTACTTTTCTCCTTCACTTTCTCATTGTGAAGGGTGAACATGAATGGAAGGCTCCATCATATAATAAAAATTCTTTAATAGTAAAGTATTGTGTATACATCTATTCCAATCCAAAAATTTTGGGCCTGTAAGTAAATTCCTAGAGTTAAAGGCTGACTGTATTGTTTTTGTGGTTTCACTTTCCAATTTTCTATAACAATTAAAACAATTTGTTAGTAATTTAATTGATTACAAAATATGTGAGATAAAAATATTTTTTTTATTAATGTCCCACTATTTTATCAAGTCCCAGTCAACCTCACCATTAAAATTGTATTTCCCTATCAAGTGGACATTTTAGTGAAAGATATCCATATTTACCTCTTTATGATCTAGACTATGGCCATGAAAACCATACGAAAGTTTTTAGGCATGTGGTATTACCAATTGTTAGAATGAAACTCCTTGATCCATTGAATGGAATCCATAATCCAAAAATCCCAACTTATATTTCCCCAACACGTGCCTCTAAATTTTTATTGAATATACTATGTTTGTTAGATTCAATACAGGTTTTTTTAATTTGACCCAAAACCTTCATAATAAATCCACAATAAAATTAAGTTTCCAAAATATGGCTATGTAAAATCTTAGTTACAGGGCTATATTCTTAATCAATTAGTATAAGACTTAGTCCAACTTAATATATTATCTAGGGATTTTTTGTTATATGTAAATTTTCTTATTTTATACTTTTACATGACTTGTTAATATTAATTGGATTTTAATTATGCGATTAACCATGTGCTGATAAAATATTAATTAACAATCCTTTTTATTTTTATTCCATATGAGAATGCATGTTAGTTAATTCATTTAGTTATGTTTTCATGATATAGAATCAATAAAATAAATAATTATTCACAAGAAAGAATAAATCATGTGGCATGATCATGAGATTTAAGAAAAAGTTTATGTATTTTTCCAACAATAAACAAACTATTTTCTCTAGGGGGAAACTTCGTGAGATGTTCTTGGATAGAATTGAAGCATTACACCTCTATCATATGTATCAAATGGGTTAATTTCAACTAATATCTATCTTTAACTACTTCTAAGTGCCTCGAGGATCTATCATTTTTTTATTTACTCACATGCAATTGAGGGGAACCAATGGAATGCTTTTGAGGATCACATAAAAGAAACCGTGAACATGCAGGATTTTACATAACAAGATGAAGAGATGAATCATAGGCCATAATTTTAATTTAATAATAAAAATTGAAATATTCATAAAATAGTTAAATTAAAATAAATCACTTCCATACACAGTTTTATCTAGTTCATGATCAACCATACAATAAATAGATACAAATATAATAAACATTAATTCATTTAAATTATTCTTAATTAGGATAAAACACACTTTAATTAATTAATTATCTTTTTTAATTTATCAATTAATTTTTATTAATATTAATCCTAATATTCCAAGAGATTCCCTTCAAATATAATTTTAAACAAATAAAATAAATAAATTTTGTTTAAAATCAACTCTGTACACGATGTGTACATTTATGAAACATGATGTGTAGCAATTTGAACTAATCAGTGTGTATTGTGGCTGCATACTATGAACTCATACATCATTCAGAATACACATCATGTCATATAATTACATGGAGTTCACTATTAACAAATCAAACATGGAAACATGTTAATTCACATTGTGTGTAATGATTTTAATGCACGTAGAGTGATCATCATATCACAACCATACACAGTAAATAATTTCAAACTCTATGCAAAATTAATTAATAATTTAATATGTAATAAAACCTATCACACAGTGTGTACCATAAATAAATGACACAAAGACACGGGTTGATGAGGTTTAATGGAATAAATAATAAATTTTTGTCTTTCCATGTAAATTGGTATGATACACGATGTGTATGAAAGATATATGCCATGTAATGGGTTCCTCCCATGTATGAGACACATGCCTAGGGATTGAGAAAGTATGTTAGTCACAGAATCTAGTTAGGTACATGGAGTGTATACCAGTTACATGTGATGTGTCCTCCAAGTTACATGATTTATAGTCACATGCATTGTTTATTAATATATAACCCATCTTTTAATCTGTGTTTTCCATTGTGAAAATGCATAGAGTGCATGATGTGTAGTCTAGAAAACTATGTGCTAGGATATCCCAGTGAACATGTGGTGTGAATTAATGCACTTAATATTTAATTACTACATGGAGACATGTATTTCTCAAGGTTAGTCTTGATGTAGCATACCCAAGTACAATACATGCACCAACGTGGTACACACTATGTAATTTTGTGCTATCCAGCTATAATCCTTGGAACCACCAAAAAAATTCTTTGAATTTTCTTAATATATTATTATGATTAGTTTTTGGGTAAATGAATGAGAATTAAGAGGAATGATATATCTCAAAATTCAGATTTATAGAATTAATTTAAAAAATTAAAACTAACATGAAATGTACATTTTGATAAAAAATATTAAATAATTATAAATTTTACAGTAACCACTATGATACCATTGAAATGTTCTATATCTAGTAGAAATACTTATTGGGAAACAAACAACTCAATTTTTTTAGATTCAATGGATATTCCACAATATATATGATAGAGTACTTCATGAACAAAACTTTTTTCTAAAGAATGATTAAAAATAATTAAAAAATAAAGAGGGAATCGTTTTCATGTTAAATTTTTAATTAATTCAATAATAAGAAGAAATAAATTGGTCTTGAGTTATTTATTTGATGCATGTATTTCCATACAAATGCTGTTCGGTTTCAATTTTATTTCTCCAATAAGGAACCAAAGTAGATCCTGTCTAGCAACGATTCATATGTGCTCTTTTGATCTTGGAATGCCACTGATGATACTTTGAGGGATATCATGGCAACATCAATTATCTTACATCACTCTATTGATTTTTGAAAACACCCCTTTATTTTGGAAGGATGGACTCTTGATCTATCTAGCTTGAGAGAAGGATTAAGGATGAGAAGGTTCTCTCAAGCTTTAGAGAATACCCTAGAGGAGTTCTTTGTTAGGAGATAATTTCCCAGGGAGTATAGATGTTGTGAACAACCTTTAACCCTATATAAAAAGTAATAATTTTCTATTTATATACCTAGGGTGAGAGTTTCTTATTAATTAATTACACAAAGGCCCTTAATAATATGTTAAACCCATAATAGACCTAATTACATGTGAAATAATCATCAATATATTATTCCATGGCATGCGTTAACTCATGAAATGATAAATATTTTTAAAGTATAGTAAATAAATATTTATCACGAGACCTATAACTAGGTCCAATATTACTTCTTTACATTTATTGATTTACTGAATAAATATTTAAATAAATATTATTTATTCAATAAATAAATATTATATCAGGGTATGAAGAATAAATATTTCTTTTAATATTAACACAATTAAATAATAAATAATATTTATCACCTTGAGAATAACAAGAGATAAATAAAAATTATATATTCATGTAATTAATCATTTAACTTGTAAATAAATATTTATTTAATATTTTCTATTAATAAATAATAAATAAATACGAGTTCTCATTCTAGAGAATAATATTTATTCCAATAGCTAAATATAAATAATATTTAACTAAGATCAACTGAAACACTTTGTGTGTGACTCTATTGGCTTCTTTCTTTTTGAAATTAGGTGGGATGGCCTAAAGTCCAATATTAGTGTCTAGTAATAGGTAAAGGTATCCAATATGAATAAATTAATGTCAAAACTTTGAAAAAAACATAAAAATGCTTACTGTGAAATGTAATACCTTTGTCATGATATCTCATCAAGAAGGTTATACACCTATGTCATCAACCTATGTGCTTGATATGTCATTATTTGACTATTTGAAATAAAACCATCATTAAACCATGGACATTTAATTTAGTATGATAGTTTCATTCCAATAAAAGGGTTGATATAAGAGCCATAAATATAGAAGATACAAATCCTTTATTAACTTATTCCTTAATGACATATCATTCATGATGCGTGCAATGCACTCAACTTATTTATGAACAAATTTTATCTCGATTTATGGAAATGCATTAAATTATATGAGTCATGATATATATTGCCAATAATATTAATGTTTAAGGATCATTATAAACACCCATAGATAGGAATATACAATAACATGTAAACATGTAAAAGTCCTACTAGCATGCCTATCCACATTTTTTTTTGTTTTTGTAATTACAAAGTGAAAACTTCAGGATATGAAGTATCATTATATTATGAGTACCCAAAACCTAATAGTAATTATACTTGGTGTCCCATAATAGAATTATCTCTGGATGATATGACTATATTTAAGAATATAATCATTTCGTATAATGCTTCTCATCATAGTTTGGAACTACATATGAAATTTTCAATGAAACAGATACCCTAGGACATTATCACATTAATGTTACATAAAATAATAATCAATATTTGATAAGATATTTGTTCAAATCGATCAATACATATAAAATTTGTAACAACCCGAAATTTTGAATAATATTTGTTTCCTAAATTTGTGTGTTATTTTATTTTATACTCCACAAAACTATATACTTTAATTAATGAAGTGACTATAATAAAATCATACTGTTGGGTTTCAATTGTTATATGACCATTGGTGAATATGACCGTTAAAAACTAAACTCTTAACATTATGATTATTGTTTATAAATAAAATTGATCTTGGTTAATTAATACATAAAGAAGAGTCGATGTCCTCATCTAGTAGACTCGGGCCATACAAAGCCCATCTATCAGAGCTTGGGAAGGAAGTTGCGTCACTAGGCTTTACGCTAGACCAAGCCCAAGCTGGGCTCTAACATGTGATGTTTTAGCGGAATCACCTAAGGTAGAAGTGAAAGCTGATTGAAATCACCAATCGAGTAATGTTGTCTGATCCGCCCCAAGATTCTATCACCATAGAACATCTTACACTTAGGTCCTATACAGGGGTTATAATGGGCTATGTAACGAGACCTTAGTTACGTTGTGTAATCCTTTTGTATAAATAAAGTTGTTATTTCTTATTATGTTAAATTTTTGAATTTAAAATGTCCGTATAAATATAGGATGAATTTATAGAAGTTCCATATTATTGATGATTTTTTGGAAAAAGGGTATTTTAAAATATTTTTTTTATACTTCAAATAATTAATAACGTGAAATGATTTTCAAAAAATGGTCTTCGACAATTGTGATCAGTAAGTAATTTATAGTCTAATAAGATCAACTTGAATTTTAGTGAATAGTAAAGTATGAATAGTAACATACCCTTATGAATATTAATGAATAGTAAATTATTCAAAAAAATAGAAACTTCACCAGTGAGTGTATAAATACAATTTAGACATCTTAAAAGCGAAAAAATGATCATAATATATGTTTTGAAATTTTTGTATGTCATAAATATTTTATTTAAAATTTTATAATCAATTTAATAATTTAAAATGAAAATTTATTTTCCTAAAATGTAATTAAAAATCGGTACTTTATTGTCTTATGGTTATATGATAATTTTATGGGAAGCTGATTACTTTTTCAAGGTGTTACAAAACAAGTTATATTTTTAGAGTTTTTTTGAATAAATAATGATTTTATTTAAAAATTAAATTAAAAATATTTAGAAAATTATTTTCATAAAATGGAGTTAATTTTTGAATTTAGAGCAACGATATTAGGTTAGGGTAAATTTATGAGACTTCTATAAAATGTTTTGTTTTTTAGTGAATATTAAAAATATAGTTTTGAGTTTTGGTGTGATTAATGACATCATTAATGATGTAATCATGATGTAATAATTATGGTATACTTTTGAATAGTAAGATATTTTATGAGGTGTCCCAAGTGGCCATTACCATGGGAAAATACCATGGGCAAGCCCATGGTTTTGCAAATACCACCGATGAGGTGTCACTTGGAAATCAATTAAATATTCCCTCACTTTTGATAAAAATACCAAGCCACTCCCTCATTACTTTGATTACAAAATCCTCCTCAACTAATTTATGATCTTTTTAACCCCATATAATCCTCCCAAGGTTCCATCAATCCCCCCCAAGGTCACAATCTTCAAGCTTTCGAAGTTACTCTTCAAGGTAAGGGAACCTCTCACCCTCCTTTTTTAAGTTGTGAATTCCTTTATAATATGTCTTCTAGTTACCATATTATTATGAGGGGGTAAGTTCTTATATGCTATTACACACAAAGCTTCCATGGTATGTTTCCCTTTGAATAATGCAATAGCTTTCATTGTACGAAACTTCGAGATTCTATCACACCACGACCAATCAAACTAGCCATTATGAATAGTAATACCCACTTTTTGAAATTTTATAAAGTTTATTTTTTAAAATGGATTTCATTTTTGAATTCAGAATATTGAAATTAGATTAGGGTGAATATTTGGTATTTTTCTGAAAATTTTCAATTTTTGAAGAATAGTGTAAACACTACTTTATTGGTTAAAACCGAATTTTTAATTTAAATAATTATTTATTTTATTTAAATTTATTTTAGTTAAAAATAGATACATAATACCTATATAAGTTCAATGTAATTAAATGGAATTCATTTTATAATAAGTTTAGATATATAAAAATTTTATTGAACTTTTTGCCGTCTTTTACCCACCTCCTAGGAGCATTTCCAAATTTGAAAGAAACTTAATTTTACTACTTCTATGAGTTGAATTTCAAAAATCTAAGAGACAAATTTAATATCAGTAAGTAAAATTTGGTTCAATAATATGAAAATAATTTTTGGTGAATAGTAACTTTTGACTATTATTTACCATGGTTAAAAGTAAATATAGTAATTAAGGGTAAAAATGATATCATAATTACCCTAACACATGTCCTAATTCTATTGGATAAGTATAATTCGACCAAAAACAACCTTAGGAATAAAATATGATCCTCTTTGGTCCACTTGGTTTAGATTAGAACATTTATTAGATTTTTATTTAAAGAAGAGTTAAAAGAGTTAAATTCAAAGTTTAATAACTAAACCATTTTTAATATAGGGTTACACACATTATAAATTCGACTATAAATATTTATTAGAAATATAAAAATATTTCCTACATAATGGTATTTTATTTTTAATTTTTATACTTTATATAAATTAATTTATTTATGACACAATGATGATGCAATAATTAACTTATTAATGAAAGACTAAAATAATTGATGTTATAAATATCCAAATAAATGTAATTTGGAAATTTTGATGAATTAAACTAATTTTATAGGTTAATATGACATGTTAGGGTTGATTAAATAAATTTTATTTGAAGTGATAATGTTTTTATGGATTTCAAAAAAATAAAATACTTAGTAGTGTCAAAATTGAAATAATTGAGTTTTTAAAACAAATACTATATTATTAATTGATATAATATTACTAAATATCTAAGGTTAGTAAGAAGGACTTATATAAGGTTATATATATTAATAAAGAACCACATGGGTTTCTCTTGGCTTGTTATAGTAATTTTATTAACCATGTAATATAAAAATACAAAGAGACATGATAAATGTCAAACTATTTAACAAAGAGTTAAATATAAAAGATAAGGTTAATATGGTGTCCTAAACCTATATAAAACCTATTGTTTGAGATTTTTTGAGACCCATCCTAACATTATCCTCTAAATAAATCATTTTTGTGCCATTATAAACAGAAAATGATTTTATTATAAAATAATATTTCAAGCTTTTCCTAAAGTGACCCTCACCTCTCTTATAAAAAGTTACTTCCCCTTATCTTAATTTCACAACTCCAAAGCCATTTGTCTCAGCCAAACCATGACCAAATATCCTCTTAAATTTCCTCCCTTCATACTAGAGGCCTTACTTCATTCATAAATACAACCTAAGGAGACCTTTTGATCAAATCAAGAGGAAGAACATGAAGAAGAGGTAAATATTTCATCACCTCTTTCAAGTTCTTTTCTTCTTCCACTTCCTCTTTCTTTGTTGTTTCAATTATAAAATAATAAATCCATTATCTTCTATATATTGTGATGTTATTATAAAAATGGTACAACCATATTCATTATTCCATCCATCATATGAAAGAAAAAGTCACCATACATGTGTACGTACGACTTACCGTATCCACGTTGTAGTGTAGTTGTTATTCAATACAGTATTATTTTTTGGATGGGTATAATAATTGATGTATAATTGATGTAAATAATAAATATAACATGTTAATTTTTCTTTATATATGATATAACATTCAATTATATATGATTTCACCTTCAATTGAATGATATTGTCGCTTGTGCGTACATACGGATTACCGTCTCCACGAACGCGATGAGATTCATTTCCCATCGTAATCATTAAAGAATAATTTTAATTTTATTATTAATTTTTTTTATGAAAATAATATCATTCTGTATATTAATCAAATACATCCTATCCATAACAAACATCGCTTACGTAACCAAGCATATAAAGGAAAATGAATCAGTTAACACCCGAAACGATGATACTATTGAAATATTATTAACAAAGCAATATTAGAGGGTCATATATGCTATCATATTTATGTATATAGTTATTTTATAACTTAATAACAATTATTTAACTATTATAAATGTGTTTAACTTACCCTTGACCAAGGAAAAGAACAAGGTAAGGGTTAATTTCACAATCTCCTTATTATCAGAGGTTGGTTTTACTTAAGTATCTACTGGGATCTCTTTATCATCCACATCCATGTTTCTTAAAAATGTATTTCAATTTTTTTTACTATTAACTATAATATGGGTTAAATTCATTTATACCATTGTTTTACTTTTTATAAAATGGTTTGAAAGGAATATTTCAATCATTTTCCAAACATGGTACTTTATGACCTTTTAAAAAAAATTAAGGCAAGATTGTATTTTTTTAACTTATACGACAAGGGTGGCTATTTTATTCCATTATATCATCCTCAAAGATTTCCATACAATATTATAAGAATATTTTCAAAATAAATGTTTCTTTTATAATTATATGACTTTTAAATGATTTCAAAATAGAAAGAGATATTTCTCTAAAAAAAGTTTTGATTTCATCTATGTCAAGCTCCTTTTGATGGATTTAAGATTGTTTGAAGTTGATTTATTGTGATACAAATATTTCATATTGTATTGATGGTTTTGTGATATTTTTGACTTTGGATGTGTTAATTTTACACCATTCAAGGTTTATGGATAAAGTATTTACATTTCGTATGTTAGTTTTAATAGGAATGTTTATGTTATGTTTAAACCTTTTCATATGAGGAATGCATTGGACTTAGTAACTGATGGGTGGAGCCCACTATAGCTCCTAGATGAATCGGTAGGTCTCATGATACAAACTAGTGTCTTGGATCAAGGCCTTGAAAAAATATTATTTGTAGTCTTGGCACAAGGCCTTGACTATGTGGTTATGAAGTCTGGTATTATGCATTCCATCATTATGAAAGTGGCTATTAATATTGCATGTGATTATTCGACTAGTAGAATATCCATGTGAATAAGTAAATGGAATTATTTAATTTTATCTTTTCCATATTATGCTTAAGTTTACATTTAAAAGGATTTTGTTTTAGTCTTATACATTTACTTAAATGTTTATTCTTATTTATGAAAGTTTTCGTTATATTGTTATCCTTACTGAGCATCTGAGCTCACCCCTTTCTATGTTTTATTTTTCCTAGGATATGAAGAAGTATTTTATGGTTGAACTGTAGTGATAGTATAAGGATATATGTTTGTTAAAAAGGGGACAAAATGTTGTTGATGTTTTTTTTTCATGATGTAATATAAAACCTATGAATATATCTAGTGCTTCAAAGGCTACTAAACTGATTGGTCTTTTCGGACATGATTATTTGTATCATGCCAATGTTATGTAATAATGCACTGACTCTGGGTAACTAGGGTCGGGGCATTACAGTTGGTATAAGAGGAAGTTTAGTACAAACCTTGGAATCTAGATTGAGAAAAACTCTGATCAGAGAACATTACCCTAAGATAGACTTTGAGGATTAATATAGAAGAAATTCCTAGAATTTTGGTATTATAGAGTTTTTATGAGTTTTCCAAGAAATACATCCCTGTATGGATACGAGCAGGTAGAGGCAGCTCTGGTATAGATGTACCTAGGGGTAAAACCTGAAAACACCGCTTTGAGCTAGACTCGAACGAGAACTGGTGCACGACAATGGGCCTTTCTGCACTCTTGGTTATGAAACTCCCGAGGGATATGCTTATGATAATTCTAATTTTCTTTAAAAAACATTATGAAGGGGTTATGAGTATATAATTACTCAAAGAAAACATATTTATGATTATGGATTATATCCATAAACTGTTCAATTTATGTTAAGTGTTTTACAAATTTGGAATTATGTATTGCGATTCATAAACTAATCTGGTGTATTCCATTGTTTAGAAATGGTGACTAGTGGAAGGAATGGAAATTGTATCAACACACGTAATCAATGTAGGTCTTTCCCTCCTACTCAAGTTAATTATAGTGGAGCTAGTGAAGAAACTGGTGCTGATCAGCTTATCACTATACTGGGACAACTCACTCAGGTTAGGAATAATAACCTTACTCATATGTAGAACCTTGATCCACAACGTGGAGGATCAATGATAGACCTCTTCACGAGACAACAACCACCAACATTTAATGGGAGTAGAAATCCATTCATAGCTGAGTAATGGATAAATTTCTTAGAGAAAATATTTCATGCTTTGGGGAGTAGCGAAAGAGAAAAAGTTGTCATGGTAGTTTATCGCCTCACGGGAGATGCAGATCAATGGTGGTCATTAATCTAAAACACAAAGGAAGATGAAGAAGTATCAAACATGTAATGGAGGGAGTTTAAATAGATTTTCTTAGAAAAATAATTTCCTCATGACCATTGAGTAGATATAGAAATACAATTTCTAAGTCTGAGGAAAAAGGAGGATGAGAATGTCGCAAAGTATGAGGCTAACTTTACAAGGTTAGAAAGGAATGCAAAAAATTGTATATGTAACCCAAGAAGTAAGATTGATCGATTATTTGATGGTTTAAAACCATTTATCTATCTAGAATTAATCTCACAATCATTATCATTGTACGAATATATAGTCTCATGCGCTATTAAGACAGAAAATTAATTCTCTAAGTCTTACGACTTTAAAGAAAAGCAAGAGAAAAAGAGATCTGCTGAACACTATGGAAATGGAAATAAGGAGAAGAAGGGAAACGTTGAATATATATCCTATGGTAAATGTGGGAAGAAACACCCCAGCACTTTCCTGAATGGAATGGGAGTCTATTACAAGTGTGTTGAAAAATTCCACCAAGCTCATGATTATAAGGGGAAGAAAAAGGCTATCATTGTTGAAAGCTACAATTGTAGAGAAAAGGGGAATTATGCAAATGAATGTCCTAAGTGACAAGGGAGAAAGGACAAGATTATGCGATCACTATTTTTGAGGTTGAAGCTTCGAAAGACGTGGTGGAAGATGCTTCAAGTAGAAAGGATCATGGAGTTTTGAACAAGATGAGAGTTAAAAGGAATCTTATTTTCATTGATCTAGTAAAGATGGGTTTGAGAATATACATGGAAGGTGAAACATCAATAATTTTTCAAATGGTTTCCAAACCATATTTACTAGAAAAGGTAAAGAGTTCTTAGACTGATGATGAGGAGTTTCAAAAGAATATTAAAGATGTGAATGATGTGAGATTGAATAAATTTATATATGAAGATGGAATTTTAAAATTTGGGAAGAGTATTTGTGTTCCTAACATACCTGATCTAAAAAGAGAATTTTTGGATGATTATCATAGATCCAATTTCTCTATACACCCTAGTAACACTAATATGTTTTGATATTTGAAATAACATTTTTGGTGGGACAAGATGAAGAGAGAGATTACTGATTTTGTGTCGTGGTGTATGGTTCGTCAACAAGTGAAAGCTGTAAGACAACATACTAGAGGAGTCATGCAACCTCTTCCAATACCTAAGTGGAAATGGGATGATACTACAATCGAATTTTTCATGGGGCTACCAAATACTCCTAGAAGGAATAATGCAATATGGGTTATTGTTGATTGTCTTACCAAGTCAGCACATTTTCTTTCCATAAGAGCAGATTTACCACTTTAACGTTTAACAAGACCCTATATTAATGAAGTTTTAAGACTTCATGGATTACCCCTATCGATTGATTCTGATCACGATCCCCATTTTACATCAATATTTTGGAAAAGTCTTTAGAAGGCCTTGGATACTGAACTTCGTTTGAGCACTGCCTACTACCCTCAAACTGATGGACAATCAGAACAGAATATTCAAACCTTATAAGACATGTTGAGATCTTGCTCACTTGACTTTCATGGTATGTGAGAAAAATATTAACCTCTAATAGAATTTTTATATAATAATAGCTTCCATTCAAGTATTCAGATGGCACCATATGAAGCATTATATGGAAAGTATTGTTACACACCAACTTGTTGGGATGATTTTGGTGAAAGAAAACTCATAGGACTAAAACTTGTTGAGGAAACTATGGGAATGTTTAAGGTTATCCAAAACCACATCAAATCAGCCCAAAGTAGGCAAAACAGCTATGCCGATAACCAAAGGAAGGATTTGTAATTTCAAGTAGGAGACCATGTTTTCTTGAAGGGGTCTCCATGTATGGGAGTTATATGTTTTAGTTAGAAGGGTAAATTGAGTCCCAGGTATATCAGACCTTTCGAAATTCTAGAACGAATTGGAGTTGTAGCTTATTGTTTAGAAATGCCTCAAAGTCTCTCGAAAGTTCATGATGTGTTCCACGTATCACTATGGAGAAAATACATGAATGAACCAACGCATGTACTCACCTATGAGGAAATTGAACTGGAACCTGATTTGTCTTATTGTGAAGAGCCTGTCAAAATTCTTGATACCAGAGAACAAGTGCTGAGAAACCGGACGCCTCATCTTGTAAAAGTTCTATGGAGAAATCATAATATGGAAGAGGAAACTTGTGAACCTGAGGAACTTATGATGAAGAACCACCAAAATATTTTTATGTAGTAATATTCTAGAAATTTCGAGGATGAAATTATATTAAGGAGGGGAGAATGTAACACCCCAAGCTTCCACAATACGTTTCCCTTTGAATAATACAATATCTTGCATTGTACGTAACTTCAAGATTCTAACACACCGTGACCAATCAAACTATCCATTATGAATATTAATACCCACTTTTTAAAATTTTATAAATTTTATTTTTCAAAATGGACTTCATTTTTGAATTCAGAATATCGAAATTAGCTTAGGGTGAATTTTTGGTATTTTTTCTGAAAACTTTCAATTTTTGATGAATAGTGAAAAACACTGCGTTATTGGTTAAAACCGAATTTTTTATTTAAATAATTTTTTTATTTTATTTAAATTTATTTTAGGTCAAAATAGATACATAATAACCATATAAGTTCAATTTAATTCCTTGGAGCATTTTCAAATTTGCATGAAACTTAATTTTACTAGTTTTGTGAGTTGAATTTTAAAAATATGAGAGACATGGTTAATATCAGTAAGTAAAATATGGTTCAATAAGATGAAAATAATTTTTGACGAATAGTAAGTTTTGACTTTTATTTACCACGATTAAAAGTAAATAGGGTAATTAAGGGTAAAAATGATATCATAATTACCCTAACACATGTCATAATTCTATTAAATAAGTATAATTAGACCAAAAACAACCTTAGGAATAAAATATGATCCTCTTGGGTCCATATGGATTAGATTAGGACATTTATTATTATTTTATTTAAAGAACATTTAAAAGAGTTGAATTCAAAGTTTAATAACTAAACAATTTTTAATATAGAGTTACAATCAATATAAATTCGACTATAAATATTAATTATAATGATAAAAATATTTCCTACATAATGGTATTTTATTTATAATTTTTATACATTAAATAATTTAATTTATTTATTACATAATGATGATGCAATAATTACCTTATTAATGAATGATTAAAATAATTGATATTATAAATATCAAAATAAATGTAATTTGATTATTTTGATGAATTAAATAATTTTTTAGGTTAATATAAAATGTTAGGGTTGATTAAATAAATTTTATTCAAAGTGATAAAGTTTTTATGGCTTTTAAGAAAATCAAACACTAAATAGTGTCAAAATTGACATATTTGAGTTTTTAATACAAATACTATATTATTAGTTGATATAATATTCCTAAAAATCTAACGTTCGGCCCAAGTACTTAGGTAAGGTTATATATATTAATAATGAACCACATTGGGTTCTCTTGTCTTGTTATAGTAAGTTTATTAACCATGTAATATAAAAATACAAAGAGACATGGTAAATGTCAAACTATTTAACTAAGAGTCAAATCTAAAAGATAAGGATAATATGGTGATAGAAACCTATCTAAAACCTATTGGTTGAGAGTTTTTCGTCCCATACCAACCTTATCCTCTAAATACATAATTTTGGTTCCATTATAAACCTAAAATTATTTTATTATAAAATAATATTTCAAGCTTTTCCTAAAGTGACCCTCACCTCTCTTATAAAAAGGTACTTCTCCCTCTCTTAATTTCACACCTCAAAAGCCATTTGGTTCAGAAAAAACCTTCCCAAATATCATCCAAAATTTCCTCCCTTCATCTTAGAGGCCTTCCGTTGATCAGAAATCCAACCTAAGGAGCCCTTTTGATCAAATCAAAAGGAAGAACCCGAAGAAGAGGTAAATTTTTCATCATCTCTTTCAAGTTCTTTTCTTCTTCCACTTATTATTTCTTTGTTGTTTCAATTATAGAATAATAACTCTAGTTTCTTATATATACTATGATTTTATTATAAAAATAGTACATCCATATTCATTATTATATATATCATATGAATGAAAAAGTCACCATACGTGTGTACGTACAACTTACCGTCTCCACGTCTTGGTGTAGTTGTTATTCAATACATTATTTTTTTAGACGGGTATAATAATGATGTATAATTGATGTAAATAATAAATATAACATGTTAATTATTATGTATATATGATATAACATTCAATTATATACAATTTCACCTTCAATTTAATGATATTGTCGCTCATGCGTACGTACAGATTACTGTCTCCACGAATGCGATGAGATTCATTCCCCATCGTAATCATTCAATAATAATTTTCATTTTATGATTAAAAATAATTTTTATGAACATAATATCATTCTGTATATGAATAAAATACATCCTATCCATAACAAACATGTCTTATGGATAGAGTATTGACTTTTAAATGATTTCAAAATAGAAAGAGATATTTCTCTAAAAAAAGTTTTTATTCCATCTATGTCAACATCCTTTTGATAGATTTTAATCTTGTTTGAAGTTTATTTATTATGATACAAATATTCAATATTATATTGGAGGTTTTGTGATATTTTATACTATGTATGTGCTATTTTTACACCATTCATGGTTTGTGGATAGATTATTGAAATTTCGTATTATAGTTTTAATACAAATGTTTATGTTATGTTTAAACCTTTTCATATGAGGAATTAATTGGACTTAGTAAGTGATGGTTGGAGGCTGCTATAGGTCCTAGATGCATTGGTAGGTCTCATGAGACAAACTAGTGTCTTGGAACAAGGCCTTGAAAAAATTTTATTTATAGTCTTGGCACAAGGCCTTGACTATATGGTTATGAAGTCTGGCATTATGAATTCCATCATTATGAAAGTGGCTATTGATATTGCATGTGATTATTAGACTAGTAGAATATCCATGTGAATAAGTAAATGGAATTATTTAATTTTATCTTTTCCACATTATAATGAAGTTTAAGTTTAAACGGCTTTTGTTTTAGTCTTATATATTTCCTTAAATGTGTATGCTTATTTATGAAAGTTTCCACTACATTGTTATCCTTACTGAGCATATGAGCTCACCCATTTCTATGTTTTATTTTTATCAGGATGTGTAGAAGTATTTTATGGTTGAACTGTAGGGATAGTATTAGGATATAAGTATTTTGAAAAGGGGACAAATTTTTTTTGATGTTTTTTAATGATGTAATGTAAAACTTATGAATGTATCTAGTACTTCCAAGACTACTAAACTGATCGGTCTTTCAGGACATGATTCTTTGTATGATCCCAATGTTATGTAATAATGCCCCGAATTTGGGTAACTAGGGTTAGGAAATTAAATATGTTCTTATTACTATCAATTTCAAGTCCAAATGATGATAGAACCTTTCTTCTCTCATCAATTTATTTTTTGAATGTTTAAGTGACGCCATTAGGCTGGCGAATTTTCATAAAAGAAATCACATTTTCTCTTTTATTTCAAGTGTCCTTTTAATGTGGTATTTTATTCCACACCATGATCTTATTTTTATTTTATTCTACCCCCTATATTTTTATTGTTTTCTAAAACCATGTTATATAGCCGTTATGCTGCATAATTTTCGTCTAAAAATATCTATCTTTTTTATCAAGAAATTCTCTTGTATTATTTATGTGAATACCCAAATCTATTTTCATTTCCAGGTGTATTCATCAATACACAAAAATGATATATTTTATTCTATAATTGATATACATATAACACTCACTCCCTTTCTATGGGTTATAAATGACATAATGATCAAGATTTTATGAACTTTTAAAACGTCACAATTTTGAAATGAAACCCATTTATTTTATTCTATATGGGTTATTAATGAAATTTTTTATCATGATATATGTGGTTCATAAGAAAAATACATTTTAAGGGTGTAACCTAATAGTGCTCCATTTCATTGGGTAAAGAATTAATCTCTAGAGATGATAGGTTTCACGATACCATGGTGAATAACCTTGGTAATTTTTTATGACACCTTGGGGATGAACCATGGTGAAATGTTCATGAATGTATAAATTAAATGTTGAAGCCACATTTTCAAGTTATGATTCTTGTTATTATTTCTATGATACACCTCTTTATCATTCATTTATGATATCCCTCATGTTCTTATTGATATTGCTCAAGTTCACATGTAAACAGTTTCACTTGTTTTCCTTACTGGGCCTTCTGCTCACCCTTTACTTTGATGTATGTCTCCAGGTTATGAGATAAAGTAATTGTACTTAGTATAAAAATTTAGTGAAGCCTTACAAGTGTCTTAGAATAATGATTAATGTTCTCATGTATTTTGTTTCCTGATTTCCAAGACCCTAGACTTTAAAGATCCTCTGTTTGTAAAATGTAATGAAAAGTTATGTAATAAAAGGAGGGATGCCATAAAATCTATAGTAAAAAGTAGTTAGTTCTAAGGAACCAACTATATCATGAACACATACATAGGAGGAATACAACTATGGTTTCAGACCATGGTCATTGATATGTTTTCATGTGTATTTTCAAAGGGAATGGGCCAACGATTGTCTCTGATTATGGACATAGGTCTTCCAAATTATTAAAAATTAACTTCAATAAAGGTTTGTTCTTACTATATTTGGATTATTATATTGTGAATTAACCACTATGGTACAACATTATATATGCACATATATATATATCTATGTGTGTGTCTATATATATTAGTTATTAAATATTTTTAAATATGATTAATATATAGGGATGTATGGACATGGTCTAGATAGTCTAGGGAAATATGATACCCTTACGGACATGGTCCATATATAAGTTATCCATAGATGGGCATAAACCACTAATATGGATACAATTAACATGGATCATGACCATATGGGTCACTTATTACCATGGCCCAAATGGACTATGGCTATAGGGGTGACCTATTATCATGATATATGTGAATCATAGCCGTATCCCTTCCCATCTTTGTTAACATATATTTCTCATGTTACTAAGTAAAACCACCATGAACATACATATGAACCATGGACATAGGCTAGGACCATCACTATGGTCCACATCGATCATGTTGATACCACTTTGTGTGTGATTTGTTCTTATTACTAATGGATGTCCTTGGTGGTAAATGGTTTTCAATGAAGTTGAAATATTTCATTGATGTTAGTCAAAATGTTTAAGAATTTATAAATAAGAAGCTATTGTAAAGTTCAATTGAAGTATCCAAGTGAGGTGAAAATGTTGATGTAGCTTGGATAGACAAATAAAGAAATAAGAAAGTGATCAAGTATTATTTTCTAAATAAATTTCTTTAAATAATTCATGTTTACCTATGATGATCAGTGAGTTGTTTTTAAAATATAAAACATCTACTATGATTATTGTAGAAGCATATCTTTTTCAACATTATGAAGGTTTTCCTTTAAAATCTTCCTTAATAATTTTTGAATAGTGGAATGAATTTTCCTTTAGAAGATTTTAAAATTAGAATGAAGTTTCCTTAGGAAGTTTGTGAATCCAGATGAATAGAGATAATATAGATGATCGGACAGATACCAGTAGACCAAGGTGATCAGATAGAGTATATAACACAATCATTATCAGATGATGTCAATCAGACCAAGTCAATTGGATGAGGATTTACAAGGTATGTAAAAGTCATGCTCAGGCCTGTATAAAGGGACTCCAACACTTGAATGGAATTAATGTAAGGGTAGTGAAAATCTATATAATGGATAGATGTCTAGAAAAATTCTTCTATAAGGGTAAATCCATGGATTGTACAAGGGTAACACACCTGATACACATGATACATAAGGGTCAAACCAAACTCATGTAAAGGTTGATCCCAAATCATGTAAGGGTAGCAACATTGGATGGAGTGTCCATTAAAAAAACATTCCAAAGTCATTTATCGTGGCCCATAAAATGGAAAAAGATATAAAGTATAACCAGGCAGTGAAAATTTTAGGTAGCCATTAAAGGAATGTTCATAGTTACATCAAATTATTATGAATGGATTAAATTAGTTAGATGAAGGGTAGGGCCAAATTGTTCAAATAATTACATTTATATTTAAATCAAATAGTTAATGATCAGAAAAAAGATATCAAACATTGAGAAGCAACGTGTTATTCACTAATAAAACTTTACAATGCTATGAGGATATAATTTAAGCTAAATTTTGAAAAAAAATCCTATATGTCATTGGGAAGTGTTATTGGATAGAAACATATGGATATTTCCAAATTATAGGAAGTTTATAGAGGTTATAGAAAATTTTTGGTCCTAAACTAAGAACTGTATGAAGTCTATCATATGGAATTGTAAAAAGAAAGAGATAAAAATTAAATAAGTTCTAAAATAATTAAGCACAATTTTCCTAATAAAGTTAGAAGTTATAAGAAGCAGGTGAATATATTTGAAGAAACTGATTTTCAGATGATTGACAAAGAGTTTCTGAATCATCAGACAAAGAAGAAGTCTCTAAATCAGGTTACCAGATAGAGGAATGGGTATAAAGATTTCATATAAGGGTTTCGTAATGATAAAAAAATTTACCTTATAAAGTTATATGAAACATACAAAGATCATCAAATAGAAGTTCCCAATCAGTGGCATCATACAGACGATTCTGAACTAAGGCGCCAACCAAAAGTTTCCATATGAAATAATTAGATAGTGGTTTCCTTATAATTTTCATCAGACTTATGTTTTCATGAAAGGATATTAAATAGGGGTAGATGAGTCTTATGATTAGATTGAATCAAGAAGAAGTCTCTAAATGATGTTACCAAAAAAACTGTTATAGAGACATCATGTTGATTATTCTAAAGTCATCTGATAGAGTTATATGAATCCTTTATATAAAATAAATAGAAAAGATCTCTGAGGGTTCATTGGATGGAAGAAAAATAAAAAACATGTGATATCCCACTTGATAGAGTAATTTTTCTTCAAAATTATACTAAATAAACTTTCAAATGGAAGATTGAATAGATTCATAAAAAAAAATAAGTTATCTGATGAAATTTTTATGAATCATTTCATCAGTCAGAGGAAGAATATTGCGAAGTATTTTGATATGTTAATAGAAATTTGTAAAGTAACATAGTATGAAGTTTTATTAGATGAAATACATGTTAAGAAATTGTACCGGATAGAATGTTCAAGGACATTTATTATGTTTTTATAATTTTATTAACCATGTTGATGATGAAGTTGTTAATTTAATGTTTTCTATATTACTAAGGTTAAAGGTGTTTATATAATTTAATTAACATTATGTTTATGGAAGTTATAATAAATGGGAATCTTTAAATAAACTTCAAGAATTGTCAATAATTTTCCCTAATAATTGAGAAACACCCTTTGAAATATAACTAAGTGGAATCTTTGAAATTCAATGTTATATTGAGTAGGAAAATATATTTGAGTTCCCAACCAAAAATACTAGAAGTAAACCTTTATAAAGGGGTAAAATAGTATGGAGTTATAACAATAAACTAATATTTCATGTCTATGTGTTATCCTGAAGAATTGAAAAACCATAATAAAGTGACAGCCATGAAGTGTGAGAAAAAATCTCATTTGGGAAGAAGTTTTGAGAGAACAGTACCAGACTGAGTATGGGGAACTAGATAGACCTAATGCACCAAATGAAACTAAAGCACTAGATGAAGAAAGTAAGAAGAGATATCAAAAAAAATTCACTAGGAATATGATTATCATATGAACATTATTAGATAGAAATATTGGATAGACAGATCTGATAGATGATCTAAGAGACACTTTTGGTTGAAGGGTGAAGAAGAAGAAAGGTTCGACCAGATACGAGATAAAGATTCTATCATTTGGTTAAGAACAAATAGGGTGGAGAGGAAGGATCAGATGAATTTTCACTAGATAAATTAGTATTTGATAGAAACTTTCAGACAAAGCTATTCGATGGACAATCTCCAAATAAGGTAATAAGAATAAAGAAATTTCTTGCCTATTATTGTGAAAGTAACAAAGTAAATAAGAAGGAAGTAAAGAACACATCGGTATTGTGACTTTCAACATATGTCTCATCTGGTGGAATAATTTATTTATGTTTTAATTTACCTTAAGAACAAGGTGAATACTATTATTAGAGGTAATATAAAGAATCAGAGAGGATATATAATTTGGAAAATGTCAACACCAGTCTAGGTAATCAAGATTTTTTATATCCCCCCTTCTAAAGTATAGGGACTCATACTTTGGATAAGGAATTTTTCTCTAGCCAAAACACTATACATGGTATCAAATTATAGTGGATAATCCATTTACTAGTTATCACTATACATAGAAAGGACAAGATATTCTTATTTAGTAGTGAACCTTTTAAAAATATTGTATTCCATCATTTACTTACTTTCATATAATTTCATATGATAAGGAAAATAGAATAGGAGAATCAAGATCTAAACATGGGTATGAGGAAAAGGGATAAAATGTTATAATTGGTTAAAAAGTTCCCAACTCCAATTCACCCTCCCTCTCTATGTTGATTATATCTTGAAGTGGTCTACTTAATTGGTATCATAGGGTAGGTTCACCTATATTGGATACTATATATTGAAGATTTTCCCTTTTGATTATTTTAGTTTCTTTTCTATAAAAATAATAAAGTTAATTTTTGGTGAATATTTATTTATATCTAAGGATAATTATATTTATACCAATACCATGATGGATAGGAGAATGAAAGAGAAAATAAAAGTTGAAGAAGAAAACCCAATTTTCTAAAGAATAGGAGGTATTAATTTCTCTAAGACATGTTAACAAAGAAGACATATATATATTGGAAAGTGAAGATTAGGGGGATAAAGTTTCAACCAAGGATAAGGAAAAAATTCCTAATTTAGGTATGTTAAGTGTTTATGAGGTATGTGAAAATTCTTGTATCAATTTTCATTGAAAATAAGAACCTAGAAAAAATGGTTATGATGATCAATCTATAACTTCTACAGATATATAAATTGATGGATTGAAAGATATTCTATACTGTGTTTCCAAATAAATAGTCCCTCTTTTTTGTTGAGTATCTCAAAATATAGAGGAAGAGATCACACAATTAGAAGAATTACATAAAATGGAGAAGGCTTTTCAAGTAAAATTTATAAAATGTATAAATCTCTCAAAACAAGTAAGCTCCTTTAAGATAAAAAAAGTGGAGCGTGAAATTAGTTTAAAAAAATTTGAAATTAATTGGATCAAAGTAGTTGAAAATAAAGACGAGGTCAATATTCCACTGGAAAAAAAGATCCATGCACTTGAAGAAAAGTTGAAAAATATCATTGAAGTCAAGGATCTTTAATTTGAAGTAAAATTCAAGAAAATCAATGACCTTGACTCTCTGTTATGAAAATAAGTTATGTTGTATGAAGAAGAGTTTGAAATAATGAAGAAGATTTTTCAATATAAGTTGATTATTATTTATGATCATAAAAACACTACAATACCCTAGTATTTTATAAGTAAATACTACGTTCAATAGTTCATAAGATACAGACCACTGAGTTTTAATGAGCAATGAAATATTATTATTTAAATGCAACTACTATAACCTAGACATAAAATTGAAAAGTATGAATATGAATAATTGATTTATGATATAAATGTAAATTTATTACTCAATATAAATTCATTTAATAATTCTTTGGAAATAATCACATAATTTTTGTTAGCACTATTTTATTCAACAAAAATACATTTCCTTCAAAAATGAGTTTTTTTTGTTTTTATGAGTGAATATTATAATTAATTTCTATAATTTATAAAATATTTATTTGAAAAAAATAATTTAATTTTTAAATACATCATGTCAAAATTATTTTAAAATGAATTTATGATAATTTTCATAAAAGAATGATTTTTCAATTAATAGTGAAAAATACTGATTTTTATAGAATGATTTATTTTTATTATTTTTAAAGTAAAATTATATTTTAGATTATTTTTAAAATTTAATTAGTTTCTTTTGATTTTAAAAAAATCAATTATTATTTTTAACAGATTTTATACTTTAATTTAGTATAAAAACATTTTATATTTAAAAGTTTAAATTTACGAAAAATATTTTTTCATTTCCTTTTACCTATTTAAATTTAAATGAAATTATGAAACTTTTGTGTGAGGAATTTTAAAAAATGGATTCCATATTTAGAATCAATGGGTCCAAATTTAGTAAATATTCCATTTTATTTTTGGCCCGTATAAATAGTTAACTTAGTAATTTTTGTTACCATAGTAAAGAGGAAATCACGTAATTTAAGGTTAAAAATAAATTGATAAGGACTATAAAATTACCTTAATACTGACCTAAATATTATTATATGCTTATATATCATTAATTATCATCAAAAAGTTAAATTTATGACCTTTTGAGTCCACTTGGATGAGATTTTGACTTTTATAATATTTTATTTAAAGAAAATTAAAACATGTCACCAACTTATTTTTAATAACTAATATATTTTTAATATGGGGTTATATAGAGGAAATTATTGACTATAAATATTATTTTGAAATAAAAAGTTTTTATATTAATCATTTAAATTTATTTGTAAATTTTTTTAAGAAATAATTACCTTAAATTCTTACACAACGTTGATGTAGTAATTATTCAATTAATGAAAAAAATCAAATAAATGATAATAAAATATATATAATAAATGTAATTTCAGATAAATAATGTTATAAACAAGCTTAATAGATAACCATGAAATTTTAAGTATTTAATAAAATATTATTTTTCTAATTTTATATGTTTTATTGATTTTATTAACATCAAAGTAATTAATAGTGACAAAATTGACATTATAGATATTGTATAGAAAATAATATTTTATTAAATTATATAAAGTTAATAAAAATATTAAATTCATAAAATGGATTAGGATAAGGTTTTAAATACCAAACATGGTCTATTTATTATTTTTTGTCATTTTATAGTAACTTTATTGACCCTCAAAAAGTAAAAATCCATATAGTCACATTAAGTGTTAAAGGGGTATAATGGGGTTTATAACCAAAAGATAAGGGCGTAAATGTAGTAAAAATTTTATAATTTTTATTTTATGAGATTATTTCAAACCATAATTATCTTTTATTCTAAATAAATTAATTTTATCCATTTTTAATTGAGTAAAAATTTATATTAATTTAATAATTTGATAAATTTCATGAGTAACCCTCTCCTCTCTTATAAAACAGAACCTATTATTATCATTTATTCACACTTAAAAACCTATTTTCTTTAGAAAATACCTTACCAAATACCTTCTTCTAAGGTATAAACTCAATTTAGATGCCTAATTTTAGTAATAACACCAACCATTTAAGGATTAAGGTGTTAATCAAATAATTTTTTACAAAGATGTGGTATAATTTTTATCCATTGGTTTTAGTTTTCTTTCTTCTTACACCACCTTAAAATATTCTTCAACCATGATAAAATCACAAAAATAGTATACTACATATACCTAGATTTTATTATGCTAAAATCATAACTTATATACATCTCTAACATCCATAAAATAGGATAATAATCCATCATTCATGTGTACAATAGACTAACGCCTCATGAACCAATGTAATTCAATTTCCATCACTGTCTCTCATGAATGGTCATAATTATATAATTAATGTTTATATATTATATTCATAAAATATTTATCATTATAAAAAATTAATATATCATTTAACTTCTTACCTTTCCATTCATCACTAGTGGATACATGGGTTATACCAAAACTTTTATACCAATGTTTTTATAAAACCATTGGTATAGGAGGACTAGACCAACAGTTTATTCAATCCATTAGTATACTATTTTCAGAAACAAAATTTCCCAATGGTTTGAATAAACCATTGGGAAATCCTCCCTTTTTCTAATATATACCAACGGTTTAAGAAAACCGTTGGTAAGGTTTTTCCCCAAAATAAAGAATAGATCAAGTTCCCCATTTGTGCGATTGCAACCCAAAACCGAAGCTCTCCCGAAGCTCTCTATTTACTCTAGGCTATGAAACACCTTCTACCCAATATATCCATGTTCAATTGAGCATTTTTTTGTTCTACAATTTGAATCTTTAAGTACTACCTTAGTTTTAATGTTCTCCATCTATTTTGTTTGTTTTTTGTTTTGATTTGGCCTAAATGAGAGGTCTGTGCAGTCTGTGGCATGGTATACCCAATAAGTTCACTTCGATTTGTTTTCTGTTTTTTTATACACTTCATTAGTGATATTTTATTATATTTCACCAATGATGTTGTTTAATATGTTGTTATTAGTGGTTATAATAATGACAGAATGGTATAACCAATGTATGATTTAGTATGTCACTTCTAGTTGGAAGTATTTGAGGTTTGTGGAGGTGAACCTGAGGAACACCATAAGATGAACAAAAATCTCACTATCACCCAAATTCAATACCAAAATCCTTGCATTGTCCAACTAAACACACCGTAGTGTCCTAAACCGATTCCTCCAGAAGAATCATAGATCTCCCCACTATAGGAATCATTATATGGGACAAGATTCTATAACTCCAAAGGAATTCCCAGTGCTATTCAGTTCCATCACACATTATCAATTAAAAAAAACATGTGAATTTTAAATACCCAAACCTCATTACTAGTTTTGAGATGAAAAAATGACTCACTACTAACAAATGAAACTTGAATAAGGTGAAATTCATTATAAGGAACTAGATTATTATTACACAACTTAGTAATACTTTATAGGTTGAGCTCGATGCAGTTACAACCCACATCATTTAGGTTTATAAAAAATATAATTTAGTTAACTTCCCATGTCTAGACTTAATATAGAGGATATAGATAGAGGATATGGAGCCCATAATCATAGGAAGAGTATTAATCAATCTTCACACCTAATTACCTTCTAAATTATGAATTCAATTTTGTATGTGTTATACAGAATTCAATTCTATATCTATTAAACATTGAATTGAATAAACTATATTTAAAATATCTCAAGTGGTATAGTTCTTCCTCAAATCTATGAATACTTGAGAACACCATTATTATTATCCTTCAATGTCTCTTGACTTTTAAATATATCTCTTTCTTTGATATATGATGTATTGATCTCTCAAAATTCTAACACAGTTTATGAAAGTTCTTTCAAAATCCACTACTTTCATATTTTTTCAACTTGCATAATAAATTGACACAAAATATTATTTGAGTAAAATATTCCATATTCAAAATATGGATTCGCTATGGTCTTCAATTGTAGGTAATATTTTCTATTTTAAATCGTCAAAAAATATTCTTGATTTATTCTTCCTTGAATCCTGGTTTTGTATTATAATTAAAGTCACCCAAATAATCAGGTGTTTTCTTATTTTAATCCTAAAAAATAAACTTCTTTAAACTAATTAGAAATATCCATGTATATGGAATCATGCTTCTTTTCCCCATGGAACCTTCATCTTATGACATAAAACTCCTCATAGTTCCATTTAATCTTTCTTAGATCATGATACACATGTATGAGCATGATGTTTCAATCCCTAAGGAACATTTTACCATCATTTTCAAAATAAAATTTCCATTTAATCATAATATATCGTATGAATATCACTCAAACAATCTTCTAAAATATAAAATTTATTCGATCTAAAATTTTCTCAACTCCAGAATAATTCTCCTCCAGTACATGATATTTTACACTCATGTATAGTTCTTAAAAGATATTCAAAACCTTCTTTGAACATTTTATTTAGTCTCAAAACACTCTCTAGATCTCAAGTGATCAAGTTATTATATTGTTCATTGAATACTTGAGAAGAATGGGATTCTTCTCCTTTAAAGACTCATAGATTTAAAATCACTTCTATTTTACAAATGATGTATATGAATCTCAAAATTATCTCATAAAATATATATGTTCTCTCAATATGAACGAATTTCATGGTATTATATTTATAATTTAAGTCAATATCATTGATTTATATTAATTTATAGTATTTTTTTGAATAAATGTAGTATTTTTTTTGTCTTTTAAATTATGATTCTCATATAGAGTAGTGTTTCAGTTATGGTTTCATATAAAGTGAACAATTCTTGTTTACTTAAATATATTTTCGATTAAACTTTTATCTTATTGAATTTATTTTGACGAAATGACTTATAACAATTTTTTTACAAAATGGATATAATTCAGATGTATGAAACTGATTGGATCTTAAGCGATATTTAAAACAATTTGGAGAGCTTTTTTGATTTTTCATTTCACAATGCTTTAGATAGTGGTCGCATACACTACCCATGTTACAATTATATTGGAAGACCTTGGTTGAGATGTGAAGACGTCAGCTACCACATAACCAAACATGGTTTTCATGAAAACTACTAGGCGTGGTACCACAATGGAGAGAAAATGAAATCTCAAAATGCTGATGATCTAAATGACAGGACTGGATTGGATAATTTTTTATATGACTGGTTCTATTTATTACTTATCATGAAAAATAAATTATTTAATCCCAAGAAGACTTTGATACGAGCACACATGATGCGTCTAATGAAAACGATGATGTTGTCATAGTGAAAAAATTGAATGATGCTGCCAAAACTCCAGTATATCGATAATGCAGTAAAATGAAAAATCTAGAATTTTTAATCTGATTGTTTCATGGGAATACTATGTATGGGATTTCTAATACTTCCATTGATTACATTATTAAGTTGTTGAAGTAATTAATTATAGATTATGTATATATTCTCTCAATCCACTATATGGCATGAAAGTTAGTTGATGAACTTGGATTTTTAATAAAAAAAATTCAAGTGTTCCCGAAAGATTTTAGTTTATTCTGAAAGGAAACTGCTAAAATAAATGATTGTTTAAAATGCGGAATGTCCCACTAGAACCCAAAATCTAATGGAACACCATACCATGTTCCATAGAAAGTAATTTGTAACTTTCCATTGATCATCAGACTCTAGAATATTTTTATGTCTGATAAAATATCAATAAAAATGTGATGGCTTGATACCAAGAGAAAGAAGACAAATGATGAGTTGTTTCACCTGGCAGATGGATTTTTATTGTAGATATTTGATGCTTGATATCCTTATTTTTTAAATGACGTGAATAATGTGAGGCTTGGTCTTTCGTGTGACGGTTTTAATCAGTTTTGGTAGGTTCTTGCTTTGCACAGTACATGGACGATTTTTATACAAATTTATAACCTTCCCCCATGGTTCTATATGAATTTTTTTTCACTTTCATGAGTTTACTCATATTTTGTCCTTCTGATCCCAGTAATGATATATACGTATACATGAAACCTTTAATAAAAGAGTTGAAACTTCTTTGGGATGTGGGTGTATGCACATACGATGCATGTTCGAAAGATGTATTTCAGATGCATGCTATGCTTATGTGGAAAATCAAGGATTTTTCTGCTTATGCAATTATGTTTGTATGGTGCACAAAAAAAAACATGTTCTCTTTGTATGAATAATACATGATCTAGAAGACTGAAACATTGTTGTAGTTTCAGTTTTATGGGACATCGATCATTTTTTCCAATGGACCATACATATAGAAATAATCGTCGAAGATTTAACAATATTATGAAGACCGATTATCCACCTTAGCATATGTCTGAACTGATATGCTTATTGAATTGAAAAATTTCAGTTTTTTATTTGGGAAGTGTCAAATGAAATCTATAATGAGAAAGAATGTTTCCACTGAAACCTATTACAATTTGAAGAAGAGGAGTGCCTTCTTTGATTTTACTTATTAGTCAACCAATTTGTTATGTCATTAATTAGAAGTAATGAACATAGAAAAAAATATATGTGAAATTTTTATTTAGATTATTCTAAATGTTAAAGAAAAAAATATGATTTATGATCTCGGCGTGACTTGGTGGATTGTGGTATCAGAACAGAATTGCATCCTATGCATATTAGTGAAAATAAATGGAAAGTTCCATGTGCTTCTTATGTGATTGCACCTATATAAAAAAAGAAATTTTTGTAAGTACTAGAGACTATTAATGTTTCTGATGTCTATTCAAGCAACATATCTAAACGGGTCAACATAATAGAGTTAAAGCTAAAATCTTTGAAGACTCATAATTATCACGCCCTTCTGAATGAGTTGATTCCAATTACAATCCATCATCTTTTTTACAATAATGTAACGGTGTGTGTTATTTGGTTTTTCCCATTTGTTTAGAGATATTTGTGCTAAGAATTTGTCCAAGTATTTCTTAAAAACAATGTTGTAAGATTCCCCATTAATTTTGTGTGAGTTATTAAAAATATTTCCTCCATCATTTTTTACATGCTTGCTCAATCTGACTGTCCATATTCCAACTAAAATAATTCTCAGAGGACCTATTTCATTTTGTTGGATGTGTCCAACTAAAAGAAATATGTACACATTAAAGTCATATGTCTGAAATAGGAATCATTCTGAAGGTTCTATCATGAACAGTTACTTATCTCAAGAATGTATGGATTTCTACACTATGTATTTGTCTGATATTACTACAGGAATGAATAGACCAATGAGAAATGGGGAAGAACACTATGATAGAATTGAACATGGTTTTCCATCACTTCCTCAAACAGAAAGAATTCATAGATCATATTTATTGATGTCATTAAGCCATGAATAGTTGGAGATGGAACATCGCCCATTTTTGTTTAAATGTGATTTGTTCGATGAATACATCAGGTAAGTAAATTCAATATGTATATATTACATATCTATTAAACTGTTCCTATTTTTATCTGTAGGGAACATATATCAATGATAAATAGAAAGCATCGTTCTTTATCATTGGGAAGGAGAGAGGATTTTCTTAGCAAAGTGTTTTCTGCTTGGTTAAAATTGAAGGTAAAAATATTACTATTTAAAATAATTAAATCAATATTTAATTAAGTTTAATATTCATTTATATTTTAGGTATTGAGTTTTCCTACTGAATTTGTCTTTGAGGAAATAATATCTTTGGATTTTGGTCTTAATATCGTGGTTTTTGACTTTAAATCAATTGTTATCTATTAGTACAAATTTATTATCACTGAACTAGCAAAGAACATGATAACACAACATGATGGTGTCATTGTTACTACCAAAACAGACTATTATGCCAATTAATTAGATAGTAGACCTCGATTTGAAAATGTAGGTTATTATGGAGTCATTGAAAAAAAATAATATTGGATTATTACTCTCATGGATGAGTCACTATGATGAAATGCCAGTGGTTTGATTTGATGACGAGGCAAGGTGCATTTATTAATGATTGTGGATTTCGCGAAATTGATATGAATCACACTCTTTCTACCAATGAACCATATGTATTGGCATCAATGACGAAACATGTTTTTATGTCAAAGACCATCTTTAACCTGAATTTGGTGTCATTATTGAAGTAATTCCAAGACATATGTTTGATGATGGTGATAATGGAATTGACACCATCCCTACTTCCATTAGAACCAATCCATTTATTACTTTTGATGACTCCAATAGTTAAATTTTCAGAGTTTAATATGAACATGAAGTTGTGGAGGGAAATATATAGAATCATCCATGCATGTTCTCAATTATTTTGGTTTAGCTAAACTTCAGTTGTTTAGGTTGGTACCATTAAAATTGATTTAATATTGATTACAAATATGTTGTATCCTACTTGACCTTAATGAGAATTTTCAATATTTGGTTGCAGTTTTATTTGAATTTCATTTTCTAATATGTAATTGAACTGTAAGGATACCTATAAAACCGACATTTCTAACCTGGTGAACATTTCGATGTTTTATTGACCATTCCTGATTGACCCCATAACCCATAAATCCCCCTATACCCTCTCTTATATTTTTTTGGGTTACACATTAGTTATCATTTTATAATTACATGCATATTTGTTTTCAAATGTAGGAAATGAATTCGATTGAAGAGACGCAATGAAAAAAGATGGCAGACAACAACCGTCACATGGATGAGATGGGTGTTACTCCACTAGTGCATGTTGTGAGTATTTTATTTAAAAAATATATATTTTAATATCATATAATGTCCTGGGATTAATTTTTTTAAGAATTTTTGCAGGATCCACCACTCAGGAGATAGTTATTTGACGAGGAGCCTAGCAGTGGTTGCCATTCTTAGGCCGGTTCTACGTGGGGGGGGGGGAGTACGAGAGCTAAGTTATCTAGTCAGCATACCCGATTAGACCCCGTCCCTCCCACTGACATACCATATATACCACATTCTGATCCCTGTGTGTCGTTAGGGACACATGAAATATTTAGGCCTCCCATTTTTTCACCACCCTTTACATCCGAGTCTCCACACCCATATTTACCATATACGATGATGATTCCCACTCCCCATCCATATCATGCATTCAACCATCCTTCTATGCCATATTCTTTTACTTCTATTTCCTTCTCTCTGAGATTCTATATTCCATCTTCTTTGACTCCTACTTCACCACAGTTTGTCCCTAAGGAGCATACACTACTAGAATTTCATCTATTTGCAATAGGATCCTATCACAAAAACTCTTTTGGGATAGGGTACTGTCCTAAATAGCCCGTTGTAGAAAAAAGTGTCACAACTAGTATTTTTTGCGATGGGCCCATCAAAAAAAATACTACATGCGAAGAGAAGCGGTCCCATCACAAATAGATCTACGATTAATTACATTATATATACAAGAACCTGTTGCGATGAGCCCGTCACAAAAAAGTATTTGTGACGGGGTAACAAACCATCACAAATATCTTTATGTTATAAACCTATTGTGAGAGGCCCGTCACAAAAATGTTTTTATGAGGGTAAAGTAACTCGTCATAAATAAGATTTAATATATATATATATATATAAATCTATTTGCAATGGGGTCCCGTCGCAAAAGAACCCATCACAAAAGGCCCCGTCACAAATACTTGATAAAATAAAAAAGTAATATAGTTATGATTAATGAAAAAAATAATATTAATATTATTAAAAAAATAAAAAAATTAAAATTCTTAATATTCACAATAAAATATAAAAAAATCATTAAATATTATTATTGTTATTATTATTATTAAAATAAACAAACAATAAATAATATAATACTAATAATAAATAAACAAATATTAAAATATTAAAATATTAAAAATAATAAAAAAAAAATTATGCAATATTATCACTAATATAAAAGAAAGAAACTGTAAATAGTTCATATTACAACAAATGTTCAATTCAAATGTTTTTAACAGAACAAAAAAATCATTGGGGGGATTGTCTTATGGAGGAGCTGGAGGAGCTGGAGGAGATGGTGGAGGAAACTCCATCCCTAAACTATGAGTCGGACGATGCATGTACTCCATCTGCTCATGTTTCTACTGCTGCCATCAATGCATGACCTCCTCGTTTTGATAACACATCTCTTCATGATGCTTCTGAAAACTCTCTATAAGGTCAGTTTGATCTCACAACTGCCCTTTATACTGTAATCCAGAAGTTGATTCCTCTCTATGAGGTCCTCTTGGGCTGGACGCCAATATCTAAATTGTACCACAATAAGTTTCAGGAGTCAAATGAGAGCTAATAAGAACTACTCGGCCCTTATCGAAGGCATAAGGGGTCACCTGCATCTATGCCGCCTCATCGAAATGGTGGGCACTAGTCTGATCAGCCGTCTCGGCCTGACTCTCAGCCCGTGTCTAAGAGGTTAGGCCTCATATTACTCCTTCAATTCCAATTTTAATTTTAAATAGTGAAAATATTATATACACTTAATTTTCAAACTAAAAAAGAAATAATACTGACCACAATCCGACACTGGCGATCACCTCTAATCTCTTTAGTGGATGGATCACTGTACATCCTCTGATAAACACCGTACTCCATAATATCGGGATGCTCAAATGCCTACATGAATATAAAATAAACTGTTTATATTTAATGTTATATAAAATATTTAAAAAATATACTTACCAGATTCTCTCTATACTTACTGAATGTACGACTACCAGCTCGATGGGTCACCTCCTGTCTCCCCTGGTTCTTTCGGTCCAATGAAGATCTTCTCTGAAATCCACTACTCAACCAGTGTGAACATAATCCATCCCAAACGTGAGATGAAATGTACTCGGGTAGGTGGGCTCTACATGACTCATGAAATATTTTCACTCCTTTCTTAATGGTTGTCCTTCTCAAATTGTGCAAAAACTGACGGAAACGCTCACACATAGACACCTCTCATGCCTCATGGATAGCGCCACACATACAATCATCAATGTGATACCATTAAACCTATAAATAATTTATAATATCAAGTTATTAATGAAATAAATTTCTAAATAAATATTATTTATTTACGTACCAGCCAATGATTGAACATTCCATGCCATACATCAATGAGAATCTGTTTATATGTGATCCATGGTTGAGAAAAATAATTGTGCAAGATAGCGCTCCTCTATCCAACAGATAATGTGCCAAACTATGAAAAAAGAACAAATAATCAAACAATTAGTATATAAATAAATAAATTAAAGATAACTAAAATACACAGTTTACCATACCTCCGTGAGTGTGAATCGAAACCAAGACGTGGACATCGCTCAGGGATAGGGTGAGGAACCATTAGTCGTGCAAGACCACGCCCCCTCTGCGTACCCCCTGAACTGCCAGTAGGCTGTGGTTCAGATGATCCCAAATCCTCCTTATCCAAAGGTATCTCAGCCTCCTCTAACTCACTATATAGATTAGGGTCTATCTGAAACTCAAAATGATTGATGTTAACAAATAGTTGAAAATAACTATAATATATAGATATATATTTTTTATGATTATAACCAGCATTTAACTATGTCAATGTTCACCTTCATAATCATCTTCATATATGATGATGCCAATGTCTTCATATTCATCATCAACGTCATCAATATCCATATGAGTTTCAGTTTCATTATCTATTGTCATTTCAAATTCATTTGTAACATCATTAACAACATCATCACCATCGACCCTTAATTGTGGGGTGTCATCATCGATATTCATGTCTCTTTATGAAAAAGATAGATTTTGAGTTGTCTCTTGAAAAATTTCAATTCCTTTTTCTTCATTGGAACCACATTCAGTTTGAGTAAAATGATTTTCCTGAGGTTTACTTTTTATTATACTTCACCAATCACTCAGGTCTCTTGAAGTTGCACAATACTTTACGTAATATATTTTATGTGCCTATTAAGCTAGTAAAAATGATTCATTTACTGCAAGAAGTTTTTTATATTTAATATCAATGATTCTATGAATCAGATGAATATGGAAGCCTCTCTCAGTATCTAACCACTAACATTTAAACATTGTTGTTTAATTTTTCCCTAGATAACACAATTCAATATTTGCATCCAACATGCTGTAAAAGTCAACTTCAGTTTCTCTATGATGCGATCCTCTCAAGAAAACTCCACTGTTCATTGTTTTCTTTGTTCCCCATATGCACATGTATAAAATCAAAAACCATTCACTACACATGAATTATATGATTCAACCATTTGGATGGTGGGTTACTCAATATAATCAGTCGCTTATCAATTTTATCAGCATGTTGAGACACCTAAAAATTTATAAAACAATTTTCAATGTAATAAATAATAAACTGAATTGATATATTAAACCATCAATAATTTGTGTTACTAGTTTTTAAAACCATTGGGAATTTTTTTTGTCGTCATTTTTCAAGAGCAGCAGTTGTAATTTATGGAAGCTGTTTTTTGACATGATTATCAAATAAACTACAAATAAAATAAGTTTACTTACTGTAACTTAAATTATAGAATTAGTTATATAAGCACTCATAATACAAATGATGTAATTTTTTCACAATTGATCAGAACATATGTATGAGCTCTGTGATGTTCATCATCTAAAATCCATCATTCATGTACTCCACCAAAGCCAAGATCTAGTTGATTAAAAAATGATAATTGATTGTTCATTTCATCATCAACATTCCCCTCCTTCTGCTTCATGCCGTTGTTTTTTGAGAAAAATTCAGATTCAAAATAATGAGAGCAGAAAAAAGCAATTTCCTCTTGCAAATAAGCTTCAGCAATTGAGCCTTCAACTGATGTTTTGTTACGTACTTTTTCTTCAATTTTTGCATGCATCTCTCAAATGGGTACATCCATCGAAACTGTACCAGTCCTCGAAATTTAGCTTCATGTAGAAAATGTAATATCAGATGTTCCATTGAGTCAAAGAAAGTCAGCGGGAAGATTTTTTCTAGTTTACATATAATGATAAAAATATCTTCTTCAAGTTTACTTAGTGCATCATAGTCTATTTTTGCTGCAAAGATGTCTCGAAAATAATATGATATGTCTATTATCGAAACCCAAATCATAGAATTCAAAAAATATCTAAATCCAATCAGTATAAGTCTTTCTATTATAACATTTCAATCATGACCTTCTAATCCGTTAATATGAACGTTCTTAACACATTTTCCCAAATTAGAAGAATAACCATCTGGATGTCTCAAATCTTCAATCCACTGACAAAATAATAAGATAATCTCTTTGGACAATGTATAAGATATTTTTGGATTCATTAAATTTTGTGATCTGACATTTTGAAACTGTTCATGTTCTGTTCGTCTGCAAATTTGGGCAAAATCTAACCATGCCTTTACTTTGTCTTTGGTTTTACATGGTGTATCCCAAACTATATGAAATAAATTATCAAAACAGTTCTTCTCAACATGCATGAAATCCAACATGTGGTGGACCAACAAATCAGACCAATATGGAAGATCCTAAAAAATGTTCCATTTTATCCAATTATGTTCTTTCCCAAAGCCATGAAGTTTCTATTGGTTTATTGTTGGCCCAAATGTGATGGGAGGTAATGAAATTCAACATATTTTAACTTTATACCTGAGATAATTTTTTGAGTTTCTTCACTTTCAATTGTTCCTTTTAAGAAATGAGATTTGTTCCTCCAAAAAGGATGATCAGTTGGAAGAAATCTGCGATGACACTCAAAATAGAAAGGTTTTTTCCATTGACGAGAATAAAGGATTTATTATCTTTCATACAGTAAGGACATGATTTCAGACCATGTGTACTCTAGCCAGATAACATGACATATGCCGACAAGTCACTAATCATCCACATCAATTCATCTTTTAATATGAAATTCTGTTTTGTAGAAACATCATATGTAATAACACCATTACTCTATAATGAATTTTACTCATCAATCAATGGTTTCAAATAAACATCAATATTCTTTTTTGTATGTCCTGATATTAATAAGTTCATAAATATATATGACTCCTTCATCAACATCCATAAAGGTAAATTGTACAGATTTATAAAGACAGGCCAACATGAATTCTGACTACCATAATAACCAAACAGACAGAAACCTTCAGTAGAAAGACCCAATCACATGTTTTAGGCTTCTAAAGAAAAAGACAGATGTTTTTGGTCAAAATGTTTCCATGAATCACCATCATATGTATGATTCAAGCTTTTATCGATTGAAATATTGGTCTTGTACAATGACATCATTGATTATGTCTTCTGAGACATAAATAAATGCTACAACCTGTGTGTAAGGGGGAAATATTTCCACCGTTTTATAGGAATTGATCTAGACTTCCTTAGTTTAGCTTCTTTATACCTTGATTGTCCACATGTAGGAAAACTATCTAATAACTAATTTTCACAAGAATATAAGATGCAATTATTTTCACATGCATGAATCTTTCGATAACTAAGGCCCATATTATAAACCATTCTCTTTCCCGCATAGTAATTTATAGGCAACACATTTCCTTTTGGTAAAAATGTTTTAAACAAAGAAAATATCTGATCAAAACAGTTTTTAACATTACATTATCTAATTTAATAGCCATAAATCTTTCGACCACTTCTAATTTGATTATCTTGCAACCAGGATATAATTTATCCTCAACAGACCTCAAAAATTCATAAAATTAAGTTGGTTCCAACTCCGGAGTTAAATCAATATCATCCTGAGTTTCATTTTGTTGAACAGATGGACCTGCAACATCATGTACTAAATTTTGAAACCCTAATGGATCTAGAATCAAGTTATTATTATCTTCTTTGGAACTACGTTCATCACGTAGAAACAAAGAAATATAATCTGGTTGAAAACCAAACCCCAAGAGATGTCCCCCAACATTGTCAAATGTGTCAAATGTTTTTAGAGCACATTTTTTACAAGGACACTAAATTGTGACTTCTAAAATTTTTTTTTGTTTTGATGATACAAATGATAAGAGAACTTCAAAACCCTCAATATATACAGGATTTAAACCAGAACCTTTTAGATTTCTACGCTGATTTATCCAAGCACAATCATATAATAATGATTTTTGTTGACTTCCTTGTTCCATGTTTTTCTACAAAATATTATATCATTACTATTTTTTAATAATTTAAAATTAGAAAAACAATATCGAAAAAAAGAAGATAAATAATTACAACTACTTTTTAATAATTACCATTAATTATGGGCGACACAATTTCCAATGGATTGACGACTACTCTTTTGTCCGAAAGCTCATTTACATGAAACTTTCTCACACTGAAATCATAATGAAGAACCTTTTTGGAGGTACGCATATTTATTTTCTTGCATACGAGAATGTATATGCATACCTACAAGAAAATTCATCTTTATGATTTTAGTGTGAGAAAGATGCAAGTAAATGAGCCGTCGGACAAAAGTGCCCATTTTCGTCGATGAATGTTCTTCTTGAAACACTCACCACCTAAAAAAATTATGAAAAATTTGTTCCTACAAATGCATATTTAAACTCGTGCATATGATATTGGATATGCATACGTAGAAGCATACTTTTCATAATGTTTTGAGTCTACGAGAGTTGAAATGAGAAGAGTCATTGAGCAAAAAGTGCATTTTCAATCCATTGTAAATTGTGCCAAGTTATTACAATTTATTACAATTGATTTTATTCCTAATTATTTCTTACTATTCTTAATTATTACTAATTATTCCTAATTATTGTTAATTATTCCTATTTATTGGTAATTATTGGCAATTATTCCTATTTATTGGTAATTATTAATATTTTTTGGTAAATATTCCTATTTATTGGTAATTATTGGTAATTATTTCTAATTATTCCTATTTATTGCTAAATATTCCTATTTATTTCTAATTATTCCTATTTATTGGTAATTATTGGTAATTATTGGTAATTATTGTTAATTATTGCTAATTATTGCTAATTATTGCTAATTATTGCTAGTTATTTCTAATTATTGCTAATTATTGTTAATTATTGCTAATTATTGCTAAATATTGCTAAATATCGCTATTTATTACTAATTATTGCTAATGATTGCTAATTATTGCTAATTATTGCTATTTATTCCTATTTATTCCAAATTATTCCTATCCATTCCTAATTATTAGTAATTATTACTAATTATTACTAATTATTACTAATTATTACTATTTATTAATAATTACCACTATTTATTACTATTTATTACTAATTATTACTAATTATTACTAATTATTAGTATTTATTACTATTTATTAGTATTTATTACTATTTACTAGTATTTATTACTAATTATAAGTATTTATTACTATTTATTATTATTTATTTCTATTTATTAGTATTTATTACTAATTATTAGTATTTATTACTAATTATTACTAATTGTTACTAATTATTACTATTTAATGTATTTATTTCTATTCATTACTATTTATTACTATTTATTACCAATTATTTCTATTTATTACTAATTATTACTAATTATTACTATTTATTACTCTTTATTACTATTTGTTAGTATTTATTAGTATTCATTAATATTTATTACTAATTATTACTATTTATTACTATTTATTAGAATTTATTAATATTTATTAGTATTTCTTACTATTTTTTACTATTTATTACTAATTAATACTAATTATTACTAATTATTACTAATTGTTACTAATTATTACTAATTATTACTAATTATTACTAATTATTACAAATTATTACTAATTATTACTAATTATTACTAATTATTAGTATTTATTACTAATTATTAGTATTTATTACTATTTATTACCATTTATTACTATTTTTTACTATTTTTTACTATTTATTACTATTTATTAGTAATTATAACTAATTATAACAAATTATTACTAATTATTACTAATTATTACTAATTATTACTAATTATTTATATTTATTACTATTTATTAGTACTTATTTCTATTTATTAGTATTTATTACTATTTATTACTATTTATTAGTATTTATTACTCTTTATTAGTATTTATTTCAAATTATTAGTTTTTATTACTAATTATTATTATTTATTAGTATATATTGCTATTTATTTCTATTTATTTCTATTTATTACTATTTATTACTATTTATTACTATTTATTACTATTTATTAGTATTTATTACTAATTATTAGCATTTATTACTAATTATTACTTATTAATACTACTTATTACTAATTGTAAATATTTATTACAATTTTTTTCAAATTATTACTATTTATTTATAATTATTACTAATTTGTGTTAATTACTTTTAATTACTACAAAATACTGCTACTAATTACTAATTACCTCTAATTATTTATATACTTTACTAATTATCGTTAGTAATTATTAATTATTACTAATTTCAAAGAATTAGTACAAATAATTATTTTTATTATTGTAAATAAATATTGATGACAAAACGATTTAAATCTAACTTAATTACAACTAATCAACAATAATTAAAATTAATATAAAGAATTGAAATAAATACTAAATTAAATAAAACATAAATACCTTTAAACATGATCTCGTATAATTGTAGGCGACTTCACCACTTCTTCTTAAATAAAACTAACTCCCAAAAATTTTCACACTAAAATTAGAGTTTAGAGAAGCAGAGGAAGAAGGAATTCAGGGGGAGGGAAGAAAAAATGGATGGAGGGCATATATAGGTTAGATTAGTTGCGACGTGACTATTTGTGATAGGATTCCCATCGCAAATAGTAATTTTTTGCGATGGGACCCGTCGCAAATACCTTCGGCCGCATTAATTACAGTCGGTGGTTAAAAAGTTATTTGCAATGGTCCCCATTGAAAAAAAGTAACCTACCGAAACACTATTTGCGACGGGACAATATACCATCACAAATAGGTTTTTACCGCCACCGGTTATTTGCGATGAGACCCGTCGCAAAAGCCCTCTAGGGGTCGAACTAGTTGCGACAGGGGATTCCCTGTCGCAACTAGTTCTTACCATCTCTCGGTATTTGTGACGGGCAGTGCCTACCCGTCGGAAATACCCTTTCACGCGGTTTGGCGTGGAAATCGTGCCTATCCGCGCTTAAGTTTTGTGTGACGAGGCGCCTATTCCCATCGCAAATAATTGGTTATTTGCGATGAGTTGATTGTCCCGTCGCAAAAAACGGCTTTTCCTATAGTGAGACACTAGGAACCACTCCACCTATACAGGGTGCTCATTCAGTTTCTGCGGATCCAGCATTACCCATTGATCAGACTACCACAGGTAGATTTATAGAACCCTAACAAATTTTTATACCATTATTTATTTTCATTATAACCTGTATTGATAAAATATGTTTTTTTCTTTCATAACAGAAACATATACTGTTAGGAGGCGGGTGCAGGGGCATACGCGCATGCGTGCGGTGTGGAACCGCCACACGTAGTTGATTGTGGACTACAATGATGACAATAAAATAATTGAATAAATAGAGAAGCAATGTCAGAGTTTTTTGGCGACACTTTCCAAATATTTCGACATCATTCCCGTCAGCCCGCTCTTGTGGTGACAATTACCAAATAAAGTTATGGATAATGCTTGGGCCCAAATATGGGTAAAAAAATCTTTTGTATTTAATGCAATATATTATTTTTGTATTTATATGAATTAATATTTTGGTGTCCACTTCGGTTTAATTTCCCTTATGGTGAGGGTGCACGACCAACACGTCTAAAGGAGTTAGGTGAGATTTGGAGAGCCTATAAGCACGAGTTGTATATAAGATGGCATGCTATAGTTGGCATAGATTTGGAGACGGTACTTGTTTTGGATGATTTTTTGATATAACAACATCGGTAGATGATTACTCATTGGATGACTATCCAGTTTAAGGTATTAATCACATTTGAGGTATTTAAATGAAAATCTTCATGTTTTGGATTAATACTATCTTTTGTATTATTGAATTTTATTTTGGAATCATTCAAAAGAAATAAAAAACATTGATGCTCAAAAATACCTCCACACATTGGGACATACTATGATGTCAGATCATAAGAGGAAGCAGGTATGACTGTTGTTTATAATTGTTCTTTATGACTTTCACTTTCTATTGTTTCCTCCATAATTTATTCAATTTCTAAAGTTTTCATATAATTTTAGTTATGAAATTAATTTTTGGTAACCTATTTTTAATTTTGTTTTCCAACAGTCAAATTCATTGAATAGGAAAACATTAAATATTGAAGGATGTGTGCCTCGAGCAAAACAATCTTACTCAAGTAGAAGGAAAAAATATGGAAGTGAGTTTAACGAACTGAATCAACAACAGATTGTAAGTTTTACTTTGTTGAAGTCATATTTTAATATCTATTTTTAACTTAATAATCTATTTATATTTGTAATAGGCTACTTTAGAGGCCCTTGATGCCCAAGGACTTGACAATTTTGGGCCAACTGATCACTTATATCAGGTGTTGGGTGATGAGCACCCTTGTAGAGTACACTGTCGAACTTGGAAAAGTGTAGTCCTGACAAGGTATTGTCCCTCTTCAGGTACAAGTTTTAGTGCCACCTAGTTCCAACAGGTTAAGGCACAGGTAGAACAGGCTGAAAAAGGGCCATAGAGACGACAGAATAGTCTGCTAGGGAAAGAATTGCATTTATAAAACTAATTAAAGTTTTACATCCAACACTTCCACTAGAGGCCAACACAAATTATGATGAATATATGTCTTCCATGTGTTCTATATATGGTGAACCGAGTTCCATTTCTTGTAGTGTTTTAGAAGATGTCATTCTTGGCGATGACGATAGAGAGGACGAGGTCAAGGTGGATGAGGAGGGCGAGGTGGAGGATGAAAGAGAGGATGAGGGTGAGAAGGAGGCCATTGTAGAGTATGAGGGCGAGGAGGAGGTTGTGGAGGAGGGTGGGGAAGATGATGTGGACAAAGAGGAGGATGGGGATGAGTCTGATGATGACAGTGATGATTGTGATGGTGATGAGGGACCTATTAATCCATTACATTTTTTGACTGATATTACTAACATTTGATGTTTGAAGATTTGCTCTTCCTAAATATATGTGTGATTAGGTAGGTCACATTATCTTTATTTATTTATCTATAAATAATAAAACATGATTTGATGATTTTCTGTGACTAAATGAATTAGTGACTAATTCACCCCTCCCCTCTTTGTGTGGTTTATATTCCAAATTAGTCCCCTTGGTTTATCTCGAATATGGGTTGACCCTAAAGTAGGTATGATAGGTACAGAACATCATAGTAAAATGATTTAACTATTCAGTTATAAGTTTTATGCTTCAAAGCATGTAAATAATAGTTTCCCTTGCCCTCTTTAATAAGGGGTGGAAGTTGTCTAAAGAGGTACGTAGTTAGTTTCAATCAAAATTTTAATATCCTAGATTCATGTAATAATTTTGAGAACATTTCCAAATCTACAAAAATAAATGTACTTGGAAGTGGAATCTTCAATGTAGCCAAGTGTATATCCCGAGAGCAAAATAATTTATTAAAATCTACCACATATCCAAGAGAAAATCAATATAGATGCATAGTGTAGGTGAATCACTTACATAGGTGATTTGAAAAAACCTTGTAGTTGAACATCCCACATAAGAGAATATTCTATATAGTTGATCTGGTGATGTAGAAAAATTTTCACAAGTAAGTGTTGTGATATAGCCAAATTTATCCATGTATTGTATTCACATAGGAGTTTAAGGTCAATTTAATGGATAATATATCTATGTTTTTTGTGATATTTCAAGAACCAATTTGGCATTAAAATGTAGAAATATTTGAGGAATTACTGTGACCAGGGATGTTTATATATTGTAGGAAAAATGGAATGAAGGCCATGCGTTTAAGAGGCATGAAATATGATTTTAAGATAAATTTACTATAAAATAATAAGATCAAACTTAAACACAAGACATATGTTTCAAAATCCAACAAGAGTTTGAAAAATACAAGAAAAACTTCAATAAATCAGTATAGGTTAATGAAGATTCTTATTGTTCTGGTATGGTAAAGGGTTTAAACTATTATATAAAATCTTATACTTTTTATTATCCAGATAGATCAATTATAATTAATAGTGTATATGTCAAAAAAATCTATACAAGTTTTCTTAATGAAAATTCAGAGGAAATCATCCATATAAATGGATTGGTAGAGTATTCCATGGAGGCCACAACCCCTTATGAAATGTGAGGCTTAGTATCAAACTAGAAAGAATCAACAAAAATATGGACAGATCTTGGAAAAATATTGATGAATAATGTTTCAATATTTTACTTGGGGTTGTGGAATGAATGGATATAAAACATATTCTCATTTTTTCAATATGTCATTACTAGGAAATAGGCATGAAATAAGAGGGAATTTCAACAAGAATATAAGGAAAAAATCTCCGAGAAAACTACATAGGACTAGATCATCACCACATATATGTAAAAACATATTTTAGGATAAGTTTGGCGTCAAAGAAGTTTGGAAGGTCATAAGGGTAAGGTATACATATCAAGGTTAGAATGAGAGGTTATCTATACAATGAAATGGAATAGATTTCAAAAGAGACACAATGGTATGTCATATTAATATTCTGAGTTGGATAAGAATATCATGAATGTCTTCATAGTTGTTTGACTAAATAAATTGAAATTGGTTAAACAATTGGTCTAAAATAAAGAAGCATATAAGGCTACATGAAAGTGAGGAGATTTAGAAGGTAATTTCCAAATTTATGAGAGGTCATCCAAAACTGGAAACTTGATGATTTAAAAGTCTTATATGGAAAAAGGTATTTCGTATAAAGAAGAATTGTAAAGGAATAACCAAAAGAAAACTTAATATGCAGTGATTGAAAAAATATAATGGCTCAGAATTAGTTTAAGGACTCCTATAGAATGATTTTTTTAATAAAAATGAGTGGAACCTCCTCTTTACCTATTATTTTTATTTTTGATCTATCATATAGGGAATCAAATGAGTGCATTGAGTTATTTTCACACCATAAATAGATGGAACAAATTCACCCTAATTTTTTTAATAAACTTGATATTTACCACATTCAATGTAATGTGTGAATTTGAGTATAATTTAACCCATTTTCCTCCTCATGTGGCCTAATGTTGGGAAACAATTTTTCCTTCTCTCACCACTCTGCATAAATATGTAATTTGATCCAAAAATCCTCACAAGATTCATAAACAGACACCAAATCCCTCAAATAAATATATCAATATCAAGTACATCATTAAATATGAACATATATAAAATGTAACTTAAAAAATAAAGAACATAAATTCACAAATTCATGAGACTTGAAGATCTACAACAATATTCTAGTTAGTAATGGAAATTGTTCCCGATCTCAAGTCCAACTAATCCAATATCCATCACACCCTTTCAAAAATCAAGGCAACAAGATGAAAAATTTTAGTGAAACCTACTGTAAAATACCATTTTATAACACGCTAACATAAACCATTCGATATGATCTAGTGTCACACTCAACCTCATGCTCACCTCCCCAAATGAAAGTTGTTTCCAATGAGAGGAATGATATAAAAAGGGGGTTTTGGTGAGACTGTTCCCTCAAAATAAATATACATTATGTTAATTCTGTATGTGTGTACCAAGTAATTAAATATATAACAACATGTATTTATAATTATGTATGTGTGTATTCAAAACAACAATTATTACGAATTTTGTATGAATTATGTGTTAATTCTATGAACTGCACGTACTTTCTGTATTTGTGTATTCAGAATTTTTGTATTGCATATTGCGGGTAATTGCTGTAGGTGCACAGGGGGAGGCAGGTCTGCTGCTGGAATTGCAAAAAGCCTATGCCAACGGTTTACAATAGTTGGAATATGTGTGAAAACCAAACATATACCAGTGGTTTCATGTAAACCATTGGTAAAATTATATACCATTGGTTGAGAAACCATTGGTATAGATCCTTAACTTGATCTTTACCAATGGTTTCAAAGAAACTGTTGGTAAAAGTCTATATCAACGGTTTTCATACCATTGGTATAGACATGAATTTTGATATTTTCCAATAGTTTCAAACCATTGGTAAACATTTATACGAATTGTTTCTTGTAATCGTTGGTATATATTACATTCTGAAGCCATATCCCAATGGTTATTAAAGAACCGTTGAGATATGTCTATCCTCGCGACTCTATAGCCAACAGTTTGGTCAACTGTTTGTATAGTTCATACCAACAGTTGTCTTGACTTTACCAACAATTTTAAACCATTAGTAAATATTAAGTTTCCACTAGTTCATTTAAAAATTATGACTTCATTTGTGCATACCTGTGGACTACCAACTCCATAAGGAAATGTGATTTTTTTTCATCAAAAAATTACATAGATAATATTTATAAGTATATTTAATGAATTAATATTATATGTATTATATTATTTTATTCTATATATTTAAGAATAATACTTACCTTCTTTCCATAATGATCATTTATAAATGAAAATTTTACTCATGCGTATGTACGGTCTACCATATCCATGATTGTAACGTGGTTCATTTTTCATAACCATATTTAATAGTTGGATTTAAAAGTATAATATATGTATATAAGGGATAATTATTTCATAATTATTAGTCTTTTGATGAGGGAATAATTAACTCTTTGACCATAATCATCCTACCAAAGTGATCAGGGACTTTTGTACCAAATATCGCTAAAATGACCAACATGCACAAAAATGATTTAGAAATTTTTATAACATGATAATAAGTGAGATATAAGGAATAATAGACATTAAAAGAAGTTCTTAAGCAAGTAAATTAATAACCTAATTTTATTATTTAGGAAGAAAAAGAACGTAAGTGACAAATCAAACTCAAGGTAATGGATTTTCATCTCACATTTATTTATGTGAGAGACATGAATTATACACTACCTATTTATTTTTTGTGATGTAAATATTTTTCATTAATGTATTTTATGATTATTATCATGAAAATTATATTATATATGTTTCCATATAATTTTTTTATGAGGCGTATGATTCGAAAGTTACCAAAGTGGTAAGGTTTTTCTCATCTCACTTTTACTTTTGTGATATATATGCCATATTCACCACTTATTTATTTAGTGTAGTGTATATACTAATAATTTGATATATTATATCATGAATAGTAGTGAGGGTATTAAACTAGTGGTAAAGGATTCCTATAATCATGCCTCAGACCCGAGTTCAGATCCGGGTGGGAGCGAATTTCGACAGGCTGACGGTGACTCAAGCATGACGCATGATGTAGGTAGGTGGTGATGCTGGCATGATGCAGTTATGATGATGTAGGCATGGCGACACAAGTAGTATGATGTAGTCATGACACTGCATTGGGCCTTCTGATTAGTTAACAAGTCTTTGGGTTTTGAAATGGGGTTTATTACCACTAGGTCTTTGGTCCATGTATTGAATAAATAAGGCCTGATGGGTGGGTTATCCCTTGGGGGGGGGGGGGGGGGGCTATGGCCTACCTTTCCAGCCTATGTTTGTGGTGTTTGTGTTTTTGATGTAATTGTACCCCCAATAATCTTATATTTATATACATATATTATACCATGAATATATAATTTTCTTTATGGTATTTAATTCTTAATTTCCAATTATTTATTTCATGGGACCTACAATTCAAAATAAAATCTAATGGTAAGGGTTTATTTCATAATCTAATAATTATTCAAGATTGTTCATTTTTAAGACATTGGTGAGAAATATTTCTCTTACATGTTCATGTTTTCTAAAAATGTTTTTATAAATGCTTCCAATATTATTTGAAAATTGTTTAAAGTTATTTTTAAACTTATTTTACCTTTTAAAAAATGTTTTATAAGGAATATTCATATGATTTCCAAATAAATAACTTTTTGATCTTTCTTAAAAAAGTGTGAAAGTAATGATTTTTTAACTTTTAGGAAATTAATGGTACTTAAAAACATCTTGAAACCTTAATTCTTTGAAATATGCTTTACAACTTTTCAATTTTATTTTCAAAGATTTTTTTTTCATTTATATGTGAACAAATTTTTAAAAAGTGAAGTTATTTTTAAATGGAAAAGTTTTACACCTCAATATTTATTCCAAGTTATATTTCAAAATATATTTCCATATAAGATGACAAACTTTGTTTTTACTTATACTTTATAGGGGATATGATCCTAGGATACTATCCTTATTCATTTTCTGGATAGTTTGTCTTTATGTTAAAAATTTAAAATGTATATGAAACCCATTTCTTTTCATATATAGGTTTAGATATGATGAATGTTTTACGATCCCGTGACACAAAAATATATATTTTTTATTATGAGATGATTGGGAGCTATATATACTGTATTATATCTCATGTGTTATTTATGGGAAACAAGTTGAAGTCATGGGTCTGTTATGGTAAATAAGTTTATGTGATTTGACCATTATGGGAAAAATTCGATGTGATTTATCTATTAATGGAAACAAGTTGATTTTATTGACATGTTTTGGGAAATAAGTCGTTGTGTTTGGGATATTATAGAAAATAGGCATTTATTCCTAATCTGATGGTCTTGGTAGATAACCTTGACATATGGAATGGTTTTTATACTTATGATGATGGAAGATAAATTTATGAAATGAACTTATGGTTCACGGTTGAGTTATGATGAATTATCATTATCATGGTTTTTTTATTTTTAAATATTAATGTTTTATTCCAGAACTCATATTTATGATCATTTTCACATTAGGTATGAACTTTTTAAATTATGGTCATGATCTAACACCCTTATGATTATCTTATTATTTTATATGATTATCGATTGGCATCTCCCATTCTTACTCTTTCTGAGAGCCTAATATCACCCTTTATTATATTTATTTTTCTAATTTGTAAAGAATTAATATATTAGATTTTTATTTATAAAGGTTTTATATGTATGGAATTTTATGTGATATGTTTAAAAAATAACATGTATTATGAAAATATTTGTATAATAGGAGATGATTTTGATCATTACGAACCAATTGTTCATGGACCCAAGTTATTAAAAGTTTTTTTCTAATTATAAAAATATCTCAATGAAAAGGTCTCTATGTATGTAAGTGATACAATATTTCCTCTTTATACTTTATATTTTTTGTAGAAAAAATGGTGTCACATTTGTTGGTATCAAATCCAGAAATGTATTTTTTTTGTTTTTAGCACTAGATACAGAAGTGTGGGTTTGAGGATATTATTGTTGGTATCAAAGGAGGATTTAGAAAACTTTGGATATTAGGATGTTTTCATGAGAAGTTATCTTAAGAGTTATGGATATCATCATCGGTACATAAGTTTGAGGTTGACCATAGTTTCATAGTCCTAGACACCCCTTTTAAGGATTTAAGTGATTTGAATTTATGGAGGCTAATGATATTTTTTGGATTGGTATATATAAAACTTAGGTTTAACATGAAGAATTATTTTAGGAAGAATGAATTTAATTTTTTTTTGGATATTTGTTTTAAATTTATTTATAAACATTATGGTTTATATGATCTTTAATTTTGTGGTAATTAATGGTTATTACAGTTTTGGAATGAAAAATGAAAGGTACGAGATAACCTTTGAGGTTAAAAATTCTTCAATGTTTAATATATTAAAGTTATTTTTGATGATTTTTATCAATTTTATGGGAATATTACAGGTATTATATTAATATAGTTAAAATAAAGACCAACCACATGTTGGGTGATAGCTTGTCTCACCACGCTAGGTTGTGAGGCTTGAACCTACAATTGATGGTGACCAGGGCGTAGCACCTACCACTTGCCTACAAGATATCCTGGTTAGTGTGAAATTGTTTTCCCTTATTTAATTTATATGATAGATAAAAGTTAAGTGAATTTTGGGGAATATATTTTTTATTGAATAGATGATATTGGAAGTTAATTTAGTAGTTAAATGATTAATGTTATTTTAGAAGAAGCTCATTATTTTTTGTACCTTATATGATATTATGGGATGTGATTTGAGAAATATAGGTAGAATTATATTTTGGAAGCACATATTATTTCATCATGGATATATAGTGAATTAATTTGTTTATGAAAATTCTTAGAATATATTGGAGTTTATATGCTTATGTCGTCCACATTTTGGTATGAGACTTCAAGTGTAATTGATTTTATTTAGAGGTAAATGTTAAAATTGATCTTGGAATAATATGTGATAAAATACTTATGATTTTTTGTGTTTAAATAATAATCTAAAAAATATTTGAGTAATTTTAATCATATTTATTTATTGAATGATCTATATTGACCTTTGGGTATTACTGTTGAATGTTTTAGATTAATGTAGTTTTTCTTAGTTTGAAGGTCTGCTCATTTTAGGAAATTATCTTATCTTGTACTAACCATTTTGGTATTAGTAAATTTAAAAATTAAAGAGGATTATATTTTTATTCTTTTGTGGATTTTTTATTTGTATAATTTTATTCTAATTCCACAGACATAAAAAAATTTAATCTTGAATACTCATCATTTGGAGAAAAAAAATGAGTTTGTGGTGGAAATTATGATATGATGAAGTTCTTTTTGAAAAGTAAGTATATTTCCTTTTGTTCATACTTTAGGTGATAAAATAATTCCTTAAATCATGTAAAAAATCATATTGTAATAAAAATTTAATCCATTTATTTTTCTTAGTGAGAAATCAATGTCCTTTTAACCCATCATAGGGAAGGTTAAATTTCTCATGATCATGTTTTCTATCACTCTCTATCATTCCTTGGGAGTTAGTTTTCACTTATGTAGACATTTTTTCACTTCCCATTTTTTTAAAATATGGAAACCTAATATGTCTTATTTAATATGACCTTAATACTTTTATTTCTCTCTTTTCAGGAGGAAGTTTTACTGACCCTTTTTACAATGCGGGATTTCAACAAAGTTATTTTACAAAGTCAAACCCTGGTTACCGATACCAAGTTAAAATTGTGAGGATGAAATTTATTATGGGGGGTGGGGGGGATTTAATAAATGAAGGTTTTAAAAGGAAATACTATGTTCAATAGCATATAAGATACACAACACTGAGCTTAAACAAGAAACTAAGTATTATTATTTAAATGTGACCATTATGACCTAGCTGCCAAATTGGCAGGTATGAATAGAAACAAATGATTTATAAATACATATAAATGAACTAATACCTAAAAACTTATTTAATAATGATTATTAAATAATTTCTAAATTTTTATTAATGTCAGTTTATTGTTAAAAAATGCATTTTCTTGAAAAATGAGTTTTTTTTTGTTTTTTATGAGTAAATATTAAAATTATTTTTTAGATGTTCTAAAAAATTTATTTTACAAAATTAATTTAATATTTTTAAACAATTATATCATAATTATCTTAAAATTAAGTTTTTATATTTTTCTTAAAATATTGATTTTTCAATGAATAGTGACAAATACTGATTTTTATTGAAAAATGTATTTTTATTATTTATAAAGTCAAATTATATTTTGGAATTGTATTAAAATTTAATTAGGTAATTTTGATTTAAAATAATTAAATTATGACTTCTAATGGACCTTATACTTTAATTTTTATAGAAATATTTATATTTAAAAATGAAAATTTTTTAAAAATGGTTTTTATCACGTTTCCCCTTTTTAATTTTAAATTAAATTATGCCAATTTTGTGCATTTATTTTTGAAAAATGGATTCCATATTTGGAATCAATGATTCCAAATTTATTAGATATTTCCAATTTATTTTTGTTCAATATGAATATTAAACTTAGTAATTTTTATTAACACGATAAAGGGAAAATCGGGTAATTTAGGGTTAACAATTAAATGATTAGGACTATAAAATTACCTTAACACTTGAGTAAATATTATTTTTTCTTATATGTTATACATAATCAACCAAATATATAATTTATGACCTTTTGTAGAAATTGGTTGAGATTATGACTTTTTTAATATTTTTTTAAAGAAAAGTCAAACTTCTCACCTGCTTATTTTTAATAAATAATATATTTTTAACTTGGGGTTATCTTAAATAAATGATTGAATATAAATATTATTTTGAATTATGAAGGATTTATCTTCATTATGATAATTTATTTTTTAAATTTTATTGAAGAAATAGTGACCTTAAATTTTTACACAATATTGATGCACTAATTATTTAATTAATGAAAGAATCAAATAAATGATATTAAAAATATTACAATAACTATAATTTGAGATAAATAAGTTGATAAAATAATTTTATAGATGTACATGACATGTTAATTATGTAATAAAATATATTTTTTCTTCTAATTTTGTATGTTTTATTAATATTATTGAAGTAAAATTAATGAATAGTACTAAAACGTGACATTATGGATATTTTCTAGTAAATAATAATTTATTAAATGAACTAAAATTCCAAAAAATCTTAAATTAATCCAAGTTTTTATGATATGTGATAAAATATCATACAATTTAATTTTATTGGTCTTTTTTTTTTTCATTTTATAGTAACTATATTAACCCTCAAAGAGAAAAAATTCATATTATCATAGTTTGAGTTAAAGGGGTTTAATGAGGGAAATAACAAAAAGATAAGGGTGAAAATATAGTAAATACTTTTCTAAATTTTATTTTATGAGATTATTTTGAACCATAATCATATTATATTCTAAATAAATCACTTTGTATAAATTTTTAATTGAATATTAATTTATAGTAATTTAATTTTTTGAGAAATTCCAAGAGTGCCTCTCCCCTCTCTTATTAAAGGGAATTTATTATTATAATTAATTATCTGTTAAATAAAAATTAATTTCAGCCAATACATACCCAAAATACTTTTTATAATCCAAAAAATAAATCTAGAATCCTTAGGTTAGTCATAACACCAATCTTAGAAGGATTGCGATGTTAATCAAAGAAGGTTTTCTAAAGAAGAGGTATAATTTTTGTCGGCTTGTTTTAGTATTGTTTCTTCTTCATCCTCAAAATATTATTAAATCATGATAATATAATAAAATAAGTATAATAAATTTACTGAGATGTTGTAATGTAAAAATCATAACTTAAATCCATCTCCAACATCCATCAAATGGGAGAAAAAATCATCATACGTGTGTACGGAGGGCTATTACCTTGTGAACCTATGCAATTCCTTTTCCATCACACTATCCCATAATTTTTTATAATTATAGAATTAATGTTTATATATGATATTAATTAAATATTTATCATTATAAAAATATAGTATATCATTTATCTTCTTTTAATTCCATGTACTTAAAAATGATAACATCGTTCATGCATAAGTGAGGGCAACCACCTCAATAAAGAGATGTGATTAGTTTTAATCACTAAATCACATGGATGATATATATAAGTAAATTTAACTAATTAATATAATATTTATTTTATTATTATTGTTATAAAAGGATAAAAATAATACTTACATTCTATATATAATGATTGTTGAAAAAATGGATGTGTAACTCATGCGTATGGACGACCAACAATATCCATTATTGTAATGTAGTTATTTTTTCATACCTATTTTTAATATGTTCATTAAGAATTATAATTTATGTATATAAATTATAATTATTTCAATATTAATATTCTAGATATGATGGAATAATTACCTCTTTTACCAAAGTCATCCTACCGAAGTCATTTTCGGATTTTCTACTAAATATCTATAAAAAACCCAATGTGAACATAAATGATTAAGTAATTGTTATAACATGGTAATAAGTGATTTAAAAGGAATAATAATAATTTCATTAATCCATTTAATAATTAACCTTAATTTATTATTAAGGAATAAAAAGAATGCGCATGATGAATCAGACTCAAGAAAATTGATTTACATCTCACTTTTATTTTTGTGGGACACATACCTTATACACTACTTGTTTATTTTTTATGGTGTAAATACTAAACTTGAATGTATTTTATAATTATTATCATGAAAATTATGTGATGTTAATATCAATATAAGGTTCTTTTTTTCATGATACACTTCATTCAAAAGTTACCAAAGCGGTATGGGTTTCTTGTCTAACTTTTACTTCTATGAGACAGATTCCATATTCCACACTTGTTTTTATTGTGTGGAGTATATATTTATAATTTGATATATTATATCATGAATATATTTTAATTCATGGTATTTAAAGTTTAATTTTATGTTATATATTTCATGGAGCTTACAATTTAAAAGAAACCCAAGTGGTGATGGATTTTTTTCACAATCTCATTAGTATTTGAGATTATTTATTTTCAAGTCTCTACTATGGAATATTTCTCTTCCATGTACATGTATTATATTTATTTTAAAAAAGGTTTTAAATAATCTACTATAAATTTTTAATGTTATTTTTAACATCTGTAATTTTTTATATAATTTTTAAGAAGGAATATTCCAATAAATTTTCTAAAAGGTCACTTTTCTTCTTACAAAAGTATAAAAAGATTTTTTTAACTTATATAGCATGAACAGAATTTCCGATCATCATGAAACCTTAATTTTTACAAAATTCCTTTATAAGTTTATTTTTAAGAAAATTATTTAATTTATATGTGTGCATAATTCTAGAAAGATATCTTATTTTTAAATGGAAAGGTTATTTACCTCAAGATTTATCCCAAGTGATATTGCAAAATAATTTTCTATCTAATATGAAATAATTTGATGTTAGTTATAATTTAATGTTGATATGATCCAAGGATTCCATTCTTATTATTTCTCTATATGGTTTATGTTTATGATAAAAATATGATTTTTTTGAAACCCATTTCTTTTCATGCATTATAATATGATGAATGTTTTATGATCCTATGGCACACATTTGTATGGTTTTAATTATATGATGGGTGGGACCAATATGTCCTTCCAATTCCTTTGTTAAAACATTATATTACATGAGATAGTTATGGGAAACAATTATAATTTCTTGATCCATCATGGGAAACAAGTTTATGTGCTTGATCCATTATGGGAAACAAGTCTATTTTCTTGATCTGTTATGGAAAACAAGTTGATGTGATTGATTCATTATGGGAAACAAGTCGATGTACATGAACCGTTATGGGAATCAAGTCGATGTGATTGATATTTTATGGGAAACATGCGTGGATGTATGATTCAATGGTCTTGGTAGATAACCCTCACATATGAAATGGTTTCTATACTTGTGATGATGCCACATCTATTTATGACTTGAACTTATGGTTCATGGTCGAGTTATGATGAATTCTAATTCTTACGATTCTTGTATTTTGAAATGTTAATATTTTATACCATAAATAATGTATATAATATTTCTCAAATTTTTTATTAAATTTGAAAGTTATTTTTATGATATAATACCACTATTATTATCTTATTATTTCATATGATTGTTGATTGATATCTCAATTTCTTACCCTTTTTGAGCATCTTTGATCACCCTTTCTTTTGTATCATTTTCCAAGTTACAAATAATGGTTCTATATTATTTTTGGTTATAAATGTTTTATATGTGTGGAATTTTATTCGAGAAGTTTAAGACATAACATGGAGTATAAAAATGGTTATAATGGGAGATGATGTTGACCTTTATGAACCATTTTTTCATGAACCCAAGTCATTAAAAGTTTGTTATAGTTCTCTAAATCTGTAAACCTAAAAGGTCCTTGGGTATATAAGTGATCCAATATTTCCTTTTTACATTGTAAGTTTTTTTGGCTGAAAAATTGGGTCACATTTATTAGTATCAATTCCTAAAATAATTTTTTTTTTGATTTTTGCATCTGATCTGAAAGTGCAGGCTTTAGGCTTTTATAGTTAGTATCAGAGCTAGTTTTGGAAAAAAATTATAGATTAAGTTGTTTTCATGAGATTTTATCTTAATATTTATGGATACAATTATGGGAATATAATTTTGAGGTTGACCATAGGTTCATAGTTTTAAAAATCCCTTTTGTGGTTTTAAATGATTAAAATTTAAAGAGGCTAATTATATTTTGGGATAGGTATATGTAACCCTTAGGATTAATATGAATAATTATTTGATGAATAATGCATTGAATTTTTTTTTAAATTTTTTTAAAGTTATTTATAAACATTTTGGTTTATATGATCTTTTATTTTGAAGTAATTCTGGGTTATTTAATTTTTGGGATGCAAAATGAAAGGTATGAGATAACCTTTTTGGTTAAAAATTTTCTTTAATAATTAATATATTAACGTTTATTTTGAGGATATTTATGAAATTTATGGCAATTTTATAATTACTATATTAATATAATTAATAAAATAAAAACCATAAGCTTAGTGATAACCCATGACATCTTGAAATTCTGCAAGGCTTGAACCCACAACCAAAGAGAGACTAGGGTGTATCACCTACCACTGGCCTATGTTATGTCCTATTTAGTACAAAATTTTCCACTTATTTAAAATATCAGAGAGATAAAAGTTAGGTTTTTTGGGGAATATATTTTTTATTATAAATATGGTATTGGAAATTAATTTGGTGGTTAAATTATTAATTTTATTTTGACAAAGGATCACTATTTTGGGAAATGAGTCGAAGTGCTTGATCTATTTTTGGAAAAAATCCAATGTTCTTGGTATGATATGGGAAACAAGTCGATGTGCTTGAACCATTATGTGAAAAAAGGTTTGATTCCTGATCTGATGGTCGTGGTAGATAACCTTAATATATTAAATGGTTTATATACTTATGATTATGAAAACTACATTTGTGACATGATTTTATGGTTCATTTTTGAGTTACAATGTATTCTCATTATAATGATTACTATATTTTTAAATGTTAATGTTTTATGACATAAATCAGGTTTATGATATTTTTCAGGTTGTGTTTGAACTTTATAAGTTACGGTCATGATATAATACCCATATGATTATCTTATGCTTTTATATGATTATAGATTGATATATCCCTTTCTTACCCTTACTGAAAATATAATCTCATTATTATGGGATATGTTTAAGACTTAACATAGAATACTAAAAGATAGATATAGTGGGATTTGATTTTGATTTTTTTGAACTAGTTGTTCATGAACCCAAGTTGTTAAAAGTTTGTTCTAATATCTAAAAATATAAACCTAAAAGTTCCTTGATTTTTTTGGTGAAAAAAATTTGGTCACATTTATCAGCATAAATACAAAAAATGTATGGTTTATGTTTTTAGTATTGTATTTAGACGTACGGGTTTTAGGATGTTATAAACACGCTGAATATGAAATGTATAGAATTTTAAGTTTAGTTGGACAACTTTGAGAAGACACATATTGATGCTTCATAAAATAATGATAAAGTTTTTATTGATGCTTAATGATCACTAAAGGATTCTAAGGTTTATATTCCTCTAACATGTGATAGGAATATCATAGATTCTTTTAATGATCTACCTCAAGAAACCATGAATAAAGTGGCACCATACATTCCATCTTGTAATAATGTTTCTAAACTTTTTTTCTTAAATTTTTTATGTTAGAGAAAAAATTATGTAAATGTATAGATAAATAAAGAGTATTATAAGCCTACCACCATGACTAGGGAAGATAGAAAAAAGAGTGTGGATTCTGGTTCCCTATACAGATTTGAACAAGATGCAAAGAAGACCAAACAATAGCATACATAAGAAATAAAAATATCAAGGTTTGTGGGTCAATGTTGGTGCTATAATAGATTCAAGAATTGTGGATTGGATTTTTGGTATAATGTTCGAAGTAAATAAGAACAAAAGAATCCCATATATAGGGGGTGAAATCCATAGATTAATAATAAACAACCCCAATGTAAGAAAAATATTAAAATTCACTATGATTTTAGAATGCTTGAAAATACTTATGATGTAGGCGAAGATGGTGATCATAAGATTTCTATATGGTTTTATCAACATGTATCAAAATTTAATAAGAAAACAAGACCACATAAGTTGTCTAAGAAAGAAGAATCATCCTTAAGAAGTAATAGTAATAATTTTGTAAACACAAAATATAAAAATAATATTTTGATTAGGAAATATTACAAAACCTTTAATTTTAAATCTAATAGGTTGAAGAGAAGTGCATCATCAAAAATATCTAATAAAAATTACAGATCTCCGAAGAAGTCATGTGGAAAATCTAAACTTCTTACTAACTTTCGTAATTATATGTTAGAAATTTGACCATAAGATTTTAAGAGATTAAGGAAAATGGAAGAAAAAAAAGAACAGTTCTTTGAAAAAAGAAAATAAATCATTCCTTATAAAGATAATAAAGTTATATGTGTGGGGTGATACATGGACAGAAAGGCGATAAAAAAATGTTCTATAATAATTCCAGTATAAGAAAAGTTCTTAAAGAAGATGAAAGTTTCACCAAGTGATTCAAGTTCTTGGAAATATATTAAGAATATAAAGTTAACACACAAAGAAATTGAAGAAGTAGTTATATCCAAGTATTCTCAATCAAAATTGAAGTTTAGAAGTGAATGAAATACGATTGTAGGAAATGGAGAAACTTGGTTGAGAAAATCATCTTAATCTTACTATTCACATTAAGATGCTTCAAGGATCCACTATATTATATTAACCGACATGCATTGTGTTTTCTCTCTCAAAATAGGAAATTAAAGGTGAAACATGATCTTAGGGGGAGATCCTGAGATAATGATTGGATTCGAGATTTGGTTGTCCCAGCCTTCATATGTTTTCTAAGTTAGTTTACAAGAAGTAATTTTATGAAATGATCATTCTTAGTGAAGACGTAGTAATTGTAAAATATGGACATCCACATAAGGGAAGATCAATTTTGGTGATTTTTCAACCTCAAGTTATCAAATAATATCTTTTGAAGTTGTTCATAATTATGAATAATTACAAATAAAGCATCCTTGAGGGGGATAAATTTGAATAAAGTTAAAGATGATTCCAGATTCATTATCTATTGAAAATATATATTTTTTTAAATGATATTAAAGAAATTTAATTGGAAAATGTTTGAATTTATTAATCTCTAATCCTTGGTTACTAAAAACAAAAAAATTAACATAAATAGGGAGAAATTGAATTAATCAATGACATATGAAAAGTGGAAGTATAGAAGTTCTCCAAGGTTTCTTATCATGATTGTTGCACTTGAATGTTTTTAATCTATTTTTTGAAGTTAATGTAGGAGTTTTAGGTTGATTATTCTTAAAAAAGTTTCATATCTCATTTAGTATCTTTATCCTATAATAAAAGTGGATATCCCTTAAAGACAATTTTAAGAGTTCTCATTCCATGAGGTATCATGATCAATTGTTAGTTGAAAAATTTGTTGCCTAAATTGAATCCTATTGTTTTCTACATTGATAATGGATAACATATAATTAGTGTAAAATGTTTGCTAACAAATTAATTAATAATTATTTTATACCCTTTTCGTATGAACTTTTTATTTCTTGTCAATAAAGGGGAGAAAAAGTGAAATGAAATAAAGTGTGAAACAACAATAGGGGATAGAAAAGTTTGAGTAAAAAGGGGGATAAATATTCATATATTGACATATTCATTCTAAATATACATTTAGGTTATTTAAAATAAATACAAAGAGGGAGATTTTTTACCCCAATTTATGTGTGAGTTGTATTTATTGTCAATGGATGTCCCTGGTTATCAATGGTTGTTAATGAAATATAAATATCTCATTTATATCAGTCAATATGTTGATAAAGTTATAAATAATAATCTGTGGGAATGTTCGGTTGAAGTATCCAAGATGGGTAACAATGTTTACTTGGCTTGGATGGATGAATATAGAAGGAATGACGTTCTAAGTTCTTGTTATCTTAAGAATTTTCTTTGAATAATTTGATTTTACTCAAGATAATTGATGTTATATGCTTAAATTCTGAAAAATATACTATGATTGTTGGAGAAGAACATTTGTTTTCCACATTTTGAATTTTTAACTTAAGGAGTTTTATTATGAAGTTTTTTAAAGTTGAATGATGTTTCCTTAATTTTTTTTGCAAATCCAGATGATGTTTCCTTATGGTTTTTGAAGATTCGAATAAATGGAGATAGATTAGATGATTGAACAGAATCTAGTGGTCCACGGAGATCAGATAGAGTTGATTATACAACCATAATTGGATGAATTTGATAGTATTGAGTCAATAAGACAAGTGTTTCTGCGCTATATAGTTCATGCTCAGACCTATGTAAAGGAACCTCAATTCTTAAAATCCATATATGCATGGGTAGTGAAAACCTAGATAATGTTCAGATCTCTAGAACTCTTATCTCTTAGGGGTAAACCCATGGATTTCATAAGGATGACACATTTTTTACATATTATATGTAAGGTTCAACCGAAAATCACATAAAGGTTGACCCCATCTGATTTAAGGGTAGAACCATCAGATATAGTGTCCATCAAAAAAACTTTCCATATTCATCTAACCTGGTCTATCAAACAAAAAAAGATGTAAAGTCCCATCAAATAGAGGAATTTTTGGGTGTCCACCAAATTAATGTTCAAATTTATATCAGGCTGATATGAATTGAAAAAATCGATTAGATGTTATGTTGATACATATTATTTTACTAATTATATTCAAAGTTACATTAGACAATCAATGATTAGACTGAAGATATCAAACATTTATATGTGATGTGTTATTTATTGACCAAACATCACAATGTCATTTGGATATGATTCAAGCTGAAATTTGGAAGAAAATATAACCCTATGTTCCACTGGGAAGTGTCATAGAATATATATGTAAGAAGTTTTCAAAATTAGAGGAAGTTTAGGGAGTTTGGAGGAACTTGATGGTTCCTATACTAAGAATTTTATAAATTCCATCAGATGGACTTATACCAAGAATTAGATATGAAGTAAATAAGTTCTAAAATAATAAAGCATAAGATTCCTAGGAAAGTAAATATTTAGAATAAATGTGTGATTTTTTTAAATAAAGAAAGTTCTAAAAGATTGAAGATGATTTTCCAAGTTACCAGACAAAGTGGAATTCTCTAAAGTAGGTTACCAGATAGAGGAATTGATGTAAAGATTGCAGATAAAGGTTTCCTAATGACCGGATAAATGTTTCCTAAAAAAAATATAGGAAATATATTAGATAATCAGATGTAAGTTTATAAGTATTTAAATATGATAGATAATTCCAAACCAATTTATTAGAAAAAAGTTTCCATTTGAAGTCATCGGATAATGGATTCCATGTGATTTTCATCAGACATAAGTTTAAATATATGATTATTAGACTGAGATAGCTATGGTTTACAATTAGATTTCATCAGATAGAATACTATGAGTGATGTCATTCGAAAATAAGTGTTATAAAGACTTCATGATGAGTATTATAATTTCATCTGATAGATTTCTATGAAGATACTGGATAAAAAACATGACATATCTTTGAGGGTTTATGAGATGGATAAAAACTAACAAACTTATTAGAACCCATTATATGGAAAATGGTCCCTATAAAATTATTCTAAATAAACATTCAATGGAAAGATAAAATGGAGTCATATGAACAAAAAAGTTATCTGATGAAAGTTTTTTGAAACATGTCATTGATTTGAGGAAGAATCTTGAGAAATATTTTAATATATTCCTACAAAATTTTTAAGGAACACCGAATGGAGTTTCAACAAATTAAATTGATGTTAAAATATTGTACCAAATTTTATTTGAAGAACTTTATGAAGTTTTTGTAAAGTTATTTACCATGTCGATGAAGAATTTGATTGTTTGACACTTTCTGTATTACCCACGTTAAGGAAGTTTGTATAAATTTCTTAACATAAAGTTTAAGGAAGTTTGAAAAAGGGAGAGCTTTCAAGAAACCTCAAGAAGCCTCAAAACTATTTTAATATAATTGGGAATTACCTATTGAAATTCAATTAAGTGAAATATTTGAAATTAAAAGTTATATTAAGCAGGAAAACAAATCTGAGTTACCACCCAAACTGTTGGAATCATACTTATATAAAGGGGTGAAACAATATAGATTTAAAAAAAATTACTATTAATTCAAGGATGAATGTTATGATGAATAATTTAAAATCTATAGTAATGTGAAATCCATGAAGAATGAGAAAATATCTCATTTGGGATGATGTTTTAAGATAAGAGTATGCGACAATTTAGGGGGTTCCAAATGATGCTAAAGCACTAGATGGAACTAAATCTCTAGATGAAGAAAGAAAGAATAGAGATTAGATGAACTCTGATCAAGAATATAATTACCGAATGAACCTTATTAGATGAACATATTATATAAACATATTAGATTGAAGATCAGACAAATAGGTTTCAAATGAAGAATGAAAAATAAGAAAGTTTTGACCAGATACTAAGTATTTAATTTATCATTTATTGTCAAATGAGTAGGGTGAAGAATATGGATAAGATAATTTTTCACTGGATGAATTAGTATTATATAGATAGGATCTAAAAAATATATCATATCTAAAACATATATATGAAGTAAAATGAATAAGTAAATTTTGTTGCCTTATGTTATTAAAGTAACAAAGTGAAGAAGAAAGAAGTTAAGAATGAAGAAACACTATGAAATCCAATATAAGTCTCATTTGATGGATTACTTTCTTGGTGTTAAAAAGCACCATAAGAATAAGTTGAAGAATTTATTCAGAGGAATCATAAAGAACCAATGAGGAGATTCATGTTGGAAAAGGTCAACACTAGTCCAAGGATTCCATATTGTTTAATTCCCACCTCCTAAAGTATAGGGACTCAAAATTTGTCTAAAGATATTTTACTTTCCAAACCACTGAAGTTGGTATCTAATTATAGTGGAGAATACATGTGTTGTTCATCACCATATGTGGAAAGGACTATCTATTTTTATTGATTAGTGAACCTGGTAAAAATATCATGTGTGTAATGTTCCTGTTTTGTAATCCACCCAGAGGTGCCCCGTACCCGGTTGGTCACATGTCCTTAAGTGCATTTCCATGAACGCCAAAGGATTCCAACTAGTAGCGAGGGCCTTGGGTGTGACATTGGGGAAACTATTCCCTCATTGGAAGAGTAACACAATAGAAGAATGCAATAGCAATAGAGAAAGTAGGAATAATCTATACAAAAGTAAATAGCGGAAGACTGGAGATAGTAAACTGGAGCACACACACACATAGACACACACATATATATATGAATGATGCATGATACATATGTCTATGAAAATAGCTAGACAAATCACAATGCTGGAATACAATAGTACTAAACCAAAGCACAAAAGAAAACTAGTAAACAACTCCTTAGCATCGCAGGCGATAGCTTGGTCCCATGCTCTCCAGCTCCATAGAAAATCAAGTACGTGAAGTGGAAGGGCACTTTCCCTTATCTACACCTGCAACAATATAATCTGTTTGGGCCCAAAAGCATGGCCCAAATAGGATGTGAAACTAAATCCCAGTCGGTAACCACTATAAGATTTGTGCCTAACAGTTAGTGAATATATGGTAGGTAAAAGTTAAAAAAGTATAAAATAAGGAAGTAACCAATAATAAACAATCCATAGTTTCATTTCATTCAGTTTCATATATCAAGCAATAGCTAAAAACAACAGGAAATAACAAACAGTTAACCCTTTGGGAAGTGCTCATAGCCAATCCCCTCTGGTCCTACCTAGAAACACAAGTAAGCAACTAAACAAAAAGGGTAACCCTCTAGGAAGTACTCATAGCCTATTCCCTGTGGTCCTACCTAGAAACACAAGAAACCCTTTGGGCAGTACACTCAGTTTAACCCCTCTGGTTTAACTTATTCATAGACTCGCTAAGGAAGCACTCTATGTCAATTCTTCCTATAGTCTCATATCAGTAACTAAAGGCTCTCTAGGGAAGAACTTACGTCACATTCCCTCTGTGGCCCGTGTCGAGGTACTATAGAGACTCTAAGGAAGCACTTATGTCAATTTCCCCTATGGACTCGCATCGTAAGTAAAAGAGACACTCTAGAGAAGCCCTTACATCTGTTATCCCTATGGTATACAACACCAGGTTGTCACAACCCTGTGTAATTCAAGGAAGAATAGTAGGGCATATCAGCCAAAGTAAACCTCAAGAACTACTTGGCTCTCAGTCTACAACATATCAACATGTCAGAACAACAATCTCACCATCCTACAATACTAGGCATGGAAGGTAAACAACAGCCTAACAGGAAAACTAGACCCAACGGTCAAAAAATACAATCATGCATGGGAAAAAAATTCCAAATCATAGAAAATCACCCTATTCAGAATCAAAAACCTCTAGTCAAGCATACAAGCAAAGTAGGAAAACAATAGGGCCAAAACTGTAAACGCACAATACCCTGTTCATGGGAATTGGTGATTTTTTCACATATAGCTCAAAGTATTTCATCAAAAAGGGACAAACCACCTACCTAGATTTTGGGAGATCACTATACGTGAACCTCAAGCCTTGAATCGCCCAGGAATACTGTAGATCTACAAAAACACTTAAAAAGTTCAACAGAGGATAACTTGAGAAAGAGGAGGAATCATGAAATGAGGCTCAAGCATAAGGAAGATCTTATCAAGGTAATCCCAACACAATAGACGATGGTCGAATCGAAGACCGGATGATGGGTCAGAGGATCAGAGGAAGATCGCGGCTGTACGGGAGCTCTCAGATGAACTAGGTCGAGAAAAAGGCCTTTCTGGTGATCAAACACGACCCTGGTACGTTTAATGAAAAAAAAGAAAATACACGATGTGTACTATTGAAGTACATAGCATGTACTTAAACATTTCTGTACTCCGCTTTAGGTAGCCTCCAGGTCACCCCCACATGACCATGTGTATGTCCATTACAAGGCCAGCACACGACCTCCTACGGAAACCGAGTACACAGCGTGTACTCATAAAGTACACGATGTGTACTTTAGAAATTTCCAGAAATTCCCCCTTTTCTCAAAAACGACTAGAAGAAAGAAACATACTTGAAAAGAAGATCAGAGTTGTTATAATGTGTCATAATTTACCCAATTTCATATACATGAATATGATAAGGTAAAGATAAAAGGATAATCAATATCGAACATGTCTAAGAGTTAAAGGGATAAAAATTTATAATCCGCTAAAAATTTCCCAACACTTATCAAACCCCTCTTAGCGTTGAGTATATCCCAAAGTGGCCCACTAAAATAATTTACATAGGCTGATGCGAGCAGCTTTAACACTACAATACATGTTGGATTGTTTCTTTTAGGTGTCCTAGGACTTCAATTCTGCCAACCGTGGTTATAAAACCATGGACGTAGTGAAATTTTATTATAGTGGAAGCAAGAATTTCCTCAGGCTTCATCAAAATTAGAATTCAAAAATACATATATTTTTAGATTTAGAACCTCATATTCTCTAATATATTTGGATAATATGTTTACAGTTTAAATACTTAGATCTTTGATAATAGAATCATTTCACAAATGGATGCTCTAATCCAACGATAAAAAAATATAATCGAAATATATATAACATATAGGTAATGTAATGATCATGGAAGAATATTTTTAAACATATAATCTTCTTCCATTACTTGAATCATCATTCTACATTTATAGGAATTAGTGTCACACACTCCCAACCAAAAACGTTAAGATATTCAAGTATGTTTGTAAAAAAATCTGAAGCTTCAACCTTTCCCCCATTTGATGTAAAACTAATACCTTAATATTTTTTATAAAATTATATAGATATATATAATCTCATTATAATATGTGATTTAGAAGTTAATGCAGCATAATGAAAAAAGAACTTACAAAACTTTAAGTAAGTGCATTTAAAAAAAGAAGTGTTTTGTGATTAATCAAAACTGTGGATCTCGAAGAAGTCATTTTAGGAAAATGACACAATACAATCAATTTTCTAGGTTTATCTTATTTTTATTCAAGGGGAATCTATTCTGGTGAGTTTAAATAATAGTTCATATGTCCTATAATAGATCGTTTTTTTATTGTCGGACTAAATATGGGGAAGAATTGGATGTAGCTTGTGAGAGAGATAACACTATGGTATATAGGTTTTATGATGTGAGTAAAACTATAAATGATGATAGAGATTGTATTGAGTAAATGAAAAAGGCATTTGAAGATGAAATTCATGATTTCCAAAGTATTTTGAGAAGTTAAGGATGTATTCAAATATTATACTTTATGATGTTTGGACAAATATATAACATTTTCATCCATATTGAAGTTATATAATTTTAAAGCTAGAAATAGATGGAGGGACACTAGATTACATAACTACTTTGTCTCTTGAATGATATTTTACCATATGATAATGATATTACATGTCAAACATATGATTCTAAATGAATTTTATGCTTAATTATTATGATCTACAATATAATACATGCCTATTTAAATGACAATATTTTTTTTTGAAAGGATCATGAATCACTCAAAAAATGCCCTATGTTTAGTGTGGATACATATAAGAAAGATGAATCGAGTTATTCAAAATTTTATGGTACTTTTGAATGATTCCACGTTTTAAATGACTATATAGAATTGGGAAGACTTCAAGGCAGTTGATATTGCACACAAATACATAAATTCATGATTAAAACTTCATCCCCCAAAAAACTCTCCTTAGTGGAAAAAATTGACCATGAGTATCATAAATTTGGAAACAAACCAAAAAAACTATGTCATGTGCTATTTATATATATAATGAATCCTTTTTGTGTAAAAAGTATCACTTATATTACATGAACATTTTTTTTGGTAAATTATAACATGTCACTATAGTTATGCATGAAGTGAGAATAAATTATGTTGTATATACTTATATAAAGATATAAAAAACCTATTAATGATATTGATTTTTATTTGGATCCATTTATTGATGATCTAAACTTGATTTGCGATTTGGATGTCATGTTGTATGATGATCCTAGAAATTAAGAGTCTATGATGCGAACCATTTTTTTATTGTAAAAAATTTATTTTTTGTTTATAGACATTTTTTAGGACATAAAACTAATGGAATATTAGGGTGTCCCATTTTTGAAGAATGCAAAAAATCAAAAAGGATGAAACATTCCTTGAATATAGTGTTTCTAGTAAATCTTAAACTTTTACCGCAATGAAATAAATACTGATCTTGTACAATGTCTTTTTATGGGAATTTAGAAGAAGTTAAACCACCTTGTTCATTACCAGATGATGAATAATATGAGAAAGTAAGGGATGTTGTCACCATTTTGGGTAAAATCTTTTCATAAAACTAATGAAAATCAGATGTAAAAAGTGATTTTTTTGAATTATCTTATTAGAATTATTTATATGTTAGAAATTTTGTTGATGTCATGTAAATAAAAGAAAATTTATGTGATATAGTTATTATCATGTTACTAAATAAACTTGGAAAAACCAAAGATTCCATTAATTCTAGGTTTTTCATGATTGAAATTGGGATAAGGGAATAATTGGTGCAAGTGAAGGTTAAAATATGAACTTTTCTTCCTCTATTGGATTGCATTATTTCTAGGAAAGACAAATTTTAGTTTTTCAACTTCCATAATGATGTAATAATTTTTGAGGGGTATTATTAAAATATCAATTATATCATGAGGATGATGATTTTAAGTTAAAGGGATTTTAATCACACAATTTTCACGTTTTAATGAAAGAGTTAATGCCTATGGATTTACATTTCATTCAACCTAAAAATACATGACACACATTAACCATACATTGTTTCCTTTTCAAAGATATTTGCAGTAAATTTATAGATCTGAAGAGGTTTCCAACCATAGAAATTTAAATTTATATCATATTTTTTGAATTGGAGATATTCTTCCCGCTTTTATTATTTAATATAATGGTTCACTTAGTTAGAGAGATTCAACCATGCGATCTTGTACATTAATGATTAATATGACCCATTGAAAAATATATATAGATTTTGAAAGGGTATGACCAAAATAAAAGTTGAAAATAAGGTTTTATTATAGTGTGTTATGTTCTTGAGGAACACATTGAAATATGTACCAACAACCTACCTGACGTGGATAACAATGGTATCTTAATACCTTGTCAAAACGGGTGGCTTTTGGGTGAAGGGATTTCTGTAACTGATGTTGTCACAATTACCATTACAGATCTATAGCATGATATCCTTTATATTTTACATAACAATATACTAGTGTCAACATGTATTTAAACTCATAAGGTAATTCTTAGATATTTGAATCCATCATGGGATGAAAGATTGATATAAAAATACATAATAAACAGAATATCAGATGGTTTTGAGACCATATTTTGAAGAAATTATCTGAAATTATAAATTTAATTTTAGGATGAATTTGATGTCTATCAAAAGGACCAAGTGTATCTGTATTATATTTTAATAGTTATATAATTATCAATTATAAATTCTATATAAAGAAATAAGTTAAACATAGCACATTGAAAAATAGTGGAGATAATCTTGTGGTGGAAGTGATTCATGTATATGGTTCTAAGGAATTAAATCCAATTTGTGTGAATATGTCATACTTTTAAATGATTAAGAAAATACAGGAGTTGGATTATACAACATTACAAGTGAATATTTCTCACTGAAAATGGGTTTATAATAGGAGTGTGGTTGAAATCGATGAATTCAAATTCATGGAAGTGAATTTTAGTAAGGAAGGGTATAATGATCAACTTTTCATAATAGAATCATAGTTATTATTTTTATTTTATGAACCAAATCCTTCAAATGAAAATTGGTAAATTTTTCTATTTTCTACTAAAAACACTTCAAGGTCAGATGAAAGTCCCATTGGGGATGACACTATCATTGGAATGTTGAAATTATTTAATTGTGGTATAAATATAGATGGTGTCTTTTATTTCATAGGGAACCCCAAGGAGGTGATTTTAATACTTGATAGATGATGTTCCTTAAACATAAACACCATTTTATGGTGATAAAAAAACAGTATTTACACACTTTCATTGAGACCGAGTGCCATGAACCAAATATAATATACATATCTTTTGTAATCATTCCATAATTTATGTATAAAATATCAAAAATGATAAAAAAATTCACAAAAAAAAATGGTTTAGTGTCTTGGGAGATTCTATAAAAAAATATTTTTTCATATCATTTCTTCAACATCTCTAAAAGAATTCTCCACACATAAATTCCATCTAAACATAATCTTGTGTATAATTACCTTGGGAAAATTGGGAACCAAAGTTGGAATAATCTCAAATAATCAATATGGAAAAAATTATCAATTATTCATACAAATTTATATTATAATAATGTGAAAAAACATGATCATGAGAGAAATATCTGATTGAAAGGAACATGTAATTATAAGAGTTGTCTATAAAGAAATATAAAGGGACATATAAGCTCAAATGCTCAATCATATACCATGGAGTAATATTGTGGAATACAAAGGAAATAATCATGATAAATATAGAGTAATATAATAATATAACATATAAATGTGTCATAAGAACAATCATAGAGAATTATAACATTATGAACATAGCTAAACACAATTATGTCGATATATGTGGTTGTGAATATACCTAAATGAAAATAATAGACATTATCAAGGTTGTGAACATATATAAAATCCAATATTATGAATACACATGGTTATTAATATATATATGTAGAAATAATTTCCATGAATAGGGTTGTTAACATAGCGAATAAAAAGAATGTCCATGTACATGGTTGTTAACATAACTAGTCAAAAATAATGTCCACACACAATATCTTCACATCAAGAGATATAAATATTTCACCAACTAATTAGAAGGATATATAAGACCCCAAACATCACATTGTTATAATATACATGCAAGTGTTCCAACAAAAAAAAATCATATATCATATCACGAAGAAGCTGTAGGAAAAAAATAGGTTTCTTAACATTCCGAAATAGTATCACATAAGATAACCTCAAGAGTCATATCAGCAGATACAAATAAATTAAATCAACCAAAATGAGTATCTTGAAATGGAATTTTGAGGATGATTAATGAAATATAACTCTATGAGAGAAAGTTATTTTAGAGATAAATATGAAAATGGAAGTGGAATCACAAAAAGATATTTTAAAAAACAATTTTACCATTATCAAAGAAATACAAAGTTACAAGTCACATTCAAAGTTATTTTTGATATTTTTTATGAATAAATTTGAAAAAATAATTTAGGAATAAAAAAAATAATGTAACATTTATTATAAATAAAGGTTAATCCCAATAATTTTGAGTGCATGATGAAATATAAAATCGTTAGATGAAAAACCTTTTTAATATTTCAAAATACAATTATTGAAACCCACATCATAAAAATGATATAAAAAACATCATTTTGAAATAGGGTAAGGGGTAAAATGAAGAACACATGAGATAATACATATTTGGGTTTAAAAATAATAAAATAAAACTTTTTTAGAAAATAATAATGTTGAAATTTAATAGAAATAGATTATTAGAGTGGATAAATTTATTTAATAACAAGTTTTTTAATGAAATAAATATAAGATTCATAGAAGAATATTTCGATGAGAAAATTTTAATTCCCTAGATAAAAATATAAAGTAGGATATGGATTAAATAAATTAAAGAATATATGAAAGTTATAATAATATAATCATGGTATAAAAACTAGGACTCAATGAAAATGTGATTGAGTCCACAAATCCCTTATTGTTTGGGTAACATTTGAATAAAAAACCATTGAAAGAGATAAAATGAATTAGAAATTTAAATACCATGAATACTTAGAGAATAATTATATAACATTTAAAAGAGATTTAATAAACACCATATAAGTGAAATTAGGAGTATAATATGAAACATATCTCAAAGGAGAGAAGTTGAGACAAAAAATACATAAAGAACTTATAATTTTTGGAATAAGAATAATTTGAAAGGGATATTATTTCAAATAAATGTAAATACCTAGAAGATAAATAGAAAATAAAATATAAAATAATAACATTTAAGAATAACATAAGTGTATTAAAATGAGGATTGAGAATAAAAATTATAACTCAATGAAAGGTAATTGAGTTAACCCAACCCCATTACTTATATCCAAAAATCCAAAAAAACATTTTAATTAATCTACAATAAAAATAAATATATTAATGAATTATTTTATAAAATCATTAAATTTATAAAATTTCATTATAATCATTTATAATACATATATTATTTAGTTATCGTTTATTTTCATCCCTGTATGTTAGTAATTTTGATTATTTTATACAAGTTTCATAATGTCAATGTTGATCACTATTATTTCATACTAATTTAATCATTAATTTATTATTTAAGGTACTATAATATTTTTTACATAATTTTTTATAAATTTTTAATTCAATTCCATGAGTAATTTAGTCATGATTCATTAAGATGAATTTCGTGATAATATTGTTTTGGTAAATTTTAATGAACATAAGGAGGTATATTAATAATGTGTTTAATTATAAATATTATCATTATAGAATATTAATCATTACATAAATATATATTTTTCAATTAAATAAATTCTTATGACCATTAAGGTAAGGTATTGATTAAAATTTAAATACAATATTCGTTGAGGTGAAAGTCTTCTCATAACATGGGCATTTATGTTATTTTCAAATAAATGAGAGGGATACAAATAATGATTTTTACAAGAATATAATAACATTTAAGTAAATTAATGATACTAATGTAATTATATTAGTATTTTTCGAATAGATTTGGTGGAGTTTGGATGAAGTATTTTGAGAATAACATGTTAGAGAGTGGATGATACACATGTTTAGGGATTGAATCATATCTTGAAGGAACTCCAAGAAATGGATGAATTGGAATATATTCATGTAATAAGGGGGTGATAAAAATGTAATAGGGATCTATGGGATATGAAATTGGTATGGTTTCAAATAACTTTTAAAAAATATTTTTAAATTACATGTGTCGATGTGACCTTCTTTTTGTAGGTGAAAAAGAGGGATATTTCCTTAGAAACTGAAGTTTTATGAATGGTAAAGATGGAATCACAATGGGGTTAGGAAACTAAAGTGATGAAATGTTGTAGAGTCATGTGGAATTTATATTACCACCTAAAATTGTCTTCATAAAATTTGTATATGTCATGTTAATTTAACAAAATTCAATCCATGCTGATTACCTCATTTTACCCCTTATTAACTTGATTAAATATTTTTCTTGGAAATAATTTTTTATTTAAAATATAAGATAAAATATTTTACCCAATTTTGGAATGATGAATTATAATTTTTCTTCCATTTAATTTAATTCAATTTACAAGTATGTGATTATTAACTTTTGAATTTAAATTCAAGATATAGAAAAAACGTTTTTTGATAAAAAAATGTTTTGTATACATTAAGTGTTATTATTATTATTTTCTATCAATTAATAGTTAAAATAGTGTTATAATATTCATTTATATTTTTAAAAATAATATTATATTCATAGAAAATAGAAAAATAAAATTTATTTAAATAAAAATTACACAATATTTATAAAAACAAATATTTTGAAAAATAACTATTTTATCATAGTAACTAATATTAAATTTATTAACTTGTTATTTTGTTAAAAATGAAAATGACCTTATTATTTTTGTATATTAATATTGAAAAAATGAATAGTATTTTATTAGACTCAATTTATAGAGCTTAAAAAAACTAATTTTAATATAATCTTGCATGCATAAAAAAACTTTTATGAAAAAAATCATCTTATAAGAAGCATTTCTCAAAAAAATATTACTTTTATATTTAATAATCTTTACCAAATACCATTTAAATTTCTTATTTATATTATAAATATTTAATTTTATCAATTAATTGATGTCACAATATTTATTTTAATTTTATAAATACATTATGTTATTATTTAATAATAATAATTTATAATGCATTATTTTTTAAAAAATAAATATTATATTTTTGTTTCATTATTTGTCTTATGTGAATAATATTATCATATTTTTTTTACTAACAGTATAAAAATTCAATATAAAAATTCGATATATGTATATCCCACAACTATCTTTCCAATGAAAATATTTATAAGGATTTGATTTTACTTTTATATATAACTTTTCATGCATCACTAAAATCATTTACCCTATTCATTCATTTCTCTCTCAAACCGCCTATAGTTAATCTATTGATTAGCCTTATTTCCACAATTAAGATCGGGGTTATTATCTTCATGGAAAACCTCATGGATAAATATTTTATATTTGTGTTATTTTAACGTACTTATGGTTTTATTCCTGTTATAATTTTCTTAAGTATGTGTCTTAATGTACTTGCGTAATTTATAAATATTTATCTTATAATATAATATTTTATTTCCATAAAATTTATTTCAATTCATTTTTCTTCATTATTGTGTGTGAAACAAGATATTCAGAATAATATCTATTTAATGAAAAAAATACATAGTAAATTACCAAAGTGTTACATTTAGTAATATATAAATAAATTTTATCCTCAAAATTTTAATCATCTCTCAGAGATGAAAATATATGAGGTTATCATAATATAGAAAATAATAAAGAAATAATTTCTATTTACCTTTTAGCCTTATTATCTTAATTACGTATATTAAACTCATATTTTTTCCATATAAAAGGCATGTACCCAATAAAGAGTTTATCCCCAACCATTTGAGCAAAATAACCCTCATGATTGGTTATTAAGACCCATATAGTGTAAATAATCAAAATAGAGAGTTTATAGTTAACCATGAATCAATAAATGATTATAGGATGAATTTTTATATGAAATATGATTTTCCATAATCTAGAAATTATTTGGTCTTCAATTTTTAGAGAACCAATCAATGTCTATAACCACATAAAATTCAACTTAATGGAGAATAATAAAATTTATTGGAAATATACACCCACAAATTTTATCAGAGTTGAGTTTAAGGCTTGGGATGTAATTAACAAAAAACTAATTTTTGATTAATAATTTGTTATATAATTGTTGACGTTGTTATAATATTTTCTAGATATAAAGTATTGGGTAGAACCCGAATCAAATTGAAAATTTTTAGTTCTTGAGTAGATGATGAGTATTCCTTACACCAATTCATTTTTAAGACCCACATCAATAGCTGTGATTGTATAAGATTTATCATGTTTCCTAGGTGATAAATGCTTATATTTTCTATTATCCTCATTACCCATTAGATTATAACATTCATTTTCATAATTCATAAACTCTTTACAATTGAAGCATTGAAGTGTGGGTAGTGCATTAGTTGGGACCTTTATACCATCCATTGTAATGACCAACCTATTTATCTATTTTCAAGAATATTGTGCTTTATGAACTATCCTTATACACTTGTAACATTTTATTATTCCTTATATACATTCCCTTAGGCACTTTTCCCACTTTTTTGACACATAAAATTGAATCTTTTTTCTTTTATGGAATTTATTATATTAAGTTCAATGAAAATAAATTTTTCTATTTTTTTGTGTGTATAGAAATTCATCTAGGTTCAAATTAATAATCATAAAATAAGAAATATGTTTATGAATAACCACAATAATTTTAATTCTAGAATATATCCCATATAGTTTCTCCTTGATAAAATCACTTCATTATCTATAAATACACTATTAAGTAGTATCATTCTAGCTACAAACACTACTTGAATAAGGGAATTTTAGGTATGAGAATGGTTAATTAAATAAAAACAATAGTATTAAATTATAAGTATTATCTCATAATTGACATGCATAACCTAAATTATGAATTTATATGATTCAATCTAGGTTTCTTATAGTCAATTCGTATTTGTTTTTCTTATCAAACCATAAATGAAAGGGCTCAAATTTCCAAATCCATCCCTTTTAATTTTCCCAGGGATTAGAGGTTCCAATAGGGTTTTTATAGTATTTTATAATAATTATTTATTATTAATTAAAATATATTTAATTATAAAACTTTTCTTAACCCCATGAAAGAGCCCCTTCTTCTGTGGAGGTGTAACTGATCTGGGTAAGGGTACACTAGTGCAAAAAGGACATTTTATGTCAGTTTTTTATAAAGTAATTTACTATATAAAATTATTGTAGGAAATTTTGTAAATATGTTTTTAATATCAAATAATAAAAATCTATCTTATATATATATTCTGGTGGTAGTTTTCTAATTAGTTGTTCAATAACTGACATGAAAAATGTTTTTCCACGTATATTTTTTTTAAAACAAATGTGGAAAACATAGTATCTCTCTGGTTATTTCTTAACCAATGAAAAAGGTCTATCTTAACTAATTTTTCAATTTTTTTATATGAAAACTGATGTAAAAAAGAATATTTTTAGGTCTTACCATTTCAGTTATATTAAAATTAATGTGAAAAATCATTTCCCACATCTGTGTTTTAAAAGGACTGACCTGGTAAATATTGTTTTATATTTTCCTTGTTTTCTATAAAATAACTAAAATAAAAAATATATATATTTAAATAATATTATATAATTTATCCTCTCCCAATAGAATATAAAATTAGTAGTATAAAAAAATATCATCATACCAGAAAATCAACAGTAGAAAAACAACAACAATACAAACATTTACAATTTTAACTTTTAACTTTTCAATGTATATTATAAATAAAATAAAACGTTATAAAATATATTAAATTATTGACCCATTAAATTTTTGATAATATTTTCTATTTTCTTGTATAAGTTTTAGGGTCATCAAAAAGCCACAAATTAACAAGAAATCATTTAATATATATTCTGAATAAAATGAGTGAAAAATTGAATGAAAGGTTCATAAAAAAATATAGCCTTCTAGAAAATTTTAACTATATCCGTATAAATTATTTCAAAATTAATGCTTAAAACATAGTATTAAAATTTCTTTAATTTTTCTTGTTTATGAAACTAATATTTATAATAAATTTTCAATTCAAAATATCATTTTAATTATGTCCATCTAAAATGTAGTTTTTGTAAATAAAGATTCAACTTTGCTTTTATATATATGCAATCTTTACACATTTCTTTATTATTTACTCTCTAAATTAATTACATGAATTATTTTAAAATAATATATATATAAAAAAATTAAACTTAATTATAATATATAAAAGTGTTAAAACATTCAAACTTATGTGTTCAATAGATTCCTAAAATTTTCTCGCACTTCACGATGGATAGGGTATAGCCAATAAAGTGTCTTATCCCATGGAAAAAGACACCCAAAATCCAATGGACACTAATATATAATAAAATATTATCTGATTATTATTATGTTAATATATATATATATATATAGATTTATGTGATATACATTTCATAATCTTGTGGAAAATAAAGCATCCAATATTGAATAATTGAATTTTTTGAAGTCTTATCAATAATTAAACTATTCTTTTTTGCATAAATAATTTTACTTACTATAGGTAAAATAAATTATGGGTATATAAATCCATATACATATATAATTTCATACTATATACAAATTATATAAATATATTTAGTACAAAACAAACATAAGGACAAATTTTCAATAAATTAAAATAATGAAATGATTTATGTTAATCGACTTATATGGAAATAAAATGCATCATGTTGATTCCAAATTCATGTCTAGTTAAAATATCCTTGATATAATTTTTAAAAATATTCACATCCATTACACACCAAAAATTTATAGATTCCATTAGAATCTCATAAACATCCAATATCAAATTTGATTATGTTGAAAATTTATCAAGACTAGTAAAATTTATACAGAAAGTCATGACAATTTTCATTTGTTGTTATGTATATAGTATGTATTTACCTTTAAAGTATTCTAATAAAAAAATAGATAAATATATAAACATTAAAACGTTAAAACAAAATTAACAACAAAATAAAATAAAGGATATAATAGACACATACCTATATGATAAATTTTCAAACAATTCTAGATGGACAGACTATAAAATGGATGATACTTTGACCAAATATACTGACCTCATTTTTTGGAAATGGTATTCATGATCATCTATCTATAATATCTTATAAAGTGTACCTATTATTCCTGATCTCTATAAATTAATTATGAATTTTATCTCCAATATAATATATCTTCACACATGAAACAATATAATGTTGGGTATCATCAATATATAACTCAAAATAAATAGAAATCCATGGAGGTGGAGGTGTAAGAGTAGGATAAGTAGGAGGAGTAGGGTCTACAGATTGATGTGGAGGAGTGGGATCAAAAACATGAAATTATCTTTGAATGTCTTCTAATATCAGATGTACTGAAGCTTTGATCTTATCCTACATCATATCATGTATATCCTAAACTTCAACTTGCAAAGATTCAATTTTTTTTATACACATCCTCCATTAATACATCTTTAGAATGCGGAAACATTTTTTTTATCGATAAACCTACCAGGTATCCTCATATATGACCCATGTGTCTAGGATTTCCTAATTATGTAACTAAAATGACCTTCCTAACCTCAGCTATGAAGGCCCCATTTGTGCTCTACTTATTATGATATTCCTGTATAGAATATTTGAAGAAATACATAACGAATCACAATATATAAAGAATATATTTAACATAAATAAATTACTAAAGAAAAAAATATTACAATCCTATAAGCTACAGACCTTGACTCCTTTTAAGATATTTCTATTTTTTTCATCTAACCCCCTTCCATTTTTCATGTATAACCGGGGAAAGAAGGTTAACATCTTCTGATCTTGAAGAATCTGATCTCAGTTTTTGAAAATTTTTAGATATCATTTGTTCTTCCAATAACATATACCCTCCACAAGATAAAGTATGAGGGTTTTAGTTTCTGGATTGGATATCTTGATGATATCTCTTTGTTTACTATAAATTATAACTTAATAACTCAGTAATATGATCATTAATATAACAAAACTTATAAAAGGTAACATTTTACTTACCAAAAATGATTCTTTTCATCTTGTTTCAATAATTTTTTTCCATGTATCTTCATCCAAAAATGGATATATATCACTTGAATTTTAGTGTTATCTGTGTCCAAAATGAACTATGATGTGAGAGTTAAAATAAAATCTCCCCATCTCCTAGATGCCAATGTCAAACAGTTCCTTCCAACTCCTCTGACATCATATATATCATATAATATCTCCTAAGAAGGGGAGAAAACCTATATTAATATATTCATGACAAGTAAAATAATAAAAATAATATTACCGAAACTATTTTTTATAATTGATATATTATAAATTTTCAACACTTTTCTAATCAACGATAAAAATACCAAATTTTCTTTCAGCATGCACTACAATAAAAGTCTTGAATTATTTTGAATTTGGACCATTTAGAACATCATTATCATCAAATTCAACTGGTATGAGAAACATATAATTTTGGAGACATGTGATACCACCTTTACCAACTATCTAACTCTTTTCCCCATTGGAATTATATGCCTCTCGTGTATAAGGTTTAGTAGGCTCATCAATAGGAATATATGTAAATTCCTCCCCAAAATTATATGTATGATACTCCCTAGAAGTTTGGGGTGGATCAAGTGTTCGATCTATCATTATCCTACAAATCAATTTAATAAGCAATTGGCCTAAAAATATTCAAATCCGACTATTACATACAAATGTAAATAAAAAATGAAAAATTATAAAAAAGTAAACTAAAATAAAATCATTTTTATTCATATTGGTTATATTAAACTGAAATACTAATAACGTTATTGAGAGATGAAAAGACATAAAAAATTGAAAAAAGATCCAAAAATGTTTTTTTGAATAGTAAAAATTCTCCAATGTATTAAACCATTTTTACACCAAAATTATATTCTTTGAATATACACCTTTATAAATTTTTTATTATTTTTATTCAATATATATTTGATTTAAAATAATTGTTTTTCAAAAAAAATAAACTTATAGATAATTTAAGTAAGGGTAATCATGGTATACTAAAAAAAATAAACTGATATAAACTAGTAATTTAACTTATTAGTTATAATATTAGTTTTAGTAATTAAAATAAAACTAATATATCTGACATTTTCTGAAATTAAAAAAAGTAAACCAGAAATAAATAGATATTACATGTAATATTATGAATTTTCTAATGGATTATTTTCCGAAATTCCTTATTCTTGATCATTCTGTATGGCACAAACCATGTCTATAATGTGCTCATCAATATTATCCATTAATCATTTTATAGTAGTATGTAGCTCATATAAATCAACATTTTCATCAAGTTTTTCATCACCAATATACCATTATTTACTTATAAAATAGTAGACCATTGAATATCAGTTTGATTAAGATCATAGAAAATGTATTTGGCATGTGTTTCTATCATAAATGTAGTAATAGTGTATTCTAATATTTTCAGATTATCTAGTTTAATTCCAAATTTATTATGTATAACACTATTTTTATTTTTAACCCATTTGTAGTTAATCACTAGAAATTGAAATTTAATGTAATAAACCTATCATATTTCTTCAATGACTCTATAATATGAACTTGATGTGGATATTGGGTTTTTTTGGAACTCAATAAATTAAATTTCTCTACCAACACCAATACACTACTATTCGGAACCACACATTAATTTCCTAATATTTCGTATCAAATTTATATCCATTAATGTCACACCCAAACCATGTCATCCAATTTAAACTTTTACCACCCACTAACCATATCAATGTTTCAAATGAATCCAATCTACCAAGCATGGTCTCTTTAATCCATGAAAAAAAGTTTTGTTATACTCATTTAAAATTCACATGTCTTTCTTCTTTGGATAACATTTCCTTAACACATTACTATGTAATTTTACATATGGTTGATTATAATATATGTTATTCAAGATGTATTAATTTAACATCTTCATTTTTTCACCTTTCAATGATTTTACATTCAATATAAGGATACCCTTTCCCCCATAATAGAGTTATTCATAGAAATGTATAGGAAAATAGATATTATCTACTATAAACAAGTATCTTGTACAATACTCTACAACCACCTTAGAAAAATAATTCTCAATAATTGAAGCTTTAGGTTGATATAGATTCTTAATATAACTCTTCAATGTCTTCATATACCTTTCAAAATGGTACATCCAACATTGAAATACAAGTCCAAAAAGAATTATTTCTCACAAAAAATGAATAATTAAATGAACCATGGTATCAAAAAAAGATCATGGAAAATAAATTTCCAATGGAAAAAGTATATAAACCAATTCATTCACAAAGTTTTTCAATGAATTCAAATAAATCACCATATTAAAATTTGAATTTAAAAAATAACTCACCTTTATGATATTCATTCTGATATAGATGGGAAATATTACACATAATGAAATTGGTAGGATCTATTTCATCATGACATGATAATCAAGATATTTCAGACCTCTCTAACTAAAATCATTTAACAAAACAAAATGTTTAACATTTTTAGAATAACCATCAAACAATTTGATATCATGAAAACACAAAAAAATATTATTTTCTCCCTATTGGATAATGTTTTAGAATCCATAGGTAATTATGTTCACATTACAATAGGAGTGGGTGATAACTCCAAATTTATTCCCACATAGATTAAGTCTAATTTTTCACTCAACCCATATTTATTATTTCCATAAATATCTATAAATGTTTGAATACAAATATCCTAGATATTATTCTCCCCATGCATTAAATCAATGTAATGATTGAACAAATTATATATCTAATAGGGTAGATGAAAAAATATTAACCATTTATTTTAAATATTTATATCATTATCAATTCTTTGTATCTTTTTTAATATTACATCAATGCTTTTCACCCTATCAAAATATTGATCAATTGAAAAAGGTTTTATAATAATGTCAAATTCTTGTGTGGCATTAAATTCATTTTTTATCATTGATAAGAGTGATCCATAGACAAAAACTTTTAATGAACCATGTATACTATTTTTCTCCCTTATTGTGGATGATAATATGATGCCTATTGTTCTCAAATTAGAAAAGATTTTTTCCCCTTAACACTATATCCTAATAAATTTCAAGATGTTGGGAATTTGTTTACAGTGAACATAATTATTGAATGTAGTTAAAAATATTCCATTTTATAAGAATCATAAACACAAATAACTTACTCCTATAAAAGTTTCAAATCATTAATTAATCGTGACAAGAAAATTGAAATATCATTTCTAGGGTGTTTTTTTCGAGGGATCATTAAAATCCACCTGACATAGTTTTGTTTCAAATAAAATTCCTGAGAAAATGTTTAAATTACCAATAAAACAGGGCACAAAAAATGGATTCTACTAATTCTTCATTATGAATTAATTCCATCTTTTCATAGTCTAAGTTTGATATTTCTACATTATTTTATGAATGTAGGAAAATATAGATCAATTTTTTTCCACCATGGAGAATCAAATGGATGATGTAATTTTCTATCACATAACCTCCCATCTCTATTCCAACTTTCGATTTTTTTTATCATTATAATTTTAAAATAAAATTTTTAAATGAGGAATTATAGAAAGATACCAAAATACCTTGGAATAATTCTCTATAATTGAGAAATTATCCTATGATTTTTCTTTCGAATTATACCATGATGTCCTGCATTTAGGAAACTCTGAAAAAATTTTTATTCCTTCCTATTTAGAACACAATCATTTAGGAAGACATTTTATTTTATTTTACCCCAATATCATGAGACATAATATTTTATTCACTTTAAAATTTGATTATATAAATAAGTTTCTATAATAATTAAAAATTTCAACAATTTTAGAAACTTTATAAAACTATTATCACACCATCCATTTTTCACCTTCAATTTAATCAATCTTAAACCATCGATAAAACCATAAATTTAGTACAATATAGATACAATATTTTTTCAACATGACCATAGAGAATCGAAATTTTATATTCTTTCTCAATTTACTCTACTTCAATATCAAAAATCATTTCTTCAATTTTATCATACTTATCATCTTGAAATTTATCATCGTAAATATATATAAAATTCCACCCAGTTTACCCATACTAATTCTAAGGGATGTAATTAAGATTAAAAAGATAATAAATTAAATGATATTTGATCTCTTTCATTTACAATTTCTTTAAATTTAAATATTTTTGGCATGGATAGAAAACCATGTCATTTTTGGAACATTTAGTTTAGAAAATTACAAAAAATCAAAGAAACCATCCCCATTTTAATTACCTATTCAAAGTGTAATAATCTGAATTTGAATCATTATTATCTATGAAAAATATAAAAAATATAAAATAAGTTATTATAATTTCAAATTTTATTAAAAATTATCTTTTATAAAAAAAATAAAAAAAATAAAAAAACATATTTCAAAAAAAATAAGATAAAAAAAATAAAAAATATTTTACCAATGAAAGTATAACTATGAACATATTAAATTGTCATTCATTAATAAAAATCTCAACCTGTAATCTAGAAATAATAATTCATAAATTTAAAAATATCTAATATGTGTGAATAATAACAACTTTAAATATATATAAAAAGATAAAACAATATTAATGGAACATTGGTACAATCAATACAAATGAAAATACTTTGGATGAACACAAAATAAAAACTATAAAAAAAACTATACATTAATATTTGAACCAAGATGACTAAGAAAGAGACACTAATGTTAAGAATGCGCAAGACAAGATCGATGATAGGTAACTGTGGGTGGTGGTAGTGAATGATAGATAAAATATAAAGAGACTTCAATGAAAAATATGTACTATAAATAAAAATTCAAATAACTTGGAAGCATGAAAAACTGTAACAAAAAACACAAATTGTAAATTGATATCAAGACTAGGATGACTAAGTAGTCGACACCAAAGAGATAAAGTTACAAGTAGTTGGTGATGAATGGGATGGTAGATGACAAATCAGATACAAAGAGACATCAAATAAAAATTGAAACCACAAATAAAAATACTTTGAATTCTTGTAAAATAGAAATAATAAATACTAACCCTATATTAAAATCAATATCAGGATGAGTAACACCCACATGAAGGATGAATGATAGTTGATGATGGGTGACCATAGATGGCGGTGGTAGATGAAAACTAAAATTTAAAGAAAATAAAATAAAAAATGAAACTTCAAATTCGAATTGCGTGAATGCATGGGAAATTGAAATAATAAACACTAACCAAAGATTGAAACTGAAATCAGGATGAGTGAAAACAATGAAAAGAAATGTGAGTGAATGTCAATGACGAGTGACATTGGAAGGCATAGATTGATTCCAAATGAAAGATATTCAAATAAAAGGATCAAATAATGAAGATATTCGAGGTCATATATTGAAGAATTAATATATTTGAGGCCATGGATCAAGGATATTTATTTCTGGGTTCTCAGTGTGAGAGAAAAATGATATATTTCATATAAAATAAAGAAAAAACGAACCCTCCTGATCCTAATTAAAATTATAATATTTTCAAAACATTTGTTAAATATTCTATGTGGAAAATTAGATTTTTCTATTGGTTATTCAATATCCAATGTGGAAAATAGTTTTTTCACATGGGTTATTAAATAACTGATCTGAAAATGTTTTGGTGTTTTATTTTTGACCTCATTTATTCAATAACTGATGTGAAAAACGTAATTTTCCACAATGGTTATTGAATAAAAAATTCCAGATTTTTTCCCATTTCATTTATTGAATAACCGACATTAAATATTTTTTGTTTTATTTTTCATGTTAATTATAGATAACTGATGTGAAAAACATGTTGTGAAAAACAATTTTTTTACTAGATGTAGGATTTATTTTAAAGATTTGTAAAGGTATTTCATAGTAGAAAAAGGGTAAGGTTCTCATTTTTGGGTAGATAGACAAGATAATAAGTTGGATTTTTTTTGGATGTGTAACGTTAAACCCATGTTACATCTTCTAGTTAAAGAAATTTTGATCCTGAAAAATGGTAATCTGGTTTCTATATGATGGTTAGTTTGGGGTTTTTTGTACTACGTAATGGTAATTCATACCTTGTGTGGGAGTATTTTGTCTCACATTAGGTTACTTGTAATAATTTGAAATCTTTCTTGAGGGTACTCTTGATCTCACATCAGGGTAATATGAGATTCTTAAAACTCATTGTAAGGGTAAGATCCTCCTAGAATATAGGTAAACACTTGCATGATGGTGAACTAGGTATTTTGTTATGGTAATCCTGAACTCACATTAGAGTATTAATAAATGGGTAGATCTCAAATAAGGGTATACTGGTGCTGCATAAAGGTAACTATTTTTTTCCATAAAATCTTTATTTTTATCTACATTGGCTCTACAACATGGTTTTAATGAAATATAAGGAAATAATAATATGAAAAAGTGGATGTAAAATCTATTGTGAGGATGATTAATATAATCAAATAATTCCTTAATTCATCCATTTATTTTAGAATATTAAAATGGGTATTATGAGTGAAATAAGTCTATAGAAGAGTAATATGAATTATAATTGGAATAATTGATATAATTTTATAGAAATATAAAGAAATATCAAATATTTTATTCTAAAATCACATACTTCCCATGTTTGAGTTTTTTTTCTTATTTCTATTAAATCTAGGATATTGGATCTTTTCTATTTGTAACCCATAAATCCCTAAAATCTAGTTAATAAATTCACACATTTTCCATGAATATACAAGTTTCTATCTCTTTCTACCTATTTCTTCAGCTTATTTTGAAGAATCTATAAAGTTAAGGGATTCAAGAATCACTCTTTAATTTATGAAAATTTTAATTTTATCATGTTTCTTCTTTTATTAGTATTTGTTATGAATTAACTTAAGGATATATAAAAATCGAAATGATGGAAGATAAAAAATGGTTGGACAATGCATGTATTTCCTATATTATTTTAGGTTATTTTTTATATTGCTTCCCTATTTTCTATTAAGAATTAATTAGAATTAATTAAAAAAAATAAATATGATAGTAAAAGTGATGAAAAAATTACGGAAATAATGTAATGTATGAATCCGGATATTTCTATAATATTTTGACCTTCCTAATCCAAAGAGTAGTTTTTGTGTGTTTTTTTATTAGTAAGATCACCTTGAATTACATGAATTATTTTACTAAAAATATGAATTGTTACTATTTATGAATGTCTGAATCACCACACATAACTGGATACAAAATTATAATCAACTAATGGAAAATGTTATTTGAAAAATGTGAAACTATTTCCCCAAAAATTATATGTTTTTTCTATGATTGTTTTTAAGAATTACTTTACAAAAATGAATAATAATTAAAGATAAAAATTAAAAGGGATGTATGAATAATTGGGAAATTAATGATATTGATATTAGAACATGTATTGTATATACTTTGAAATATTATAGATGCTTACTATTATGTGTCTATGGTTGTGATATGTGTTGCGGTTGTTGCTGAGTATTAGGATAGTGGTGTTATAGTTACTTTATAGATGAAGTGTTGGTTGTGGGGAAGTGGTTCTCATGATGTGTGGGCCAAGAATTCAAGGTTAGTGGTAAATGATGTGGGCTTGTTGTGGGTTGATAATTATAACATGGGGGTTGTTTTTGTGGTGATGGATGGATAATTTAAGGTTTTCTCAGAGATTCCCTGTGGTATGGGTTGAAAAAATTAATAAATTTTGAAACTGATTTGTGGAAGGAATAAGACATGGTGGGATGTTAATTAAATTAAGTATATTAGCATGGTATAGAATATAGTATATGCTTGTTATAATTAAAATGTACATGCTTAGAATGAATGGGAAAAAAATAGAAAAAATGTGGGTGATGGGTGATGATGGTTTGTCATTAAATTTTAGAATTAAATTTAATAATAAACCTACTAATGGTTAGTTAATAAAAGTATGTAATTTTTTAAATGAATGAATAAAATTGGAACTGTTGTCGGTTTTTATAGCTATTTTATGTGGTTATTGGCTAGTTTATATTGTAGAGTTATCAATGGTTATTGATGGTCAGTGTTGAAATGATGATGGGTTATATGAGTTATTATATATATATTAGTATGTATCCCTAGAATGAGATTGTGTGTGACTATATGTCCTTTTATTTTTAGGTGATTTCTATATTCATCCGACTAGGGTTTAGTATTTAATACTGAAACCCTAAGGTTCTGGGTTCTAGGTTTTTTCCCCAAACATCCAAGTTGGTGAGGCCTGATGGATTACTATCCCATATTTCTCACTCTCCCTTTTACAGTTATATATGGCATAGTAGTTAGTGATGTTACTTAGTTGGATTCATCCATAGTATGAGTAGGGTAAAAGGTTTATTCCCATAATCTTAATTATACCCCACTACTATGAACTTAATATGTAGTGGATATAAATGTGATGAGGTTATGTCATGTTTTTGGGATGATTGGAATTGGTTGAGATCTTTTTTTTCCTTTATAGATTATCTGGTAATTGGTGCATGTTGAGATATAGGGATTTCCTATTATGATTATATGATGGATGGGAGCACATGGCATTTGATGTCGGGGTGTGAGAGTGTAAAACTAACAGGAAGTGGTTGAGGGTTACTTTAAATTATATTATTTTGATATTATTTTATTATACTTGGATGCAATTCTTGGTGAGTGAGCCTTAGTGAGTCTAGTAATGGTAAGTTGACTTTTTAGGGGCACGATGGTTCTATTGTTTACTCACTAAATCCATTGTATACTTTTCTCACATTTTATGGAGAGGTATTGATGATAATACCACTAAGTATACATGTTTTTATCACCATTATATATATATATATATATATATTTTGTGATCATGTGACCTTTGGAGGCTGATATGGACCATGATAGCTTATATCTAGGAGTTATTATTGGAGATAATAATTACGAGTTATCTGGGTGTTTTAGTTTTCTGAAGACTTTATGTTCTTCATATCATGCATTGTGGGAATTTATTATATGGTATCATGGGTATTTATATGACGTGTTTCGGATTGGTGGTTTTCATCTTATCTCTTCTTCTTAACTTGTACTCTTAGGTCAATACATCCCATTATATATTTTATACCCTCTGTGCAAGTTCCCACCTAGGGGCTTATTGGGGGAAGGCTTTTGAGGAAACACATTATTTTTTTCCTAAGAGGGGTGCCAATGATGGAGGGGATGGGTCATGATAGAGTGATATCAAAGATTATTATTGAGAGATATGATGGATATTGGATTTAGTCACTCTGAGGATTTCATGGGATGATAGGGAAATAGTGAATGCTGACCTTGGAGCATGACATAGGATAGGGAGACTAACTAGGAAATGAGATTTTAGGCCCCCCTGTGATCTAATGGAAAGACTACGAGTCTACTGAACACCCATGTGAATTGGTACTAAATTTAGGGTAGATACTTATGAAATCTACATGCATCATGATGGTTTTCACTTGTGTTTGAATTTGGGAGATTTTAGGGGAAAATTAAATGAACTTAATTAAATGGGGTTAAATGAATTTCATGCTACTAATCATAGGGATTTTTCTTATTATTGTAATTTATTTAATGTATTAAAGAACATGAAAACGGTATAAACCTCCGCCCATTAAAATATATTATTTTCACGATTCCTTTTAATGTTGTGCAGGTGATTCAAGGCCACCCAAATAAGACAATATCAGGGTGTGGTGGATGTGTTCCTTTGATTTGTATGCTTATGGAAACTGTATTTATATTGATGTGGTTTCTAGTATTGTTTGAGTAATATAATAAGGTGTTGATTTAAAACTATGAAAAACAACAATATTCACCCATGGTAAATTGTATGTGGAAATTTTAAAAATTTTTGGCATCTATTTAGGTGTGTTCTTAGTATTTGAAAATTAGTTAGAAAACCTTGAGGGTATTTAAACAAGAAAAAGTAAATTTTTTTAACCACATGTCATATGAATAATGATTATGTGTTAATTTTTATCCTCTTATTTTGAATTTAAAAACATTAATATTGACTTGAAAAATATCATGATAGAGATACATTAGTTGAAGGGGAATTGTATGATAAAAACATGATTAAGGTTTTGATATTATGATAAAATCATAGTTAATACCACGCTTTACTTGATAATTTAAGTTGGTTAGGATATTTCTTAATTAATTATTCAATTTCTTAAAACCATAATTTATTAGTGAAATATTTTATTTTAGTAATGGTTAAAATTATTTTCATAGTGACCTTGTAAATGGTTTAGAGTGCCTCATAAAAAGTTCTATTTTCCTGAAGATCCAAAATATGATTTAAGAGTTTCTATTAAAATTTTTTAGAAGGATGATTTCAAATTTACACATCTAAATTATTATGTTTTCTTATAAAGTTTGTAATACAGTGGTTCAAAGTAAAAAAGTTACATGTTTTAAAACTGATTTTTTATTTAAGGTCTTTCGAAGCATGCTTTAAGTGATTAAAAATTTATAGGGTGCTCAAACCATTGTCATAATTAAATTTATAATTTTTTTTGAATATGTTTAGAGTGTTTACATGTGCTAAAGTGTGTTGATATGATTTAGTATTTAAAATTATAATTCCTTCATTTTAAATTTATTCATACTAGTTAAAAACATATTGCTTTACAAGTTTTGAAATGATTATATGATTAGTTTTCTTTACTGAAATTCAATGTAATTTTCAAAATTTAGATATTTCTAATAGAAAACTTATAAGAACAAGTGAGGATTTGAAATAATTTCTAAGACTTGTAGGAGTAGTATATTAATGTGTTTTCATTAATAGATAATCATTCCTATAAGATCACAATTCCCATGAAAGACAGTTTCATGAAATATTTTCTTAATTAAATATTCCTTTGATGGTTGATTTTTGGGATTTTGTAAAGGAAATTAATAACATGTGATTTAAATTAAGAAATGATGTACTGAACATTATTAATGAACACTGTAAAGAGATTTTTATACAAGAATTCTAACTTATGAGACATATTGTTCATTCGATGTTGAGCCTGATAAGTCCTAAATGTTATGAACTAATATTTTTTGCATGATTTATTATGTTATATTTTGATTAAGTATAAAAAATAGAAGAGTAACATGTAAAAATTAAGTGATAAATTAAAATAATGACAAGAAATTAATAAAAAAATATGGTAAAAATATTCTGATGTTAGCATTATAATTATTTGATAATTATATAAGCACTGATCATGAAATGTGCTAGAGTCACCCCCATGATATTCATTTATTATGTCATGTATCAGTATCTAGAACCATGATATACATTACATGTTTCTTCTTAAATTGAATTACCTTATTTTTTTTTAAATTCTAACATATTTTACTACTTCTATTATAGTGAATTATTCTTAAAGTTTATGTGCTTTGTGATTTTGAAAGCCTTCATAAAAAAACTTCTCTTAATATCCATGATGTTGGACTAAAACGAATTATTTTGGTGCCGTTATTTAGTGCACTTTTATTTTTTAATTTTTTTCATTCAAGGTGTGACCTTCTATTCATGATGTATTACAAGAATGTGTTATGTTTTTACTTCATGTCTAAATTTTGGTTAATTATTTCTAAAATTATTAGAATATAAAAATCATGACTTGTGATAACTGATTGAAAAACTAAGAAATTAAATATGAATTAACCTGTTCATTCCTAGCATGGATATTTGTTTTTGTAGTGCTAAAATATTTATGTGTTATATGATGTACTATAAGTGTCATTCCATGTGTAGTTTGATAAAATATTAATATGAAATATTTAAAATTGAGTCATACATTTTAAACTAATAATATATCCTATAGAGGGAGACATGGAATTCATGTACCTGGAATAATGATTAAATCTGTGAGAATATTTGTGTGATTTTTTTTGAAATAATTATAGAATGTATGTCACAGGATTAATTGGTGCAATTTTGATATGAGTAATTAAACTCATACTCCTTCATTCATGTTGTGTGTAGATCATGTCATACCTAAATATTTAAGCAAAATAATATGAAACTATATCTAACATGGAGGAATAATTCATTGGTAATATGGCATATATATGATTTTTTAAATTGATCATGAATAGAGTGATTCAAGGGGGTGAGGGATGCGTGTATTTTTATTTTTAATATAAAATCATTTGTAGTACTAATATTAAAATGAAACGTATAATAATTTCATTGAATTGATACTTGATTAAGTTGAGTGTTTTATAATATGTGTTTTTGAATGATTTATTTACTTGAAATGCCAATAATACTTTGATGAAAATATTTTTCTTCTAAAATATAAAGTAGAACAAAAAATTATGGCTTACATGAAATATCACCTAGTAGAACTTAATCCTTGAAATTATATAGATTTTGTTTAAAATTAATAATGTGATAGTGTTTGTTGATATTTTGTTATATAATTACTACGATTGGATTAATGGAATCACCTTTTAAAAAAGGCTAATCATTTAAAGTTGGTAATGGTATAGGTTTTTTGAAAGTGTAAAATTTGGTGATCCTATTTTTATATGACATACTTAATTCATGTGAAAAAGATAATAAAAAGGTAATTGATTAATATGAATTATTGGTTAGGTTTTCTTTGATTTCCTTTGTTGTATTTGTTATGATTTATGTGGATTGAATTAGAAAAGTGATACGACTACGTTCATGTTGTAGTAAGATTCTTAAGAGTCACTCACAGGGTGGTTATTTGGACCCATTTTCTATTTCCTTCCAAAGTTTTTCTTTAAATTATTGAGGATGAAAATTTCTTGAGAGATATTTGATTTATGGTATTAGATTTCATAATACATAACTTGAAATTTTCTTAGGTCTTAGAGGTATTGACAGGTTGTTTAGAGTCATTTTTAATTATTATTTACAAGGTTTTTAATTCAAATTTAATAATTCTTAATTTTTTTTCTTACCCTTACAAAAGACCCCCTCCTTATGTGAAGGTATAAATAATCTTCATAAGGATAATATTGATTTATAAAGTTGTGTAAAGGTAGTTCCCAACTATGTGAGGTCAAGTTTATCATATCATGGTAGATCTACATAATGGTAAGATGGATTTTTAATTTTCTTTGTAAAAGTAAGACCACGTTTCATCTTCTAGGTAAAGGTATTCTGATCCTGTATAAAGTTAATCTGGTGACTACATAAGTGTAATCTTGGGGTTTTTTTGAACAACATGAATGTAGTTCTTATCTTTAATAATATAAGTAAATCTCAAACTAGGGTACCTATGGGAGTTATAAAGTTTGTTTGAGGGTACTCCTGATCTCATTTTAGGGTAACTTGAGGTTTCTAAAACTCATGTAATGGTAAGATCCTCATCACATTTAAGTAACCACTTGCGTGAAGGTGAACCCTATCCGACATCAGTGCTAGTATACCTCATTCCAGAGTTATCAAGTAAGGTTACATATCGCATAAGGGTATACTGGTACTTTTTATAGGTAAATGTTTTATCCATAAAATCTATATTTTCTTTAATATTTATTCAGAAATATTGTTTTAATAAAATATAAGGAAATCATAATAAAAAATGGTGGATTTAAAATCTATTGTGAGTAATATTATTATAATCATTGACTTCCATAATTAATTTCTTTATTTTATATGATTAAATTGGTCACATGATGGAAATAAATCCATTATATATTTATATGAATTATAATGGGAATAATTTAACTAAGTTTAGGGAAATACATTTAGTCAATCTATTTTCTTAAAATATGTTTTTTCAACATTTTATTTCATATTTTTGTTTCTCTCTCTAAGCTACATGACTATATATTTTACATTCAGAATTAGGAATTCCCAACAATTCACTTCGGACCTTTATGAATTTCCCAGGACTTTTCTATTGTCTATATATGTATATACATATATATATATATATCTCTATGTTTGTGCAGTATGTGATGAAGTACCTCACGAGGAAAGGGATTTTGGAATCTCTCTTTTATTTATTAAAAACTTTAATTCATCATTCCTCTACTTCCATTAGAAATTTTTATGAACTAACTTAAGGATATATATTAATTATAATTATAAATGATAAAATGGGGATGTATTGCACATATACTTCTTGCATGTTTTGATGTTATTTTATATATTGTTATAGTTTTTTCTAGAATAAATTAGAATGAAAAACTAATGTGAATTATAATTTTAAAAGGGATAAAAATTAAATTAAATAATCGAAAATATGAATATTGATATTTATATGACATGAAAGATTTTTAATTTTAATACTGTTTGCTACATATTTTATTTTTTTGTATAATCCCTGGTCTTGCCCAAATTTACCCTAGGTTTTAGGGTTAAGCGGTCAATTGTAGAGTAGCTTGGGTTGTCAATTCCTCAGAGACCTAAGAAGAAACCTATAGACATACACATTATATGGACTAATTTTGGCTATTAAGTGGCCAAATTTGGGTTTATTTTAGATAATTTTAAGAGAAAATGACATGACATCATTGAATTAAAATAATGAGAAGCGTTGATCCTAGTTATTAAAAGGGGTGAATTTGATGAATTTTTTTAAGGATTTCAATTTATTATATTCGAGATGGGTTTATTTAATAAGATCAAACAACTTCATCACTTACTAGTTTAATACCAACACACCATAATAAAAATCACCTATAGACATGGAGGATCAAATTTATTAGAACTCCAATGTAAAGGTTTGTATTAGGACTTGAAGTACGTGGCCTTAAAATTCTAAAAGGACAAAGAAGCTTTAAAATAATGAAATAAAAATCTCAATTAAAATAAGTGATTAGACATTAATGGGGTGATAAAAAACATCCAATCCAGCCCCTTTCTACTCCATTTGATCAACCCATATGTGGGTTATCCATCCATTTATTCTATGGTTTTAATAGAAGCGGGAAGTAGACTCATGAGGGAGTAATTGAAGAAGTAAAGAAAATAATAAAAAAAATGATCACTCCACCATTGTGTGAATTATTTCACAAGGTTTGGTGTAAATAAATTCAAAAATTGAAGAAATTATATTAAAGTGAGATAGATAAGAATATAATAATAGGATAATAAGAACTTTTATTAAGAAATTAGGATGAATTAAAACAACTTACAATTGAGGAAGAGCATTACAATGGAAAAGTGGAAACATAACATTACAACGAAAGAAAGCATCCAAGATCAATAAATCCTCCAACCCAACTACCTTAAATAGGCCTTTTAGGAGCCTAGGGTCGAGCCTAAAGTAGTGAAAGTCATCCCACTTGATTATAGTAGGCTTATGGTGGTGGAAATCTTGTGGAAGTTAGACTTTTCCACCCTTGACCCAAAGTGGAAGGAAAATTGCATCCACTGAACAGATGCATCGAAATGACCTTCTAAATGGCCGACTTAGAGTGGCCTATAAAAGAATAAAATGGAGCTTCAAATTTCTCCTAAATTTCTTTAAAATTTCATCCCAAATGATTTTTGTGAGATATTATCAGAATGGTGGTCTATTTTTCTAGGCCATAGAATCTAGACCAGAATTTTATCTCCAAATTGGGCCACCTGTAACTCCATTCAAACATCCGAATTAGCACTGTACACTATTTAATGAAATATTCCCCATGATTTCCTATATCTTAGGTTCAATTTTTAGAATCATTGGGCTTGTATCTTGGTAGCTACAGTCTCTTTATTGGGCTGCTGTCCAATTTACTTTTCCCAGAATATTGTTGGTTCAAGGACAACTTTAGTGGTCTTCTAATGTGAATATTCTATTGCTACAAAAACATGAATTGTTCCCAATGTAATGAGAAACCTGAAAATAAAATATTGAAATAAAATCAAGGCCATTTTTGAATTTTAGGAGGTGTTCAAATATATACCAAGTAATAGTGCACTTTAATAAAGAATAACAATCATAATGTGAAATAATGTCAAAGTGTAAAATGCACTAAAATGGTTTTTATGTATAATTAATTTCATGAGTATTATAAATATTAACAATGAATATTATCCTATTTAAGTGGCTAATCAATGCCCTTGAATTATGTGAATTATTTTCACTAATAATATGAATTTTTACTATGTTTGAATACTTGAATCACCTCGAATATCATGATGATAAATTATATTATGTTATTAAAAATGCAATTTTTAATTTATTAAACTATTACCCCTGATAATATGCTCTCTTCTATGTTTATTTTTTAGAATCACATTATATAAATGAATAATAATTACAATTAGAAATTAAAGGGGTATTTGAATATTAGGGGCTTGAATGATGTTGATGTTGTTCCTTGCATTGTATATACATGTAAATATGATAGATTATTGTTGGTATGTGGATATAGATATATAATCTAATGGAGTTATGGATAAATATTGTGAAGGTACTATTGGGGTTAGTTTATAGGGGAAGGTTGAGTTGTGGTGTGGTGTTTCACATGATGTATGGGATTAAGAATTTAAGGTGATCTGTAAATGATGTGTGATAGTTGTAGGATGAGTATTTTGACATCACGAACCCTAGTGTCAATTAGAGGTTCCCCAATCTTGGTGGGAAACATAGCCTCAAGCACATATACCCAACCATTAGAGGATTATAAATAATAGCAAGGTCGTAGTGTGTGTCTGTGGGGATACTATCCCTTATAACCATAGTGTATCATCTGTGGATAAATAATATAACAAGTAAATAGTTGAATCAATATAGAATAGACAGGCCACCACCAACAATGTCTATAACATCCTGTCCATGATTCCTTATTATATCTTAGTTGGCCACCACCAACAATGTCTATAACATCCTGTCCATGTAATATAAATTAAAATATTGTGCTAGCATTCATATATAAAAGTAAGTAGTATAATAATGTAAATACCCAAGTATCTACTTCAACCTCAGCTGGTGTATGAACAAGCAACCATTTCATTAATTAATTATGTTCCAGTTTATATAGTTGGTCATATGAGGTATAATCAACACTAAAATCCTGACACTATCTAAATAATGAAGGATCTAAGATATAACAAGGAATCATGATAATAATAATGAGGTTCTAAGAAAAAACCATGAAAAACATGACCTCAAGGGTTAAGCCAACTCGGGTAATACATTGTAGCATAGCTATAGTGGTAAGAGTTTAATATAAGGGTGAATCAACCAGGGAATTCCACAATAATGATTCTAACATATTCTAAAGAGATATTCAAAGATAAAATGGGATAAGAAATGACTAGGCACAATGGTGTAGCTGGGGTTCGTTATGTCCGTAGTCGTTATCCTGGATCCAAGTAGTTTATCAAAGGAATCATATAATAATAAGGGAGAGATCCTATAGTGCCATACCAGGAACCCAATAATAGACAAGGATTCAGTTCCAAGGTGGGTATCAACCATGAAAACTAGTATCCCTGAATCAGAATTGCATCCATCAATGCTTAAGGAATTCCCTCAGGAATCCAAGGTGAGCTCAAGTCTGACCACTGTTATAAAAATATCAAGTTCCTTATAAAATTAGGCACCATATACTTGATTTATTAATTAGTTAAGTCCATATAATTTTCATTCCATTTAATAAGTCAAAGGGGTTTATTCCATACCTTTCATTATGGTGACAAGTTTTAAGGACATGAAACCATTTAATAATTCATATAAGTGTTATTCAATTTGTTAGGTTTACTCCAATGCCTTCCATCACTCATGGAAAGGTGTGCTATAAATTTAAAATAGAGGCATTATATTACATTTAATTTGGAAGATCCATTTACATAGTATACTTTCCATTTTAGCTATTTAAAGATTAATTTATCAATTTGGAGTAATTAACTTTGGAGGGTCGAGTGATAAGAAAACATGTTCTAGAAATTAACAGTTTATTGATTTAATTAAACACTTACCTTCAACAAGGTAAGGACATGGCACACCCACAAGGTGACACAAATAAGCTAAACAAGCTACTAAGAGCATAAATTATGAAATCCCCATACTCATAGTGGTCAACATTGGGTTCATAACCTTTTATATTGGATAAAATATTTAAAACTGGTGTTAAAACATGGCCCTAAAGACTTAGTTTAAGGAACATAAATTAAATAGGACATGCCTAATGAAAGTGGTGAACACACAAGACAATTTACAAAATGAAGAAACTTAAGGGGTGAGTTGTAGACCAAATACCTTAGGATCTTAAGACTCTCCCTATCTAGTATTAGCCTCTAATTTGGAATGTATTAGAACATATATGTAGAATAGACCAACACCTGAAAAATATGGAATATGAGCCTGCATCTAAATAGCATCATAGATATAAAGAAAAATGAAAAATGACTAAAAAAAATCAAGATCTTACCCACAATGATCCAATGAGATTAATGGTTCTTTGATCATACTCTAAATGGATGACTGCTATTAAAAGATATAATAGAGATTCAAATAGCTCAAAATGGGAGAATGGAGGGATGGCTATCCACTGGAGAGAAAAAGAGTGGATAAAAACAGTTTAAAACACTTTATTTTAATGGGTTTTTTGAAAATCACCAAAAAACAGGCGTGTTATGGGTTGACCCAATGGTTGGATAAACCATGCACCAACCATACTCCATTTTCTACTTCAAGGGGAACTTTTCATGGTTAGCCTGAACGGTTAGAGAAACTAAGTGGTAACTGTGAAAAAAACATCTACAATAATGAATACAGTTTTTTCAAGGGTGTGCAGCCCCGGGTGTGTGGTTAGGGAAAACCATTCACCCTTCTTCACCCCTTTTTCTATCCTTTCATGACTAGGGGAGACTATGTGGCTTAACTCGAACAGTTTCTACTAATCATATGACCAGTCTATTTCTCGCAAAAAGCTAGGTTTTAGGATCTGAACAAGCCCCAAACACCCCAAGACACCCAATAAATCATTAAAAATCCATATTAGGTCCAAAAAGAATAATTACACTAAATTTAAAAGTATCCATACCCGAGTGAAAATAGAGTTCTTATAATCTACCCCATTAAAGGAAATCATCCCTTAGTTCACCTTCTAAGGGTGGAAAAAACTGTCTCAGAGAAACTATGGCCACTAGGCTTGTGAATCAGCCTCCATATCCTAGGTCTCATTATATATATGGTCATTATACCATAAAACATTTACTATAGGGATATACCATCCTTAGAGTTCCTTTATGCTACTGTCAACGATGCATTTATGATACTCCCCAAATGAAGCATTGATATCTAGATCAACTCCATCGAGATCAAAAGTATGAGATGAGTTAGTAAGACACCAGTGAATCTATGAAATGTGGAAGATGTTGTGACTACAACACTGCCTTTGAGGTAGTATCAACTGATAAGATACTAGTCAGAATATTTCTACAATCTCCAATGTTCCTACAAAACGAGGTGAAAACTTCCCTTGCCTTTGTATACGCCTATGCCCATGCCTGGGCGATACTCATAGGAAATCAGAATCCTAAACCTTGAAATATAAGGGTGGTCTATGGTGATCTACATTTGATTTATGTCTAGAATACATAGTATACATATTCTTCATGATCAGATGATCTTAATCCGAACTCTCCAGCATGAGATGAGTACCTAGTGGGGTGACCTCTCCTTCCTCTAGCCAGCACAAGGGTGAATGACATGGAATACCTTGTACTTTTCCTTAGTAGATGGTATTTTAACATCCTATATAATAGTTAAAACATTATTATTAAATTATAAAATAAATATATACATAAATATGATATTTTATATGATCCTATAATATTTTTTTGGTTAATAATATTTCAGTAGTATCATCGTTTCGGGTGTTAACTGATTCATTTTCCTTCATATTGTTGGTTATGTAAGCCATGTTTTTTATGTATATAATGTATTTGATTCATATACAGAATTATATTAGGTTTATAAACATTATTTTTAATGATAAAATGAAAATTATTCTTGAATGATTACAATGGGGAATGAATCTCATCGCGTTCGTGGAGATAATAATTAGTACGTACGCACGAGCGACAATATCATTATATTGATGGTGAAACAATATACAATTGGATGTTATATCATATATAAAGAATCATTAACATGTTATATTTATTATTTACATTAGTTATACTGATTATTATACCCATCCAAATAATAAAGTGTTTGAATAATAAACTACACCACGACGTGGTGACTTTCTCATTTATATGATTGATAGAATAAAGAATATGGTTGTATGATATTTATAATAACATCAAAGTATATAAGAGGTTCTGGAGTTATTATTTTGGTATTTCAACAACAAATAAAGAGGAAGTGGAAGAAGAAAAAAAGTTAAAAGAGGGTGGTGAAATTATTACCTCTTCTTCGGGTGTTTCCTTTTGAGTTGATCAAAAGGGATACCTAGGTTGGATTTCTAATCAAAGTAAGGCCTCTAGGATTATGGTAGGATAGTTTTAAAGGATATTGGGGCAGGTTTTGGCTGAGAAAAATGACTTTGGAGGTGTTAAATTAAGATAAGGGGAAGTACCCTTTTATAAGAGAGCTGAGGGTCACTCTAGGAAAAGCTTGAAATATAATGTTATAATAAAATAATTTTCGGTTTATAATGGCCCCAAAATGATTTATTTCAAGGATAAGGTGAGGATGGGTCGAAAATATATCAACCAATAGGTGTTAGATAGGTTTAGGTCACCATGTTAACCATATCTTTTAGATTGTACTCTTAGTTAAATAGTTTGACATTTACCATGTCTCTTTGTATTTTTATATTATATGGTTAATAAACTTACTATAACAAGACAAAATGACCCCAAGTGGTTCAGTATTAATATATATAACCTTATATAATTACTTTGGCAGAACCTTATATTTTTATGAATATTATATCAATTAATTACATAGTATTTATTTTAAAAACTCAATTATGTCAATTTTGACACTATTTAGTATTTGATTTTTTTGAATGCCATAAAAACTTTATCACTTAGAATAAAATTTATTTAATCAACACAATATGTAATATTAACCTAGAAAATTAGTGGAATTTATCATAAGTCTCAATTTACATTTATTTGGATATTTATAATTTAAATTATTTTAATATTTCAATATTAATGTAATTACTGCATCATCATTGTGTCATAAATAAATTATATTATTTAATGTATAACAATTATAAATAAAATACCATTATGTAGGAAATAATTTTATATTTATAATGAATACTTATAGTCGAATTTATATTGTGTGTAACCCAATATTAAAAATTGATTTAGTTATTAAACATTGAATTTAACTCTTTTAACTCTTCTTTAAATAAAATAATAATAAATGTCCTAATCTAATCCAAGTGGACTAAAGAGGATCATATTTTATTCCGAAGGTTGTTTTTGGTCAAATTACACTTATCCAATAGAATTATGACATGTGTTAGGGTAATTATACTATCATTTTTACCCATAATTACTCTATTTAATTTTAACCGTGGTAAATAAAAGTCCATTTAAAAAAATAAAATATATAAAATTTCAAAAAGTGGGTATTAATATTCATAAAGGCTAATTTTATTAGTCTTGGTTTCTTAAAACTAGAAGTTGAGTACAATGGAAGCTACTGCATTATTCAAAGGGAAACGCACCGTGGAAGGTTGGGGTGTTACATTCTCTCATCCTTAAATTAATTTCATCCTCAAAATTTATAGAATATTACTGCATTAAAAGATTATAGTGGTTCTTTATCATAATTTCCTCAGGTTTCCACATTGCCTCTTCCATCTTATGGTTTCCCTATAGAACTTTTACCAGGTGAGCCATCCAGTTTCCCAGCAGTTGTTCTCTGGTATCAAGAATCTTGACACACTCTTCACAATAAGACAGGTCAGGTTCTAGTTCAATTTTCTCATAGGTGTGTACATGCATTGGGTATGGCATATATTTTCTCAACAGTGATACGTGGAACACATCATGAACTTTGGAGAGTCTAGGAGGCATTTACAAACGATAATCCCCAACTCCAATTCGTCCTAGAATTTTTAAATGTCCGATATACCTGAGACTCAATTTTCCCTTCTTACCGAATCGTATAACACCCTTCCATAGGGATACCTTCAAGAAAACCAGATCTAATAATTTAAATTCCAAATCATTCCTCCGATTATTGGCATATATCTTTTTCCTACTTTGAGATACTTTGATGTGGGTTTGGATAATCTTTACCTTTTTCATTATTTCATCAATAAGTTTTGGGCCTATGAGTTTTCATTCACCAACATCATCCCAACAAGTTGGTGTGAGACATGTCTTTCCATATAACGCTTTATATGGTGCCATCTTAATACTTGAATGGAAGTTATTGTTATAGAAAAATTATACCAGATGTAAATATTTATCCCACATACCTTGAATTTCAAGTGAGAAAGATATCAACATGTCTTCTAAGGTTTGAATAGTCGGTTCTGATTGTCCATCTGTTTGAGGGTTGTTGGCAGTGCTCAAATGAAGTTCAGTATCCAAGGACTTCTGAAAACTTTTCGAAAATCTTGGTGTAAAATAGGCATAACGATCAGAAACAATCGATAGGGGTACACCATGGAGTCTTACAACTTCATTAATATATAGTCTTTCTAGTCATTCAAGTGGTAAATCTTCTCTTATAGCAAGAAGATGTGCTGACTTGGTAAGACGATCAACAATGACCCATATTGCATCATTCCTTCTAGGAGTCTTTGGTATCCCCATGAAAAACTCCATCGTAATATTATACCATCTCCAGTTAGGTATGGGAAGAGGTTGCATGAATCCTTCAGGTTGTTGCCTTCTAGATTTCACTTGTGGACAAACCATACATCTTGACTCAAAATCAGCAATCTGTCTCTTCATGTTGTCCCACCAAAAATGTTCCTTCAAATATCTATAAATCTTGGTTCTACTAAGGTTTATAGAGAAATTGGAGCTATTATAATCATCCAAAAATTCCCTTTTTAGATCAGGTATATCGAGAACAAAAAGTCTCTTCCTAAATTTCAAAATTCCATCTTCATATATGAAGTCACTCAATCTCCCACCATTTACAGCTTTAATCTTCTTTTGTAACTCCTCATCATTAGTCTGAGAACTTTTTATCCTTTATAGTAAGGATGGTTTGGCAAACATTTGAAATATTATTGATGCCTCACCATCCATGGTTATTCCTATATTCATCTTTACCAGATACATGAAAATAGGATCCCTTTCAACTCTCATCTTGTTCAAAACTCCATGATCCTTTTTGCTCAAATCATCTGCCACCTTATTTTCTTTCCCCAGGTGGTAGTGTATTGTGTAATCACAATCCTGGAGTAGTTCATGCAATCTCCTTTTCCTCATGTTGAGTTCTTTTTGTGAGAAAATATACTTTAAACTCTTATGATCAGTATAAATCTCACATTTTCACCATAGAGATAGTGTCTCCATATCTTCAGAGAAAAGATCACAACTGCTAACTCAAGATCATGAGTGGGATAGTTTGTGTCATGAATTTTTAGATGTCTTCATTCCTAGGCAATAACTCTATCATTCTGCAAAAGGACAAAACCAAGTCCTTTCTTTGAATCATCACTATAAATAAAAAACCCATCATTCCTTGATGGTAGAGTCAAGATTGGATCTTTGACTAATCTTCTCTTTTGTTAATCAAAAAATTCTTCACACTCTTTTGTCCAAAAAAATTTAACCTCTTTATATGTGAGCTTGTTTAATGGGTTATCCAACCGGGTAAAATTCTGGATGAAATGTCGATAATAACCTGTTAAACCAATACAACTGCATACCTCAGTTATAATCATCAGTGCTGGCCATTCTTGTATTGCCTTAGTATTTGAAGGATCAATAGAGATTCCATCCTTAGGGAAAATATTGCCAAGAAAAGAAATCTCTTGAATCTAGAATTCACACTTTCTAAACTTCCCATAAAATTCATTTCTTCTAAGGGTTTTCAGAATAGTGCCCAAGTTATTTTCATGATATTTGTATATTTCTGAGTATACCATGATATCATTAATAATTACCACTAAAAATTCATCAAGATATTCCGTGAAAACTCTTTTCATTAAATCCATGAAGACAGAGGTTGCATTAGTCAATCCAAAAGGTATTACTGTAAACTCATAATGTGTGTACCGAGTTCAAAATGTTGTTTTCAGAATGTATTCCTTCTTCATACACAACTGATGATATCTAGATCGAAAGTCAATCTTTGAAAAATATTGATCTCCATGAAGTTGGTCGAATAAATCATCAATTCAAGGTAGGGGATACTTGTTCTTTGTTTTTATAACATTGATCTTCCTATAGTCAACGCACAACCTCATAGATCCGTCTTTCTTCTTAACAAAAAGGATAGAGGCTCCCCATGGAGAAACACTGGGGAAAATAAATGCCTTATTTATGAATTTCTCAAGTTGTTTCTTTAGTTCCACTAATTCCTTAGTGTCAATTATCTAAGGGGTCTTTGATATGGGCCTTGAACCAAGAATTAAATCAATCGAAAAATCAATTTCTCATTTTGGAGGATGTCCAGGTAAATCCTCTAGGAACACATCAACATATTCTTTCACAATAGGTATGTCCTCTATTCAAACATTCTTTTCCTCACCCATAATTATTTCATTCTCTTCCTCCACAATAATTGAATTTAGTAGAGTTACTAGGGGTGGATCTAGATAAGAATCAGGAGGTTATGTTTCTACTCCAAAGATAAGGTACTCCTTATCATCATAAAAAATTGTAACCTCCTTCTTCTTACAATAAATTTTTGCATCATGGTCCGAAAACCAATACATTCCTAGGATTATATCAAATTATATCATGGGTTTGATGATGAGATTAGTAGATAAAGAACATTTATATGCCCTAATGAGAACTGATTCACAAAACTTTGTTGCGATGATACTAACCTTAGTAGTTTTGGCTGAAAACTCCCTTGTTAATTCAAATTGAAAATATCTAATTTTCTTAGCGAAATGGGAAGATATGAAACAATGCAATGATCCAGAATTCAATAAACCATTAGCTAAACATGAGGAAACCATTAAATTACCTGGAACCACTCTTTCGGAGCTTCAACATCAGCAGTAGTGATCGCATAAGATTATCCTTGCTCCCTTGGCATTTTTTGAGGTAAGTTCATTTGGTACTTAGGACATTCATTTTCATAATTTACCTTTTCTCTATAATTTCATAATTCAACATTGACAGCCTCTTTCTTTCCCTTGCAATCACGATCTTGGTGGCCTTTTTCACCATAATTGTAACTGACTCCTATTACCTTCAGACAAGTACCTAGGTGTTTTTTTCCCACATTTACCGCAGGATTGATATTAAACTTTTCCCTTCTTCCCCTTATTTCCATTTCCAGAGTGATCACCATGTCCCTTATTCTCATGTTTTTATTTGAAGTCATAAGACATAGAGAATTCCTTTTCTATCTTGTTAGTGCATGATAAAATATCTTTGTATGATGAGAAGTATTGTGAGACACATTATCAATGGAGAAATGGTTTTAACCCATCAAAGAATCGATCAATATTACTCATTGGGTTACGTATATAATCTACTGCATGCCTTGCTAACCTTGTAAAGTTAGCCTCATAATTTGCGACATTCTCATCCTACTTTTGCCTCAGACCCAGAAATTGTCTTTCCATATCCTCTCGATGGTCACGAAGAAAGTATTTTTCTTACAAAATCTCTTTAAACTCCCTCCATTCCATGTTCAATACTACTTCTTCTTTCTTTGTGTTTTGGATTAATGAACACCATTTATCTGCATCTCCCGTGAGGTGATAAAATGCCATGAAAACCTTTTCCCTTTCGCTAATCCCCAAAGCATGAAATATTTTCTCTAAGGAACTTATCCATTGCTCAGATACTAATGGATTTGTACTCCCATTGAATTTTGGTGGTTGTTGCATCATGAAGCAATCTAACATTGATCCTCCACGTTGTGGATCAGGGTGCTCCATATGGGTAAGGTTATTATTCATAACCTAAGTGAGTTTTTCCAGTATGGTGATAAGCTAATCAACACCAGTTTCATCATGAGCTCCATTATAATTATCTTGAGTAGGAGGAAAATCCATATATGGATTAAATGCATTGATAAAATTTCCATTCCTTCTAAGAGGTGACATTTCTAAACAATGGAATACATTATATTAGTTTAGGAATCACAATACATAATTACAAACTTGTAAAACACTTATCATATATTGAAAAATTTATGGATATAATCCATAATCATAAAAAAAAATTCTCTTTGGGGAGGTATATATCCATAAATCCTTCATAATGGGTTGTAAAGAAAATGTGAATTATACTAAGAAAATCCCCCAGGAGTGTCATAACCAAGAGTGTAGTAAGACCTGTGGTCATGTACCAAGATACCCCAGTTCAAGCCTGAAACTCATTGTCGAAGTTTTCACTCCTAGGTAAATCTCTATCAGAGCCTCCTCTCCGTGATCGTATCTTGACAAGGATTTATTTCTTGGAAAACACACAAAATATCTACATTACCATAATTCTGGGAAGTTCTACTATACCAATCCTCTAAGTCTATGTTAGGGTAATGTGATCTAATCAGAGTTGATCTAAATGTAGTTTCCAAGGTTTGTAATAAACTTCCTCTGATAACAACTGTAACACCTCGACCCCAGTTACCTAGAGTCAATGCATTATTACATAACATTAGCATGATCATAAGGGATCAAAATTCCAGAAGACCGATCAATTTAGTAGCCATGGAAGTACTAGATAAATTAATAAGTTTTACATTACATTATAAAATGAAAAACAAAAATAAAATTGTCTCCATTGAAAACATTCATCCCTTATACTATCTCTTCTGGTCATTCATAATATACTTCTTCACATCTTAGAAAAAATAAAAAAATAGAAAGGGGTGAGCTCAGATGCTCAGTAAGGATAACAATATAGAGAAAACTTTCAAAAATAAGCATAAACATTTAAGGCAATGTATAAGATTAAAACAAAATAATTTTAAACTTAAACTTCATTATAATATGGAAATGAGAAATCAAATAATACAATTTACTTATTCACCTGGATATTCTACTATTAGAATAATCACATGTAATACCAATAACCAATTTCATAGTGGTTGAATGCGTAATACCATATTTCATAACCACATAGTCATGGCCTTGTGCCAAAACTACAAATAAGATTTTATCGAGGACTTTTTCCAAGATACTAGTTTATCTCATGAGACCTACTGATGCATCAAGGAGCTATAGCGGGATCAACCCTTCACTTACTAAGTCCAATTCATTCCTCATATGAAAATGTTTGAACATAACATAAAAATTCATATTAAAACTAGCATAAGCAATGTCAATAATTTATCCATAAACCATGAATGGTGTAAAAATAACACATCCACAGATAAATATATCCCAAAAACTTCAATTAAATATGGAAGATTTGTATCATAATAAATCAACTTCAAACAATCTTAAAATCCACCAAAGGATGTTGACATGATGAAATCAACATTTTTTGTAGATAAATATCTATTTCTATTTTGAAATTATTTAAAAGTCATATAATTATAAAAGAAAAAATTTATTTTAAAAATATCCTTACAATATTGTATGGGAAGCTTTGATGATGTTATAATGGCAGAAAGTAGCCACACTTACCGTATAAATTTAAAAAAGACATTCTTACCTTAATTTTTTCAAGACGGTCATATGGTACCTTGTTTGGAAAATGATGGAAAGATTATTTTCAACATATATGTGGTCAAATAAGGGTATAAATTACTTTAAACTATAGTATATTAAATTGTAAAAATGTTTTGAATTACATTTTTAAGAAAACATGGATGTGGATGATAAAGAGGTCCCAGTAGATACTTACTTATTAACAAACACAGATAAGTAAAGAGATTGTAGAATTAACCCTTACCTTGTACTTTTCCTTAGTCGATGGTATGTTAACTTTATGTATAATAGTTAAAACATTGTTATTAAATTATACACGAACTATATACATAAATATGATATCATATATGATCCTATAATATTTTTTTAATAATATTTCTGTAGTATCATCTTTTCCGGTGTTAACTGATTCATTTTCCTTTAAATTATCGGTTAATTAATCCATGTTTGTTATGGATATGATGTATTTTATTCATATAAAGAGTGATATTTTGTTCATAAACATTATTTTTAATCATAAAATGAAAATTATTCTTGAATGATTACGATGGGGAATGAATCTCAACACGTTCGTGGAGACGGTAATCCGTACGTACACAGGAATGAAAATATCATTATATTGATGGTGAAATCATATGTAATTGGATGGTATATAATATATACAGAATAATTAACATGTTATATTTATTATTTACATTATTTATACTCATTATTATACCCATTCAAATAATGAAGTGTTCGAATAACAAACTACACCACGACGTGGAGACGGTAAGCCGTGTGTACGCACGTGTGGTGACTTTGTCATTTATAGGATGGATAGAATAATGAATATGGTTGAATGATATTTATAATAACATAACAGTATTTAGAAGGTACTGGAGTTATTATATTGGTATGGAAACAACAAAGAAAAGGGAGGTGGAAGAAGAAAAGAACTTGAAAGAGGGTGGTGAAATTATTACCTCTTCTTTAGGTGTTTCCTTTTGAGTTGATCAAAAGGGCTCCTTAGGTTGTATTTATGATCAAAGTAATGCCTCTAGGTTGAATGGATATTGGGGTAGGGTTTGGCCAAGACCAATGGTTTTGGAGGTGTGAAATTATGATAAGGGGAAGTACCCTTTTATAAGATATGTGAGGGCCACTTTAGGAAAAGTTTGAAATATTATTTTATAATAAAATAATTTTCGGTTTCTAATGGATAAAAAATGATTTAATTATTGTATAATGTGGGTTTGGGTCCAAAACCACTTGACCAATAGGTTTTAGAAAGGTTTAGGTCACCATATTAACCTTATCTTTTATATTTAACTCTTAGTTAAATACTTTGACACTTACCACGTCTCTTTGTATTTTTATATTATATGGTTAATAAAATTTCTATAAGAAGACAAGAGAACCAAAAATGGTTAAGTATTAATTTATATACCCTTATCTAAGTCTTTTTAATGAACCTTATATTTTTAGTAATATTATATCTATTAATAATATAGTATTTGTTTTAAAAACTCAATTATGTCAATTTTGAATCTATATCATATTTTATTTTTTTTATAATACATTAAAACTTTATAACTTATAATAAAATTTATTTAATCAATCCTAACATGTCATATTAACCAATAAAATTAGTTTAATTTATCAGAAGTCTCAATTTACATTTATTTGGATATTTATAATAGCAATTATTTTAATGTTTCATTATTAAGGTAATTACTACATCATCGTTGTGACATAAATAAATTAAATGGTTTAATGTCTAAAAATTATAAATAAAATACCATTATTTAGGAAATAGTTTTATCTTTCTAATGAATATTTATAGTCAAATTTATATTGTGTGTAACCCTATATTAAAAATGGTTTAGTTATTAAACTTTGAATTGAACTCTTTTAACTCTTCTTTAAATAAAATAATAATAAATGTCCTAATCTAATCCAAGTAGACCAAAGAGGATCATATTTTATTCCTAAGGTTTTTTTCGGACGAATTTAACTTATCCAACAGAATTAATACATGTGTAAGGGTTATTATACTATCATTTTTACCCTTAATTTTCCCTATTTTCTTTTAACCGTGGTAAATAAAAGTCATAAGCTATTATTCACCAAAAATTATTTTCATATTATTGAACCAAATTTTACATAATAATGTAAACCTTGTTTCTCGTATTTTTCAAATTAAAATCAGAGAAGTGGTACAATTATGTTTTATGCAAATTTGCAAATGCTCCTAGAAGGTGGGTTAAAGATGGTAAAAAGTTCCATAAAATTTTATTTATCTAAACTTATTAAAAAATGAATCCAATAAATTAAATTGAACATATATAGGTATTACATAACTATATTGACCTAAAATAAATTAAAATAAAATAACTAGTTACTGAAATAAAAAGTCAGTTTTAAAAAATAAAGTTGTGTTTTTCACTATTCATCAAAAATTGAAAGTTTTCAGAAAAATACCAAAAATCCACCCTAATATAATTTCGATATTACAAATTAAAAAATGAATTACATTTGGAAAAATAAAATTTATAAAATTTTAAAATGTGTGTATTACTATTCATAACAGCTAGTTTGATTGGTTTTGGTGTGTTAAAACTCCAATTTGCGTACAAAGCAAGCTACTGCATTATTCAAAGTGAAACATACCATGGAAACTTGCAGTGTTACAAAACCAACCAGATTTTCAATAGAAACATCTTCCCATTTCCATTATAAGAATGTAAGTAGTTGTAACAATCCATCATGTTACTGGTGCTCTTCTTTCACCAACTGATAGGTGGAACACCTAGTGATAAATCTTAAAATCTAATGTTTCACCCCAGGCCACCAATACTGGTGTCACATATCTCAATACATCTTGGATATTCTTGGATGGACTGTCGACTGATAATCATGGGACTCACATATCAATACCTATCTCATATCTATAGGAACTACAACATGTCCATGTATATTCAAGATGTCATCTTTGTCTATAGACCAATCTGATGGTGGGTCATGTCTTGAAATATTCTCATGGAAAACCAAGCCTTTAGGATCTGAAAATTTCCTACTCTTCACTTTCTCAAGGATGGAAGAGGTAACTATCAAGGATGAGATATAAGACTAATCATGACTGTCATGAAACTCCATATATAACTTAGAAAATAGTTCCATAAATTTACATTCATCACTGGATTCCCAAATGGCATACACCTGAATTTTTCGACTCAGTGCATCTGCTACCATATTGTATTTTTCTAGCATATAGGAAAGATAAAAACCAAAGGATTGAATATATTTTACCCATATACACTATATAAGGTTCAAGTCATACTATGTAAAGATATACTTGAGGCTCTTGTGGTCTATATACACCACAAAGAACTTACCCAATAGATAGTGTCTCCAACAACGTAAGGCATAAACAACAGCTACTAGACCAAGATCATGCATCAGGTAGTTTCGATCATTAAGCCTCAACTTCCAAGATCTACACACAATGACTTTGTCCTCCTACATCAAAACTACACCTAAAAAAATTCCATATTCATCACGTAACACTAAATAGTCTCTGTGAGGCACTAGCATAATTAGAATAGGTGCCGAGACAAGCCTCCCTTTTAGCCTCAGAAATGCCTTCTCACACTCTTCTATCCACAAGAACTTAATAACATTATTTTTAAGACCATTACGTGGTGCTGAAATGTTTTATAAGTCCTGTATAAAAAACATCTAATATCCATCTATCCCTTAGAATTTCTGTACATCAAAACAATTCTTAGGCTACTCCTAGGAAACCACAACATTAACCTTCTATGTGTCAATATATACTCTTGATTTCTAAATAAGATGACCTAATAAGTGAACTTTGTTGATCCATTAGTGACACAAACAAAGTTTGGAATACATATGTTGTTATCTTAATGAAATAAAAATTATATCAAAGTGATTAGAAATTTTTCTATGAGTGTGAGAAGACACAAAGATGTCATCCATAAAGACTATGAAAAAATAATCCTGATAGGGGTTGAACACCCAATTCCTTAGATCCATGAAAACGGTGGGAGAATTTGTGATACTGAAAATGATAACAGGATACTCAAATAGACCATACCTAATATGGAAATCTATATGACTTATGTATGATTTCTTAACTCACACATGAAAACGGTCTGATCTTAATCCGATCTTAGAAAACACCATGGCTACTTAGAGTTGGTAAAAAATATCATCTATTTGAGGTAGTGGATACCAGTTCTTGACCATAAGCTGGTTTGACTATCTGTAATCCATGTATATATGAAGGGTCCCATCCACCTTCTTGGAAAAATCATCAACGAACTCCAAAAGGAATTACTAGGTCATATAAAACTTTTGGCCTCTAAATCCTCAAACTACTACTTGATCTCATTGAGCTTAGCAGGTGCCTTCCTATATGGTGTAATGGACACTAGATCTTTTCCCAGAACAAGCTCAATCGTAATATCTACTTCTCTCTCTAGTGGTAAGATAGAAAAATCATTGGGAAATACATCGTTGAAACAATATACTATAAGATGAAATTCAACATGATGTAAACTCTAATCCTCCAATAAGAGGTTAACAATCTTGGTGGTCACTCCACCTATCCCATGATGCTCCGGTTCAACTCTTCTAGCTTGGATATCTCACTCACCAATATATAGATAATTATTTCCCTTTGGTCAAGTAAAAGACACCTTGTGGTGATACCAGTCTACAAAGTTGTGATATGAGACCCAACAATCCATACTAAGAATGAAATTGAATCCTATCATCTTGAGAACAATGAGGTCCCATAAGAAAGGGTAACTAGCTACCTCAAGGGTAAAATCCCTATATTTGAATATTCCCATTGAACGTACTCCCAATTTTGTATCTAGTGTTATTACACTAAAGTGAAACTTTATTTATATACCAAGAATTTCTATGATAGATAAAGAGATGAAGAAGTGTGGATAACCTATATCAAATAAATTATATGCTATAGTGGAGGCTAAGAGATTAGTACATCATACTGTAGATGATCCTATACTCTAAACCTTAGATATCAGCAATAATGGTTTCAACTAGCTTGATCCATAGCCCTGTACTATAATTGGATTACCCTGAGAGTGATTTCACTGTTGGAACTAATGATATAGCGTCGGGATACCATGACCATGACCTCCTCCTTGGTCAGTCCTACCAGTGTGACTCCAACTCCCTAACTAATGTGGCATAAAAGAACATACTCTTGAAGGTGGAGATGACGTAAAGCCTCTTCCACATGAAATTGATGGAAAGCTGTAAAAGAATCTCTACATATGCCTTATACGGCAGAAATCCTGGAACTAAATAATATTTCTATCCCACTGAGGCTTCATATATGCATACAACCCACACTGATGGTATGGAACTGTGCTACTTGAACTGTTACTCTAACTGCCACTACTCTGACTTGAAACCTCAATGGAACACTTCCTACTACTAGAATAACTACCGGCCTACCTCAACATTGATCATCTATACCTGATACTCACTACCACAAAAACATTTTTTACTGGCACCAACCTTTACCAATGCTAACGAAAAAGCCCTGATAAAGGGGGTACCTTTATCAGTGCTTTTTTATTAGCGCTGATAAAGGTGGGCCTTTTTCAGCGCTTTTTTTAAAAGCGCTGATAAAGGGTTGACTTAAAAAAAAGTAATTAAACATGATATATTAATATATAAATATATAAATATAGTTATATTGATATAAATATAATATATAATTTTTAAATATATTTTAGATAAGTATAAATATACATTTACACTTAATATACTTAATATATAAGATATTTAGTGAAAATGGCTTATAAAAAATTAATAAAATATTTTTAATTAATAATTTGCTAATTATTATGGAGGAGTAGTCATTTAATAACAATTTCAAGAACCAAAAAATCAAAAAATTAAAAAAAGACCCAAAATATGTTGTAAACGCAACTCAAACTTCAAACGACCATAACTTTTAGTCCGGGTGTCCGTTTGAGCTCTTTCACATATCAAATCGAAACCTGCGACGAGCTCTACACCCTTAAAATTTGGGGGAACCCTGGTCAAGGTTTTTTCGTGGCCAAAAAAGTCCCATAAGGCCTCCAAAACTGTGTTTTTAGTCGGGGTACGCTGATTTTTTAACATTTTGTGGATTTTCAGCCTCGTCTAAGGGGGTATTATTGCCTTTTTTTGGTGGGGACTGAATTTATTCCAAGGTATTACATTAATATTGATATTATTTCTTTGAAATTTTATCATTTTTTAATGCACTACTATTTATAATCAAATATATAACTATATGTACATATTTTTTTTATATATTCACACCTAAAAATCTAATTTTTTAAATAAATAATTAAACATATTTACATATAAAATATATTAGATTTATCTAAATAATAAATAAATATATGAATATTTATAAAACTATATATTAATCTAACTATATATAATAATATAACTATATAAATATTAATATAACTATATATATATTAATATAACTATAAATATATATATTAATATAACTATATATATATATATGTTAATATAAATATATATATATATTAATATAAATATATATTACTATAATAATAAATATAATTAAATATATATATAAATAAATAGATATATCATAAATAAGAGAAAAAATCAATATAGGGGAGTGGTAAAGGCTTCAGGCGCACATGTGGGAGGTCTCGAGATCAAATCCAGGTGGAGGCTGGGGCACGCACGCTTGGGTGAATTTAATGGGCTAGCACTGATAAAGGTGGGGTATAGCACTGATAAAGGGTGGAGGGGGTGTGTGCGGGGGAACTGGAGGTGCAAGAAAGCACTGATAAAGGGGGGGGGGGCTCAAGTGCTGTAAAAAGCCCCCAGAGTTTGGAAGGTTTTTTTAAAATTGTTTTTAATTTTTTTTGGTTTTCTCAGTGCTTTTTTTAGCACTGATAAAAGGGGCATTATCAGCGCTTTTTTGAGTGATGATAAAGAAACCCCCCCTTTATCTACGCCTGCTTTAATAGTGGTTTTCTAATGCTGTTAAAGGCCTTTTCTAGCGCTGTTAAAGGCCATATTTGTAGTAGTGACTATCACCTTCCCTTTGGGTTTTGTCATTGATAAGATCATGATTGGAAATATCTGGGAAATTAGGAAGGAATAAATCATTTACCTGAGCATGAATGACACACTAGGTCCCATCTATGAAGTGTCTAGCATGAAAAGTATCATCATGGGCTAAAAGTGTTGTAAAGAACTCTAACTCATTAAAATGTACTAAATACTCTATAAATGAAATAACACCCTAATCTAGATACATGAACTCTCTGGTTTGGTTATCTCTCAGCATTTGAGGAAAGAAGTAGTCAAATAAGGTAGTGTGAAATTCATCCCATAGCATGCCCTAATGTCAACCTACTTGGGAAATTACATCCCACAGATTCTTGTCTAAATCACACAGTACATATATAGAAAGATTGACCCTACTATATAGAGGCATGTCAATATGAGCAATGATAATAAGTGTGTATTCTAGCTGAGCCTATGTTACCTGTGGACCGTCATTCCCTAAGATGGTGGGATGCTGCTGCTGCTAGAACTCACAATCCAAATCAGAAATCGTAAGTTCTTGTCATGGAGAACCATAAATGGAATGCATTAGAAATTAGAAACTATCTTGAAGATGTGTGTTAGTTCCTAGATAATGTATAAGAGGTGGAACATAAAGTGTCCTTCCTGGTGGTAATATGGTGGCTCAGTTCTCCACACATCTAGAGCATGGTTATCTCCACCCTCTTGGTGCATGACATAAGGAGTTCATCGTAGAATTAGTGTAAAAATGCCAACATTACTAATGATAAGCATTAAGTATATAGAAACACTATAGGAAAAAAAACTTAAAAAAACGGCTCACTACCCATGTAATACTACCCCAACCACCCGCTTAGAAGGCCATGTATTAATAAGTTTTCAAGTTTATATTGTAAGGGTTACAATAGATGAAGGGGTCAATAGAACCTTTCCTCTTTATTTAATGGAAACCATTTAATTTTATAAGTCATGTTTTACTTTTTGAGTTGCATTTTCTTATAAAATTATCCCAAATCCTTATTTAAAATGGGTTTTCACTACCCGTGAATCAGGTCCCATAAACTATATCACTAAAATAGATACCCATTTAATATCAATCTAATCGAGTCTACATCTAGTCTCAGAATGTAATAGGTTATATATGATTTCTTGACTTTTTGAACTACTCATTCTAACCCCATAGGGCCCATACACATCATTAATTGAAATAAGTAATCACAAAATCATTGAAAAATAGATGTTCAATCATAATATATAAACAAGTCTCACTCAACAATCATAGTCATATAAATAAAATGAAGGCAATGATATACACCTATATGGTATGGGCATTTGATGACATGTGAATTATAGGTTCCTACAATGATGCATGTGACAATGATCCTTTCCCTAAAATAATTAGACCTAGGATAAAAGAAATCATCAACGAGAATAATAATAATAACCATCATAGAACTTGTGCTTCTCCCAATAGTGAAATAATATCAAATTTAATATCCAAAATAAGAACAACAATCATAATTTAGAAAACTTGGAATTTACCCTGAATATGGGTTAGCTACACCCAATCATGGATTACAACCAAGTTACAAGCATTCCTAATCTACAATATGTTGTCTCTAAATAGTATAGAAAGAAAGGAAAACCACTCTCATACCACTTTATGACATCCTAGACTCAGGTCCCACTTAGAGCTGGCCTAAGATGGGTTGGCCACATGACCTCAAAAAAATATCCCTGAATGTAGAGGGCCTAGGGTGTGTCCATGGGGAGACAATTCCCTCATTTCAAGAGTATAGAAGAGTGGATAAATAAGATAACTGGTAAATAGAACTAGAAATAAAGAATAAAAAAAATTTCACAACAGAAACAGATTGGAACAATAAAAAACTAAACTACTGATAATCATATACAAAATGATGATGATACATATCATGTATCTATTAAATTAGAAAATATGGACATAAGGAAGTAGGAAATACATGCTATACAAAAGTATCAAAGAGAAACAAAAACTATCCAATCATCCCAAGCTCTATCTCTATCATTTTCTACCAATTTCCATCTTAATCAATCAAGAAATAATGTGTCCCAAGAGGGATGCTTCCATTTATCAACACCCACATACTTGTAATATGAACGGGTACCAATGAAGCCCAAATAGGGTGTGAGATAAATATCAGTAGGCCACCACCAATGATGTATATAACATCCTGTCCATGTAATATAAACTAAAGGTGTGTGCTAGCATGAATATATAAAAGTAAGTAGTACAATAATGTAAATACCAAAGTATCTACTTCAGCCTCAATTTGTGTTTGAACATATAACCATTTCATTAATTAATTATTTTATAGTTTATATAGTAGGTCACATGAGGTAAACTAGTACTAATATATTGACATGATCTTAATAATGAAGGATTCAAGATATAACAAAGAATCCTGATAATAATAATGAAGCGGTTCCAAGGTAATAACCATGGAAACCCTAACCTCATGGTTTGAGCCAACTCAGGTAACACAATGTATCTTGGCTATAGGTATGTGAGTACAATACAAGGGGGAATCACCCAAGTAATCCCAGAATAATGATTCTAAATGATTCCTAGGAATTCTTCAAAGGTAAAAAAGGGATAAGTAGTAACTAGGACCAAGGGTGTAACAATAACTTCTTATATTCGTAAAAGTCACGCTGTATCCAAGGAGTGTATCCAAGGAATCCTATAATAATAATGGAGGGATACTATGGTGTCATACCAGGAATCCACTAATATATAAGTATTGGGGTCAAAGGTAGGTATCAACCAGGGAAACCAGTATTGCTGAATCAGAAAGGTATCCATGAGTGCTCAAATCATTTCCCCGGGAATCTAAGGAAAGCTCAAGTCTGACCACTCCTATAACTATTTCAAGGTCCATATGTATTTAGGCACATTATACTTGATTAATTAATTAATTAAGTCCATGTAATACTCATACCATTTAATAAGTCAAATGGGTTTATTCCACACCTTTGTTTAGTGTTTCAAGGTGTAAAGACATGAAACCATTTAGTAATTTCTATAAGTTTTGATAAATTCATTATGCTCACTCCACTTCCTTACACAAATCATGGCTGTAAGTACCCAGTCATGATAGTTGAATCACAGATAGGGGGAGGGGGTGAATTTGTGATATATTTTCTTTTAAGTTTATTTCTTAAGAAGAAACATTCAGTTATGGTTAAATATTTCTTTCCCAATTGAAAAAAATAAAACACACATTTATAAGAACAGAAATATTTAGAAGATTCACTATTCCAAAAATAATATACACGTCTTTGGTATGGTATAGAAGTGATCCAAAACCACACAATCCACTTGAAAAAATTCCATTTCTATGGAATACAATTTGTAAGATATGACCTTACACTTGTGTACCACTATGTAAACAATGATACTATTTGTGCACTCTTTCTAGCATAAATGATATAATACGAAGTTTTGTTACAGATCATGTTATAATGATTCTTTATCAACTTTCAAAAATATAAACTTTTTAAAAAATTATTTACTTTCATACCTAGAAAAAGATAATAACTTCCTAGTCTTTCTATTGATACTCAGTTCATTTCCCCATTCTGATTCTCAAGTCCGATTTTCCCAATATAGAAAATATACTTCTTTTAGAATACTGCTAAGGCAATTCTAAACCACTTTTAATTTGAATTTGGAAAATCCCATTATGATTCCCAATTCTAATTTTTTTAATATGGATATATTTATCTTCTAGAATACAACTGAAACAAATATAACCTTCTTCTTCCACATTTTGAAAATATCAATACAATTTTCCCAATCTGATTATCCTGCCTGAAATGATAATCAGTTGAACACAATTTTTTCTATTATCCTTTCATTTTCTTGTTTGGATAACTTCTTTAACACAAGTAAATCTATAAACTTCCCCTCCCTATAAATTTAGATATTCTCTCTCTTGACCTATGTACAGTACATTTTTTAGGAAAGTATAATGTACTTATCCTTTTATAGGAGATCTAAATATTGTTTAGGCGGGATTCTCAAAATATTTCCCGCTTAACCAAATTTCCCTAAATTTCAATTTCCCTTGAATTCTGCATGCATTTATGACTTCATCAATGCTTCTCAACACTTATCATTTATTTTTAAACCTTAGAAAAATATTCTCACAACTTCAACTCACTCCTAATTTATTTAAAAAAATTCAGTTTGATTCAGATTCTCTATTCCAATTATCCATTATAATTTCTTCATTACGATGAACCATGAAAATGGTCATCCTGATTTCTTGATCCACTTGAAAATATTGAACTGAGGACATTTCATTTATTTTATTTGCACCACCTAAAAGACTATATGACCATTCCAATTTCCACATTAGGATGTAAATATATGTTAAACAACAGTTCCTTCATTACGTTGCTCAGCACAAAGTGTAATAAATAACACATATGTCTTCTCATTAAAATTCTTGAAACTAACTATCATTATGAATTATTCATTATGATGGAAATAATAGATTCTTTAAAACTTCTACAACCACTTATATTTATTCTTTTCATCAAAAATATGAATTGATATCAACTACAATAAGATGGATCTTGACCCAACTGATGAAAGAACTTGAAAAGAAATAAGAGTTGTTCTTTCTCTTCTGAATTTGACACCTGTGATCTTTTAGCACACAAATTACTTCTCTTTTCTGAATACAAAAATCATCAAATTCTTTCTTCAAATACAATCATCCTCTTCATACTTTAAACAAATATACATATAGTAATCTTATTAAGATGATCTTGAAACAAAAAATCTTCAACTTCACCAATTTTATTCCTTTTTGAACTTTCAACATGTATCATGGATTCATTTATGACTTTGAATATGTTGAAGATCAGCTTCAGCATCAGCTGAGCTATTAAGAAATTTTTTGTAGCTTCCCATTCTTTACAATATCTTCTTACTTTTATTAGAAAGTACTATAACTTCCTAATGTTCTAGAAACATTTTTATTTCCCTCTCAACCTAAATACGATTTTCTTGAATACAATTGGCTAGAACATGATTCGAAATACCTTTTATCCCCATTTATTTCATCAAGATTTCACAAGAAGTTTTACAACTTACTTATGATTTTTGGGAAATAAAAAATAGCAAAGAATAATCAGATTTACAACAAAGTCCATGAGACTTGGAAGTAGTACCTCATTATGATCTTATCTTTCATTCCGTTCCTCAGGTGAGTCGAATGAACATTTTCATCCCAAAAAAATATTTCCATTCTGATGGACTTTCCTAAGTATTTTGATTCCGATTTTATGAATATGATCGTCATTTATTTTTTTACCAAAAACAAAGTGAGGTGATTACTTTCTTCTTTGGAAGTAAAACTGATCACCAACAAACTTCTTTATAATTACGATGATAGATATTATTTTCTAGTGGCTTATAATTTTTTATCAACATCCCAATCTGATGGATCAAATTTACTCATATAGATGTTTTGGATATGATTATTATTCTAATATTATGGATTCAATTTTCTTCTAGATTTGATTGAAAACATTCTTCTATATCTATTTCTATCTATCATCTTCTCACTGATCTATTAACAAAAAATACAACCAAAACACAAATTGGTCTTAACAATATCCCCTTTGTGTTTGTTTTCAACACCCACTTTAATAACTTTAAAAAAATAAGTGGTTTTGTTTTCTTTTATCACATTTTCTTCTCTCCGTTATTTTATTTCTCACCCTATTTCTTTTCCCTCCCATTTTCTCATATATCTCTCGTTATTGGAAATCAAATTCAAAAGATATATCATGAAAAGTTTCTCCCTTATTGAAAAATTATCTCCATTTATAAGGGTTGAACTTTTCTTTTCTGAATATTGAAACTTTTCTTCAATATAGGTATCACATGAGTTTCTTAACAAAGAAACTTTAACTAAACAACTCTAATTCTATGTGGTTGAAATCAGTATAGAAAATAAGAGTGAAAAATCAAGTATGTTAATGTTTTACATTGAAAAACTTCCATGTAATATAATTTACATGTTTCATTGAACATTTTCATGACTGGGGAAATCCTTGAAATAATTTTCTAAGAAAAAAATAACCTGAACCCATCGCAAAAAATGTATCAGGAAGTTCAGGTGAATACTTTTCAAAAGCTCATATTTTTCATAACCACATTACTTTCTTTTGAAATAATAGTAAGATACTCATCAACTATAGCTTAATTGTTTTGAATAATTTAATTCTATTCATGTTAGACAAAATATACAAAAAAATTGGGAATAAGGAGGAACTTTAATTATTTATCAAATGAAATAATCAAACTGAGATTCATCTATCAGTCTTGAATTTTTATTCTTTTTCGTTTGTTTTTAATTGGATGTACTTTCTTCCTTATGTTAATCATTTTTAGGTTTTGAAACCACTTTCTTATTTTCTGTAGAATCTTCTAATGAGGATGTCAAATTTTCTTCATCTTTAGAAACATATTTGTTACAATTAGTTTGTAACATTTTGTTCATTCTTGTCTTTTGTTTTGGCATGATAGTTGAATAAATTTTGATATCATTCCATTCGTTCTCATATCCACAATCTTTTGATAATTTTTTTAACATTTATTATATATTTCAAGGTTTATTTCTTCCACTATTTTTCTCTTCTTTTTATGATTACACTATTTTTCTAGACAAGTTAACATGTTCTGTTCAGATAACTATGAGCTCTTTATTTTAGGACTAAACTGGTTTATTTTTATTTACTTCGAAAACATTCATCTTCTAAGAATTGTTCAGAAAATTTTGTTGTGATAGTGGAAAAAAATACGTCCTTTTTCAAGATGTCCAGGATGTTAGAACCTTTCAAAAATAGTTTTTAGTGGTTGGAAACTATTTTTAATTTTCTTTCCAACCTTATCATGTTTTTTACAAACATCCTTCTCAGACTTATTCCATTAAAGGAATTGAATCCGCATCAAACTTTTTCTTCTGTAATTTTTTGGAATAGTTGTAATGTTTTTTGTTGATCCAACACAAGTTAACTGTATGCCCAAATCCACCACAATAGTAGAAGTATCTAAAGAAAATGTATTTTATTCTATAACTTCCATAATGAAAGGAGTTGGGAATATGTTTCTCAATAACCTTCTAATAGAAATTTCATGATTAACAACCTTTTTATTTTCAATCAGAACCTTTTTATTTAGTTTGTTTTTCTTTTGAGCCATATTGGAACTAGAAGTAATAGAACACTTTTCATATTAATAATTTTTAGAAACACTTTCAGACTCAGGTTTTTTAGAAAATTTTGAATTCTCAACTTTTTTAAACTTTTGCACATAAATAACTTTCCCAACATTCTTATTTTTAGAAACAAGTCTATCTTTCTTATAAACATTGGAATATAATTTTTTTATCCTTATTTGGTTCATTCTTACAATAAATTTCACCAACTTTAGAGATATATTTTTGGAAACTTTTTCCTTTCAATTTAGATTTATAATATTTTTATTGGAAAATTTTAAAAACTTCTTTCTTTTTTCCTTCAACTTTACTTCCAGATGTTAATTACAACTATTTTATTCTTCAAGATATTTTTTCAAATCATCAATCTCTTCAATCAGCTTAACTTTCTCATCAGGAATTCATTCTTGATTTTTTTGAAGAGTTTTAACTTTTTAACTCCCTGATATCATTTTCACATCTCCCAATATTCCTTAGACATTCTTTTAATTATTATTTAATATGATATTATAATTGAGTTCATTCTTCTTCAAATATATTAAATTAAAATTCTTCATTGTCAACTATTGTAATGAAAGTATTTCGTCTAGCAATTTGAGTTGATTTTTTATTCAAATTCACTGTCTTCTTTTTTAAAATAACTATTTAATTATTATCAAGACTTTACTCATCAAATATTGTAATAAATATGTTTTATTCATCCCCATTTGACAATTATTCACTATCATCACCCTTGGATAAAAATTTTATCCTTTTGGGTTTGTATAAATTATTATCTTTATTCTTGGAATATAATTTTTCTTTTCACACTGTTTCTTCCAATATCTTCTTCAACTTCTTTATTCATCATAACTTTCTTCTTCATCACCTATTTAAGGAAAATTGGAAACGAAGTGCCTAATGGATCCAAAACCAAATTTTTTTAATATATGTTTCCATTTTTACCATACTATACCTCTTTTCACATTTTTAGAAAACAAGGATAAAATTTCATCAGTATTTTTACATACCTAATTTTTAGAGTCAGAGTCAGCTACATTATCTAACCTTCTTAAACATTTTTTCTTGGATGATTTCAAAGAAATTTATCTATCAGTTTTTTACTTTCATAATTTTTCCCTTATTATCACATATATGATGATAGTACTATGAAAATAATCCTGAGATAATGTATCAAGATCTCTATCTTCTAATAAAGAAACCTTGGGCTCAAACTTGTCAGGAATAATTCTAAGGATATTTTCAATAATAGTGTAATATTATATCTTTTCACCTAGACCCATGATAGTTCTAAAAATGTCACTCATACTCACCCATCATTACATCTTTATACGCCAATCTCTTTATTTGTAACTTTGACTTTTTATTTTTCTATTGCCTTTATAAATGTTGTTAAGACTATCATAGATACCTTTTGTAGTGGAAACTCCTTTTACTATCATAAAATAACTTTATAAAAGTGATGAGAGTAAGGAATTCTTAGATCTTCCATCATTCTCAGGGTTTTACTTATCACCATTTTCGATAGGATCCTTCTCAATATAAGGTGTGAAACCATCTTTAATAGATTTCGAAACTTCATACGCAAGTGATATAAGATATGGTAAAATTATTTATTTTCATATATGATAATTTCTATCAATTAAGACCAGAATCCACTTACTATTCACACAAATTAGATTATCCATAATAAATTCTTCTTCAAAACTTCCAAAAAAAAAACTAAACAAGGGAATTGGGATCTAATATCAACTGTAAGTACCCATCTAGGATAGTTGTATCATTGAGAGGTGGAGTGGGTGAATCAAGGATATCTTTTTTTAAGATTATTTTTTATGAAACAACATTCACCTATGGTTAAATATTTATTTACCTACTAAAAAACAAATCAATCACATACGCACAGGAACAAAAGTGTTTACAAGGTTCACTATTCAACAACAATATCAATACCATTAGTATGGTATGTAAATGATCAAATACCACACAATCCACTAGAAAAAAATTCTTTTGGGTGGAATAAAATGAGTAGGATATTCCATTTCACTCATGTATTACTATTTCAAAAATATAATAGTGCATGTTCTCTTTCTATCACAAATAGAGTAATATAAATTTTTGTAACAAAACATGTTAGAGTGCATCTTTATTAACTTTCACAATTATAAAATTTTTAAAAAATTATTCACTTTCTTACCTAAAAATGGTAAGAAATTCCTAGACATTATAAAGATACTCAATCTAATTCCCCGATATGATTCCCAAGTCTGATTTTGTCAATATGAAATATAGACTTCTATTAGAATACTACTAAGAAAATTCTGAACCACATCAAATAAGAGTTCGGAAAATCCCATTCTGATTCCCATGTCTGATTTTCTCAATACGAAAATATTTATTTTCTAGAATACCACTAATATGAATATAACCTTCTTCCTTAGTCCAAAAATATCAATACAATTTCCCTAATCTGATTATCCATCATGATACAATAATCAGTTGAATATAATATTATATCTTATCCTTTCCCTATTCTATCTGGCTAACTTCTTCAACAAAACTCAATTCGGAAACTTCTTCTCCTAATAAATTTCGAGCTAATCTCTCTTCACATAAGTATAGTACATTCATCAGGAAAGTAAAAATTACTTATCATCCTATAGGTGAGCCAAATATTTTCTAGGTGGAATTATAAAAACATTTCATGCTTAACTATAATTCTATAAACTCCAATTTAACATGAATGTTGAATGCATTTATGAATTCATCAACACTTCTTAACTCTTCTCGTTTCTTCTCAAAGATTATCAAATCCTCTCAAAACTTCTGATCACTTATGATTTCTTTAACAAATTTTAGTTTGATTCATATTTTCTATTTGGATTCGCTATTCTTATTTCTTCATTATAATGATCCATTAAAATGGTCATCCTGATTTCTTGACCCACATGGTTATATGGAACTGAAGATATTTCATTATGTTTCTCTGCACCACCCTAAAGTCTATTTTCCCATTTTTATTTCCACAATATTATTAATGAATATGGTCAATAATAGTTTCTTTATTACATCACTCAACACCAATTGTAATAAGGAAAACATATGTATTCTCATTATTATTCTCAAAACTAACACTCATTACAAATTCTTTATTAAAATAGAGATAACATATTTTTTCAAAATTCTTTATCCACTACTACTTATTTTTTTCTTTATAAAGATGATTTAGTATCCTCTCCAATAAAATGCCTCTTAACAAAAATAATGGAAGAACTTGGAAACAAATATGAGTTATTCTTTCTCTTCTAAATTAGAAACCAATGATCTTTAATCACTAAAATTATTTCTCCTTTCTAAATATGAAACTCATCAATTTATTTCTTATAATATGATCCACCTCCTAAACCTTTAAAAAAATAAATATCTGGTAATGTGATTAAGATGATCTAGAGACATGAAATTTTTGTTTTCACCAACTTTATTCCATTTTTAACTTTCTAAAGGTATCACAGATTCTTTCATGACTTTGAATTCTTTAAATATATTCTTCAGCATCATATGACTTATAATAGAAGGTGTTGTAACTTCCCTTCCTTTCCAGCATCTTCTTACATTCATTAAAAGGTATTATAACTTCTTATTATTCTAGCAACATCTTTATTTAATAACGTTCCTGAATATGATTGTCCTCAATAGAATTGGATTGAATATAATTGGAAACACCTTTTACACCACTTTCATTCATCAATTTTCCATCGCATGTTTTACAAATTACTTATGATTTGTGAGGATTATAAATTAAGAAAGTATCATCATATTTACAACAAATTTAGGAAGACTCCAAAGAATCACTTCATTACAATCTTATCTTCAATTATGGACTCAAGGTGATTCTGATGAACCTTTTCATCCAAAAATATATTTCCATTCATATGGAAATACTTAAGTATTGTGAGTATGATTTTTTGAATATGATGGTCAGTCAATTTTTTAACAAAAAATGAGGTGATTCCTTTCTTCATTGGGAAAAAACTGACCAACAATAAACTTATTCTTAATTATGATGGTGAGTCCAATTTCCAACATATTTTGAAATTTTATCGACATCCCAATATGATGGATCATATTAACTCATCTTGATGTTCTATATTCCATTATTATGTTGATTGTTTGGATTCGATTATCATCGGAATCCAATTCTGATCAGAATCTGATTAATTTTTTTTTACTTTCCATATTTCCATCCATCATATTCTCAATATACTAATCTATTGAAAAAAATACAACCAAAACAGAACTTGGTTCTGATAATGGAAAGGTGTGCCATGAAAGTGAAACTGATTAATTCTATTACATTTAATTAGGCCAAGTCAAATATATAATATACTTTCTAATTTTACCATTTAAATATTCATTTATTATTCTAGAGAACTTACCTTAGGAGGGTCAAGTGATAAAAATACATGTGTAATCAATTATCAGTGTATTTATTTAATTAAAAAATTTCCTTAAACATGGTTAAGACGTGGTGCACCCATACAATATCATAGATAAGCTAAATAATCTACTAAAATCATAAACTAAGAAATCACTATACTCGTGGTGGTAAACATTGAGGTTATAACCTCTAATGTTGGATAAAATATTTATCATCAGTGTTAGAACAATGTTCTAATGATTATAAGGCCATTCCTAATCAAAGTGGCACACACACATGATAATTTATAAAATGATGAAACATAATGGATGATTTATAAACCACCCACCTTAAGATCGTATGACTCTCCTTGTACAATATCAATATTAAATTTTTATTGTATTAGAATAGATCTGAATAATGTTCCAACACCCTGAAAATAAGGTTTATGAGATTGAATCTAAGTAGCATCGTCGATTAAAAGAAGAATAAAGAATGACTAAAAAGGAATCAATATCGTACCAAAGTGGATCCAACAAGATGAATGGTCCTTTGATCTGACTCTAGATGGATGAATGAGATCAAAATATATAATATATATTCATGGATATAAAAGTGAGAGAATGGAGGGGTGACTATCTTCTAGAGAGAAAAAGATAGTAAGAATAAAATTTAAAACATTTCATTTAAGGGAATTTTCATAAAATCACCCAAAACATGGGTCATATGGTTTGGCCCCATGGTTGGCCATACTTTGTACCAACCATGCACGTTTTTTTTCATTAAGGGGAACTTTTCATGGTTAGGCCTCATAGTTAGAGAAGCCAGGTGCCATCCATGAAAAAAACCTCTGCAAAAATGTTTGAAGAATTTCTTGGGTGTGCAACCCCTAGTACTTAGTTAGGGAAAACCATTAACACTTGTTCACTCCTATGTCTAGCCTCATATCGCTAGGGGAGACTGTGTGGCTTGTATCACACCATTTCTACAAACCGTGTGACTAATCTCTTTATCCAAAAAATCAGGTTTCTCAGATCTGAATAAGCCCAAAAAATGATCGAGGCACCTATGAACACATTAGTAATACATATTAGGTCCAAAATAAAGAATTAGAACAAATTTAAAAGGATACATTCTTGATTGAGAACTAGGTTATTACAAGGATTATGATGTGATATTTGTTTTTGTGGGGGTAGATAGATAATATGGGATTTTTTTTGTCATGCTTGGAGGTATGGGATGAAGCAAAATTAATAAGTATGAAAATTTATTTATTGATGGAATTATATGTGGTGAGATATTAATTAAATTTGGAAAGTTATTATAGGTTATAATTAAATAGATATAGGTTGTAATTGAAATGGAAATGGTTATAATGAATGAGTAATATATGTTAATAAATATGATTGATGTATAATAATGGGTTTTCATTAAATATGGGAATTGAGTGGAATAATTAACCGAATAATTATTGGTGAATTGAAATTAGAACTCAAAAAATGATTGAATAAACAAGGAAATGTGGTTGTTTTTTATAGTTATTTTGTGTTACTATTGTATGGTTTGTGTCATAAGGGAAATAATGGTTATTGATGGAAAGTGGTGATGTGATGGTGGATTATTTGAGTTCTTATAGGGATGTTTTTATATTCCCTAGGATGATATTATGTGTGACTTTATAACATTTATTTTTCTTATGATTTCTATATGAACTTCACCTAAGTCGAGTATTTAATACTGACATCCTGGGGTTTTGGGTTCAAGGTGTTTTCACCAAACATACAGGTTACTGATGATGGATTGTTGGATACCGCCTCTTCCACACTCTCCCTTCAGTATTAGTATATTCTATAATATGTAGTGATGTTACTTAGTGGAGGGTCATTCATGATTAGAGGAGGGTGTGAGGTTGATGTACTTCATTCCCATGATACCCAACTAATGTGAACTTTTTAAGTAATGGATATAAATGTGATGATATTATGTTGTGTAGTTAGGATGATTATCATAGAAATAGATATTGAATTACCTACTGGGTTGATTTTTTATTTTATGTATATTTTGAGGGACATGGAATTATCAATATAATGCGGTGAATATATGGGTGGGATCAGAGCATTGGGCATTTGATTTTGGGGAATGAGAGCATAAAACTAGTAGGGAAGTTGTCTCATGGAGCCTTAAATTATATTTGGATGATATAATTTTATTATACTTGGATGCGATACTTGGTGAGTGAGACTTGGTGATGCCGGAAATGGGAAGTTGGCCTGTTATGTACACGTTGGTTCTAGTCTTTACTTACTAGAGCATTAATTTTTTTATCTTTATCATTTTCACTAGAGTTCCTTAAGAGGATCCTACTAAGTATACATATTAAACTCACCCCTATATATATATTTATAGTGATTATGAGGGCTTTCGAAACTGATCTAGACTTTACTATCTTAGGGCCGGGAGTTACTCCTTACGGGATATTTGGGTGTTGTAATTTTTTAAGACTATAGGTATTTCATATCATGCATTGTGGGATTTTATTATATGGGATATTGGTTATATTAAATGATTTTATGTGGATAAGTGGTTTTCATATTATCTTTTTTACTTAACCATTATATAGAGGGTAATTTCTCCCATGGTATATTTTAAACCCCTAGTGCTAGTTGCCAATATATGCCCTATTTGAGGTGGGCTTCAACGGTTACTCCTTCTATTCATTTCTGACCTAGGAGGGGTTCTAGTGGAGGGGATTCATGATAATAAAAATGTAATCAAACACTACCTAATTATTCATAAAGAGCATGAAAATCAATTAAATAAGATCCTCTAAGAGTGTCAAACCAGGTGTGTATTTATGACCACTTGTTGTGCCCTAAGTGAAGATTGAGTTAATTCCTAACCAACATTTTTGAGGTATTATTACTCATAGGTTCATTTGCACTAGAGCTATAATCCACTTTTTTATATTCAAATATAGATGTAATTGATATAAATCCACACACTCTATACTTTACAGAAATGTTAGGATATTTTTCTATATTTTGTCTAATCCCTTAGTATTGAAAAATGATTTATTGTCATAATTCCCCAAAATAACTAAATTGATACCTAAAAATAACTAAAACCTTCTATGATACCAACCAAAGCACCCGAGACCTATACTCCCAGGTCTGATTATAAAAACATATTTTTATATAATTTCTTTGACACCAAGTGAGATAACTCGAATATTACTTGCATATATTTTATAATAATTCCACAATTTACACATTATATCTCACAAATGTTCAATCAATCCCAAAAACCAAAGGTCTTCCCTTCTTTGGATATCAGCAAAATAAAAATATTATTTTATATTATTTCTTCGACATATATTACACAATTATGTACACATGAATTCCTTTTGAAAAAAATCATGTATATAATACCTTGGGGGAAATTGGAAACAAAAAGAGTGATCTGAAACAATGAGTAAGGTAAAACTTATCAACAATTCATAAAGTCTAAGATGATAAACATGTGAGAAAAAACAATCGTAGGGGAAATACCAAAATCAAAGGAACTTGGAATAATTTTATTTTCCTATAAATATTGATACATAGATATATAACCACAAATTATCAATCATATACCATGGCATAAGAGTCTAGAAACAAAATACACTAATCTAATTACATTGATTATAAAATAGTAATATAACATAGAAATGTTACATAATAATATGCGTAGGAAATCCTAACATTATTAACTTATCTGAACATAACCATTTCCATACACAAGGTAGTTACCATAACTAAAATAAAATCATGTCCACACATAAGGTTACAAACATTAATAAACAATAATGATGTCCACAAAAAAGTTTTTGAATATATATATACACCAATCATGTATGCAAACATGGTTGTGAATATTGATAAATAATAATCATGTACACATACAAGTTTGTGAACATAGTTATACATCAATAATGTCCACACAAATGGGTGTGAACATAAATAAAAAAAATCATTCCCACAGAGAACATTTTTATCACTTGAGATATAGATATTTAACCAATACATTAGAGGGATATATAGGACTGTAATTACCACAAAAAGGTAAACCATATGCACATGTTACGGATAAAATAAATCATAAATCCTATCTTTTATAAAACATAAAATGAAAATGGGGGTTATAAAACTTCTAAATAGTGACACTTAAAATGACCTCATGAGTTAAATCAGTTAATACCAAAGGTTTAATCAACTAAAAGGAATATCTAAGAAGAAAATTGATATAGAGATTCATGAAACATAACTCTATAGAAGATAGATCTTTTGGAGATAAATAGTAAAATGGATATGAAACCATAAAAAATATTTGATAGACCATTTTTAACATTACCATAAATTTATGAAGTTAAGAGTCCCTTTTAGTGTTATTTTCAAGAAGTTTACATGGATACATTATTAAGTAAAATTATAAAGAAAACCTAATGATGGAACCATGGGTATAAATAAATATTAATTCCACCAATGTGGAGTATAATATAAAATATTTGATCCAAAAAATCCACAAATTTAACACCCCAAGCTTCCACAGTACTCTTCTCTTTGAATAATACAATAGCTTGCGTTGTACGCAACTTCGAGTTCTAACACACCTCGACTAATCAAACTAGCCGTTATGAACAGTAATACCCACATTTTGAAATTTTATAAATTCTATTATTCAAATTGGACTTCATTTTTGGATTATAAATATCAAAATTAGCTTAGGTTAATGTTTTTTCACTTTTCTGATAACTTTCATATTTTGATGAATAGTGAAAAATAATAAATTTTAATTAATTTTTTTAATTAAAATAATTTATGGTGTTAAATTATACATTTGAGTGGTTTTAAAGTATAATTATATTATATTTTTATCATTTAATATAACATATATCATTGGATTTAATTCCACTATTAAATTGTTCACAAACACATGTCAATCTTTTGATAGTTTTTAATGCTTAAAAACCCGCTTTTTGGTTTTGACAACGAGAATTAATTTTAAATTAATTTATGAAACTTATATGTTTTGAATTTGGAAAAATGGATTCCATATTTTGAATTAGTAGGTACAAATTGTGTAAATAGTTAACATATATTTTTTGAAATTATGAGTAATTACTTCGGTAAATATTTTATTTACCATGGTTTTAAAGGGTAAATCTGGTAAGTAAGGGTAAAAAATAAGATTATAATAATATCAAATTACCCTAACACATGTCCTAACCCTATTTACTGAAACATTTCCGACCATGGTCATCCTTGGTCCAATTTTGGGACCCCATGGAGCCACTTGGGAGTGATAATGACACTTTATATTAATTAATTTAAAGTAAAGACAAAAATGACAAAAACATATATCTTTTAGTAACAAAATTTTTACAAGGGGTTATATAAGTTATCTCTTCAACTATAAATATTAATTTTAAATATAGAAATATTTCCTACTTCAAGGTATTTTTTTTATATTTTTTAGACATCAAATAAAAAATTTTATCTACGACACAATAATGATTTAGTGTTTACCTCATTAATGATTGATTTAAATAAATGAGATTATAAAAATAAAAAAAATATCCAAAACATGTCAAATTTATATTGGATGATTTTATTTAGAACAAGAGTCATTTTATATTCTAATTTAATGAGCTTTGGACCTTTATAAACTGAAAATAATTATATAATAAAATAATATTTTCAAACATTCCTAAAGAGACCCCCTTATAAAAATCCCTCATCTCTAACCAATTTATCAAATCTCTCAAGCCCCTTTTCTCATCCAAACTATGCCCAATTAATCTCACAACATCCCTATCTTCCTCATAAAATACTTACCTTAGGCTGAAGGCATATCAAGGAAGCCTTTTGGTTCAAACCAAAGGGAGTTACCCTATTTAAAGGTAACATCTCCTCTTAAGTTCTTTTATTTTATTTTAATTATCAAACCTCCTAAAATCTATTTATTCCATTATTTTATAACAACAACATTATCCTAAATATACTATGTTGTTGTTATTATAATTATTTGAACTACACTTACACACACCACCATCTAATGGGTATATAACGTAATGTTTTTGTGGACAACGAACTACTGCCTCACGAAATGATGATTGTTCAATCTTCTACTACCACATATTATAGTGTTCATTATGACGACACTGTAATTTTATATGATACTTATGATATTTAGTTTTTCTATAAGGTTTTTTAATTCTCTTTTATATAATATCTTTATTTTTTTCATGTTGTATATATACGATAATTTCATTTGAGGAAGTGTAGACTACCACCCCCTCAAAGTGATATGACTCGTTCATACCATATATAGAACGTATAAAAGATGACGTTAATGAAATTACATAAAATATATAAAATATTATATTATACTGTAATAATAATATATCTGTGTATTCTTTGTTTTTCTTTCCTTAAAAAAAATGAAATGGAAGTAGTGTTCATGTGTATGTACGGATTACCGTCTCCACGAACGCGATGAGATTCATTCCACATCATAACCACTCAAGAATAATTTTCATTTGATTATTAAAAATAATATTTAAGAAAATAATATTATTCTATATATGAATCAAAAACATCCTATCCATAACAAATGTAACTTACGTAATAAAACATATAAAGTAAAACGAATCAGTTAACACCCGAGACAATAATACTACTAATATATTATTAACAAAGAAATATTAGAAGATCATATATGATATCATATTTATGTATGTAGTTCTTGTATAATTTAATAAAAATGATTTAAATATTATATAAGAGGTTAACATACCCTCGACCATGGAAAAGTACAAGGTAAAGGTTAATTTTACAATCTCTTTACTTATCCAAGGTTGTTAATACTTAAGTATCTAATGTGACCTCTTTATCATCCACATCCATGTTTTCTTAAAAATTTATTTCAAAACATTTTAAATATTTACTAGACTGAGGGTTAAATTCTTTTATAACCTTATTTGACCTTATGTATTTTGAAAAAAATCATTCCGTCATTTTCTAACCATGGTACTTTATGACATTTTCAACAAAATTAAGGCAAGAATGTCTTTTTTAACTTATATGGCAGGTGAGACTATTTTCTTCCATTATAACATCATCGAAGCTTCCCTTCCAATATTATAAAAATATTTTCTAAATAATTTTTGTAACACCCCGAGCTTCCATGATACGCTTCTCATTCAATAATGCAATAGCTTGCATTGTACGCAACTTCGAGTTCTGACACACCACAACTAATCAAAGTGGCCGTTATGAATATTAGTAACCACTTTTTAAAATTATAGAAATTTTATATTTCAAAATGGACTTCATTTTTGTATTCGTAATATCGAAATTATCCAAAGTTGAATTTTTTGTAATTTTCTAAGAGCTTACAATTTTTTATGAATAGTGAAAAATACTTAAAAAAAACTTTTTTAATCAAAATAATTTATAGTGATAAATTATATTATTGAGTGGTTTTAAAGTATAATTAGAATATATTTTTACCGTTATATCCAATGGTGGTCATTAGAATTAATTTCACTTTGAAATTAGACATAAACAATTGTCAATCTTTTGATATATATTGTTTCTAAAAAACACGCTATTTGTTGTGACAGCGGGAATTAATTATAAAATTAATTAATGCAACTTATATGTTTGTAATTTCATAAAATAGACATCATTTTTGAATACAGAATTTCAATTATAGCTTAGGGTGAAATTTTGGAATTGTTCTGAAAAACTTCAATTTTTGATGAATAGTGAAACCACTAAGTGGTACTTATAAAAACTGATTTTTCGTTTAAATAAAATTTTACCACTTCTATGTTTTGAATTTCAAAAATCCGACATACATGGTTGTAATTAAGAAGTAAAATTTGGTTGAATGAGATTAAAATAATATTTGGTGAATAGTAACTTTTAAGTTCTTAATCGCGATTAGAGGTAATTAGTGTAGTTTAAGGTAAAAATAATGTTTTAATAATATGAGATGAGATTGACACATGTCATAACCTCATTGGATATTCCATTGACGACCAAGACAATCCATGGGTCAACTTGGGGACCCCATGGAGCAACTTTAGTTGGAAAATGACATAAATACCTTTTATTTAATGTTAAAGTAAAAATGTCACAAACATAAGTTGTTTTACTAAATCAATTTTTAAATAGGGTTATACAAGTCATATTTTTTACTATAAATATTCATTAGAAATATAAAAATATTTCCCACATCATGATATTTTTATTATAATTTTTAGACATTAAATAAATTAAATTATTGATGACACCATGATGATGCGGCGATTACCTCATTAATTAACGATTTAAATAAAATGAGAAGATAATGTAAAATCCAAGGCTTACACTTGGCCAAAGCCTATTTTATGGGTATATTTAGAACCCTTATCACCTTATACTCGAATTATAGATGTGTGGGACCTTTAGAATCCGAAAAGCATTGTGTAATAAAGTAATATTTCATTACATTCCAAGAGTGCCCCTCCTCTCCACTTATAAAAGGCCCCCACCACTCCCACCTTATTCACACTTTCAAGCCATTTGTGTTGGCCAAACTCTGCCCAAATACTCTCCCAACTTCCCTCCCTTACTCCTAGAACCCTCACTTTGGGCATAATTATTCCCAAGGAATCCTTTGGCTCAAATCAAAAAGAGTTACCCGATTTTTAGGTAATGTCTTCTCTAATGTTGTTTTCTTTTATTTAGCTTCTCCAACCCCTTAAACTCTTTTTATTAATTTCTTTTGTAACAAAACCAGTATATAAAATATACTAGGATGTTGTTATGACAAGGATTTGGTTTACACTTACACAAACCTACATCTAATGGTTAAAGAACATACTGTTTTTGTGGATGGAGAATTTTTGCCTCACGAAATGATGATTATTCAACACTCATATAACACCTCTAATGGTGGCCATTATGATGAAACTATTTTTATATATGATATATATTATGTTTTTGTTTTCCTTATGATTTTTTATTTTTCATTTATGGCGTACCTTTATGGTTTCCATTATGGGTAAACGCAATATTTTCATTTTAGGAAGTGCGAACTACCGCCCCCTCAAAGTGATTTGAATCGTTAATAACATATGTGGGATGTATAAAGGATGGATTAAATGGTATTATACACTATATTATACTGGAATTATATTATAAATTTATATTATTTTGATTTAATTCCATTAAATACGAAATATAAATGAAAGTAGCGTTCATGCTTACGTATGGCTTACCGTCTCCATGAACGGTGCATTTCATTTCTTACCTCTAAATGTTACGTAATATTATGAATGAATGTATATACTGGATATATATGATATATATGATATCTACATAATGAATATAATTCTGGATATAATGGATATTTCACCACATGAACAACTTGTAATTATAAGAAGTTTATTTTTGACTCAAGTACCTAAGATCGACAAAACGACCGTTATAAACTTAAATAATTACATAATGTTCATGACATGGTAATAAGTGATATAAAAGGAATAATGAACTTGAAAAAGGTTCTTAATAAGGTAGATATTAACTCTAGTTTATTATTCTGGAGATCAATGAACAGTCGAGTGAATTCAGACATGAGGTAAGGGAATTTCTTAACCCAATTTCCATTCTTTGGGTTAATCTCCTACTTTCAAATTATGTCATGATATTATTATAACCTATCTTTTATTTTTACTTTATTTATGTGTACTTATAGTTAATACACATAATAGATCTACTTTATTTAAAAAAATGATCTTTGTAAGGGTCTTCATCTCAATCTCCTTTCATTGAGGCATATTTTGTTTTATACACAAATTCCTTTATACGGCGTATAAACCCCTCTGACTTTTACTTTTATTCAAAAGGAATCTTTTTATACGAAGCATTTTTACTAAATGACAAAAGGAATGTTTTTTTCTTACGTATGTGGCGACAATGACTTCTCCGCCGCCGTGACTATTATTTGAGTTTCGGCTTCCTCTACAAGCCATCACTTTTTTTTAATGAAAAATAAATACAAAGTTTTAACTTTCTTTTATTTTGGTATTGAAAATGGTTTTGAAAGCGTTTTAATTATATCAATGTGTTGTATTGATATCTTGTGATTGAAATGTGGAAATGTTATGTTTCCTTTATGCATGTTTTATGTGATACGATTATGTTATGGTTTATGATATGTTTAAACCTATTCATATGAGGAATGCATTGGACTTAATAAGTGACAGGTGGAGCCCGTTATAGCTCCTCGATGCATCGGTAGGTCTCATGAGACAAACTAGTGTCTTGGCACGAGGCCTTGACAAAATCTTATTTGTGTTCTTGGCACGAGGCCTTGGCTACGTGGTTATGATAGTCTGGCATTATGCATTCCATAATTATGAAAGTGGTTATTGATATTTCATGTGATTATTCGACTAGTAAAATATCCATGTAAGTAAGTAAATGGCATTATTTCAGTTTACTTTTTCCATATTATGCTAAAGTTCAATTTTAAAAGGCTTTTGTTTTAGTTATACATTTCCTTAAATGTTAATGTTTATTTATGAAACCTTCCGCTATATTGTTATCCTTAATGAGCATCTGAGCTCACCCCTTTCAATGTTTTAATATTTTCCAGGATGTGAAGAAGTATTTTATGAATGACCTGCAGGGATAGTCAAAAGAGGATATGAGTGTGGACTATGGAGACTTTATTATTGTAGTTTTTCACTTTATGATGTAATGTAACATTTATGAATGTATCTAGTGTTTCCAAGGTTACTATACTAATCAGTCTTTCGAGACTTGATCTTTTGTGATCATGCCAATGTTACGAAGTAATGCACCGACTCTGGGTAGCTGGGGTCGGGGCGTTACAATTTTTTTCTCTTATAATTATGTGACTCTTAAATTATTTCAATATAGAAAGGGGTATTTCTCTCAAATTGTTTTGATTTCATATATATCAACATCCTTTGATAAACTTTACACTTGTTTGAAGTTGATTTATTATGATAGAAATCTCCCAAATTGTATTTAAGGTTTTTTGATATGTTTGAATGTGGATGTGTTATTTTTATACCATTCGCGGTTTATGGTTAAAGTATTGACATTTCGTATGATATTTTTAATATGAATGTTTATGTTATGTTTCAAACTTTTCATATGAGGAATGTATTGGACTTAGTAAGTGACAGGTGGAGCCTACTATAGCTCCTCAGTGCATCAAAAGGTCTCATGAGACAATTAGATGTGGAATTGGTCGAGGCCTTTCCCAATTTGATATATGGTTTTGGCTGAGGCCTTAATCATTTTTAGACATCTTGGCCGAGGCCTTGACAAAATGTTTCAGAATGTCACGCATTATACATTCCCTCATTATGAAAATAATTTTGATGGTTCATGTGGTTATTCAACTAATAGAATACCCATGACTATGTTTTATTATTACATTATCTACTCATCTCATATTCCTCCAATAAAGTGTTCATGTTTATTATTTGTAAAGGCATGTGTTTTCAATTATTCACCATGCCTAATGTTTTTTTATCTTCCACTGTATTACTTACTCTTACTGAGCATTTGAGATCACCCCTTTATTATGTTTCATTTTACCAGGATATGAAGAAGTTAGTTATGAGTGACTTGTAAGCATAATCTAAGAGGCTTGGATGTTTCTAATGGAATAAATTAGTGTTGTATTTCTTTTCAAGTTGTAATGTTGAACTTATAATTGTATCTTGGTTCCAATAATACTAAACTGACCAGTATTTAAGGAAATGATTCCTTGTATCAAGCCAATGTTATATAATAATGCACCGACTCAGCGTAACTGGGGTCGAGGCGTTACAGTTGGTATCATAGGAAGTTTAGTACAAACCTTGGAAACTAGATTAAGAAAAACTCTAATTAGAGAACACTACACTAAGATAGAATTTGAGGATTATTATAGAATAACTTTATAGAATTTTGGTAATGTAGAGATTTTGTGAGGTTTCCAAGAAATAAATCCCTTTCTGGATATGAGCAAGTAGAGGTGGATATGGAACAAATGTACCTAGGAGTGAAAACTCTGACAAGGAGTTTAGGGGTTGACTTGGGGTATCCTGGTACACGACAATGAGCCTTGTTTCGCTCTTGGTTATGACACTACAAGGGGATATGCTTAGAACAATTCACATTTTCCTTACAAACCATTATAAAGGATTTATGAGTATATACCTCCTTAAAGAAAAATGTTTTATCATTATGGATTATATTCATAAACTATTCAATTTAATTTAAGTGTTTTATATGTTTAGAATTATGTATTGTGATTCATAAACAAATATAGTGTATGCCATTGTTTAGAAATTGTGCATAATGGAAGGAATGGGAACAATATCAACGCACATAATCCATATAGGGATTTCCATCCTACTCAAGATAATTATAGTGGATCTGGTGATGCAACTAGTGCTGATTAGCTTATCACCATACTGAGATAACTCACTAAGGTTACGAATAATAACCTTACCCGTATGGAGAACCCTGATGCACAACATGGAGGGTCAATGTTAGACAGATTCATGAGGAAACAACCACCAACATTCAATAGGACTACAAATCCATTTGTAGCTGAGAAAGGGATAAGTTCCTTAGAGAAAATATTTCATGCTTTTGGTTGTAGCAAAAGGTAAAAGTTTTCGTGGGAGTTTATCGCCTCACTGGAGATACAGATCAATGGTGGTCATTGATGCAAAACACAAAGGAGGATGAAGAGGTATCAAGTATGGAATGGAAGGAGTTCAAAGAGATTTTATTAGAAAAATACTTTCCTTATAACCATCAAGCAGATATAGAAAAGAAATTTCTAAGTCTGAGGAAAATAGAAGACGAGAATGTTGCAAAGTATGAAGCTAGATTTACAACGTTAGCATGGCATGCTGTAGATTATATATGTAACCCAATAAGTGAGATTGATCATTTCTTTGATGGGTTAAAGCAATTTCTCCATCGAGCATTAGTCTTGCGGTCCTTCTCATCGTAAGAAGATATTTTCTCATGTGCTATCAAGATAGAAAAGGAATTATCTAAGTCTGATGACTTTAAAATAAAGAAAGAGAAGAAGAGATCTACTAAAAAATCTTGGAAAGGAAATAAAGAAACAAGGAAGAAGGGAAGAGTTGAATTTCCACCCTTTGATAATTGTGGAAGGAAGCACACTGGTTCCTGTCTAAAAGGAAGAGTATGCTACATATGTGGACAAAAATGTCATCTTGCTGGTGATTATAAGGGAAAGAAAGAAGCTACCAATGTTCAATGCTACAATTTCAAGGAGATGGGACATTATGCATATGAATTTCCTAAGCGCCAGAGAAAATTACCTCAGAAAAGGCCAAGGGAGAATGGATAAGATTATTCGATCACTACTACTGTGGTTGAATATCTGAATGATGTGGTGGCAGGTAATTTATTTTTTTCCTCAAATTTAGACAATGAATTATTTGATTCTAGATCATCTCATTGTTTCATATCTTCCCAGTTTTTCAAGAATATTACATATTTTCAATTTAAATTAAAAAGGTAGTTTTCAGTCAAAAGTCCTAAGGGAAGTATCATTGCAACAATGTTTTCTAAATTAGTTCCCATTAGGGTATATAAATGTTCTTTATCCATGGATCTCATCATCTTGCCAATGATTTAATTTGACACAATCCTCGGTATGGATTGGATTTTAGACCATGATGCCAAAATTTATTATAAGAAGAAGGAGGTTAAAATTTTTGATGATGATAAAGAGTACCTTATCTTTAGAGCTGAAACATAACCATATGATTCTTATCTAGATCCACCACCAGTAGCTCTACTAAATTTAATTATTGGGGAGGGAGAAAAGGAAATAACTATGGGTGAGGAAAGGAATGTTCAAATTGAGGATGTACCTATTGTGAAATAATATATTTATGTGTTTCTAGAGGATTTACCTAGACATCCTCCAGAATGAGAAATTGAGTTTTCCATTGACTTAATTCCTTGTTCAAGTCCCATATAGAATACCCCTTATAGAATGGACATTTTGGAATTAGTGGAACTAAATAAAAACATAGAGGAATTGAGTAATAAGGGATTTATTCACCCTAGTTTTTCTCCATGGGGATCCCCTATCCTTTTTGTTAAGAAGAAAGATGGATCTATGAGGTTGTGAATTGAGTATGGGGAGATCAATGCTATAACAATAAAGAACAAGTATCCCCTACCTCACATTGATGATTTATTCGATCAAATTCATGGCACTCAATATTTTTCAAAGATTGACCTTCGATCTAGATATCATTAGTTATTATTGAAGAGGGAAGAAATTCTTAAGACAATATTTAGAACCAGGTATGAGGATTACGAGTTTACAATAATGCCTTTTGGGCTGACTAATGCACCCTCTATCTTCATGGATCTAATGAATAGAGTTTTCAAGGAATATGTTATTGATGATATCTTGGTATACTCCAAAAGCTACAGAGATCATGAAAATCACTTGCGCACTATTTTGAAAACTCTTAGAAGTGATGAATTATATGGGATGTTTAGCAAGTGTGAATTCTGGATTCATGAGAGATCTTTTCTTGGACATAATGTCTCTAAGGATGGAATCTTTATTGATCCTTCAAATACAAGAGAAATCCAAGAATGGGATGCACCGATGAATATAATTGAGGTATGTGGTTTTATTGGTTTTGAAGGTTATTATCATTGTTTTTTCTAGAATTTTTCCCAATTGGCTAACCCATTAACCAAGCTCACACGTAAAGGGGTTAAATTTGTTTGGACAAAAGTGTGTGAATAATGTTTTGAAGAACTAAAGAGAAGATTAGTCAACACTTATATCTTGACTCTACCATTGTGGAATGATGGGTTTATTATTTATAGTGATGCTTCAAAGAAAGGACTTGGTTGTGTCCTTATACAGAATGATAAAGTTATTTCATATGCATTACAATAGCTAAAAATTAATGAGGAAAACTATCCCACTCATGATCTTGAGTTAGTAGATGTAATGTTTTGTTTGAAAATATAGAGACACTATCTCTACGGTGAAAAATGTGAGATATATACTGATCAAAAGAGTTTGAAGTATATTTTTTCAAAGAAAGAACTCAACTTGAGGCAAAGGAGATGGCTCAAACTACTCAAGGATTATGATTGCACTATAGACTACCACCTGAGGAAGGAAAATAAGGTGGCAGATGCTTTAAGTAGAAAGGAAAATGGTGTTTTTAACAAGATGAGAGTTGAAAGGGATCCTATGTTCATGGATCTAGTGAAAATGGATACGGGAATAATCATGGAAGATGAAACATTGATACTTTTTCAAATGGTTTCTAAACCATCCTTACAAGAAAGGATAAAACGTTCTTAGGCTGATGATGAGGAGTTTCAAATTAAAATTAAAGCTTTGAACAATGGGAGATTGATAAAATTCGTGTATGAAGATTGGATTTTGAAATTTGGGAAGAGGATTTTTGTTCCTGACATACCTAATATAAAAAGGGAATTTTTGGATGACGCTCATAGCTCTAATTTCTCTATACACCATGGTAGCACTAAAATGAATAGAGATTTGAAGGAACATTTTTGGTGGGAAAAAATGAATAGGGAGATTGCTAAATATGTGTCAAGATGTATGGTTTGTCAAAAAGTGAAAGATGGAAGGTAACATCCTGGCGGAGTCACGCAATCACTTCCCATACCTGAGTCTAAATGGGATAATATTACAATGGAAGTTATCATGGGGCTACCAAAGACTCGTAGAAGAAATAACACAAAATGGGTCATTGTTGATCATCTTACCAAGTCAGCACATTTTCTTGCTATAAAATAATATTTACCACTTGAACGTTTATCAAGACTATATATTAATGAAGTTGTAAGACTTCATGGTGTAACCCTATCAATTGTATCTGATTGTGATCCCCATTTAACATCAAGGTTTTGGAAAAGTCTTCAGAAAGCCCAAGATATTGATTTTCATTTGAGCCCTGCCTACCACCCTAAAACTGATGGACAATTAGAACATTCTATTCAAACCTTAGAAAACATGTTGAGATATTTATCACTTGAATTTCAAGGTATGCGGTATCAATATTTACCTAGGGTAGAATTTTTCTATAACAATAGCTTCCATTCCAGTATTCAGATGGAACCATATGAAGCGTTATATGGAAAGAGATGTCGCAAACCAACTTGTTGGGATTATATTGGTGAAAGAAACCTGGTAGGACCAGAACTTGTTGAGGAAACAATGGAAAATGTGAAGATTATCTAAAACCACATCAAAGCAGATCAAAGTAAGAAAAAGAGCTATGCCGATAATTGAAAGAAGGATTTGTAATTTCAAGTAGGTGGTCATGTTTTTTGAAGGTATCTCCATGGAAGGGTGTTATATGTTTCAGTAAGAAGGGTAAATTGAGTCCTAGGTACATCAGACCATTAGAAATTCTAGAACGAAATGGAGTTGTAGCTTAATGTTTTGCAATGCCTCCATGTCTCTCTAAAGTTCATGATGTGTTCCATGTATTACTGTTGAGAAAATACACGTCTGAACCAATGCATATACTCAACTATGTAGAAATAGAACTGGAACCTGACCTATCTTATTGTGAAGAGCCTATCAAAATTCTTGATACCTAAGAACAAGTTCTTAGAAACCTGTCAACTCGTCTGGTAATAGTTCTATAGAGAAACCAAAAGATGGAAGATGCAACGTGGGAACCCAAGGAACTTATGGTGAAGAACCGCCCAAATCTTTTTATGTAGTAATATTCTAGAAATTTTTAGGATGAAATTATTTGTAGGAGGGGAGAATGTAACACCCCAAACTTCCATGATATGCTTCTCTTCTAATAATACAATAGTTTGCGTTGTACGTAACTTCGAGTTCTGACACACCGCAACCAATCAAAATAGCTGTTATGAATAGAAATACCCACTTTTTGAAATTTAATAAATTTTATTATTAAAATTGGACTTTATTTTTATATTTTTAATATCAAAATGATCTTAGGGTAAATTGTTTTCACTATTATGATAACTTTTATATTTTGATGAATAGTGAAAAATTCAAAATTTTAATTAAAAAAAATGTTTTAATCAAAAAAATTTATAGTGTTAAATTATAAATTTGAGTGGTTTTAAAGTATCATTAGATTATATTTTTATCATTTAATATAATTTAGATCATTATATGTAATTTCACAATTAAATTTTACATAAACACATGTCAATCTTTTGATAGTTTTTACTGTATAAAAACCCGCTTTTTGGTTTTGACAATGGGAATTAATTTTAACATAAATGACACAACTTCTGTGCTTTGAAATTGGAAAAATGGGTTCTATATTTGGAATCATGAGTTCCAAATTTTTTAAATAGGTTACTTTTATTTTGAGACATTATGAATAATTACTTCAGTAAATATTTTATTTATTATGTTTAAAGGGTAAATCTGGTAAATAAGGGTAAAAAATAATATTATAATAATATTAAAATACCCTAACAATTGTCCTAAATCTTTTTGATAATAAATTTCATACCATGGGATTCTTAGGATTTATTTTGGGACCCCATGAATCCACATGGGAGTGATAATGACACATTATATTAATTAATTTAAAGTAAAGACAAAAATGATATAAACATATATCTTTTAATAAAATAATTTTTAAATTGGGTTATATATGCTATAAATTCGACTATAAATATTCATTTTAAATATAAAAATATTTACTACATCATGGTATTTTTTTATAATTTTTATACATCAAATAAATAAAATTATTTATGACACAATAATAATGCAATGTTTACCTCATTAATGAACGATTTAAATAAATGAGAATATAAAAAATTAAAAAAATATCAAAAAAATGTTCAATTATTATTAGATGATTTTATTTAGAACATTAGTCATCTTATATTCTACTTTAATGAGTTTTTTACATTTAGAAACTGAAAATAATTATATAATAAAATAATATTTTCAAACATTCCAAAAGAGCCCCTTCTCCCCCTTATAAAAATCATTCAACTCTAACCCATTTCATACACCTATAAAGCCACTTGGATCATCCAAACTCTACCCAATTAGTCTTCCTACATACCTATATTATTTATAGAAGCCTTACCTTAGTAATAAGGCACATGAATGAATCCTTTTGGTTCAAACCAAAGGGAGTTACCCAAATTAATGGTAACATCTCCTATTAAGTTCTTTTCTTTATTTTACTTCTCCAACCCCCAAAAATCTCTTTATTATTTTCTTTTATAACAAAACCGGTATACTAAATATACTAGTTTTTTTATGATATGTATTTTAACTACTCTTACACACACCTCCATCTAATGGGTATAGAACATAATGTTTTTTTGGATGGCGAACTACTACCTCAAGAAAAAATGATTGTTCAATCTTCTACTACCACATCTTATGGGGGCCATTATGTTGACATTTTAATTATATATAATATTAATGATATATATTTTATCTATAATATTCTGTAATTTTCTTTTATATAATACCTTTACACTTTTAATGTTGTATATATACGATAATTTCATTTGAGGAAGTGCGGAATACTGCCCCCTCAAAGTGATATGACTCGTTCATACCATAAATGGAACATATAAAGGATGGTGTTAATGAAATTATGTAACATATATAAAATATTATATTATACTGAAATAATAATATACCTATGTATCATTTGGTTTTATATCCTTTTAAAATAAAAAATGAAATGGATGTAGCGTTCGTGCGTATGTACAGATTACCGTCTCCACGAACGCGATGAGATTCATTCCCCATCGTAACCATTCAAGAATAATTTTCATTTGATTATTAAAAATAATATTTAAGAATATAATATCATACTATATATGAATCAAATACATCCTATCCATAACAAATGTGACTTATGTAACGAAACATTTAAAGGAAAATGAATCAGTTAACACCCGAAATAATGATACTACTAAAATATTTTTATCAAAGAAATATTAGAAGATCATATATGATATAATATTAATCTATGAAGTTCTTGTATAATTTAATAAAAATGATTTAAATATTATACATGAGGTTAACTTACAATTGATGAAAGAAAAGTAAGATGTAAGGGTTAATTTTACAATCTCTTTACTTATCCGAGGTTGTTAATATGTTAGAATCTACTGGGACCTCTTTATCATCCATATCCACGTTTTCATAAAAATATGTTTCAAAACATTTTTACTATTTAATAAACTATGTGATAATGTCATTTATACCATTATTTGACCATATATATTTTTAAAGGGATCTTTCCATCATTTTCCAAACAAGGTAATTATGACCTCTTCGACAAAATTAAGGCTAGAATGTCTTTTTTAACTTATACGGTGGGTGTGACTATTTTTTTCCATTATAACATCGTCGAAGCTTCTATTACAATCATATAAAAATATTTTCCAAAAAAACTTTTTCTTTTATAATTATGTGACTCTTAAATGATTTCAAAATAGAAAGAGATATTTCTCTCAAATAGTTTTGATTCCATATATGTCAACATCCTTTGATAAAATTTACACATGTCTAAAGTTGATTTATTATGATACAAATATCCCATATTGTATTTAAGGTTTTGTGATATTCTTGACTATGGATGTGTTATTTGTATACCATTCATGGTTTATGGTTAAATTATTGACATTTTATATGCTTGTTTTAATATGAATGTTTATGTTATGTTTCAACCTTTTCCTATGAGGAATGTATTGGACTTACTAAGTGACTGGTGGAGCCTTATATAGCTCCTCAGTGAATCAGTAAGGCTCATGAGACAATTATATGTGGAATTGGCTGAGGCCATTCCAAATTTGATATATGGTTTTGGCCGAGACTTAAATCATTTTTAGACATCTTGGCCGAGGCCTTGAAAAAATGTTTCAGAATGTACCGCATTGTAAATTCCCTCATTATAAAAATAATATTGATGGTTCATTTGGTTATTTGACTAGTAGAATACCCATGGATATGTTTTATTGTGGCATTATCTACTCATATCATATTCCTCCCACAAAGTGTTCATGTTTATTATTTGTAATGGCATGTTTTTCCAATTTTTCACCATGCCTAATGTTTTTGTTATCTTCCACTGTATTGCTTAATATTATTGAGTGTTTGAGCTCAACCCTTTATTATGTTTTATTTTCCTTGGATATGAAGAAGTTAGTTATGACTGACTTGTTGGCATAAACTAGGAGGCTTGGATGTTTCTAATGGGAGAAAATAGTGTTGTATTTCTTTTCAAGTATTAATGTTGAACTTATATATGTATCTTGTTTCCAATAATACTAAACTGATTGGTCTTTTGAGACATTATTCCTTGTATCAAACCAATGTTATTTAATAATGCACCGACTCTGGGTAACTAGGGTTGGGGCATTACACCACATCATAAAAAAATGCAACATCATTTTAAAAAGGAATAAGGGGAAAAATGAATATCAAATGAGATAAATACCATTATGTATTCAAAATAATAATGATTTTTTTGGTAATAAATAATATGCACATGGAAGAGAAAGAGTTTGTTAGAGAGAATTTGAATTATTCTTCGCAATAATATTTTTTATTAAATAAAAAAATAAATTAAAGATGAATATCTTGCTAAGAAAATGTAATTTATCAAGGGATAATTAAATATTACCATATAAATAAAATTAATGGCTGAATATACGAAATTTATATTAAGAAAGTTAAGGGAAAATAACTATTACTCAATGAAGAGGAGTTTAAGTTGACAGAACCCATTGAAATTTGGTAACTTTTGGAATATAGACCATTAATATAATGAACATGAAATAAAATTATAAATACCATGAACATAAATGGAATAAAAATATAATATGTAAAATAGATTGTATATACTCCAACAAAATTAAAATAGGTGTATAATATGAAATATGTCTCAATGAAGAAAAATTGAGATAAACAATATTTATAGACATTCTATTATTTAAGTAAGAATAATTTGAAATAAATAATTTGAAAATGAATTGTAAATACACAAAAAATAAAGAGGAATTAAAAGTTAACATAAATATGGTGGAAGAATCCAAACATAATAAAATTAAGTTCAAGAATAAATATTCTAACTCATTGAAAGAAGATTGAGCTGTCCAAACCCCTTACCTTTTTTCTCAACTTCTAAGAAATCACTTTAAGATCATATAAAATAAAAATTGACATATTAATTAATTATTTTATAACCATAATCCATTTATATACCTTAATTATTACAATTCATTATACATTTTCCAGTTATTTAACATTTATTTTCATCATCAGATGCTAGTAATTTTGATTGCTTCCTAAAATTTTCATACTGCTTATGTAAATAATTGTCATTTGAAACTGTGTTCATTATTCAATGATTATATAAGGTATTGAAATTGATTTCCCATAATTATTTATTATTTAATATTTTTATTCCATGAGTGTTTTAATTATGATTCATAAAGATAAAATTGATGATGGTAATTTTTTAGTAAATTTTAACAGATCTTAGTTGGAATATTAGAAATGAGTTTAAATATTAATATTATGTTTATATAACCATGATCATGTCATAAAAATATTTCTATTCATTAAATAAATTATTAAAACCATCCTTGTAATGTTAAAATGGATTGTAAAATACACCATTCATGGAAGAGGTGGTTCACACATAACATGAGAGACATTTTTATTTAATAATAGATGGTAGGGAGATAAATAATGATTTTTATATATATATATATTATATATATATAATAATGATACTTATTTCATAATTTGGTTATGATCAAATTGGTTTGGAGGAGGGTGGATGAGAAATATAAATAGGAAAAGGTTAGGTAGTTGATAATATTCACATTTAGGGTCTGAATATTCTCTTAAAGGACCTATTGGAAATAGAGGGATTGGGAAAATTTTATGCAATTAGAAAATTTAAAATAGGAAATATGTCTCTAGGGGAGTTAAAAATATAAGGTTTTTAAGGAAATTTCAAAGTATAAGTGTGAATTTATGTGGGTAAAAGTGAGATCCTTTTATAGGTGAAAAGAGGAACTTTTCTTGGGAAACTATAGTTATGTGAAGGGTAAAGATAGAATCACATGAGTGTTAGCTGAGTTAATTGGTGGAATTTTGGTGGTAAATGTGGGATTGAATATTAAACCTAATAAATGTTTTTATAAGGTCTATGTTTCTTTTAAATTTTATAAAATTTAAACCAGGGTGGATAATCACTTTTGAACGATTATTAACTTGATTAAATATTCACCATGGAAGTATTTTTTACTAAAAATATAAGTTAACCCCTATTATATAATTTACATTTTCTCAATAATAATTTTAGACCCATTTAATCTAATTTAATTTCTGAACATGAGGAAATAAATTTTTAATTTAAAACATGAGATATTGGAAAAACTATTCTTGTAGAAAAATGTATTTTTATGCATGAAGTGTTTCTATTATTATTTACACTCAATTAATAATTTAAAGGGTTAATATTTTATTTATATATTTAAAAATTATTTGAGATTCATAAAAAAGAGATAAATTTAATTTATTTATATAAATATTACACAAAATTTATAAAAACAATTCTTTGAAAAATAACTATTTTTACATAAAAACTAACATTTAATTCGGTAACTTATTCTTATATTAAAAATAAATATGAAAATTTGACCAAATTTTTATATGATTATTAATATTATTAATTTTTTTATTATACTCAATTTATAGTGTTAATAAAAATTAATTTTAATATAAGTGCACATAACGTAAAAAACCAAATTTAGGAAAAATATATATTTTAAGCATAAAATTAATTTATTCTTATTAATTTCCTAGTAAAAACAATTGTATGGATGTTTATTTAATTTATTATTTATATTATCAATATATTTCATTAAAATATTTCTTTAGTAGAGATTAATTAAAAAATAAAGAACAATTTTCAAAACATTTTTTGAAAAAATATCACTTTTATATTAAATAATATTCACCAAATACCAATAAAATGAATTATTTATATTATAAATATTTAATTTTACCAATCAATTGATATTAAAATATTTTTTTTATGATTTTTCTTAATATATCATATAATTGTTTAATAATAATAATATGTAATGAATAAAAATATTTTTTTGAATGAATATTTTAATTAAATATTATATTTTGGTTTCAATATTTATTATTGGTGAATTATCTTATTTTAAAATTTTTACTAAAAATATCCAACTTCAATAAACATATTGTATACATGTATATCCAATACCCATATTTCCAACGACCATATTTATAATGGTCTGATTTTACTTCTATATATAACCTTGTATACATCACTCAAATCATTGACCATTTTCATTCAGTTCCTTCTCAATATGACAATATAAGATATATTCCTTTTCATTATTTCTATTATCTTGATTGGGGTTATTATTTTCATGGAAAACCACAAGGATGATGATTTTATATTCCTAGTATTTTTATATACTTTTGGTTTTATTCCTCTTATACTTTTCTTAATGATTATTATTGTATCCTGATAATATATGAATTTTTATCTTTTATTTTAATTTTTTATTTCAATTGAATGTAATAAAATTTATTTTATTTTAGTGTTGAGAGTGAAATAATATACTCATTATAATATTTATTTAATGTAAAATATATAGTGTAATCTTGAGGTGCTAATTCTCCCCTATATATAAATTTTTTCTTCATAATTTTAATCATATATTACAAATTTTGTTTCCTGAGGGAATTCATAAGATAGAAAATATTGGAGATATAATTTCTAATGAGATATAATCCAAATTATCTTAGGTAATCTGGGGAAAATAATATTTTTCCTCTAAATAGGAATGTCCCCAATAATGAGTTTTTTCCTAACCGTTTAAGCTAAATGCACCTTATTATTGGGTATTAAGACCCATCTAATATAAGTAATATCCACAAAGATTCCATATTCATCCATACATCAGAAAATGATCATAATCTGATTTATGATATAAAATTTGATTTTCCTATTCTAAAAAAAAATTTGGCCTCCATTTAAAGAGAACTAATCCACTCCCATTATCATATCAAATTAAAATAAATATAGAACAATACTATTTATAGGAAACATACTTTCACAATTTCTATTATAGGTTAGTTATAGACTTGGGATGTAATTGTTCCACCACCATAATTTTTTATCAATAATTATAAATACAGTCATCGATTCATTAATTAAATTTTCAAGATATAAATGAGTGTATAATACCAAAATTAGATAGAATATTTTATATTCTTGTGTGGATGATGAGTGTACCTTACACAAGTTCATTTTTGGAATCAACTTCAGAAATTATGATTTCATAGGATTTACCTTATTCTCTTGGTTATGGAGGTTGATGATATCAATTATTCTCATTATACCTTTCACAAGGGCATCAATTTGAAACTTGAAAAAATTATTTCTATTGAACCATTGAAGCGTGGGTGGTTAATTTGTTGATTATATTATACCTTCCATTATATTTAGAAACCTGTTTATCTCTCTTTAATGATCATGTGATCGATGGAAATTCCTTTCACACTTGAAGGATTTTCTTATTCTTCGGTGGCATTCAATTTTGTTTAAGTTGTTAATCATAACTCAAGATAGATATCAAGGAATAACCACAATTCTTTTTATTCCAGACATTATCCTATTTGGTTTATCTTTTTGAAAATCACTGTGTTATCCATCATATCAATTGTTATCTTTGTTCCTTCAAAATCCACCAATTACTTTTACAATTTAATGTTATATATGAGAATACCTAATAAATAATCACAAAAAAGAAGAAATATTAACATAGAATGATTAAATCATAATTTAAATGTACTCTCTAACTTATTAATTAATGGGTTTAAATCTAGACTATTCATGGTATATTACTATTATATTCTCCAAACATACAGTAAAAATTAATTCAAATATTTTACTGGTTCACAATGTGTATGTGAATCAATAAAAGCATATCCAAAAGGTGTTTCAAACTGGGTGTGTTGTTAGGACCACTATTTGTGCATCAAGGTAATATTGAGTTCATTTCTATCCAAATTTTTTTAGGGATTATTACCCCAAGGTGCATCTATGCCAGATATTTCCTCCATTTGTTTTCATCCATATTGGGATGTCATTTATAGGAACCTATACACATTATACTTTAGAAAAAGTTTAGGTTTTATCCTATATTATTGATTATACCTTGGTTTTTAATGATGATTTCTTATCATAATCAATTAAAATTACTAAACTGATTCCATAATAATGTAGCTTTACTAATAAATAAATTTTAATTCCACCAATTCGGAGAATAATATAAAATATTCTACAGTGAAAAGAAAAACCTTTTCAACATTTAAAAATACCATTATTGAAACCTACACCATAAAAAGAGTAATAAAAAATCATTTTTAAAAGGGATAAAGAGAAAAATAAAGACCATATGAGATAATAAATATATTTGTTTCATAATAATAAAAGAAAAAATTTGTGTAAATAAAAAATATGGACATGGAAGAGAAATTGATTATTAGAGAGGATAAGAATTATAATTAACAACAACATTTTCTATTAAAATTGGAAACAAAAAAAGAATAAAATAAAAATTCATTAGAGATAAATAAAAATTATCATAGGGATTATATAAATAGAAGAGTATAATAAACATAAGATAACGTAGTCAAGGGAAAAAACTATGACATAATGAAAAGGAGGTTGAGTTAGAAAAACCCTTACAAGCTTGGTAACTTTAAAATAAAAAAAAATTAAGTGATAGAAAATGAATTATAAAATTAAATACCATTAATATAAATAGAATCATGATATAATATTTAAAATAGGAAGTATATACACCATAAAAATAAAAATAGGTCTATAATTTTAATAGTGTTGATGTTGATCACCATTATTTGATACCAAGTTCATCATTTATATATTATTTATGGTAATATAATAGTGGTTCCATAATTATTTATGAATTTTTAATTTTTCTATGTTTTATATAGTTAGTATTCATGAAAATGAAATTGTTTACAAACTTGTTTTAGTAAATTTTAATGAAAGGGTTGTATATTATTAAAAAGATTAAATAATAATATTACCCTATGATAATATTAATATTATCATATGTATAAGTTTTATTTGTTAAATATATTAATTTAACCATCCATGTAATATTGTGATGAAAAAAATATGACATTCATGGAGGTAGTGGTACACACATAACATGAGCATCGTTTTTTCTTTTTCCAATGGATGGGAGGGGGGAGATTAATAATGGGTTTTATATCAATATAATTAATTTTATGTTTAATAATAACACTGATTTCAATATATTTTTATGTTTAAAATAGTTTTGGATAATAAAGGTAGATAATAAAAGGTTATAAAGTGGATATTGCTCACATTGAGGTCTTGAATCTTTTCTTGTAAGATTTCATAGAAATAGAGGACTTGAGACACTTTCTTTAAACTAGGGGTTGAAAATAATGGAATATTGATATTGTGGAGGTAAAATGGAAAATATTTAAAGGCAATTTATATTCATAAGCATAAATTTAAGTGAGTGGAAGTGATCTCCTTTTTGCAGGTTAAAAAGAGGGACATTTCCTAGGAAACTAATGTTAGGTGATGGATAATGTTGAAATCACATGGAGTTAGGTGAGGAAATGTTGGTGAGAAATGTGGGATTGGACTTCTATACCAAAAAACTTCTTCTATAACGTCTATGTGTAATGTGAATTTAAGAAAACATGATCCATGATATATTGACTCTTTTTAGCCCTTTTTGACTTGATTAAATATTTTTCATTGTAATCATTTTTTACTAAAAATATAAGATGGCCCACTAATTTGTTTTTAAGTGATCAATATGAATTGTGACTATATTTAATCGAATTCAATTTCAATGTATGATAAAGTCAAATTTTAAATTAAAATATAAAATATATGAAAATGCTGCGTTTTTGAATAAAAATTTCTTATTATACATTAAATGTTTTTATTATTATTTAATAAAAACTAGTAATTAAAATAGTATTAATATATTTGTTTATATGTTTAAATATAGTATTATATCTATAAAAAATAGATCAATATAATTTATTTAGCTAAAAATTTCCCAATAATTATAAAAAATATTCTTTAAAAAATAACTATTCTTCTATGTTAACAAATATTTACTTTGGAAACTTATTCTAATATAAAAAATGAAAATAAAAATATTGAATTTTTTTGATATACTGATTATAAATATGAAAACCATTTTATTAAACTCAATTTATAGAGTTGAAATAAATTAATTTTAATATAAGCTTGTTTAACGCATAAATACAATTTTAAGAAAAAATATATATTTTAAGCATAAAAATAATTTATTATTATTATTAGCTTACTAGTAATAATTATTGGATGGATGATGATTAATTTTT